>CM038675.1:560135154-560799654 GCA_021605145.1 Aegilops bicornis | reverse complement strand
TAGAGATTGATCAAACAGAGGGCTTCTCGCATGAAACGCCAAAAAGGAGTCTAAATTCGAACAAATGATTTTGCAGGGGAGGTACGAACTTCAGGAACTTCTTGAAACAGTAGATCATCATCACTCCCGGGTTCGAACAAACCAAAGGTATACCATCTTCAAGTGTCCCTGGCCTCCTCATCAAATTCACATGTGTGAAGCTTGGGCTGTGAGGGGACTTCGATTCAGTGTTGTTTACATTGCTGCATAAATCTTCTCCCTTGCCATTTCTCTGATCATTGCCATTGATTTGATCATTTTCCATTGTTGTGATCACTCATCTTTGGTGGGCATCGTTGTTTTGACCAACTTCCACTGTTGGATCACTTTTCTTTGCCCCATACGGTTGCTTGGGTTGTTGCGAAGATGGTACATTGGTGGGCTACTCCGGCGATGGTATAATGGCGGGCTGCTCCGGAGCAGGTACAGTGGCGGGCTGCTCAGGAGACATTCCTGCCGCAGAAACTCCTCCTGGTACACTGAAAGTGATGTCTTCACATTCATCTCTCTGCTCGGGAATCTAGCGTTAATTTAGCTTTGTGTGCCTCAGACAATAGACCCATCGGCTTGCAGTACGTGCCCTACAAGACCCTCCCAAATGAGCTGAATGCAGCATTAAGTTCTCTAGCTTGGAGATCTTTGTGCTTGTTATATATGACCTGCATATGTGGGGCAGTTGCAATGCACGAAAACAAGGACATTAAGTTGCTAGTGGGGGTTGTTTTTGACATGGCATTCAAGCAAAGATGCAATACGGAAAATAAAAAGAAGTTGTAAGAAAAATAGGCCACCTCTGGCTCCTCGATTGTTAGCAATGCACGGAGCCACTCCTCTAAAGAGCTGCACATATCATCACCACTGTCCGTGTTAGATAGAGGTGGCTCATGCACATGCTCCGCGCTGCAGTTGGTACCCCAACTACCAGCGTGAGGTGGACCTTGAGAACTCGCATCGGCTCCCAAATTTACATTTGCCTGCATGTGGGATCTCTCCAGCACATCTGAAGTGTGTGTTGCACCTGCAATAGCACCCCCTTGCTCGCTGATTTCCGGCAAATCCTCTGTGGCACTTCAAGGGACGGTTCCATAGTGATACTAATCTATATATGACATGAACTCAACTACTATGTAGGGTGTACTGGTGCTGAACTGCATTTCAAAAACAATAGAATGTGTACAGAACAATTAAGAAGTGCAATGGACAAAGGTCTTCTAGATAAAAAAAATATGAAAGGCGGTGTCTTCAGTTTGAATAACTTACATGACGCTTCCCAAACACATCATTCAGGGTGTCGACTGCAACAACAACATAAAAGTACATTTCATGAATGTAACAATCTCTAGGCAATGAGTAGTTGATGATGTGATCAACTAAGCATCCTCTTCGCACATCAAGGTGGTCCATGTAAATTATCTGCGTAAAGAAAGCCACAAAAGAAAGACAGACAGCATCAGCGCATCAAAAAACGTTTGTTATCCTAAAAACAGGAGAGTGGAATTTTATGGGAATGAAGTGCTATACCGAAAGTATTGGTAGACATCCACCAATGAGAAATTTCCCTTTACCCTCATTCCTCCTATCCTGGTATTTTTTTACTTCTTTCATCACATCATGGGGATTTTCGTTATTTTCATATTTGAGTTTTCTCCAATTTTGAAAATAGGATAATTTGATTTTAATTATTTTATCTTCAATTATTTATATTACAAAAATATGAGAGAGGGAATAAAATGGCTTTCCGAAAATAAAGAAATAATGAAGATTTAATAATAAAATCAAATAAGATTTTATTTTGGGGTTTTTCGCCTTTTTATTTGAATTTAGGAAAAATGCGCGTTTTTCAAAATTGCATTTAGGCCCCAAATAAATGTTCATTAAATCCGCTTGATTTTAGAAGCCGGGAAAACTTATTTCGGATTTTTGGAGTCCGTTAGTACTTCTTTTGATTTTTTTTAGCGTAATTATTTAAAAAAGGCGCACCGCCATCGGGCGTACCTAGCGGGACTCCGCTCGGGCGCCTATATGTGCCGCAGCGCCTCAGCCCACCCAAGGCTCGCCCGCCCCAAAACCCTAGCCCATGCATGCTTGAGGCGCGCCGAGGTTCGCCGCCGCCTCGATTTCCGTGCCGATTTTTTTTATAAAAACCGATCGGTTTTCTTCTGTTTCTTTCGGTTTTTTTTATATTTTTATTTTTTTTATATTTTTGTTTATTTTTTTTCTTCCGTTTGAATCTGTTCGTCGTTTTTTTTCTTTTTCTCGGATTTAATCCGCGATTTTTCTGATCGCGATTCCAGATCCGATTTTCGTTTTATTATAACTTTTTGCTTGTTTATCGGAATCAGGCGATTCAAGCGCCTAGAGTTTCGTCTCGAAACCCTCTTCCGAATAATCTACTTAAACAATATTTTGCTTCTTTAAAATTTGATTTAGATCCATATTAGTATAACGAAGCGTTTTTCTTCCGCCGTTTGACTTTCGTTGCTTCGTTTGATTTGATTCTTTTTGCAAACCGGAGTTCTTAAGTTGAACTATCTGGTTAGATCTATTTGAGTTTTACCTGTGCAATTAGATGAGTATTTATTGTATGCTTGTTTGTTTGTCTGCGATAGATTACCCGGAGTGCGCCGCCTGTTACTTCGAGTCTCTAGGTTTCGTGAATCATCAGCAAGGCAAGTAACACTTTGATCATACTTTTCTCATACCCAGTTTTTATGCATTAGATCTATCCTCAAACACTTGCATGATTAGGATCTAATTAAATTGTGGGATGGGAAGTAGTTGAGGTAGTACCTATTACTGTTTTATTATCAACCCTTGGGAGTTACTTCTCGTTTGCTTATTATGCCATGCTATGCTAGTAGGCGTGGATTGGGTGAGTGTATCCATGATGATGTGAGATTGTTAATTAATGGTTTATTTAAGGTGGCAACTTAAACACACATCTAGGTGGATTGAGGCACCTGGTTTCTATCAGGACTTGCCGTATTTCTTGGACCGCCACCCAGGGCTCAAAGGGATCATGAGATTATTCAAACTAGAAACTTCCGTGTGCAGCCACAAGCCATTATGGGCTCTGGCATAGTTGATTAAGTTGAGCGAACTCTTACGGGTAGGCTAGCAGATGTAGGGGATGTAAGTTGGTACGGTCTACCCACATGTAAGGTGCTAGCGCTTCTGAAAGACTATGTCTCGGTCATCCGTTTCTCAAACACCATGTAGTGCGAGAAACCAAACGGAGGCGATCGAGTCTTGTGGGGAAAAGTGTGCAAACCTCTGCAGAGTGTATAAACTAATCATGGTTAGCCGTGTCCCGGTTATGGACATCTTGAGTATCTAGTACCTGGATATCATGTGAATCTCGTCATGTTACTTCTAATTAATATTGTTGGGTTTGTTAATGAGTACTTTTAATTGGGATTGAGGATGCTGTCAACCATTCTCAATGTTTCACAACCACCATGATAGTTAAATAAATTTATTCCTTTGCGGTAGGGAAAAATTGGCTTTATGCAAAAACTGTAACCATAGAGCTTTCCACCAGCCATATATGCATGTAGTATAGGCTTTTCATTCCATTATTCTCTATGTGTTACATTGCCAAAGCATATACCATGTCTTGACCCGTTTTCGGGCTGCAACGTTTCATGTTGCAGACTTTTCAAACGACGAGTAAGGTGCATAGGTCATGGTTCTATACTCAGTGATGCCGTTGGAGTTGATGGACTCGCTTATTCTTCCAAGCCTTCCGCTGTTATCGTATTAGATGGCCTTAAGCCGTATTTATTTCATTAAGTTCTCTCTTGAGACATTCGATTGTAATAAGTGTGTGATTGCTACACTGTTATAAATCCTTGATCTTGTGTGGTCTCGGCATTACTGATCCAGGGATGACACTGAGCACAGAGATCAGACTGTTTGAGGTCTGGTCGCTACAAAGATGGTATCAGAGCACATGCTGACTATAGGACACGACCATTAAGCTAAAGCCCTAGATCACTACTCTCTCTTCTCATTTCTGACTCCTCATCTTTTCTACTCTTTTAGGATGACGGAAGCGAGGATCAAGTTCACTCAAATGGATGAAGATACACCCTTTGGGCGACACGAAGGAAGTCACAAAGTACCTTAACATCGGATTACCAAGCTTCACCGGGACCTACAATTCCACTTTACCCGAAGAAGAGCGCTGGAAGATTCAAGCTCAAGTTCCCGGAAGGACGTTTGCGCCAATCACGGAGCCCATAGAGAGTGTTTTCAATGCACCAAATTGGAGTCTGGGAAATAGTATGGCAGACCATATAACCATGGGCCGCATTGGAGAAGTTTACAAAGAAGACCTCAAGGATACTATCTACCAGATTTGCGGACGCCGAGATGAACAATGGGAGATAGTTGGCACTAAGAAGGATCGATCCATTGCAGCTTTCATCCGGGAGTTAAACCAGCACATTCGGACGCCGGGACAACCCGGATGTCTTGTGAGACATGATGTAGTTGAAGACAGCAAAAGCCAAGATTATCGAACTAGAAGGAGAACTGAAGGCCACCCGCAAGGACTACTTGGAGGAGATTGTAGCTCTAGTGGGACAAAATGGCGATCTTAAGGAGAAGATTGAAGAACTCATGGGAAATTCAGCACCCGGAGGAGGAGATGAAGATAGCACTTGTCCAGAGAACTACATCATCATCGACGACACTGATTCCGATTCTAGTGATGATGATTACGAAGATGAAGCTGGAGCAGATATCATGGAGTCTTCATCGGAGCAGTTTTTCTAGTTGACCACCATAACAGGTAGTAGATTACCCCATGTTATATTAGTTTTAGTTTCAACACTTTGTAACGATAGATAGACCGTTGTATGCCCTTGTTTGAATTGATTGGAGTGATATTGTGTGATTTGTCTCATGTGCATATGGGTAGTGTTTCTCTCTAGACCTCATTCTATTCTAAATTATCGTCTTTTCTTAAACCCCTCAGATGCCTCCGAGACGCGACCCCGGATTTGTTTTCCCACCAGAGATCACTCAGTTGATTCAGCAGCAGAATGTCTTGATTCAAACATTGGTACAGAACCAAGGCAACAACAACAACCCACCGCCACCACCACATTGACCATTTGACCCGTTTCTTAAGGCTGAATCTACCGGTGTTTTCCGATGCACCGAGCCGATTATTGCAGATGATTGGCTCCGTAAGATAGTGAGGGAGTTGACCACTGCAGGATGTCTGAGATGGAGAAAGGGTGAAGTTTGTCGCACACCAGCTTGAAGGACCAGCGGCGGCATGGTGGGAGAATTTTACTGCCACTTACCCAGTAGACACTATCACATGGGATCAGTTTCAGCAAGCTTTCCGTACTGCCCATGTTTCAGCAGGAGCTATGGCCATGAAGAAGCGTGAGTTTCGCAACTTACGCCAAGGAGGACGGACAGTTGGCCAGTATGTAGATGATTTCAGTAAGCTAGCACGTTATGCCCCAGATGACGTTGCTACGGATGCAGCTAAGCAGGAGAAGTTTCTAGAAGGACTGAATGATGAGCTGAGCATGCAGTTGATGGTAGCCACCTTCAATAACTACCAGGAGTTAGTAGACCGTGCTCTCATGATTGAAGGAAGCGAACAGATTGACAATCGCAAGAGGAAGTATGGACGGGGAAGAATAACTCGAGCTCAGCAGAAACTTCGCTTTTCCCCGAAACCAGGAGGACAATTTTAGCATACCCATGGAGGAGGTAGCTCGCACAACCATAATGGCACCAAGAATGGGAACGGGAATGGAGGAAGCAATGGACAGAACCGCACCAACCCGTCAACACAATCCAAGGTAGACCTGAGCCATGTCACTTACTTTAAATGCCGCAAGACTGGGCATTATGCAAACGAATTTCGAAGGCGAATGGAAATGGCAATGGAAGCTCAGGAAAGAAGCCGAATCCTTTCAACAAAGGACAAGTGAACCACATTACCGTGGAGGAGGTTGAAGCTCAGCCAGATGTAGTAATAGGTAAGTTTTTGGTTAAGTCATTTACTGCAGTTGTTCTTTTTGATACTGGTGCATCGCATTCATACATATCAAGGGGATTTGTGGATAAGTATAAATTACCAACCCAAGCCCTTAGGTCACCCATGTTAGTAACCTCACCCGGAAGCAGAATACATGGCTAGTATATGGTGTGATCGTTGCCATTAAGGATTGGACACTATGTTTTTCCCTCGGACCTAATAGTTCGGAATCCCAAGGATTTGATGTGATATTAGGCATGGATTGGTTATCAAGTATGGAGGGAACATAGATTGCGCCAAGAAGTCAATTTTACTTACCACCCGGAAGGGAGGAGAATCAAGTATGTATCACGGCATGAGCCGAGGAGAGCACATGCAAATTCCTTATCGAGGAGTTGTGCAGGAGGAAGTACGTGGTAAGGGACTACGGACGTGTTTAGGAAGAGTTGCCGAGCATGCCACGGATAGAGACATTGAGTTTACGATTGAACTACTTGCCGAACCTTTGGGCCGATATCTAAGAGACCGTATAGGATGCTAGCCCAAGATTTGGAGGAAATTAAGAAGCAGATTAAGGAGCTCTTTGGATAAAGGTTTTATTCGCCCAAGTTCTTCGCCTTGGGGATCACCAGTACTTCTAGTGGAGAAGAAGGATGGATCACTAAGAATGGTTGTTGATTATCGAGGATTGAATGAAGTGACCATCAAGAACAAATACCCGTTGCCAATGATCAATGACTTGTTTGACCAATTGCAAGGAGCTAAGGTGTTTTCCAAGATCGATTTGCGATCAGGGTACCATCAGTTGAAGATTCGAGAGCAGGATATACCTAAGACGGATTTTACCACCAGGTACGGGCTGTATGAGTACATCGTTATGTCATTTGGTCTGACTAACGCACCTGCCTATTTTATGAACATGATGAACAAAGTGTTTATGGAGTTTTTGGATAAGTTAAATCGTGGTGTTCATTGATGATATTTTGGTCTACTCGAAGAATGAAGAGGAACATAAGGAGCATTTGCGTTTGGTACTCGAGAAGCTCAGAGAACACCAGTTATATGCCAAGTTCAGCAAGTGTGAGTTTTGGTTGAAGGAAGTTGGATTTCTTGGACATGTTATATCCGGAGAAGGTATAGCAGTAGACCCCACTAAGGTTGTCACTGTAACAAACTGGGAAGCGCCAACAACAGTTGGAGAGATCCGGAGTTTCCTTGGACTAGCGGGATACTACCGGAGATTCATTGAGAATTTCTCAAGGAATTTGTGAAGCCTATGTGAATTATTAAAGAAGGATACCAAGTTCATTTGGACCGAGGAGTGTGAAGCTAGTTTCCAAGAGTTGAAGAAACGTTTGGTTACCTCACCAGTGTTAATTCTGCCAGATCAGACCAAGGATTATGAGGTGTATTGCGACGCTTCACGTCGAGGACTTGGAGCAGTGCTTATGCAGGAGGGAAGAGTTGTTTCGTATGCTTCACGACAGCTTAAGCCTCATGAGCTAAATTATGCTACGCATGATTTGGAGTTAGCAGCCGTAGTGCATGCGTTGAAGACATGGAGACATTTCCTCATTGGAAATCATTGTGAGGTGTATACGGATCACAAGAGTTTGAAATACATCTTCACGCAGAAGGAGTTAAATCTCAGGCAGAGGAGATGGTTGGAGCTCATCAAAGATTATGATATGAGATTGCATTATCACCCCGGAAAGGCTAACGTTGTAGCAGACGCGTTGAGCCGTAAGAATCACGTCAATACGTTAATGACGGGAGGAATACCAAAGGAGTTAGCCGAGGATCTTCAAGAGCTATGTTTGGGAATACTTCCGAGAGGCTATGTAGCAGCATTGGAGATTCATTCAACTTTGATGGATAAGATCAGGGAAGCTCAGAAGACTGACAAAGAGATTGCCTCTATAAAAGAGAAAATGAGCGAAGGAAAGGCAAAGGGATTTCGTGAGGATGAGCACGATACCCTATGGTTTGAGGACCGTGTTTATGTGCCCAATGACCCGGAGATCAGGAAGTTGATTCTACAAGAGGCACATGATTCACCATATTCGATTCACCCAGGAAATACCAAGAGGTATTTGGATTTGAAGAATACTTTCTGGTGGACCGGAATGAAGAAGGATATTGCAGAGTACGTAGCAGTTTGTGATGTATGTCAGAAAGTGAAGGAAGAACATCGAAGCTTGAGGATTATTATGAATTGCCTATACCCGAATGGAAGTGGGATAAACTAGGTATGGATTTCATCACGGGATTGCCCAGGACTCGTTCAGGCTATGACCCAATTTGGGTTATAGTCGATCGTTTGACGAAGGTAGCTCATTTCATTCCAGTAAAGACTACTTACAGCAGTGCCAAATTGGCCAATATATACATGACCAGGATTGTATGTTTGCATGGAGTTCTGAGGAGTATCGTGTCGAGATAGAGGAACCCGGTTTACCTCAAAGTTACAGAGCAGTTGCGAGACTTTGGGAACCAGTGGAGTTTAGCAGCTTTTCATCCATAGAGCAGATGGACAAACCGAGAGTCAACCAGATTTTGGAGGATATGCTTAGAGCTTGTGCTTTGGATTATGGATCAAGTTGGGATGACAATTTGCCGTGTATGGAGTTTTCTTACAACAACGATTATCAATCCGGTTTGAAGATGGCCCTTCGAAGCCTTATGCGGAAGGAGGTGCAGGACCCGTTGTTGTGGGATGAAGTTGGAGACCGCGATTGTTTGGACGGATTTGATTAAAGTGCGAGCAGAAAGTAAAGTTGATTCACGATAGGCTCAAGGTAGCCCGGTCAAGACAGAAAAGCTATGCGGATTCAAAACGCAAGGAGAGGCGAATCTGAAATCGGAGACATAGTTTATCTTCGAGTATCGCCACTTCGAGGAGTTAAGCGTTTTGGAGTTAAGGGAAAGTTAGCACCTCGATTTGTAGGACCTTATCGTGTTTTGGAACGCATGGGAGAAGTTGCGTACAAGTTGGAATTACGAAGGATTGTCGGGGAGTTCATGATGTGTTTCATGTTTCTCGGTTGAAGAAGTGTCACGCAGAGATGGCCGATATACCTTTGAGAGAATCTTGTGCCACTAGAAGCAATTCGGTTGAATGATGATTTGACCTATGAGGAGAAACCGGTTAAGATTTTGGAGTATGCCACAGAGTCACCCGCAAAGCAAGGTCATTAAGTTTTGCAAAGTTCGGTGGAGCCACCACTGCGAGGATGAAGCCACACAGGAGGCGAGAGGAAGATTTGTTTAAATACCACCCTCACCTATTTTCTAGCCAACCCGAATCTCGAGGGCGAGATTCATCTTAAGGGGGTAGGTTTGTAACATCCCAAATTTTCAATTTGGAATGTTATACATAGAGCATCATTGCATATCATGTTTTCATTGCTTCGTTGCATTTTTGCTCGATCCTAGAAATTCTACACAACTCAAGGACCCACGGGGAGAGTTGGGGATTTTCGTTATTTTCATATTTGAGTTTTCTCAAATTTTGAAAATAGGATCATTTTATTTTAATTATTTTATCTTCAGTTATTTCTATTACAAAAATATGAGAGAGGGAATAAAATGACTTTCCCAAAATAAAGAAATAATGAAGATTTAATAATAAAATCAAATAAGATTTTATTTTGGAGTTTTTCGCCTTTTTATTTGAATGAAGGAAAAATGCGCGTTTTCCAAAATTGCATTTAGGCCCCAAATAAATGTTCATTAAATCCGGCTTGATTTTAGAAGCCGGGGAAAATTTATTTCGGGATTTTTGGAGTCCGTTTAGTACTTCTTTTGATTTTTTTTAGCGTATTATTTAAAAAACGCACCTCCTTATCGGGCCGTGCACCAGCGGGACTCCGCTGGGCGGCATATAAGCTGCCGCCCGGCGCCTCAGCCCACCCGAGCAGCCCGCCTGCGCCCAAAACCCTAGCCGGCGCTGCTGAGCCACGCGCCGCCCGAGGTTCGCCGCCTCGATTTCCGTGCCAGTTTTTTTATAAAAACCGATCGGTTTTCTTCGGGTTTTTTTTCGGTTTTTTTCGGTTTTTTTTATTTTTATATTTTATATTTTTTTTATATTTTTTTCTTCCGTTCAAATCTGTTCGTCGTTTTTTTTTCTTTTTCTCGGATTTAATCCGCGATTTTTCTGATCGCGACCCCAGATCCGATTTTCGTTTTAGTATAACTTTTCGCTCGTTTATTGGAATCAGGCGATTCAAGCGCCTAGAGTTTCATCTCGAAACCCTCTTTCCGAATAATCTACTTAAACAAATTTTTGCTTCTGTAAAATTTGACTTAGATCCAGATTAGTAAAACGAAGCTGTTTTCTTCCGCCGTTTGACTTTTGTTGCTTCGTTTGATTTGATTCTTTTTGCAAACCGGAGTTCTTAAGTTGAACTATCTGGTTAGATCTATTTGAGTTTTACCTGTGCAATTAGATGAGTATTTATTGTATGCTTGTTTGTTTGTCTGCGATAGATTACGGAGTGCGCTACCGTTACTTGAGTCTCTAGGTTTCGTGAATCATCGACCAAGGCAAGTAACACTTTGATCATACTTTGCTCATACCCAGTTTTATGCATTAGATCTATCCTCAAACACTTGCATGATTAGGATCTAATTAAATTGTGGGATGGGAAGTAGTTGAGGTAGTACCTATTACCTGTTTTATTATCAACCCTTGGGAGTTACTTCTACGTTTGCTTATTATGCCATGCTATGCTAGTAGACGTGGATTGGGTGAGTGTATCCATGACAGATGTGAGATTGTTAATTAATGGTTTATTTAAGGTGGCAACTTAAACACACATCTAGGTGGATTGAGGCACCTGGTTTCTATCAGGACTTACTGTATTTCTTCGGACCGCCACCCAGGCTCAAAGGGATCATGAGATTATTCAAACTAGAAACTTCCGTGTGCAGCCACAAGCCATTATGGGCTCTGGCATAGTTGATTAAGTTGAGCGAACTCTTACGGGTAGGCTAGCAGATGTAGGGGATGTAAGTTGGTACGGTCTACCCACATGTAAGGTGCTAAGCGCTTACGAAAGACTATGTCTCGGTCATCCGTTTCTCAAACACCATGTAGTCACGAGAAACCAAGCGGAGGCGATCGAGTCTTGTGGGGAAAAGTGCATAAACCTCTGCAGTGTATAAACTAATCATGGTTAGCCGTGTCCCGGTTATGGACATCTTGAGTATCTAGTACTGGATATCATGTGAATCTCGTCATGTTACTTCTAATTAATATTGTTGGGTTTGTTAATGAGTACTTTTAATTGGGATTGAGGATCTTGTCAACCATTCTCAATGTTTCACAACCACCATGACAGTTAAATAAATTTATTCCTTTGCAGTAGGGAAAAATTGGCTTTATGCAAAAACTGTAACCATAGAGCTTTCCACCAGCCATATATGCATGTAGTATAGGCTTTTCATTCCATTATTCTCTATGTGTTACATTGCCAGCATATACCATGTGCTGACCCGTTTTCGGGCTGCAACGATTCATGTTGCAGACTTTTCAGACGATGAGTAAGGTGCATAGGTCGTGGTTCTATACTCAGTGATGCCGTTGGAGTTGATGGACTCGCTTATTCTTCCAAGCCTTCTGATGTTATCGTATTAGATGGCCTTAAGCTATATTTATTTCATTAAGTTCTCTCTTGAGACATTCGATTGTAATAAGTGTGTGATTGGTACTCTGTTATAAATCCTTCGAGTATTGTGTGGTGTCAGCATTACTGATCCAGGGATGACACTGAGCACATAGATCAGACTGTTTGAGGTCTGGTCGCTACGTAGGGGTACCATGTTTCCTGTCCCATGCCATGCATGGTAATTCCCATGACCTCTCAATGGTGTCCTCATCATCGTCACCTACTTTTGATATAACAGACATTATGGTGGCTATCGAAGCCCTCTCGCCTCTAAATAAACGTCAAGGAAATCAACTTTGCCCCTCTTCCCGAACTCTACTGGTCTGCTAGCATGTGACATTGAATATCTTCTTAACCATGTCTCTTGAAAAGTGGATCTCCTTGTGGTCATTAATCCTGCAATTCACAAAATTTAAAAAATTAGTAGATGTTGCGAGAAGAAGAAAAAGGAGTTGTGCAACAGAGAGAAGAAAAAGGACAGATTACATACTTGAGCACACGACTCTTAGGGTCAATACTCATAACTATGAAATCGAGAAGGCCTTTTGAAGGAGGAACCAAAGGAGAGATGTATAGCAAATCCCCGAAGCTGGACTTGCTTATTACATCCCTCTTCGTCCCCACGATGGCATTGCCTATGTTGCCTAGCCGCTTTGCCGACCATCGAATTTGGTAGATGGGCATTGATACGTCTCTGTCGTATCTACTTTTCCAAACACTTTTTCCCTTGTTTTGGACTCTAACTTGCATGATTTGAATGGAACTAACCCGGATGGACGTTGTTTTCAGCAGAATTGCCATGGTGTTATTTATGTGCAGAAACAAAAGTTCTCGGAATGACCTGAAACTTCACGGAGATTATTTTTGGAAAATATAAAAAATGTTGGCGAAAGAATCAAGGCCAGGGGGGCCACACCCTTTCCACGAGGGTGGGGGGCGCGCCTGCCCCCCCTGGGCGCGCCCCCTGCCTCATGGGCCCCCTGGAGCTCCAGCGACCTCAACTCCAACTCCATATATTCGTGTTCAGGGAGAGAAAAATCAGAGAGAAGGATTCATCGCGTTTTACGATAAGGAGCCGCCACCAAGCCCTAAACTCTCTCGGGAGGGCTGATCTGTAGTCCGTTCGGGGCTTTGGAGAGGGGAATCCGTCACCGTCGTCATCATCAACCATCCTCCATCACCAATTTCATGATGCTCACCGCTGTGCGTGAGTAATTCCATCGCAAGCTTGTTGGACGGTGATGGGTTAGATGAGATCTATCATGTAATTGAGTTAGTTTTGTTAGGGTTTGATCCCTAGTATCCACTATGTTCTGAGATTGATGTTGCTATGACTTTGCTATTCTTAATGCTTATCACTAGGGCCCGAGTGCCAGGATTTCAGATCTGAACCTATTATGTTTTCATGAATATATGTGAGTTCTTGATCCTATCTTGCAAGTCTATAGTCACCTACTATGTGTTAAGATCCGGCAACCCCGAAGTGACAATAATCGGGACCACTCCCGATGATGACCGTAGTTTGAGGAGTTCATGTATTCACTATGTGTTAATGCTTTGGTCAGTTACTCTATTAAAAGGAGGCCTTAATATCCCTTAGTTTCCACTAGAACCCCGCTTCCACGGGAGGGTAGGACAAAAGATGTCATGCAAGTTCTTTTCCATAAGCATGTATGACTATATTCAGAATACATGCCTACATTACATTGATGAATTGGAGCTAGTTACATGTCACCCTATGTTATGACTGTTACATAATGAACCGCATCCGGCATAATTCTCCATCACCGATCCAATGCCTACGAGCTTTTCCCATATTGTTCTTCGCTTATTTACTTTTCCGCTGCTATTGTTACAATCACTACAAAACCCAAAAATATTACTTTTGATACCGTTACCGTTACTATCATATTACTTTGCTACTAAATACCTTGCTGCAGATATTAAGTTATCCAGGTGTGGCTGAATTGACAACTCAGTTGCTAATACTTGAGAATACTCTTTGGATCCCCTTGTGTTGAATCAATAAATTTGTGTTGAATACTCTACCCTCAAAAACTGTTGCGATCCCCTATACTTGTGGGTTATCAAGACTTTTTTTTGGCGCCATTGCGAGGGAGCATAGCTCTATTCTTTGAGTCACTTGGGATTTATATCTGCTGGTCACTATGAAGAACTTGAAAGGCAGAAAACCAAAATTTATCCCTCAACTACGAGGGGAGGTAAGGAAGCGCCATCTAGCTCGCACTTGATTAAGCCTATACATTTTTGAGTAAGCTTGCGACACCTAAACCTGCTTCTGCTATTAAATCTAGCATGTTATTGATGATGCCACTTCTGCTATGCATGATACTTATGATGAAACTACTTCTATGCTTGATACTACTGTGCCACTTGGTGAATTTCTTGATGAACAACTTGCTAGGGCTAGAGAGAATGAAATTATTGAAACTGCTATTATTGATGAAAGTGATGATGAAGACTCTCCTCCTAAATATGAATTGCCTGTTATGCCCGAGGGCTATGTTATGGATGAAGAAACTGCTAGAGACTTTCTTGCTTGCAATGATAGGAGTGATCTTAAGAATTATTAGCTAAGCTGAAACAAAAAACTCTAAATGCTAGAATGAAGTATGATCCTGCTTATGCCACTTCACCTATTTTTGTTACTGATAAGGATTATGAATTCTCTGTTGATCCTGATATAATTACTTTGGTTGAATCAGATCCTTTCTATGGCTATGAATCTGAAACTGTTGTGGCACATCTTACTAAATTAAATGATATAGCCACCCTGTTCACTGATGATGAGAGAACTCGCTACTTTTATATCCTTAAAATATTTCCGTTCTCATTAAAGGGTGATACTAAGATATGGTTTAATTCTCTTGATCTTGGTTGTGTGCGTAGTCCCCAGGACATGATTTATTACTTCTCTGCTAAATATTTCCCTGCTCATAAGAAACAAGCTGCTTTAAGGGAAATATATAATTTTGTGCAAATTTAAGAAGAGAGTCTCCCACAAGCTTGGGGGAGGCTTCTCCAATTACTTAATGCTTTGCCTGATCATCCTCTAAAGAAATGAAATACTTGATATCTTTTATAATGGACTAACCGATGCTTCCAGAGACCACCTGGATAGTTGTGTTGGTTGTGTTTTCAGGGAAAGAACACCAGATCAAGCTGAGATTCTATTGAATAATATGTTGACCAATGAAAATAATTGGAAACTTTCTGAACCAACTCCTAAGCCAACTCCGAAGAAAAGGGGTGTTCTATTTCTCAAGCCTGAAGATATGCAAGAGGCAAAGAAATCTATGAAAGAAAAAGGTATAAAAGCTTAAGATGTTAAGAATTTACCTCCTATTGAAGAAATACATGGTCTTAATTTACCGCATGTTGAAGAAATTTATGGTCTTAATTCATCACCTATTGAAGAGACTCATGGTCTTGATAACCCGACACAGGTAGTAAAGGTAAATTCTTTCTATAGATTTAATAAAGCTGAAATCCCTCCTACTAAGTTTCCTAGCCAATGCTTAGATGAGTTCGATAACTTTATGGTTAAGCAAGAAGATTTTAATGCTTATTTTGGTAGACAGTTAAAACGCAATGCTTATATGATTGAACACTTGAGTGATTATATGTCTAGAGTTAAAGGTGAACTTAAACTCATTAGTAAACATGCTTCTATGGTTACCACTCAAGTAGAACAAGCACTTAAAGCTCAGAATGATTTGCTCAATGAATTGAATAATAAGAAAAATGATTTTGCTGTTAGAGTGGCTACTAGAACTGGTAAAATGACTCAACAACCTTTGTATCCTGAAGGCCATCCTAAGAGAATTGAGCAGGATTCTCCGAGAAATAATGTTGATACACCTAGTCCTTCTAAAAGGAAGAAAAGAAAAATGATAGGACTTTGCATGCTTCTAGTGAACCTGTTGTTGACACACTGAGAATCCCAATGATATTTCTATTTACGATCTTTGAAACACAATCTGGTAATGAACATGAACCTACTGATAACGTTAATGATGATGTTCATGATGATGCTCAACCTAGCAATGATAATGATGTAGAAATTGAACCTGATGTTGATCTTGATAACCCACAATCAAAGAATCAACATTATGATAAGAGAGACTTTGTTGCTAGGAAGCACGGTAAGGAAAGAGAACCATGGGTTCAGAACCCATGCCTTTTCCGCCTAAACCATCCAAGAAAAAGGATGATGAGGATTTTGAGCACTTTGCTGAAATGATTAGACCTATCGTTTTGCGTATGCGATTAACTGATATGCTCAAAATGAACCCTTATGCTAAGTATATGAAAGAAAATGTTACTAATAAAAGAAAGATACCAGAAGCTGAAATTTCCACCATGCTTGCTAATTACACTTTCAAGGGTGGAATACCTAAGAAGTTAGGAGATCCAGGAGTACCCACTATACAATGCTCCATCAAAAGAAATTATGTTAGAACCACTTTATGTGATCTTGGAGCCGGTGTTAGTGTTATACCTCTCTCTTTATATCGTAGACTTGATTTGAATAAGGTGACACCTACTGAAATATCTTTGCAAATGGCTGATAAATCGACCGCTATACCTCTCGGTATTTGTGAGGATGTGCCTGTTGTGGTTGCAAACGTTACTATTTTAACGGACTTTGTTATTCTTGATATTCCCGAGCACGATAGTATGTATATTATTCTTGGAAGACCCTTTTTGAATACTGCAGGGGCTGTTATTGATTGCAACAAAGGCAATGTCACTTTTCATGTTAATGGTAAAGAGCATACGGTACACTTTCCGAGGAAACAACCTCAAGTTCATAGCATAAACTCTATTGGAAAAATTCCATCGAGTATATTTGGAGGTTTTGAATTTCCTCTTCCCTCTTGTCAAAAGAGATATGATATTCTTATTATTGGGGACGTGCATATCCCCGTTGAGGTAACCTAGTGTTATTCGAAATTTCTCCGCTTTCATGCAATTCGGAATGAGTTTGTTAGCAAGACCTGATCAACCTTGTTAGTGGATTCCTTTTGATGAACATGAGATGGATGAAGTTTGAAAGCACAACCTTCTGTACCCTCCTTTTATTTTCTGTTATTTAGATTAAATAAGGTAAAATTAATATTTTCTGTCTGTTTTCTAAATTATCCGTGCAATATAAAAATACCCTGAAAATAAAAGTTCTCCAAATGCCCCGAAATTGAAATATGATTTTTCTGGAATATTTGAGAATATCTGGCACTAAGAAAACAACAGGGGGAGCTGGCCCCTGGCCACGAGGGTCCAGGGCGCGCCCACCCCCTGGGCGCGCCCCTGCCTCGTGGGCCCATGGTGGCTCCCCTCCACTTATTCCAGCCACCACACACTTTATCTTCCTCCCAAAAAAATCACCAACCAGCTCAAGCACGAGTTCTAGCCCATTTTGCTGTGATTTTCGATCTCCTAGCTCAAAGCACCTCTCACAAAACTGCTTTGGGGGGTTGTTCCTTGGTATGTGACTCCTCCAATGGTCCAATTAATTTTTGTTCTAGTGCTTTATTTATTGCAAATTTTTGTTGCTTAGATGACCATGTTCTTGAGCTTGCATGTCAAATTTGGTTGGTCCCAAGTAGTTCTAATGCATGATATAGTCTCTAGGCACTTGTAGGAGTAGTTGCTATCATTTTTGTTAAGCTTGGTTCACTTTTATTTGAAGTTACTAAAAATTTCAGAAATTTTCAGAAAATGATGAAGAGATTTTTGAGGGGCTCTTCGAGCCGAAGCTCGAAGGATAAACAAAGCGAAAAGAGGAGAGGCCCAAATATAATCTGCCTCGCACCACGGAGGTTCGGCCGTGTGAATGGCCTTGTGATGATTTCTTGAGAGCAGCCGGGATTTACGATGATTTTTATGAGTTGGCTGAGAATGCAGGCCTTACCGACTTCCTCCGCGTCCGGCGCGAACAGTATCTCTTACTCACCAATATATTTGTGCAAAATTTTCATTTCCACTCTAGGAGGTCACCACCTTCGGTGGATTTTTATTTATATGATGAGTATAAGGAGATGCCCCTCTCTGAATTTTGTGAGGTTTGTAAGTTACCTTTTCTGGGTTTCATAGAGGAACCACATAGTAAAGATGTGGAGGGGTTTATTGATACAATTGATGTAGGTGAAACGAGGAAGGTTTCCGACGCACGACTCACTAGCATACACTTTCCTGTTCTACGTTACTTTGCTATATTTGCTAGTAGATGCTTAATTGGTCGCGGAAAGTGTGGAAACCTGAGTGTCCCTGATATTATTATTTTGTGCCATGCCCTGTTTCGTGATGACACATTTAGTATGGGTGCTATTGTTGCAAAGCGGTTAAATCTTAATCGTACTAAGGGCCCAATCTTGGGACGCATCTTCGCCTCGCGCCTTGCTGCATACTATAACATACCTGTTAGGCACTACAAGAAAGAAGAAAAATTGCTGCCTACTGTTTTTCTAGACTATAAGAGTATGGTAGCGCATGATTTTATTGTTAAGAATAGGGAAAGGGCGCTTAAATACAAACTGTTATTCGATAAAACTCACCCTGAGACTATTACCTTGCCTGCTCCTTCCTTGTTTGATTTATCTGCAGGCCGGTATCTCGTTCCGCTGGCGACCATCCAAGCCTACCGGAACCCTACATCAGCTACAGAGCCAGAGCCGGAACCACAATTTGATCCTCCACGGCAGTCTGATTACCAGTGGGATCCGGAGATGATTGCCAACCAATGGCAATCCGAGGCTTCATCTCAGTACAGCCCCAGTTATAACTACGGATATCCGCCAGGCCAGCCGTGGCAATAGACCAACTTAGGCCAAAAGCCATAGCTTGGGGGAGTACGTATTTCTCACCGACATTACATTTATGTTCACACACTCATTGCTAGTTGTCGGTGTTCATACTCTTTCACTGTAATATCCATGCTAGTTTATTTTCCTTTTTATGCTTTCTTCTTGTGTGTTCGATAAATCTTAAGCAAAATGAAAAAAATTAGTTGTAGCATTTAGCTAGTTTACTTTCTTCCTGTAGTAGTAACAATTAAAAGAAAACCCAAAAATATTTCCTGTTCTTCTTTTGCTTGTTGGGATCTTTCCCGTGTAAATAGTTCTATTTCTTTTCTTTTCTTTGAAATTCGATAGGAGAAGACCATGATGAAATTGTTAAAGTGGCTATTATATGCATTATTGTTGATTTAACCAAGAGCCCGTATTGCCTTGTCTTCTCTTGTTTATTGAATGCTTGCAGATTCCAGGTTAGTCCAATGCACGTGCACTCTTATTATTATCCACAATGTTCGGTCGTGCAAGTGAAAGGAAATTATGACGATATATGATGGACTGATTGAGATGAGAGAAGCTGGTATGAACTCGACCTCTCTTGTTTTTGTAAATATGATTAGTTAAATCGTTCTGATTCAGCCTATTATGAATAAACATGTTTGCAATGACAATTAGAGATTATAGTTACTTATTCCATGCTTAATTAGCTAGGAGTTTATAATAGTTTACCTTGCGTGCCAACATGCTATTAAAATGGTTGTGATGTGGTATGATAGGGTGGTATCCTCCTTTGAATGATTCAAGTGACTTGACTTGGCACATGTTTACACATGTAGTTGAAAAAAATCAACATAGCCTTCACGATATTTATGTTCATGGTGGATTATATCCTACTCATGCTTGCGCTCAATGTTTATTAATTTTAATGCATGTTCATGACTGTTGTCGCTCTCTTGTTGGTCGCTTCCCAGTCTTTTGCTAGCCTTCACTTGTACTAAGCGGGAATACTGCTTGTGCATCCAATCCCTTAAACCCCAAAGTTATTCCATATGAGTCCACTATACCTTCCTATATGCGGTATCTACCTGCCGTTCCAAGTAAATTTGTATGTGCCAAACTCTAAACCTTCAAATGAAATTATGTTTTGTATGCTCGAATAGCTCATGTATCAACTAGAGCTGTCTGTATCTTCCATGTTAGGCGGGTTATTCTCAATAGGAGTGGACTCCGCTCCTCACTCATGAGAAAATGGCTGGTCACCGGGATGCCCAGTCCCATGCTTTATGCAAATCAAATCAAAATAATTGCAAACAAAACTCCCCCGGGGCTGTTGTTGGTTGGAGGCACTCATTGTTTCGAGCAAGCCATGGATTGATGCTTGTTGGTGTAGGGGGAGTATAAACTTTACCATTCTGTTTGGGAACTGCCTATAATGTGTGTAGCATGGAAGATATCGCCATCTCTTGGTTGTTATGTTGACAATGAAAGTATGCCGCTCAAAATATTATTTATCTCCATTTCAAAATCGAGCTCTCGCGCCTCTACAAATCCCTGCTTCCCTCGGCGAAGGGCCTATCCATTTACTTTTATGTTGAGTCATCACCCTCTTATTAAAAAGCACCAATTTGGAAACCTTGCTGTCATTTGCATCCATTACTATTAATTTATATTGAGTATGACTATGATTTGGATCTCTTTTACCATTAATTACAATGTCTTATGGGTCCTTGATCTTTAGAGGTGCTTTCTGCATTTATGTTTCTTGGTCTCGAGAAAGGGCTAGCGAGATACCATCTTGTTATATCATATTATGATTGTTTTGAGAAAGTGTTGTCATCCGAGATTTATTATTATTGCTCGCTAGTTGATTATGCCATTGATAGGAGTAAACATGAGACCTAAGTGTTATTGTGAATATGGTTAGTCATAATCTTTCTTTGAAAACTTGAATCTTTGGCTTTACATATTAACAACAACAAGAGCAAACAGAGTTTGTAAAAGTTTTTCTTTATCACTTTCGGTTTGTCTCTTGAATTGCTTGAGGACAAGCAAAGGTTTAAGCTTGGGGAGTTGATACTTCTCCGTCAGATCTACTTTTCCAAACACTTTTGCCCTTGTTTTGGACTCTAACTTGCATGATTTGAATGGAACTAACCCGGAATGACATTGTTTTCAGCAGAATTGCCATAGTGTTATTTATGTGCAGAAACAAAAGTTCTCGGAATGACCTGAAACTTCATGGAGATTATTTTTGGAAAATATAAAAAATGCTGGCGAAAGAATCAAGGCCAGGGGGCCCACACCCTTTCCACGAGGGTGGGGGCGCCTTAGGCGTGCCCACGCCTCGTGGGCCCCACAGGCTCCACCGACCTCAACTCCAACTCCATATATTCGTGTTAGGGAGAAAAAATCAGAGAAGGATTCATCGCGTTTTACGATCACGGAGCCGCCGCCAAGCCCTAAACTCTCTCGGGAGGACTGAGTGCAGGTGCATTCGGGGCTCGAGAGGAATCCATCGCCGTCGTCATCATCAACCATCCTCCATCACCAATTTCATAATGCTCACCACCGTGCGTGAGTAATTCCATCGTGAAGCTTGCTTTGGGCGGTGATGGGTTGGATGAGATCTATCATGTAATCGAGTTAGTTTTGTTAGGGTTTGATCCTAGTATCCACTATGTTACGAGATTGATGTTGCTATGACTTTGCTATGCTTAATGCTTATCACTAGGGCCCGAGTGCCATGATTTCAGATCTGAACCTATTATGTTTTCATGAATATATGTGAGTTCTTGATCCTATCTTGCGAGTCTATAGTCACCTACTATGTGTTATGATCCGGCAACCCCGAAGTGATAATAATCGGGACCACTCGCGGTGATGATCGTAGTTTGAGGAGTTCATGTATTGACTATGTGTTGATGCTTTGGTCTGGTACTCTATTAAAAGCAGGCCTTAATATCCCTTAGTTTCCACTAGGACCCCGCTGGCACTAGAGGGTAGGACAAAAGATGTCATGCAAGTTCTTTTCCATAAGCACGTATGACTATATTCGGAATACATGCCTACATTACATTGATGAATTGGAGCTAGTTCTGTGTCACCCTATGTTATGACTATTACATGATGAACCACATCCGGCATAATTCTCCATCCCCGATCCAATGCCTACGAGCTTTTCCCATATTGTTCTTCGCTTATTTACTTTTCCGCTGCTATTGTTACAATCACTACAAAACCCAAAAATATTACTTTTGCTACCGTTACCGTTACTATCATATTACATTGCTACTAAATACCTTGCTGCAGATATTAAGTTATCCAGGTGTGGCTGAATTGACAACTCAGTTGCTAATACTTGAGAATATTCTTTGGCTCCCCTTGTGTTGAATCAGTAAATTTGGGTTGAATACTCTACCCTCGAAAACTGTTGCGATACCCTATACTTGTGGGTTATCAAGCATGCTGCAAAATAAAAAGAAAAAAATGAAACACGGATGCTACTAGCATGCATATCTAGTGATCTAAGAAATGAAAACAATTGAAACAAGTTGAAGATTGCAGATATACATGCAAAATTTCAGAGAACATTATGCATATCTAGTGAGCTAAAGAAAATGAAAAGTACTGAAAACAAGTTAAAGATTGCATATATAAATGCAAAAATTCAGAGAATATTAGCTAAAATTCAAGAAAAACTAACTAAATTCATAAAAACATGAGGTAATTAAACCTATGCTCATGAGCTACAGGAAAATGCAGTTCATAATTTGAGAAAAAAGCAGGAGAGGTAAAACTACAAATACAAAAGCGAGAACTACAACTAGTTTTAGAAACATTAAGTTGTATTTCACATGCTACAAGCTAGCAGTACCAAAATTCCTATAGCATAAGCTAAAAAGATAGCCAATAATGCTACAACATGTACAACTAAGTTATAAAACGGGTAACATGAGCTACAGAAAGCTTTGACGTACAAAAATTCAGGAAATAACATCAATCCTGCATCACTAATTTCCTATAGCACGCCAAGTAATGCATCACTAATTTCCTCTGACACATCAATTCTGCAGCACATCTAAAAAGTCGAACTCAAAATTCTGCATCACGAGACCTGCCACATCCCATCCTACTACGCCACCGCCGAACCATCACCTCAAAAAGGATCCCCACTAGGAGTGCCACGTATCCGCCGAGTGTAGCATATGCAAAGGGAGATGAAAATCACAGGGGAGAAATGGGGAGGGGGGTCTTCGATCCATACCTGCTTGAGTCACCGTCGGCCACCGCAGATGCTGTTGTCGGCATCATGGTTGATATGTCCTGGCCGCTCCATTGTGTGTTGTCGCCCTTGCCACCCTCCCAAATCCATCTGCCATCGCTCTCCCAAGCCACCCGAGTCGACACAGCTACGGGAAAGTAACCCCCTTCTGTTGTCGGTTACAAGAAAAGCTTGTCTTGAAGCAACGATGGAGTTGCAGAAAAACAGAGACGGGTGCGACAACTGCGGGGTTGCTATCGACCGTTTGATCAATAGACGATCGTGAGGCGGGGAAGCAGCGGATCTTGGCGTGTGTGATAGTCGGTTGAAGGTAAGTTTTTTCCTTTACTTATACGAGTCAAATGCGTGAAATCAAGATCTTTTTCGAAAATGTTATGGAGTTGACGTTCGCTTTTGTCTAATTCTACATGACACAACATGATGCATTGGATCACATGCACAAATCTCGGCGTTGGGTTGATTCGGCCATGTTGACAACAATTAACAACATTCACTCCCACATGTCAACCGCACCACCGTCATTGGGGTGGTTGTATTACCCACATTTCACAGGGTACTCATCTTGTCACCTATTTCATCCCTCTGCCTCTTCCTCACCGCTTTGCTCCAGTTCCTCTCCCAGCGATTCACTCATCAGTGGCCACACTCGACATTCCTGACGCATTATTGTTTTTATGCAGGTTTGCCACATCATTGTTTGAAGCTTTGAAATGTGTTGTTCGACCATCATTTTCTTCGTATGGGGTTTCGTCAGCGTGCTAGAAATCTGACGGCTATCACTAAATCCACTCACTCCGTGTCAAGGCGGCTACATGGGTAGTAATGGAAGATGACATCAGTTTGGGTGGTGTCGCGGCGGGCGCTTCTAAGCACTCACGATGCGATTCTTGCAACCACGATGGAGATCAATGATAGCTTCCCATCACGCCATCGACGTGCTAATTTGCTCAGCTAGGGTGGTACTTGTTTTTGTACATGGGCTTCTGCGGGGGATATGGAATGGGGATCTCCTCCCATCATGTCATCATGTCACGATATTGCATGGGAATACCAATGGCAGCGGTGTGCAATGTAGCATCGATGGCTTGAGAAGGAAGTCAGCTATGGGATGGAAAACCTCAATGTTGCATCAAATTCCAATAATCATGTATAGTTGGCCATTCGGGGGATTAACATTGGCTATAAAACGCAAGGCCGATGAAGATAATAATTTTGTAGATAAGCGGAGGAAGGGGTTCTTTGCCGACAAAGCAGGTCGAAAAGGATGTAATGGCACATCATGCGGCTTCTACTATCTTTTGAGATTTTTGTAGTTGTACTAAAATGATGGCAAATCTTCCCTCGTTTCCTTTTCACACATGGCAAATGTATCCATGATAATTTTAATTTTTTATGTTATGTTTCTATGTTCTTATGGAAAATTAGTCATGAAAAAACTTTCTAATACATGACAAATCCTATATCCAATATATCTAAATAGTTGATACCCACTAACTCCAATTCTCTAAACATGCAACTCTGCCACCTCACCATGCCACCATGCATGGGAAACCAAATATATTATCATGCATATCACTATGCATGCTAGTCACAATACTGCAGAAATGTAGCGACCCGACCTCAGACGGTCAAGCCTACGTATTCTTGTGCCATCCACGGATCGATATCTTTGGCACACACGGTACATCAATGTATATATCAAAGTGCAATCACATGCATAAATAACGTAAAACTGATATATACCTCATAATACTCGTGAAACAAATCAAGCGGGTGTGGAGTCCCATCAACGCCATCGGCGAGTTGAGTGTAGACCGTAACCCTGTCCGTAACTCTTACTCGTCGAGGAAATATACGCAACATGATACGTTGCAGCGGTGTAAATCGATTACATTGAATGTACCGGCAAGATCACAACATGAATAAACAGATGATAAAACTATACTATATGCAATATGGCTTTATGGCTTTGTATCTGAATTTTGTTTGCGTAAATGCTGATTTTATTTTACCTACATCAAAGGAATAGAATGAAGTCTGTACTAAGGAGTTTTCTATCATGACATGGTTCCGCCAACCGATGTCTCATAGCCCAAAAATTCATCATATGTTGCCCACAATTAAGTTATCAATCCGGTGTTGAGAGTTCCGAGATAGATCCAAGTCCGGATGCTCAAATTGTCCGTAATCGGGGACACGGCTAATCGATTAGGTTATAACCCTCTGCAGAGGTTTGTACACTTTACCATAAGATTCGATCCCTCTCTTTACGTTCTCGCACTTGAGGTGTTTGAGAACAAGATGACCAAAACATGGTCTTCCAAAGAGTTCCTCGACCCTTTGTCAGGTACTCAACCCATCCTCTAGTAGTTCTACATCTGCTAGTACCGTCCCAGCCAGAGTCACAACTAAGGTCAACCAAGCGAGCCCATAATGACTTGGGGTTGCAGGTAAGCTTAGGGCATGAAGTATTCTTCCGTCTCTTTGGAGTGCAGGTGAAGCTTACATAAGATGTCATGGCGCTTCTCCATGCATCCCGGCCAACCACTTTGGTTTCTCCAGGGTGCCCGTCAACCGTCCTTCACCCAAAGAGTGTGTATTGAATTCTTGTCTCGAGTCTTGAAGTCTTGAGGCCTTGAAGATGCAGTCCTTGCAGCTTTCATCATGGTGTTGTCGTCATTGGCGTAGATCCTTCATTCTCACACCACTCCACGAGCACTCATACCAAACCCCGTCTACTATAGCGTAGCATTAAAATAAATAACGTCCGGGCTTGGTAACAGGGTGATGGGTTCCTACCTCATGCATACTACTCAACTACAAGGATTCAATAACACTCTTTGAGGGGTGGTTGCAAGGATGCCACTAAATGCAATAAAAACATAGGTATGAAAGCAATGATCAAAGTGAACTTGCACGGTGATGTTGACGAAGAAGAATTATCGTTCTCAAGAAATAACTTGATAGACTACTCGTCACTCTCTGATGAAATCTATATAACAAACATATCATTCACATAAGCACTCACACTAACAATCAAAACAAAAGAGAGAGCGAATAAGAATCGAAGGAACTTCAAATAAAACTAGGAGTCTTCTTCTACAACATTCACAAAAATAGTTTTGTCTAACGGAAAATAAAACACTAAAATAACAGAGAATAAAATATAAATTTAGTTAAGACAAAAAATAAAGTATTTTTTCATAAAGCTATTTTGAAAGTATTTTCAATTGGGAGTTAAAACAGTAGAGAAATCCATTGCAAGTTATTAGCGAACTTGAATTGATTTCACGATAACAAAATAAAATAAATATAAAAACTTGCTGAACACCTACTTTTTAAATAATAGAAACAAAACATAAACTTTCTTAAATATAAAATAAAATAATTTAAAAACAACTATAGAAAAAGAAGTAGCTATTATTAGAATAGAACTAAAACAGAATTTGTTTTACATGAAACAATAAGCTAAAATACTCAAACAATTTTGAACTTTTTACCACTGGTAAATATGATCACTAGTGATCAGTAGAAAAAAGAATCAAATAAAAATCTATTTTTAAACTCCCGGAATAAGCAAAACAAGCTTTAATTCAAATCTGATCTAACTCAATTTTTATAAATCCAAACATAGACAAATTATATATTTTTGGAAACTACAAGAAAATTGTGATCTAACGCAAAAAGAATCAGCATCATTGGACTTCTAGATCAAAAGTTATAAGCTAAACAAGAACGGAACTAAATCTGTTACGGAAATAAATCTGAAAACGAAAAAAACAACAAGGGAGTTACCTGACGTGAGGCAGAGATGGCAGGAAGGAGGCGGCGATGTGGAGGCTGCTCGGCGAGGGGGCGAGGTCGCCGAGGTGGGGGTGGCGGAGGAGGGGTCGGGCGCTTGGGGAGGTGGCGCTGGGCGATGGGGAGGTTCAGGAGAGCTCTGGTGAGCGTTCTAGGCAGGAAAAGGAGGACGGTGGCGAGGTGGCTACGGGCAGGGAGGCGTGGTGATGGGAAAAATGGAACAAGGAGAGGGAGGGGGTTTTATAGGCGGTCTCGGGAGGCGCTGGGATGGAAAGACGAGGGAGATCGGGAAGGTGGAGTTTCCTATCTCCATGGATATGGAAAGCTTATGTAACGTGAGAGGAAACAGAGGAAGGAGATGATCTCCTGTTGGGCTAGAATAGGAAAGTGCTTAATGGGCCAGCAGGTTTTTCCTAATAAAAACGATTCCATTCCTATTTTTAAAATTAGGAAACTAAAACAATAAAAAGGAAATCAAATCAATTGAATAAAGAGTTTTTATATACTAAAATTATCAGAAAAATAAAATGTAGATGATGAGCATTATTCCACGGCCAAAATAAAAACTTAAAAAATGTTTTTCAGAAAATCCCTAAAGGCTTTATTTCTTTTTGCAAATAATTTTTTAAATAAAAACTTTGGGTTTTCTTGGCTCAAATATTTTCAAAAATGCCCCTGATTTTGGAGGGTCATTTTCCTCCGCTCTTTCTTGCTTGCAAGAATTTATTTTTCGGGGTATTTATCGGGGAAGAAAAATAGAGAAGCAAGTGCAAATATTTGAAAGAATTAAATTGCAAAACTCCGTTCAAATTCTTTATAGTTGAAGAAGTCATGTCATCTTCTCTCATTGATTCTAATAGGATGAATTGAATTTACGGAGAAGGGAAAGTCATTTTATTCCCTCTCATTCAAAAGTTTTTGAAAAGGTTCAAATTTCACTCAAGTTTAATTCACTCAAGCAAACAAACAAACAATTCAATTAATTATATTAACATTCCAAAATTTGGGATGTTACAAGAAATGCCTACCAGTGGCAAACTCCAAAAGCCCAGAAGAGGTGGGTGAGGCTCCCAGTGGTGCCCGCCACTAGTAACATGGCATCAGTGGCGAGCGGGCACCTGCCACTGGTAGATAAATTACAGTGGCGAGCCTTGTTGATTACCTGCCACATGACCCTATTGTCGCTCGCCACAGGTAACAAACCAGACAGTAGCAGGTGGGCAGTAGCACCCTCCACTGACATTGTCATCCACGGAGAACCACATTTGTTGCCGCAATTTTGTTGTTGCACCGTTGACATGCATTACTTTCAAAAGGCTAATTCATATAGTCATATAATTCTCAACGTAATTGAACCATCCTCAATCCATTTTGGAAACAAGCAATAAACTCAAGTTAACAAATAAAAATCAATATATCATATCCATCTTAACAAACTAACAAACAGTTCATCGGCTAATGTATTCATGACTTGGACCTTATTTCTAAATGTGGTCAACGACAACCATCATCTGCAAGTTGTGCGGATGTTGTTCCTTATCGTGATTATCACTAGTGTGTCGACCCTTATTAGTCTCTTTCATATCATGAACTCTTGCCAGCCGGCTTCATAGAAGGACATGCGCCAGTCTGGTTTCATCATACTGAATGATGGTAACATGCCAGCTACTCCATGGCGTAGTCCACTCCGGAAAACATCTTCATAGGTAATTTCTGAACTTCCCCATGATTAGGAGAAAATAGAGAACACACAATTTTAGACATCTCACCATATAGTGCTATGAACAAAAAAAGATGAAAGGCTACATAACATACCATGATGTATTTGACGATGTTGGTCTTAGTTAAACAGTGCATAAAGGGCCTCCCTAAGAAGGGCACACGGGATGGTAGTATCGTGATGACATTGATGGTCTCATCCTCAGTAAGCTTCTTAGTTCTTAGAGAGAAAATTACAAAATTGAATGGACCATAATTCGTAATCATCTTTGCTATCCTCATCATCTTGCTCATCCTCATCATTCAGGTTGTCGTCATCATTCTGGCTATGCTCACTATCTTGGTTGTCCTCATATCCTAGTAATCCTGGCTATCCTCATCATCCTGGTCATCCTCATCATCTTCGTCAACCTCATCATCTTGGCTAGAGAAATAGATAGTCCTTAACCTGTTGACCGCTCCTTTCAAGGAAAAGGCTATATACTCTCCCCTGATGAGGTTATTTTGTGAAATGAACTGCTTCCATTCATCATCGGCTATGATGGTTCTACCCCATAGTTTATGCGCTTCAACTTTGAATGTGCACCCTTTGTAATCCTCAAAGTTCAAAGTGTCACCAAATAAATTGTTGAAGTTGACCCTTACGTTGCATGGAATACACTATGCAACAATAAAGAAAAATATACAACTTTCTTAGCAAGTGGATACAATATGCAACAATACAGTTAATAAGTAGCAGTAAAGACAGTAAAAGAACTGCATAAATGTTTAGAATCGAAACTACCACTGATTTTTTGAATCCCTCCTTCAAGAAAAGTTGAATTGTACTATAGTCAGCAAACTATCCATACATGGACTTTTGTAGATATGGTAGATCTTACGTACCATGATCCCCATGAATCATTATGGAGCACTTATCAATGTAAATAGTGTTGGGAATCATTGCATGGAAAACAAAAAAATTCCTACGCACACGCAATGATCTATCCATGCAGATGCATAGCAACAGGGGGAGAGTGTGTCTACGTACCCTCGTAGACCGTAAGCAGAAGCATTTAACTACGCGGTTGATGTAGTCGAACTTCTTCGTGCTCCAACCGATCAAGTACCAAACGGACGGCACCTCCGCGTTCTCCACACGTTCAGCTCGGTGTCATCCTCGCCATCTTGATCTAGCAAGCGAGGTGAGGTAGTAGAAGAGTTCCGTCAGCATAACGGCGTGGTGACGGTGGTGGTGAAGCAATCTCACAGAGCTTCGTTTATAAGTCTCCATTCTATCTACTTTTTCTAAGGCTTTTCCTCTTGTTTTGGACTCTAATTTGCATGATTTGAATGAAACTAACCCCGGATCGATTTGTTTTCAACAGAACTACCATGGTGTTGTTTTTGTGCGAGAAATAAAAGTCCGGGAATGGAGCGAAACTTTGAAGAAGTTTTATATCAATAAAGAGAATTTCTGGAGCCAAGACCCACCAGAGGGGGGCACATGGGTGGGCACAACCCACTAGGGCGTGCCCCCTCCTGGCACGCCCAGGTGGGTTGTCCCCACCTGATGGCCCCGCAGACCCTAAAACCGACGCTATAAAATCCTATTTTTCCAGAAAAAAATCAGGGAGAAAGAATTATCGCAATCAACGAGACGGATCCACCGTCACCTCCTGTTCTTCATCAGGAGGCCGGATCTAGAGTCCGTTTGGGGCTCCGGAGAGGGGGATCTTCATTCTTTGTCACCACCAACCCATCTCCATCGCCAATTCCATGATGCTCCCCACGGGAGTGAGTAATTCCTTCGTAGGCTCGCTGGTCGGTGAGGAGTTGGATGAGATTCATCATGTAATCGAGTTAGTTTTTTTAGGGCTTGATCCCTAGTATCCACTATGTTCTGAGATTGATGTTGCTATGCTTAATGCTTGTCACTTTGGGCTCGGGTGACATGAATTCAGATCTGAACCGTTTATGTTATCACCATTATATCCATGTTCTAGATCCGATCTTGCAAGTTATAGTCACCTACTACGTGTTATGATCCAGCAACCCCAGAGCGACAATAGTCGGGACCACTCCCGGTGATGACCGTATTTTGAGGAGTTCATGTATTCAGTGTGTGTTAATGCTTTATTCCGGTTCTATGTTAAAAGTAGGCCTTAATATCTCTTAGTTTCCAATAGGACCCCGCTGCCACGGGAGGGTAGGACAAAAGATGTCATTGAAGGAAATATGCCCTAGAGGCAATAATAAAGTTATTATTTATTTCCTTATTTCATGATAAATGTTTATTATTCATGCTAGAATTGTATTAACCGGAAACATAATACATGTGTGAATACATAGACAAACAGAGTGTCACTAGTATGCCTCTACTTGACTAGCTCGTTAATCGAAGATGGTTATGTTTCCTAACCATAGACATGAGTTGTCATTTGATTAACGGGATCACATCATTAGTTGAATGATCTGATTGACATGACCCATTCCGTTAGCTTAACACTTGATCGTTTAGTGTGTTAATGCTTTCTTCATGACCCATACATGTTCCTATAACTATGAGATTATGCAACTCCTGCCATCGGAGGAACACTTTGGGTACTACCAAGCGTCACAACGTAATCGGGTGATTATAAAGGAGTACTACAGGTGTCTCCAAAGGTACTTGTTGGGTTGGCGTATTTCGAGATTAGGTTTTGTCACTCCGATTGCTCGGAGAGGTATCTCTAGGCCTTCTCGGTAATACACATCACTTAAGCCTTGCAAGCATTACAACTAATGAGTTAGTTGTGAGATGATGTATTACTGAACGAGTAAAGAGACTTACCGTAGCGAGATTGAACTAGGTATTGGATACCGACGATCGAATCTCGGGTAAATAACATACCGATGACAAAGGGAACAACGTATGTCGTTATGCGGTTTGACCGATAAAGATCTTCGTAGAATATGTAGGAACCAATATGGGCATCCAGGTTCCGCTATTGGTTATTGACCGAGAATGGTTCTAGGTCATGTCTACATAGTTCTCGAACCCGTAGGGTCCGCGCGCTTAACGTTTCGATGACAGTTCATTATGAGTTTATAAGTATTGATGCACCAAAGTTTGTTCGGAGTCCGGATGTGATCACGGACATGACGAGGAGTCTCGAAATGGTCGAGACATAAAGATTGATATATTGGAAGCCTACATTTGGACATCGGAAAGGTTCCGAGTGAAATCGAATTTGCGAGTACCGGGAGGTTATCGGAACCCCGGAACTACATGGGCCCATAGTGGGCCTTGGAGGAAAGGAGAAGGGCAGCCCTAGGTGGCGCCCCCCTTCTTCCCTAGTCCTATTAGGACTAGGAAAGGTGGGCCGCCCCTCTCTCTCTTTCCCCCTCCGGAATCCTAATCCAACTAGGATTGGAGGGAGTCCTACTCCGGAGGAGTAGGACTCCTTAATGCGCCTCCTCCCTTGGGTCGGCCACCTCCCCTTGGCTCCTTTATATCACGGGGGCAGGGGGCACCCCATGACACACAAGTTGATCTCACGGATCTTTCCTTAGCCGTGTGCAGTGCCCCTTCCACCATATTCCACTTCGGTCATATCGTCGCGGAGCTTAAGTGAAGCCCTGCCGGAGAAGTCATATCGTCATGAGCTTAGGCGAAGCCCTGCGTCGGTGGAGCATCAACATCGTCACCACGCCCGTCGTCTTGACGGAACTCATCCCGACACTTTGCTTTGGATCGGAGTCCGGGATCGTCATCGAGCTGAGCGATGTGCGTAACTCGGAGGTGCCGTGACGTTCGGTGCTTGGATCGGTCGGATCGTGAAGACGACGACTACATCAACAGCGTTGTTATAACGCTTCGCTTCCGGTCTCACGAAGTGCGTGGGCGGACACTCTTCCCTCTCGTTGCTATGCCATCACCATGGTCTTGCGTGATCGTGAGGAAAATTTTGAAATTACTGCGTTCCCCAACGGTGGCATCCGAGCCTGGTTTTATGCGTTGATGTCATATGCACGAGTAGAACACAAGTGAGTTGTGGGCGATACAAGTCATCTTGCCTACCAGCATGTCATACTTTGGTTCAGCGGTATTGTGAGATGAAGCGCCCGGACCGACATTACGCAGACGCTTACGCGAGACTGGTTTCACCGCTCCCGAGCACTCGTTGCTTAAAGGTGACCGGCGGGTGTCATCTCTCTCACTTTAGTTGAACTGAGTATGGCTACGCCCGGTCCTTGAGAAGGTTAAAACAGAGTCTATTTGACAAACTATCGTTGTGGTTTTGATGCGTAGGTAAGAACGGTTCTTGCTCAGCCCGTAGCAGCCACGTAAAACTTGCAACAACAAAGTAGAGGACGTCTAACTTGTTTTTGTAGGGCATGTTGTGATGTGATGTGGTCAAGACGTGATGCTATATTTTATTGTATGAGATGATCATGTTTTGTAACCGAGTTATCGTAGCTGGCAGGAGCCATATGGTTGTCGCTTTATTGTATGAAATGCAACGCCATGTAATTGCTTTACTTTATCACTAAGGAGTAGCGATAGTCGTAGAAGCAATAGTTGGCGAGACGACAATGATGCTACGATGGAGATCAAGGTGTCGCGCCCGGTGGCGATGGTGATCATGGCGGTGCTTGGCGATGGAGATCACAAGCACAAGATGATGATGACCATATCATATCACTTATATTGATTGCATGTGATGTTTATCCTTTATGCATCTTATCTTGCTTTGATTGACGGTAGCATTATAAGATGATCTCTCACTAAAATTATCAAGAAGTGTTCTCCACGAGTATGCACCGTTGCGAAAGTTCTTCGTCTTTGAGACACCACGTGATGATCGGGTGTGATAGGCTCTACGTTCAAATACAACGGTGCAAAACAGTTGCGCACGCAGAATACTCAGAGTTAAACTTGACGAGCCTAGCATATAACAGATATGGCCTCGGAACACGGAGACCGAAAGGTCGAACGTGAATCATATAGTAGATATGATCAACATAATGATGTTCACCATTGAAACTACTCCATCTCACGTGATGATCGGACATGGTTTAGTTAATTTGGATCACGTAATCACTTAGATGACTAGAGAGATGTCTGTCTAAGTGGGAGTTTTAATATGATTAATTGAACTTTAATTTATCATGAACTTAGTCCCGGTAGTATTTTGCAAATTATGTTTGTAGATCAATAGCTCGCGTTGTTGCTTCCCTATGTTTTTATATGTGTTCCTAGAGAAAATTGTATTGAAAAATGTTAGTAGCAATGATGCGGATTGGATCCGTGATCTGAGGTTTATCCTCATTGCTGCCTGTAAGAATTATGTCCTTAATGCACCGCTAGGTGACAGACCTATTGCAGGAGCAAATGTAGACGTTATGAGCGTTTGGCTAGCTCAATATGATGACTACTTGATAGTTTAGTGCACCATACTTAACAGCTTAGAATCGGGACTTCAAAGGCGTTTTGAGCGTCATGGACCATATGAGATGTTCCAGGAATTGAAGTTAATATTTCAAGCAAATACCGAGTTGAGAGATATGAAATCTCCAACAAGTTCTATAGCTAAAAGATGGAAGAGAATCGCTCAACTAGTGAGCATGTTCTCGATTGTCCGGGTACTTCAATCGCTTGAATCAAGTGGGAGTTAATCTTCGAGATAAGATAGTGATTGACAGAATTCTCTAGTCACCAACACTAAGTTACTAGAACTTCGTGATGAACTATAGTATGCAAGGGATGACGAAAAGCGATTCCCGAGCTCTTCGTGATCTTTGAAATCGACGAAGGTAGAAATCAAGAAAGAGCATCAAGTGTTGATGATTGACAAGACCACTAGTCTCAAGGAAAAGGGCAAACGGAAGAAGGGGAACTTCAAGAAGAACGGCAAGCAAGTTGTTGCTCAAGTGAAGAAGCCCAAGTGCGGACCTAAGCACGAGACTAAGTGCTTTTGCTGCAATGGAACTGGTCACTAGAAGCGGAACTACCCCAAGTATTTGGCGAATAAGAAGGATGGCAAAGTGAACAAAGGTATATTTGATATACTGATTATTGATGTGTATTTTACTAGTGTTCGTAGCAACCCCTCGGTATTTGATCTGGTTCGGTTGCTAAGAGTAGTAACTTGAAGCAGGGAGTTGCAGAATGAGCAGAAACTAGTTGAAGGGGAAGTGACGATGAGTGTTGGAAGTAGTTCCAAGATTGATATGATCATCATCGCACACTCCCTATACTTTTGGGATTAGTGTGGAACCTAAATAAGTGTTATTTGGTGTTAAGCATAAATATGATTTGATCATGTTTATTGCAATACGATTATTCATCATTTAAGTAAAGAGAATAAATTGTTGTTACATTTACATGAATAAAACCTTATATGGTTACACACCTAATGAAAATGGTTCATTGGATCTCGATCATAGTGATACACATATTCATAATATTGAAACCAAAAGATGCAAAGTTAATAATGATAGTGCAACTTATTTGTGGCACTGCCGTTTAGGTCATATTGGTGTAAAGCGCATGAAGAAAGGGACAATTGCATTTTTACCCCTAGTTGGTTCCTACCCACGGGTTTTGCCCTTACTTTTCGAGCTTGCTCAGTTTTGCCCTTACTATTTCCATCGAAGTCGCTCGAATGCCCTTTATTTGTTTGACCAAAACTTTGAAAATTCATAACTAATTCATATGAACTCAGAAAAATGCAAATAAGATATCAAAATGTTCAGATAAACATTAAATTTATGTGCATATCGTTTGCATTTGGGACAAAAACATCCTTTAAACTACCTGAGGTAATTAATGTTATTAACATTATTAAAAATAAAAAGGTATAAAAATATATATTTTCATGAATAAAAATTACATGCAGATGTTGGTGATGTTTTCTGAACATCCTAATATCTCATTTGCATTTTTCTGAGTTCGTATCAACTTGTTATGAAGTTTCCAAATAATGGTCAAAGTCATTACAACATTCATAACAAGATGATGCAAACTCAGAAAAATGCAAATAAGATATCAGGATGTTCAAAAAACATCACCTACATTTGCATGTAATTTTTATTCATGAAAAAATACTGTTTATAAATTTTTATTTTTAATAAGGTTAATAACATTAATTACCTCGTAGTTTTAAGGGTGCTTTTGTCTGAATGCAAATGATATGCACATAAAGCTAATGTTTGTCTGAACATTTTGATATCTTATTTGCATTTTTCTCGAGTTCATATGAATTAGTTATGAATTTTCTAAGTTTTTGTCGAATGGTCAAAGGGCATTCGAGGGACCATGACGCAAAAAGTAAGGGCAAAACTGAGCAAGCTCGAAAAGTAAGGGCAAAACCCGTGGGTAGGAACCAACTAGGGGTAAAAATGCAATTGTCCCATGAAGAAAACTCCATGCTGATGGATTTTTGGAATCACTTGATTATGAATCATTTGATGCTTGCGAACCGTGCCGTTTGGGCAAGATGACTAAAACTCCGTTCTTCGGAACAATGGAACAAGCTACTGACTTATTGGAAATAATACATACCGATGTATGCGATCCAATGAGTGTTGATGCTCGTGGCAAGTATCGTTATTTTCTAACTTTCACAAGATGATTTGAGCAGATATGGGTATATCTACTTGATGAAACATAAGTCTGAAATAGTTGAAAGGTTCAAATAATTTCAGAGTGAAGTGGAAAAATCATCGTAACAAGAAAATAAAAGTTTCTACGATATGATCGCAGATGTAAAATATTTGAGTTCTGAGTTTGGTCTTCAATTAAAACAATGTGAAATAGTTTCACAAATTCATGCCACGGAACACCACAAAGCATAATGGTGTGTCCGAACATCATAACCGTACTTTATTGGATATAGTGCAACTATGATGTTTCTTACCGATTTACCGTTATAGTTTTGGGGCTATGCATTAGAGACAGCTGCATTCACGTTAAAAGGGCACCATCTAAATCCGTTGAGGCGACACCGTATGAATCTGTGGTTTGGCAAGAAACCAAAGTTGTTGTTTCTTGAAGTTTGGAGTTGCGATGCTTATATGAAAAAGTTTCATCACGATAAGCTCGAACCCAAATCGGAGAAATGCGTCTTCATAGGATACCCAAAATGTTGGGTACACCTTCTATCACAGATCCGAAAGGCAAGACATTCGTTGTCAAGAATGGATCCTTTCTAGAGAAGGAGTTTCTCTCGAAAGAAGTGAGTGGGAGGAAAGTAGAACTTGATGAGGTAATTGTACCTTCTCCCTTATTGGAAAGTAGTTTATCACGAAATCAGTTCTGTGACTACTACACCAATTAGTGAGGAAGCTAATGATGATGATCATGTAACTTCAGATCAAGTTACTACCGAACCTCGTAGGGTCAACAGTGAGATCCGCACGGTGAGTGGTACGGTAATCCCATTACAGAGGTCAGGTTACTTGACCATGACGAACCTACGAACTACGAGGAAGCGATGATGAGCCCAGATTCCGCAAAATGGTTTGAGGCCATGAAATCTGAGAAATGATCCATGTATGAGAACAAAGTATGGACTTTGATGGATTTGCCCGATGATCGGCAAACCATAGAAAATAAATGGATCTTCAAGAGGAAGACAAATGCTGATAGTAGTATTACTATCTACAAAGCTCGACTTGTCGCATAAAAGGTTTTCGACAAGTTCAAGGTGTTGACTACAATAAGATTTTCTCAAGCATAGCGATGCTTAAAGTCTGTCCGAATCATGTTAGCAATTGCCACATTTTATAAAATCGGCAAATGGATGTCAAAACTACATTCTTTAATGGTTTTATTAAAGAAGAGTTGTATATGATGCAACCAGAAGGTTTTGTCAAAGGAGCTAACAAAATGTGCAAGCTCCGTGATCCATCTATAATTTGGTGCAAGCATCTCGGAGTTGGAATAAACACTTTGATAGTGTGATCAAAGCATATGGTTTTATGCGAGACTTTTGGAAAAGCCTGTATTTACAAGAAAGTGAGTGGGAGCACTCTGACATTTCTGATAAGTATATGTGAATGACATATTGTTGATCGGAAATAATGTAGAATTATTCTGCAAAGCATAAAGGAGTATTTGAAAGGAGTTTTTCAAAAAGGGACCTCGGTGAAGCTGCGTACAAATTGAGCATCAAGATCTATTGAGATAGATCAAAAACACTTGATGAGTTTTTTCAATAAGAACATACCTTGTCAAGATTTTGAAGTAGTTCAAAATGGAACAGTCAAAGAAAAGTTCTTACCTGTGTTGCAAAGGTGTGAAATTGAGTAAGACTCAAATCCCGACCACAAAGAGAAAATAGAAAAGAGAATGAAAGTCATTCCCTATGCCTCAGTCATAGGTTCTATAAAGTATGCTATGCTATGTACAGGACCTATTGTATACATTGCTCTGAATTTTGCAAGGAGTACAATAGTGATCTAGGAGTAGATCACTTTGGACATTGGTCAAGAACATCCTTAGTGAGGACTAAGGAAATATTTCTCGATTATGGAGGTGATAAAAGAGCCCGTCGTAAAGAGTTACATCGATGCAAGCTTTTTACACTGATCCGGATGACTCTAACTCTCAATCTGGATACATATTGTAAGTGGGAGCAATTAGCTAGAGTAGCCCGTGCGAGCATTGTAGACATAGAATATTTGCAAAATACATACGGCTCTGACTGTGCCAGACCCGTTGACTAAGCTTCTCTCACGAGCAAAACATGATCATCCCTTAGTACTCTTTGGGTGTTAATCACATAGCGATGTGAACTAGATTATTGACTCTAGTAAACCCTTTGGGTGTTGGTCACATGACGATGTGAACTATGGGTGTTAATCACATACGAGATGTGAATATTAGTGTTGAATCACATGATGATGTGAACTAGATTATTGACTCTAGTGCAAGTGGGAGACTGAAGGAAATATGCCCTAGAGGCAATAATAAAGTTATTATTTATTTCCTTATTTCATGATAAATGTTTATTATTCATGCTAGAATTGTATTAACTGGAAACATAATACATGTGTGAATACATAGACAAGCAGTGTCACTAGTATGCCTCTACTTGACTAGCTCGTTAATCAAAGATGGTTATGTTTCCTAACCATAGACATGAGTTGTCATTTGATTAGCAGGATCACATCATTAGTTGAATGATCTGATTGACATGACCCATTCCGTTAGCTTAACACTTGATCGTTTAGTATGTTAATGCTTTCTTCATGACCCATACATGTTCCTATAACTATGAGATTATGCAACTCCGTTTACGGAGGAACACTTTGGGTACTACCAAACGTCACAACGTGAATCGGGTGATTATAAAGGAGTACTACAGGTGTCTCCAAAGGTACTTGTTGGGTTGGCGTATTTCGAGATTAGGTTTTGTCACTCCGATTGTCGGAGAGGTATCTCTAGGCCTTCTCGGTAATACACATCACTTAAGCCTTGCAAGCATTACAACTAATGAGTTAGTTGTGAGATGATGTATTACGAACGAGTAAAGAGACTTACGGTAATCTAGATTGAACTAGGTATTGGATACCGACGATCGAATCTCGGGTAAATAACATACCGATGACAAAGGGAACAACGTATGTCGTTATGCGGTTTGACCGATAAAGATCTTCGTAGAATATGTAGGAACCAATATGGGCATCCAGGTTCCGCTATTGGTTATTGACCGAGAATGGTTCTAGGTCATGTCTACATAGTTCTCGAACCCGTAGGGTCCGCACGCTTAACGCTTCGATGGCGAGTTCATTATGAGTTTATAAGTATTGATGCACCGAAGTTTGTTCGAGTCCCGGATGTGATCACGGACATGACGAAGAGTCTCGAAATGGTCGAGACATAAAGATTGATATATTGGAAGCCTACATTTGGACATCGGAAAGGTTCCGAGTGAAATCGAATTTACGGAGTAGGGAGGTTACGGAACCCCGGGAACTACATGGGCCCATAGTGGGCCTTGGAGGAAAGGAGAAGGGGCAGCCCTAGGTGGTCGCGCCCCCTTCCCTAGTCCTATTAGGACTAGGAAAGGTGGGCCGCCCCCTCTCTCTTTCCCCCTCCGAATCCTAATCCAACTAGGATTGGAGGGAGTCCTACTCGGGAGGAGTAGGACTCCCTTAATGCGCCTCCTCCTTGGGCGGCCACCTCCCCTTGGCTCCTTTATATCTGAGGCGGGGGCACCCCATGACACACAAGTTGATCTACGGATCTTTCCTTAGCCGTGTCGGTGCCCCTTCCACCATATTCCACTTCGGTCATATCGTCAGCGGAGCTTAGGCGAAGCCTGCGCCGGAGAAGTCATATCGTCGCGGAGCTTAGGCGAAGCCCTGCGTCGGTGGAGCATCAACATCGTCACCATGCCGTCGTCTTGTGGAACTCATCCTCGACACTTTGCTGGATCGAGTCCGGGATCGTCATCGAGCTGAACGTGTGCAGAACTCGGAGGTGCCGTGACGTTCGGTGCTTGGATCGGTCGGATCGTGAAGACGTCGACTACATCAACAGCGTTGTTATAACGCTTCCGCTTTCGGTCTACGAGGGTACGTGGACGGACACTCTTCCCTCTCGTTGCTATGCCATCACCATGGTCTTGCGTGATTGTAGGAAAATTTTGAAATTACTGCGTTCCCCAACAGTCATGCAAGTTCTTTCCATAAGCACGTATGACTATTTATGGAATACATGCCTACATTATATTGATGAACTGGAGCTAGTGCCGTATCGCCCTAGGTTATAGCTTTCTCATGATGAATATCATCCAAAAAGTCACCGATCCAATGCCTACGAATTTATCTTATATTGTTCTTGCTAAGTTACTACTGCTATTGTTGCTGTTGCACTCGTTACAAAACTACTGCTATCACTGTTAGCATTACTATTGCTGCTACCACTAGTATCAAAACTATCATATTACTTTGCCACTGATCACTTTGTTGCAGATAATTAATCTCCAGGTGTGATTGAATTGACAACTCAGCTGCTAATACCTTCAAATATTCTTTGGCTCCCCTTGTGTCGAATCTATAAATTTGGGTTGAATACTCTACCCTCGAAAACTATTGCGATCCCCTATACTTGTGGGTAATCAAGACCTTTTCTTCTTATTTGTTGCCGGGGAGCATAGCTATATTTGTTGAGTCACTTGGGATTATTATCAATTTATCACTATGAAGAATCAAGGATGCTAAGACTAAGATTTTTCCCTCTAAGACGAGGGAGGTAAGGAACCGCCATCCGATTCGCTTTAGATTCACCTACATTATAAGTAAACTTGCAACACCACCACATGTTATTAATCCTGATATGTCGCAAGTTATTGATGATGCTACTTCTACTATGAATGATACTTATGATGATGCTGGTACCTTGCTTGATAATGATGTGCCACTTGGTGTAACGCCCCGGATACAACTTTCCTTATTCGTAACTCCAACTCTTGCCTTTTCCGGAGATGCGATATGTTATTTCCTCCGTGGTTGGGTTTTTGTCTGTTGTTTTGCATTATGTTCATGTCATGCATCTCATCTCATAGCATCATGCGCATTGCATCTGCATGTTTTCATAAAACTCGTAGCCGTTCGTAGTTGCCCTTTCTCTCTTTGTCTCTGTTGACCATTTGTCAGACCCTTGTCTTTGTCGACCTCTCTCAGACCCCTCGCGTGCGTCCGAAACTTGTCCCGAACCCAATCCGCTCAGTCATCACCGTTGCATTCGGTTCATCCCCTAACATATATAAAACATCTCTGTTTTCCTATTTGGACTCACTATCTATTTATTTCTAGACCATCTGTTTAAAATTGGAGGGACCAAATACCCCTATCCAAAATTCACTTGCTATATAAAGACTAACCCTAAAACCTAGGGACCTTGTCCCATCCACCCGTCGCCGCCGCCGCCACTCCACCAAATTCCCCCCGGGATCCATCCCCAATCAGCCTAGCTTCCTTCCTCCAACCCGCACCCGTAGCCTCCTCCCTCGATCTACGCAGCCATCCAACCAGCGCCCGAGCCCGAGCCCCTTCGGTCGGAGCCACCAAGAGATCCCTGCTGCCCCGACCGAGAGCGAGCTTCTCCCGTTTGCTCCTTTCTCCATGGCGCCGTCACCGCTGGCGAACCCAGCCACCCCGAGCGCCGCCCTCATGCTTGAGCTCCTCCAAGAACCCGTCGCCTCGTCCCCTCTTCTTCTCCTCCTTCCCTCCTCTCCCTGGTTCACTCCCTCGGTTCTCATGCCTCTCCCTCTGTGTTCCAGGAGCCGCCATGGTTGCCCGCAGCTCCGTCGCTGCCGGGAACGAGTCCCTCCGCCCGGATCTGGCGATGCCTCGTCTCGGACCCACCTGCGGCTCCACCGCCCCGTCAAGTTCCTGGAGCCGCCGCCGCCTCGCCAGCGCCGCTCGCCTCCGCCGTCAAGCTTCTGCGTCGCCGCGCCAAGTCCCCTGCATCGCAGTGCCCTGCATCGAGCGGGACAACCCCGTGCCTCGCCCGTTCCAGTCGTGCCGCCCCTTGTCTCCCCCTGCTCCGGATCAAACGCCAAGCCGCCACCGTCCCCGCGACGTCCCTGCCGCCAAGTCCATGCCGCGGTCTCTGCTTCCTCTTCAACGAAAGAAGCGGCCGCCGCCCTTCGCCGCGCGTTGACTTCGCCGCCTATTTGAGAGGGCAGCGCCTCCCAAGGCTCGGCGCCCCTTCCAGCCTCCCTCTCCACCGGCTGGGCCTCGGCCTATGGTGAGCAACCCAGTCCGCCCACCAGAATCTGGCCGGATCATGTTTTTTTCGTGCTTTGTGATTTTAGCATTATCCGATGTATTACAGCTTTCTGAGAAAAACCCTTCTTTGTTCATGCATTTAATAACTAATCAATCATGCATCATATGTAAAAACTTTATATATGTAAAATGCTTAGAATTTTATCTAGTTTCACATTATGCCACTTTCATCCCATGTTAAAATGCTTAAAATGCTGTTTGTTTAATTTTGCTCAAATAATATGTTAAAATGATTTATTTCATAACTAAATAACCGTAGCTCCAATTTTAATAAACTTTATATGTAAATGGGGTGGAAAAATTCCTAGTTTAACATGGTGCACTTTATTTTCCTGTTTAACAACATTAAAATATGGTTTGGGGAAGAACAGTACCAATTTTGAAATATGCATGTGGGGATTTTCCGGAATTGTTGTTTGTTGTTCCGGCCTCATTTAAACTTGCCTAGATAGGTAGTTTAATTATGCTTCACCTCTTGCCATGTTTAACAACATTTAACATTGTTTGGTATCTTAAACGAGATTAAACTAAATATGTCTATGTGGTGTTTTGTCAATATGATACTCGTTGCATATCGAGCTCCACTTAACTTGTAGCATTGTTTGTTGCACTTTGTCATGCCATGCCTCATTAAACCGGACATGCATCATACTTGATTGTGCATCATGCCATGTTTATGCTTGTGCATTTACCATGTTGTTTGTTTCTTTCTGGTGTTGCTTCTTAGTTCCGGTAATGTTGCGATTGTGAGGATTAGTTAGACTACTTCCGTTCATCTTCTTCATGGACTCGTTCTTCTTCCTAGCGGGATTTCAGGCAAGATGACCGTCACCTTGGATCTCGTTACTATCATTGCTATGCTAGTTGCTTCATTCTATCGCTATGTTGTGTTACCTACCACTTGCTGCTCAAGCCTCCCAAATTGCCATGAACCTCTAACCTTTGTCACCCCTCCTAGCAAACCGTTGTTTGGCTATGTTACCGCTTTTGCTCAGCCCCTCTTATAGCGTTGCTAGCTGCGGTGAAGATGAAGATTGCTCCATGTTGGATTATGTTCATGTTGGAATATCACAATATCTCTTATATATATTATTAATGCATCTATATACTTGGTAAAGGGTGGAAGGCTCGGCCTTATGCAGGTGTTTTGTTCCACTCTTGCCGCCCTAGTTTTACATCATATCGGTATTATGTTCTCGGATTTTGCGTCCCTAACGCGGTTGGGTGATTTATGGGACCCCCTTGACGATTCGCTTTGAATAAGACTCTTCCAAAGAAGGCCCAACATTGGTTTTACCATTTGCCTCACCTATTACCTTTTTCCCCTTGGGAGTCGCGCATCCCAAGGGTCATCTTTATATTAGCCCCCCCCCCCCGGGGCCAATGCTTGTCTAAGGGTTTGTCCAAACTAGAGCCACTTGCGGCGCCACCTCGGGAAACTTGAGGGCTGCTTCTAGTTGTACGTCTTGCTCATCCGGTCGTGGCTTGAGGCAGAGATACGATGCGGCTATTATCGAGGATGTCGACGCCGGGAGGTCTTGCTGGTCTTGTTTTATTCTTGTCGAAATGTCTTGTAGCAGGATTCCGAGATCGGTCGGGTCTTCCGGGAGAAGGAATATCCTTCATTGATCGCGAGAGCTTATCATGGGCTAAGTTGGGACACCCCTGCAGGGTTTGAACTTTCGAAAGTCGTGCCCGCGGTTATGTGGCAGATGGGAATTTGTTAATATCCGGTTGTAGTAAACTTGAAGTAAACTCTTCTAAAATACACCAACCGTGTGTGTAATCGTGAGTGTCTCTTTTAGGGGTTGGTCGAGAGGAGAACACAGTTTCTGGGTTATGTCTGACATAAGTAGGAGTTCAGGATCACTTCTTGATCATTACTAGTTGACGACCGTTCCTTTGCTTCTCTTCTCGCTCTCATTTGCGTATGTTAGCCACCATATATGCTTAGACGCTGCTGCAACCTCACCACTTATCCTTTCCTTACCCATTAAGCTTTGCTAGTCTTGATACCCATGGTTATGGGATTCTTTGAGTCCTCGTGGCTCACGATTTACTACACCAACGATTCTTGGTACAGGTTGTCACGATGATCTTGATGCGAGGCGATGTTTGCTTGTTACGGAGTTCTTCTTACGCTTCTTCTTCGATCAAGGGATAGGTTCGGTCGGCACCTGGGCTAGCGAGGAGGATATTGTTTGAGTTTACATTTTATGATTCATCTGCAATGGATGTTGATCTTATGCGTTGTAATGTTGTATTCATGTGACATTGTATGTATTGGATGTATCCCCACTATTATGTAATGTTGATGTAATGATATCCACCTTGCAAAAGCGTCTTCAAGATGCGCTTCTATCCTTGGTGGGACCTTCGAGTTCCTTTAGGATAGGGTCGCATCTTGGGCGTGATAAGTTGGTATCAGAGCCTCGACCGACCATAGGATCCCCCTTGTTTGTTGGCCGTTGTTGAGTCTAGAAGAAAACTATTTTTGAGTCTTAGGTTTATATATATCGGAGAGTAGGATTCTTTTTACTCCTCAGTCCCTTCGTCGCTCTGGTGAGGCCTCCTGACTTAGATGTTTTGTCTTTCCTCTCCTCAAATTTCACAAAAAAAATTTAGGATCACGCAGGTATCTTGGGATCGTTCCGATAGTCTTGTGACGAGAACATTGTTCTTGGTGCCTCGACATTTAGGGGTTGTGGCAGTGTCCCGGGGAGTTGAGCTCCGAGGTGTTGTCGTCACAATTTTATCGTTGCAGTTCTGGAATACCTGAGTTTTGCCGACATCGAAAATCTCTTTTATGCAGTTGTTGGTGAGATCACCTCGACGCCACCCAGTACTGGGGCGGGAGTTCGGGAGTATTGCCATAGCTTGTATAACAGATGCTTTTCGAAGGTTGAGGTACACGATTTCCGGAGTTTTCTTGGTTATGTGTTGAAGGATGGATACAGCTGGATCTAGGTATTGTTAGTTTGGGTGATATATTTTTTGTCCCCTGTATCCCCAACACCAGATTGCATAACCAGAAAGTTTTGGGAGTTTATAGGTGGGAATTCAAGTAGCTCCTAGAATATCTTTCCGACAGATGCATGATATGAGATTGGGTAAATCTCTATCATATGTATTTGTTACGCTTATTCTGCAAGCCAAATCCTTTGTTTTGTTTTATTTGTGGTATTCGAGTTGCTTCGAAGTCAAATGTTGATTCCATACCTTCCCTAATCGGTGTTCTCATATTTCTATGTGAATACTAAACCTTCTTAATCATCGAGGTTGTCATGTTAATTCTTTTCCCAACCGGCGTGCTTCTCTTCAAGTGGATCCGATCATTTCAACATCCGCAAGATCAACTCTAAGTTTTCTCATTGGTGTTTGTTTCATGCATCCCAAGTTGTCTTTGTTTTCCCGCCCTCCCATCCCTTTTTATTCAAGGACTCGGATTTTTTAATCAAGTATCCATTTATTCATGTGAAGTCTCTTCACTCTTTTCAATCAATGTTCTGATCCAGTGATCCCTCATGAAGATGCTCAATAGCTCCAAGTTCATCATTCTTCATTCTCGTATTCTTTTCCGGTGGACTTAACTCAAGCTTTCGATATTCATCATATTCCTTTCCTTGTTGCAAATGCTTTCTCTTACCGATGCACCTCTTAATCATTCACTTCTCGCTATTCATTTGTTCTGGAGTGTTGAAGATATCTCAGAAGGCTCGTCTTTTCATTCTAGATCCGTTCAAGTTATTTTGAGGTTGTTATCTCATTCAAGCCATTTAATTCTACCGGTGCAATCTTTATTTCAAACAATCCTTCAACGATGTTTCTTTCGAGTGGGCCCTAACCCACAGGTCTTTTCCCAGGATCTTACCTGACTCTTCTAATATTCCTGGAACTATTCTCAAATTCATTTCAAAGTTTGACGTAAGAATGAATTTTCATCAGTCAGCTGTTTTCCAAGATCGATCTCAAAATTATCATTTTTCATCGTTGGTTCAACCTTTCTAATTTTCATCCCGGAGTATCTCAACAATTCATGGTGATGTTTTTCATCGTCATTCTCAACATTTGAAGACCGAAGAAGAGTTTCTCTTAAATCTTGCTCCATTCTCTTCAAGATTCATGGTTCTAGCTTGATGCCATTCTCTCATAATTGTTTTCGATTGTGGGATTTCTTTTCACCCATCCGGAGCATTTCATGAGTTCTTTCCATTTCTTTCCTCCGAAGGCCATCATGTCATAATTCTTCATTCTCAGCATGTAGCTACCGTTCTCCAAATTTTATCGGTGAATCGTTCAAATATCCTCTAATCAGTTCATGATCTCTTCATTCTCAGTGATCTAAATCCCCGCAAGTATCTTCATTCGTTTTCCAATTCTTCCCGGTGAATTGTGCCTTCGCTATGTTCATTTTCAATTCTTATGGTGGTTCGTTCAAGATTTCTCTTCCTTTATTACCGTATCATTTCATTCGTCCTTTCCAATCCTCTCGGTGATTCGTCGAAGACTTCTTCAAGTTGGCGCTATATTCTCTCTTCAATCCTTGCAAAAGAATAAGTAGTGTGCCAAATCCGTTGCTTATCATCAATTTAAGTGGTGAAGGATGAGCATAATGTAATTCGTATTCTTGTTTCATCGAGTAAATTCAATTCCTTATTCCGGAGGTTCATCAAAATTCTTGATTTCATTTGTCCATCTTTCTTTCCGGATTTCCATGTTTTCCGCATTATCTCGTCGCAAAGCTCCATCTAAATCATTGCGAGACTTCACCTTGTGTTTTCAACTTCTCTTTCTTTCTATCATCCTTGTATTGCCGGAGTTCTTCATGGAGGTTCTACATGGTGGTTCGTCAAGGATTCTTTTAATTATTCAATTGTTCTTCAAGATTTCTCTCGAAGTTATGACCCGCCAAGCTATACTCTAAAAATAAACATGGTGCTCAACACATGTTTTGTTTTGAGGAGTTCAAGCATTCTTCATCTTGCATTCAAGTGCAATTCTTTCTACTTTATCTTTTGAGATGGTGTTATGTCATCCTCGACAATTTCTCTTCATGTTTCATGATTCACAAGTTGTCAAGAAGGAGATATTTTAAAACCATCATTTTCTCTTCGATCATGAGTTGTTTCAACCCATCATAATTTCTTTGTTGGAGTATCTTGATATAGATTTCGCCTAAAAGCCTTCCATTGGGAATGTTGCTATTTGTGGTGCTTGTCTATGATCCAAGTTATCTCTTTATCATCTCGGTGAAGAAGTTTTCATCTTTTTGGTGCTCTCAATCAAATCAATGGTTTCCATTAGTGGCCGGTTGTCACCTCATAGTCTTGAGATGTTTCCATAAGCCCACTACAAGCTTATTCGTTTCGTTGTTGGTTTTCAAACAACTATATTCTAACCTTCTTGCAAGGATGCCTTCCAAATTCAATGGTGGTAGAAGTTGGCATTCTCTACTCCATTCTGTTATTCCAATGATCTATCTTCTATTCTTTCTTCCGGAGGCATGGTGATGTTGCTCTCTTCACTCATCATCTCGAATTGTGAGGATCGTGTTCTTTTCCTTGCTTATCCATTTAACCGGAGTGTTGTGTCATCTCTTCAAGTTTTTATCATCTTTTCTAGTTTTCCTTCTTCTTTCAGTCGGAGTGCTACCCAAATTATATCAATTTTATTCCTTCTCTATCTAGTTTTAACCGGAGTGGTTTCAATATCTATCTTATCACTAAACCTCTTGGTTCTCGTCGTATCCCTTGTTCCTCTTTTCTAACGGAGTGTTTTCAATTTTGCTCATCTTCGTTGTTTTCTTTCTTTCATTTTGCCCAACATCTCAAGGTTCATGGTTTCACTCGTTTGTCGAAGAAGCAACTTAGTTTTACTTCTTATCTTCCTCTTTCTTTTCCCTCCGGTGCCATCCTAGATCTCGGGACGAGATCCTCTCATAGTGGTGGAGTGTTGTAACGCCCCGGATATAACTTTCCATATTCGTAACTCCAACTCTTGCCTTTTAGGAGATGCGATATGTTATTTCCTCCGTGGTTGGGTTTTTGTACATTGTTTTGCATTGTGTTCATGTCATGCATCTCATCTCATAGCATCATGCGCATTGCATCTTCATGTTTTCATAAAACTTCGTAGCCGTTCAGTAGTTGCCCTTTCTCTCTTTGTCTCTGTTGACCATTTGTCGACCCTTGTCTTTGTCGACCTCTCTCGGACCCTCGCGTCGTCCGAAACTTGCCCGAACCCAATCCGCTTCGGTCATCACCGTTGCATTCGGTTCATCCCCTAACATATATAAAACATCTCTGTTTTCCTATTTGGACTCACTATCTATTTATTTCTAGACCATCTGTTTAAAATTGGAGGGACCAAATACCCCTATCCAAAATTCACTTGCTATATAAAGACTAACCCTAAAACCTAGGGACCTTGTCCCATCCACCCGTCGCCGCCGCCGCCACTCCACCAAATTCCCCTTAGGATCCATCCCCAATCAGCCTAGCTTCCTTCCTCCAACCCGCACACGTAGCCTCCTCCCTCGATCTACGCAGCCATCCAACCAGCGCCCGAGCCCGAGCCCCTTCGGTCGGAGCCACCAAGAGATCCCTGTTGCCCCGACCGAGAGCGAGCTTCTCCCGTTTGCTCCTTTCTCCATGGCGCCGTCGCCGCCGGCGAACCCAGCCACCCCGAGCGCCGCCCTCATGCTCGAGCTCCTCCAGGAACCCGTCGCCTCGTCCCCTCTTCTTCTCCTCCTTCCCTCCTCTCCCTGGTTCACTCCCTCGGTTCTCATGCCTCTCCCTCTGTGTTCCAGGAGCCGCCATGGTTGCCCGCAGCTCCGTCGCTGCCGGGAACAAGTCCCTCCGCCCCGGATCTGGCGACTGCCTCGTCTCGGACCCCACCTGCGGCTCCACCGCCCCGTCAAGTTCCCGGAGCCGCCGCCGCCTCGCCAGCGCCGCTCGCCTCCGCCGTCAAGCTTCTGCGTCGCCGCGCCAAGTCCCCTGCATCGCAGTGCCCTGCATCGAGCGGGACAACCCCGTGCCTCGCCCGTTCCAGTCGCGCCGCCCCTTGTCTCCCCCTGCTTCGGATCGAACGCCAAGCCGCCACCATCCCCGCGACGTCCCTGCCACCAAGTCCATGCCGCGGTCTCTGCTTCCTCTTCAACAAGCGGTGACAGCCCGCTTCGCCAGCGCCGTTGACCCGTCGCCTATTTGAGGGCCAACGCCTCCCCAAGGCCAGCGCCCCTTCCGGCCTCCCTCTCCACCGACTGGGCCTCGGCCTATGGTGAGCAACCCAATCCGCCCACCGAGATGCGGCCCGGATCATGATTTTTTCCGTCTTGCGATTTTAGCATTATCCGATGTATTACAGTTTCTGAGAAAAACCCTTCTTTGTTCATGCATTTAATAACTAATCAAGCATGCATCATATGTAAAAACTTTATATATGTAAAATGCTTAGAATTTTATCTAGTTTCACATTATGCCACTTTCATCCCATGTTAAAATGCTTAAAATGCTGTTTGTTTAATTTTGCTCAAATAATATGTTAAAATGATTTATTTCATAACTAAATAACCGTAGCTCCAATTTTAATAAACTTTATATGTAAATGGGGTGGAAAAATGCCTAGTTTAACATGGTGCACTTTATTTTCCTGTTTAACAACATTAAAATATGGTTTAGGGCAGAACAGTACCAATTTTGAAATATGCATGTGGGGATTTTCCGGAATTGTTGTTTGTTGTTCCGGCCTCATTTAAACTTGCCTAGATAGGTAGTTTAATTATGCTTCACCTCTTGCCATGTTTAACAACATTTAACATTGTTTGGTACCTTAAACGAGATTAAACTAAATATGTTTATGTGGTGTTTTGTCAATATGCAACTCGTTGCATATCGAGCTCCACTTAACTTGTAGCATTGTTTGTTGCACTTTGCCATGCCATGCCTCATTAAACCGGACATGCATCATACTTGATTGTGCATCATGCCATGTTTATGCTTGTGCATTTACCATGTTGTTTGTTTCTTTCGGTGTTGCTTCTTAGTTCCGGTAATGTTGCGATTGTGAGGATTCGTTCGACTACTTCCGTTCATCTTCTTCATGGACTCGTTCTTCTTCCTAGCGGGATTTCGTGCAAGATGACCGTCACCTTGGATCTCATTACTATCATTGCTATGCTAGTTGCTTCATTCTATCGCTATGCTTGCGTTACCTACCACTTGTCGCTCAAGCCTCCCAAATTGCCATGAACCTCTAACCTTTGTCACCCCTCCTAGCAAACCGTTGTTTGGCTATGTTACCGCTTTTGCTCAGCCCCTCTTATAGCGTTGCTAGCTGCGGTGAAGATGAAGATTGCTCCATGTTGGATTATGTTCATGTTGGAATATCACAATATCTCTTATATATATTATTAATGCATCTATATACTTGGTAAAGGGTGGAAGGCTCGGCCTTATGCACAGTGTTTTGTTCCACTCTTGCCGCCCTAGTTTCTGTCATATCGGTATTATGTTCCCGGATTTTGCGTCCCTAACGCGGTTGGGTGATTTATGGGACCCCCTTGATAGTTCGCTTTGAATAAGACTCTTCCAGCCAGGCCCAACATTGGTTTTACCATTTGCCTTACATTTTACCTTTTTTCCGTTGGGAGTCGCGCTTCCCAAGGGTCATATTTATTTTTGCCACCCCCCCCCCCCGGGCCAATGCTTGTCTAAGTGTTGGTCCAAACTAGAAACCACTTGCAGCGCCACCTCGGGAAGCTTGAGGGCTGGTTCTAGTTATGCGTCTTGCTCATCCGTCGTGGCACGAGGCGAGATCTGTGCGGCTACTATCGGGATGTCGACGCATGGGAGGTCTTCTGGTCTTGTTTTATTCTTTGTCGAAATGTCTTGTAGCGGGATTCCGAGACTGAGCAGGTCTTCCGCGGAGTAGGAATATCCTTCGTTGATCGCGAGATATTATCATGGGCTAAGTTGGGACACCCCTGCATGGTTTGAACTTTCGAAAGCCGTGCCCACGGTTATGTGGCAGATGGGAATTTGTTAATATCCGGTTGTAGTAAACTTGAAGTAAACTCTTCTAAAATACACCAACCGTGTGTGTAACCGTGAGTGTCTCTTTTCGGGGTTGGTCGAGAGGAGAACACGGTTTCTGGGTTATGTCTGACGTAAGTAGGAGTTCAAGATCACTTCTTGATCATTACTAGTTGACGACCGTCCCTTTGCTTCTCTTCTCGCTCTCATTTGCGTATGTTAGCCACCATATATGCTTAGCATTTTGCAACCTCACCACTTATCCTTTCCTTACCCATTAAGCTTTGCTAGTCTTGATACCCATGGTTATGGGATTGCTGAGTCCTCGTGGCTCACAGTTTACTACACAAACAGTTGCAGGTACAGGTTATGTGATGATCTTGGCGAGAGCGATGTTTGCTTGATGCAGGTTCTTCTTACGCTTCTTCTTCGATCGGGGATAGGTTCCAGGTCGGCAGCCTGGGCTAGCGAGGGAGGATATTGTTTGAGTTTACATTTATGATTCATCCATGATCGGATGTTGATCTTATCACGTTGTAATGTTGTATTCATGTGACATTGTATGTATTGGATGTATCCCCACTATTATGTAATGTTGATGTAATGATATCCACCTTGCAAAAGCGTCTTCAAGATGCGCTTCTATCCTTAGTGGGACCTTGAGTTCCTTTAGGATAGGGTCGCATCTTGGGCGTGATACTTGGTGACTTTCTTGATGAACAAATTGCTAGAGTAATACAACATGATGTTGTTGAATCTGATGATGAGCTTGAAATTGATACTCCTGAAACACCTGCTAGAACTAGCCTTCCTAGATATGATTTGCCTAAGGTACCGTAAGGTTATGTTATGAATGAGGATACAACTAGAGATATTCTTGCTTGTAGGGATGGAAATGATTTAGAGAAATTATTATGCAAGTATAAAGAAAAATCTCTGAATGCTAGAATGAAATATGATCCTAAGTTTGCTACTTCACCGATCTTTATTGATGATAAGGATTATGAATTCTCTGTCGACCCAGAGTTAATTACTTTGGTTGAATCTGATCCTTTCCATGGTTATGAAACTGAAACTGTTGTGGCACATCTTACTAAGTTGAATGACATAGCCACCCTTTTTACTCATGATGAGAACACTCACTATTACTTTATTCTCAAATTATTTCATTTCTCATTAAAGGGTGATGCTAAAGCTTGTTACAAAACTCTTGCTCCTGGTTGTGTGTGTGGTCCCCAGGCTATGATTTATTACTTCTGTGAAAAATATTTTCCTGCTCATAAGAAACAAGCTTCCTTACAGGAAATATTTAACTTTGTGCAAACCAAAGAAGAGAGTCTCCCACAAGCTTGGGGGAGGCTTTGCCGATTAACTTAATGCTTTGCATGATCATCCTCTTAAGAAAAATGAAATACTTGATATCTTCTATAATGGACTAACCGATGCTTCTATGGACTTCCTAGATAGTTGTGTTGGTTGTGTTTTCAGGGAATGAACTATTGGACAAGCTGAAGAATTATTGAATAACATATTGAAAAAATATGATGATTGGACTCTTCCTGAACCACCACATAAACCCACTCCAAAGAAGAGGGGTATATTATATCTCAGTCCTGAAGATATGCAATAAGCAAAGAAATCTATGAAGGAAAAAGGTATTAAAGCTGAGGATGTTAAAAATTTACCTCCTATTGAAGAAATACATGGGCTTAATACACCACTACTACCTAAGGTGGTAGAGGTAATTAAATTCTCTAATGAAGTTCAATGATAATGGCAATCCTCACAATATGCTCCCTAGCCAATGCCTTTATGAGTTTGAAAACTATATTAGAAAACAATATCACTTCAATGAAAATGTTATGATACAATTGAAATATAATTATGATATGATTGCTTGCTTGAGTGAATTGTTATTTAGAATCTCAAATGATGTGAGAGGTGTTGGAAAACATGCTTCTATGGTACAAACCCAGTTAGAACAAGATGCTAAATCACAAAGAGAATTGCTTGATGAAATGAATAACAATATACATGAGTTTGCTGTTAGAGTTGCAACTAAACAAGGTAAAATGACTCAAGAACTGTTGGGGATATTACTACTGAGTATAAACCGGCAAGGAGGGGCCGGGTTATGCCCATAAGGAGTTAATCATATTTGAAGCCCATGAAGACAAGGAGTATGGCGCTTTACAGAGGAGATCTAATACGGAGGCCCATGGCCCAAGGGCGGATTAGGGCCCATAGTCATAAACTGCCATATGATATGTAACTTGTGTTGTAAGATAGGGAAGGGTAGAAACTGAGCCGAACACATTTATGAGCCGGCCTCGGGATTCTGTAAACCACCGGGCGTCAACCTGCGTGTATAAAGGGATGACCCAGTGGCGGTTTAGGGACAACAAACAACAACTTGAGAGCCAGGCATAGTGGATTCGCTTGCTGGTCATCGAAACCCTAGCAATTCCACATCAACTAGATTAGGCCTTTACCTTCACCGCAAGGGGCCGAACAGTATAAAACTCCCTGCGTCCTTTGTCCGCTTTAACCCCTTTAAGTTAACTACATTGCGATGGCTCCACGACTAAGTCCTCCCACTAGGACATCTGCCGTGACAAAACGACGACAATTGGTGCCCACCGTGGGGCTATTGCACGATAGTTTTGAGTTCTTAGAGGGAAGCTTCGAAGGGCTCAAGGGATACGCTGTGGGCCGGATGACCAAGAGTCGTCGCGGCAAGCTCTACATCGACGACGCAGGCTGGGGCCCCGAGGCCGGCTCAATCGAGTACGGGTACCGGGTCCCCTTCGGCGGAATACACGTTTTCATTGGTAAGATTGGTGAGCCGGGCCCTGAGCCAGACATCTGCACCGACATCGTTGAAACGGCTCAGCGTGCGAGATCCACTCGGGTTAAGCCAGCCATGAAGCGTGCCTTCGTGGGAGTCATCCACGAAGCGGAATCTGAGGATAGATCGGTGTCTGGTGGTGAAACCATCGTTTACTCTGATGACGAGTCATCTACTGGAGAGACTGAGTCATTGTACCAGCTGCAAGATGGCCGGTTTAGGGGCTGCTCCGATGGCGACAGTATTCCGGACCCCCTTGATCCGCCAAGCTGAGTTGCGATCTTCACGGCCGGTACACAGTCAGCGCCACAATCTTTGACCGCAGCAACAATGATCTCCGGTTCAGCGGCGACAATAGCAGCTGGGGCAGGAGGCCCTGCGCCACCGTCGGCTCAGGTTTTGTCTGATTTATTCGACACCTTGGCAGCACTGCTGGCGGCTGAAGTCAGCCCGGCGAATCAAGATCAGCATAACGCAGAAGTGGCGAAGGTGAAGGATCAAATAGCTCAAGCCAAGGCGGACCTGGCAGCTAAAGCGCCGATGACGGCAGAGCGGGCCGAGTTAGATGCATAGGCTTGTCGGCTTATGTTGGATAAGAACGCGTCAAATGATATAATAAGGAGAAGGTACCGATCTCACGTGCCTCCGATTTATGAAGCCAGGAATCTTTTCAACACGCCGGGAGCAGGAACCAGCAACCAGCCAGCGGTAAACCGGGTAGAAGCGCCTGGAACGGGGGCGCCGGTTCAGCCGCGCGCAATGGATCTGCCTCCTCAAAATGTCCCGTCCCAGCACGTGCCGACGCCTTCGGGTCATTACTCCAACACCTTGGATAACATAGTCGCAACCACTTCACGATTGGCGGCCCTCCCAGTCGAAGGTGAGTCCCCCGTAGCGGTGAAAACGCGACGGGCTAGGGAGCTCCTCCAGACAGCTTTGACTCAGCAGCAGGCTTCTTCATACAGTCACGAGAGGATTCATTCCAGCCCCCTCCGCCCAAGCCGAATTACAGCGAGCATATTGATGAACCGGCTGTGTCGAGTAGTGCGCGGAATCGTAATCCGCCTCGTGGCCATAACCCGGCGGGCGGTGATGCTGATGCTCAGAACATGGTGGACCGAGCAAGGGCACGTCGAGAAGCCAAGTTAGCGGCGCAATATGCGGCCCGTCAGCTTACTCCGGTTCGTCCAACAACTTCGGTGGAGCCAGGAGTTACCTCCAGCTCTTTGGGGGTGCCGTGTCTCACCCCGGCTTTACGTAATGTGCGGCTACCCAAGGATTTCAAGGGTCCACGTAAAGTGGCCAATTACACCGTCGATTTATCCCCTGAGGCATGGGTTGAAAGCTATGAGATGGCAATGGAGATGCTGGATGTGGACGATGCGGCATGTGCTAAATACTTCACCATGATGTTGGAGGGAACAGCTCGTACTTAGTTTAAAAAACTTGCCAACTAACTCCATTGGGTCATGGGCGAGTTAAGTGCCGGTTTATTCAGAATTTCAAGGACACATGCAAACAGCCCATGTCGATTGTGGACTTAGCTTCATGTGTCCAAGTGGAAGGAGAATCAACAACCCATTGGGTGCGCCGGGTTTCAGAAATTTTGCATTCATCGGACCGCATCAACGTTGATCTGGCGGTGTTAACGTTGGAAGGCAATGCCGATTCGCACCTCTGAAGTTGAAGTTGGGACGGCTCAAGCATCCTTTACAACGACATGGGGACGCTTATGGCAGCTACGGTTAAGTATGCTAACTACGATAGTACCAAGGACCACGAGTCCGATGATGAGAAGACAGGAAAGGGAAAGAAGAGCGGCGATACCAAAGGCAGCGGCATAACCCGGCGGGTCATGGAAACAATGATGGCGTAAAAGCGGAAAATAGTTTAGATTTTGTGGCTGACACCAACACGCAGGATAATGTTCAGCGTCAGAGGGTAAACCGCCTGCTGGGTGGAGGATCAGGTCCCAATCTTCAGCGCCTGTTAAACCAGCCTTGCCCAAAACATGGGTTGCGAGAAAGGCCAGCCATTCACCTCTGGAAGGATTGCTTTATTATGCAGGAGTTCAAAAATTCGGATCTTTTCCGATACGCTCATGGACCGTCTGGCGGTTCAGGACCCAATTCTCATGGGCCGGGTTATGGAGGAGGCAGTTCCGGTTCAGGGTTTCAAGGTAACCAAAGCGGACATGGCAGCTATGTAACATCCCAAAATTCTAAATTTTGGAATGTTATATTAGATAAATAACTATGCTTGTTGTCTGATGGTTTGTTTGAGTGATTGAGTGAAATTGAGTGGAATTTGAAATTTTTGAAAGTTGGATGAGAGGGAATAAAATGACTTTCCCAAAACTATCCCTTTGCCCTTTTGGATCTCAATGAATTCAATTCCATTCCAACATCAAAACCCTAGAGTGAAGATGAAATGACTTCTTCCATTTGAAATGAAAAGGGTTTTGAAAAGAATTGAATTTCATTTGAGAATATTTCAAATTCAAAACTTTATGCAACTCAATGATTTTCATGAGAGAAGATAAAATGACTTCTTCAATTATATGAAATATGAGTTGGAAGTTAAAAAGAATCAAATTGAAAGTCATTTGAAAGTGCCTTGAAACCCCCTTCAAATTTGAGTTTTATTTGAATTTTGGAAAAAAAATGATTTTTATAAACTTCGGGTTTTGCCCCTGGAAAAATGTTCAAATGATAGGGAATATTCCCCTGATCATTTTGATATATATATGTCCTATATAAATATTTATATTTCTCTCTATTTTATTTTTCAAAAGAATTAAAATTAAAATTAAAAAGAAAAAGAGAAAACCCACAGGCACCGGCGAACCAGCAACCACCAACCCAAAGTGACCCACCCGAGCCCGGCCCAGCCGGCCAGCTGCCCAACAGACCGCACCGCACTCGCTCTGATTCGCTTGGCTCGATTGACCGACCGAGACCGCACCCCCGCACCGGCCGACGGGTGGGCCCCCACCGTCATCAACCCCTCGCCCACGCACTCGCCCGCGCCGCCGCCGCTCGCCGGATCCCAAAGGATCCGGGATCCGATCCCCCTCCCGATTCACCCCCCGCCCAAGGTGAGGCCCCCGCCTATATAAGCCCCCTCCCCGCACCCCATTCCCCCCTTGCCCCCTCGCCGGAACCCCTCCTCCCTCCTCACGTGCTCGCTGGACTTGCGAAACGCCGTCGCCGCCATTTGCCTCGTCGCCGTCGCCCTAGCCCTCCCGAGCTCCACCCACTCCACCAGACCACCCCTCGTCGCCCACTTTCCCGGAAACCCTCCGCCGACCTCCCCGACCACCGGAGGCAGGGCCTTTTCGCCGCCCGAAACACGGCCGCCCGTCGATCTCCGGTAAGTCACCGAGTTTCCTCCCGTCCGATCTAATCTCGACGGTCTAGATTAGAACCCCCGAAGGGGTATGGGTTTTTATTAGGTCAATTAGTGAACCGGGTTTTCCCCGGTTAGTTCCGGTTTAATTTTAAGTTAGGGTTTTTATTTAGATCGGCCCGATTCATTTAAACCCTAGGCCCGTTTAGTTATACAACGCCTGAGCGTTAGATAGGCCCACTAGCGTCAGTTTTTCTTTTTAGTTTTATTTTTCGTTTCTGTTTTTAACAGAATAGTTTCAGTTTTGTAAAATCCATATCTTTTAGGTTACTTAATATTTTTAGTTGATTCTTTTTTCGTTAGTTTGCAAATTTGTTGTAGTTTCTGTAGAAAATATGTTTAGTCATGTTTAAATTATTTAGAATAGCTTTATTTTAGTTTTAGACAGAATAGTAAATCTGCTATGAAATGAGTTAGGAAATTTATTTTTTAATGATTCTTTTTGTCCCAACTTTATTTTGACATTGCCTAACCGTAGGAATTAATTTGGGTATTTTAGGATTAATAAAAAAATTAGTTTCTAGCAGAATCTTGTTAATCCTAATTAATTAACTAGCTACTGTTTTCCTATTATTTTAATTAGCAAATAAATTTATTTTTCACATGTGATTGATTATTCTAGGTTAGTTTCTGTCACTTTAGAGCATGAACTTTTATTTATAATAAATAAAACTTTTATTTTATTTTTCTTAATAGAAATTGAATTAGGCCTAATAGGAGTTTCATAATAGATTTTAAATTGATTCTTTTTGCTCCTAGTTGCTTAAAGCATTCTTTTCTGTTAAGTTAACATAAACTCATGCTTAGGTTATGTTAGAAAATTTTTTGTTATGTAAAACTATTTTTAGTTGTTGCTTGAAGTAGGAAAGCATTGAGTTGGATTTCTTTGAGTTTTTCTTTGGGTTTTGGTTCAAGTGCTTTGTGTGTTATGTTAGCATGCTATTATGTTAAGTGGTCATATGTTGTATGCTTATTATGATTGTTGTTTGTCTCGGTAGAATTTCCGGAGTGAAGCTTGCTACCACGAGTCCCTAGTTTTCGAAGATCGTCGCAAAGAAGGCAAGTTCACTTTGACCATGCTTTCATACCTATGTTTTATTGCATTTAGTGGCATCTTTGCAATCACCCCTCAGTAGTGTTATTGAATCCTTGTAGTTGAGTAGTATGCATGAGGTAGGAACCCATCACCCTGTTACCAAGCCCGGGACGATATTTTATTTTAATGCTACGCTATAGTAGACGGGGTTGGTATGAGTGCCCGAGAGTGGTGTGAAGAAGGAGGACTCTACGTCAATGACGACAACTCCATGATGGAATCTGCAAGGACTGCATCTTCAAGACCTCAAGACTTCAAGACTCGAGACAAGAATTCAATACACACTCTTGGGTGAAGGGCGGTTGACGGGCACCTGGAGAAACCAGTGGTTGGCGGGATGCATGGAGAAGCGCCATGACATCTTGCGGAAAGCTTCACCCAGACTCAAAGAGACGGAAGAATACTTCATGCCGGAAGCTTACCTGTGCAACCGCAAGTCAATATGGGCTCTGGCTTGGTTGACCTTAGTTGTGACTCTGGCTGGGACGGTGCTAGCAGATGTAGAACTACGGTAGGATGGGATGAGCACCGGACAGTGGTCAGAGGAACTCTTCGGAAGACCATGTTTGGTCATCTTGTTCTCAAACACCACGAAGTGTGAGAACGTAAAGAGAGGGATCGAATCTTGCGGGTAAAGTGTACAAACCTCTGCAGAGGGTTTAAACCTAATCGATTAGCCGTGTCCCCGATTCTGAACAATTTGAGCATCCGGACTTGGATCTATCTGGAACTCTCAACCTGGATTGATAACTTAATTGTGGGCGACTTATGATGATTTTGGGCTATGAGACATCGGTTGGCGGAACCATGTCATGATAGAAAACTCCATAGTACAGACTTCATTTATTCCTTTGATGTAGGGAAAATAAAATCAGCTTTTACGCATAAACAAAACTCGAGATCTGAGCCACAAAGCCATATTGCATATAGTATAGTTTTATCATCTGTTTTTCTCATGTTGTGATCTTGCGGTACATTCAATGTCTTGACCTACACGGCTGCAACGTATCATGTTGCAGATATTTACTTCCGACGAGTAAGAGTATGCAGTGCAGAGTTACGGTCTACACTCAACCCGCCGATGGCATTGATGGGACTCCACACCCGACTATTTGTTTCATTGTGACTTATGAGGTATATATCAGTTTTACGTTAATTATACATGTGATTGCACTTTGATATATACATTGATGTCCGTGTGTGCCAAAGATCTTGATCCGAGGATGGCACAAAGAACACGTAGGCTTGACCGTATGAGGTCGGGTCGCTACAAGCCAGGGCAGCCAAGGTGGTTATAATCATTAGGGGAATCAGCAGCAGCAACAGCAGTCGGGTTACCAGAGCAACCCGAAGCAGTTGAATAGTGGACAGTACCATGTCTTCACCACTAGCCTGTGCAAGCGCGATCAGAAGCATCATAAAAGGGCAGTGAACTCCGTTGAACCGGCGGTGCCCCGTTACTTGCGTTGGTCTGAACAGCCCATTGTGTGGAGTCGAGAGGATCATCCGCCCCGGGTTGATAATCCGGGTCATCTGGCATTGGTAGTGGCACCTTAGGTTGGAGGGTATAAGTTTACTAAGGTGCTCATGGATGGAGGGAGCAGTATCAACATCCTTTATTATGATACCATCCGTCATATGGGGTTGACAGATAAAAATCTTAAGCCGTCTAACACCGTTTTCCATGGTGTGGTGCCTGGCAAATCGGCGTATCTAGTCGGTAAGACAGCTCTGGAGGTTGCTTTTGGAGATGAGCATGATTCAAGGTCAGAAACATTGACTTTTGAAGTGGTGAAAATCAAGAGCCCGTATCATGCCCTGTTTGGACGGCCGGCTTATGCCAAATTCATGGCAAGGCCTTGTTATGTTTATTTGCAGCTCAAGATGTCGGGTCATAAGGGAACTATCATAGTACATGGGAGCCGTAAGATCGCTTTGGAATGTGAAGAAGGTGTTGGGGCCTATGCTGAGTCGGTTTGTGCAACTGAGGAGTTGAAGTTTTACAAGGACAATGTTGATCCGGCAGATATGACTTCCTTGAAAAAGCCAACAACGGAGCATGATCCGGCCTTGCAGTTTAAACCGGCTGATTAGACTAAGTTGATTGATTTTGTGCCTAGCGGTTCATCCAAGCAGTTTAGCATTAGCGCTAACCTGGATCCGAAATAGGAAGGCGTGCTCATCGAGTTCATATGTGAGAACCGGGACATCTTTGCATGGAAACCTTCTGACATGCCAGGTGTACCGAGGGAACTCGGCCGAGCACACTCTTAATGTTGATCCCAAGTTTAAACCGGTCAAACAGTTTCTCCGCCACTTCAATGAAGAAAGACGAAAGGCTATTGGTGAGGAGGTGGCCAGGCTCTTGGCAGCTGGCTTTATCGTTGAGGTATTTCATCTTGAGTGGTTGGCTAATCCGGTGCTAGTACTTAAGAAGAACGGCACTTGGCATATGTGTGTGGACTACACAGATTTGAACAAGGCTTGTCCAGCAGATCCTTTTGCTCTCCCTCGTATTGATCAAATCATTGATGCTATTGCGGGTTGTGAGCATTTGAGCTTTCTGGATGCTTATTCTGGTTATCATCAGATTAAAATGGCAGTTAAGGACCAGGAGAAGACAGCTTTTATAACTCCCTTTGGAGCCTTCTTCAATGTATCTATGCCTTTTGGACTCAAGAGTGCCCAGGCGAATTATCAGCGTTGTGTGCAGAATTGCCTTCATAATCAGATTAGGCGCAATGTTCATGCTTATGTAGATGATATTGTGGTAAAGTCCAGAAAGGCGGAGACGTTGATAGATGATTTGAAGGAACTTTTGATAATCTCCGGGTTTATAAGATGATGCTTAATCCGGCGAAGTGTGTCTTTGGTGTACCGGCAGGCAAGCTCTTGGGTTTTCTGGTGTCTAACAGGGGCATTGAAGCTAATCCGGAGAAGATGAAGGCTATTACTTCTCTGGCTAAACCAAAGTGTGTCAATGACGTTCAACGCTTGGCAAGCCGGATTGCAGCTTTGAGCCGGTTTATCAGTCGCCTTGGGGAGAAGGCTATCCCTCTATATCAAATGCTGAAGAAGACGGATGACTTTGTCTGGAGTGATGCCGCCAATGAACCGTTTGAGGATCTAAAGCGGCAGCTGGCTGAGCCGCCTATCCTTGCTGCTCCTGTTGATAAAGAGCCCTTGTTGTTATATGTGGCTGCTAATGCCCGGGCTGTTAGTGTGGCTATTGTGGTGGAATGCAAGGAGACTGGAAAGAAGTATCCGATTCAACGGCCGGTTCATTATATCAGTGAGGTACTTATTGAGTCCAAGCAGAGATACCCACATTGGCAGAAGCTGTTGTATGGAGTTTTCATGGCGAGCCGGAAGCTTAAGCAATATTTTCAGGGTCATCCCATCACGGTGGTCAGTTCTGCTCCTTTGGGGATATAATCCAAAACACGGAAGCAACTGGCCGAGTTTCCAAATGGGCCATTGAGCTTGGGCCTCATGGGTTAAAATATATGCCTCGGACGGCAATCAAGTCCCAAGCGCTGGTGGATTTCATCAATGATTGGATGGAGTTACAGGCGCCGGAGGAGAAGCCTGATCATACTTATTGGACTACTCATTTTGATGGGTCTAGGCAATTGGAGGGCTCGGGGGCTGGAGTCGTATTAACTTCCCCACGAGGTGATAAGTTTTGTTATGTTCTCCGTTTAATGTTCCCTTGCACTAACAATGCAGCTGAATATGAGGCTTTGCTCCATGGTCTTGAATGGCTAAGGAGATGAATTTAAGCGGGTTAAGTGCTTCGGTGACTCGGACCTGGTGGCTCAACAAGTGTCTGGTACTTGGGATTCCAAGGACCCGCTCATGGCAGCATATCGTCGAGAGGTGGATATTGTTGCAAGTCACTTTAAAGGTTATCAAGTTGATCATGTGGACCGGCGGAAGAACGAAGCGGCGTACGCTTTAAGCCGTTTGGGTTCCCAACGTAAACCGGTTCCACCCAACGCCTTTCTGGATCTGCTACATAATCCGTCGGTCAAGCTCCCCACAGAGGAGGATCTGGCTGTTCACGATCCGGAGGCTCGATTGGTGGCGGCTCTTCATATCATCCCGGATTGGACGGTCCCTTATTTGGCATATATGAACCGGAGCGAGTTACCGAAGGATGAAACTTTGGCCAGGCAGATAATCCGGCGGTCCAAGTCAATGACTATTGTTAATGGAGAATTACATCATTGCAGTGTGACAGGGCGTTTCAAATTGCGTGTCTCCTGAAGAAGGCCGTGAGATTTTGCGTGAGATCCACGAAGGAGATTGTGGTCACCACGCCGGTTCAAAGTCTTTGGTATCCAAGGCCTTTCGTCATGGTTTCTATTGGCTGATGGCTCATGCTGATGCTAAAGACTTGGTCAAAAAGTGTGACAGCTGTCAAACATTTTCACGCCGAGTTCATGTTCCGGCTCAAGAACTGAGGATGATTCCAATCACTTGGTCGTTTGCAACTTGGGGGCTGGATATGGTTGGGCCCTTTAAGAGATCCGAGGATAAGAAGACCCATATTTTGGTGGCAGTTGATAAGTTCACTAAGTGGGTGGAAGCAGAGCCGGTCAGTAAGTGTGATCCAGCCACGGCGGTTCAATTCATCAAGAAGGTGATCTTCCGATTTTGTTTTCCACACATCATCATAACTGATAATGGCACCAATCTGTCCATGGGTGCTATGAAAGAATTCTGTCAACGTGAGCATATCCGGCTTGACGTATCATCAGTGGCTCACCCCCAATCTAATGGTCAAGCGGAGAGAGCCAATCAAGAGATCTTGAGAGGCATCAAACCCTGGCTCATGGTCCCTTTGCAATGGACGCCGGGTTGTTGGGTGGAGGAGTTACCTTCTGTGTTATGGAGCATCAATACCACACCCAACAGATCTACGGGTTACACGCCTTTTTCATGGTTTACGGAGCAGGCGGTTCTCCCTAGTGACATCCGTCATGACTCGCCTCGTGTGGCGGCTTATGTCGAAGCTGACAATGAGAAGGCACGACAGGAAGCACTTGACCTGTTAGATGAGGAGCGTGACATTGCAGCAGCCCGTTCGGCGATTTATCAGCAAGATCTACGTCGTTATCACAGCCGCCGGGTTAGAACCAGAACTTTTCAAGAAGGCGATCTGGTGCTCTGACTCATCCAGGATCAGACTGATATGCACAAATTATCCCCGCCTTGGGAAGGACCTTTTGTGGTTAGCAAGAATTTGCACAACGGGTCATACTACCTTATCGATATTCGAGAGCACAAAGACTCGCATAAATCAGAGGAGGAGGCCCACCGGTCGTGGAATATCGCTCATCTTCGGCCTTACTATACTTGAGCCATGTGCTCTTCTTATGTATATAGTTATGACAATGTATATATTATGATCAATATAATAAACCGAAGCCTCAGCTAAAGCGGGGTCTCCGTTATTTTTCTTACATCATGTGTGGTTGCATGGGGGCTTCTGTTTATAAAGCAGAGTTCTATTTACCCATTGATCTGGCTATCAAGCCAATATTATCATAAGAGCATAGCTCTGGTTACTTCGGTAATCCGGCTATCAAGCCAATATTATCATAAGGGGCCAAAGAGAGTCTGTTGCACAGCACAGCTCAAACATGGGTATCCCTTGAGCACAGCTCATGATATCACTTGGGGGCTTGGTCGTATTCGAACCATAGCTACACCTCTTGATCGGCAAAAGGCCACCAGGGAAATTACTTGGGGGCTTTTTGCTTCTCAAAGAACAAAGAGTCTGCACCCTTGTAATAAGCTATCAAGCCAGGCTTGGAAGCCAGGTGTATTCACCTAAAACCCCGGGTTATCCTGCCTTCTTTAAGTAAGCCACTCCGTCCAGGTAATCCTGGTATGACCCACCGAATGTTTGCCAAGTCAATCTCATAGACCCTGAACTTGCCAAAGTTAAAACAATGATTGGTTAATGTGAGGTCCATCTTAAAAGGCTTTGTAAAATGGTTTAACTCAGTGGCCTGGCAGCCCATGAAAAAGCCTCGATTTTGGGCTGGCAGCCCATGAAAAGCCTCGCATGTTCTTTTTATGCTTTTATTTGCCAAGTTTTTTCTTCTTTGTTGAGGTTTATAATACTTTATGGTAAACCGGTGTTTATTGACCCGGCTTGGCTTTCAACTATAAGTTGACAGTGCATGATCAGTTATAAACCGGCGCTTATTGACCCGGTCTGGTTTCGACTACAAGTCGCCAGTATTATATATGGACAATCCGGTGTTTATTACAACCAGGTACGGTTTTATCATAAACCGGCAAAATATGGAAGGAGTTATCAGTACTCAAGATTGGGGTATTACCCTTACTGTAAAAAATAGGTTGGTAAACCAACGATGTGATTCAACATCACAGGTATCATATATTTCATATTTGATTATTTTTAAATACAGCCTTGGTTATAAACCACGGCTATATATTTGGGCATCATGACCCGTCCGGCGGTAAACCGCCAGGACACTTTCAACTTCTTGTATGCAGGAACAATTTGAATAAACCGCTACGGATTATGAACATAATATATCCTAAGCATGACGGGTTAACAGTGCCAGGCAAAGTAAATATGTGAGATGGCATAGCAGACCAAGTGTTTGAACTAGCCTATTACAAGGCACTTTAATACCCAAAAGAGTAACTGTTTTTTAGCAAGGGTCGTAGTGCGCAAGCGGCTAAACCGGCCTCCGGATCATGACTCATCACCAGGCTGACTTGACGGCTGTGGATCATCTTGCACCGGTTCATCCTCCTCCTCTCTACCCAGTGGCTGGAAGTCAATGGTTGCCAAATCGATCGATTAGGGCTTGGAATACAGCTTCATCACTTATAAGTGTGGACGGTTCAACGTCAGGGGCATAAGTGTGCTTACGGATTGGAGGGATAAGATTTTGGACATCAGGAATCGGTGCAGCAACCCGCTTGTTGTCAGCATCATAAATCGACTGATAATGAGAAAGATCGGTTTCTTCAGCCAATTTGCTAGCCAAGGGGTGCATTTCCTTCGTCAGAGCTCGGAGGTCATCATTATAAATATCTGATCCATCCTCCTTTAAGCTTGGATAGCCTTTACCCACATCCTTCGGATCAAGATCAGGCACCCATGCTTTAGCCCGGGTTAGCGCGGTCAGAGCACCTGCCCTTGCAGCTGATCTTTTTAATTCTTCAAACCGGGCAGGCAGCATTGACAACCTTTCTAAGGTTTCCTTGATAAAGGTTGGGGTGGCTTGTTATGAGAGGCAGCACATATGATCCGTTGCGCACCGATATATAATTGCTCTATAAGAGTATAGGCATCCTTCAATTTCTTCTGCATGTCAGAGCCCATATGAGTAATGCGAGTTCCTGCATCATTGCGAACATCAATAAACCGGCAACTTATGGGATAATACATGTTGAAAATTTAAAGTGAGGATGATTACCAAATACAACAGTGGTCATGGCATTTATCTGCCGCTTTAAACCGGTTAGTTCTTCTACCACCGATTTAAGGGATGCTTCTGCGTCATCAGCCTTCTTTTGCAAGGTGGATTTTTCTATCTCCCAATCCGCCCGCTCCTTCTTGAAATTCTCCTTCAGCTTCTCCATGGCTGCTAAGGCGCTGGTCGGTTCATCTTTGGCTTTGGAGGTTTCTGCTTGTTGGGACTTGATGTTCTCTTGAAGATTAGTGGTTTGGGCTTCCTTTTTGCTCAGCTCAGCCTATAAGAGAGACATATCATGAGTTGGCAACACATATTCAAAGTACCAAGCACATAACAAGTTATCCACTTGATACTTGGGGGCTAATGCTTATTTGCTTGTTATCCGAAATTTTTACAAGTCCCAAGCACAATACAAGTATTATTCTCGACAGTTGGGGGCTAATGTATATTTGCTCAAAGTAACATTATGGGTAAAAGTCCCGATTCAGCTTCAATAGCTAAACCGGCCCTTGGGGGCTACACAGGCGAAAGTTACAATATTACAATTCTAAAGTACCGGTTCATCTTAAAAAGATAATCCGGCCCTTGGAGGCTAAGAGCGCAAAGTTGAGGTATTCTAAAGTCCCGATTTAGATTGATATCATAAACCGTCCCTTGGGGGCTACTGCAATTGATATTTGGACACAAGAGAAACAATTATGCAGAAGTTAAGCAGTAGTTACCTCATATCGTTCTTTCATCAGATTCACTAAACCGGCTTCATAGTCACGGCTTGTGTAGAGACGGTTCAAGAAGCCAGAATGAATATCTTGGGCGTTGAGGTGGGCATAGCTTGACAAGTCTGCATTCCACTTGCCTTTGCCCATAGCAGAAAGTTCATCCTTGGCACTATGCTTTGATAAAGCAACAGGATTGCCAGGGGTGGTATGGCCGAAACCAGTAATTATAATGTCATCCTCCTTGTCATCAACAACCTTCATTGGAGTTGACGGTTTATCAGCAGCCTTAGCTGGACTTGGCGATTTATCAGCAGTTTTGCCCGGGCTTGTCGGTTTATCAGCATGACCCGTTGTATCAATCTCCACTTGTTCAACAACAAAGTCATGGTCTTGTGGTGGCGGATCATCAAGTATGGCGTCAGCATTTGTTCCTTCTGGCTCTGGAGTTTTTTCCGGTTCAATAACCACATTATCATCAGCCGGTTTATTCAACCGGGCCTTCTTGTTGGGTCTAGGCTTAGCACTAAGAAGAACAAACATAAAGATCAGTACAGTATGCAAATATAACACATCAAGGATAAAATTAAAGCATAACTTACCCAGGGACCGTCTTGAGGGTTGGAACTTGTGTGGCCGTTGACTCGCCAGAGGATGAATTAGGTGTTCCCTGATAATTTGAATCAGACGGATTAGGAGGTTGTCGGAAACAACCCACCTTGGGGTAAGAGGTATCAGGAATATAAGAGACCTCTGATCGACGTTTCCGGACTGGAGTGTTCGGTAAACTGGCTGAGATGACTACCTGGCCGCTGTGTCGGGTTGTGCAGCGAGCTTCGTATTGCTGCTTCTTCAAAAGAAAGTTTGGATCCAAGTGAGCTAGGGGGTGAGAAAATCTTACTTTCCGGTTTTCTTGACGGATTTTCTGTGTTGGCAGAGGATCTGAACCACAGGAAAGAATAATTACCTCTACATCCTCAGCATGGATGGCTTTAGCGTCATCCTGATAATAGTCATTGTCAATGAGGTGTATGAAAAAGGAGCCAAGAGAGTCAAGTTCTACCTCTGGTTCCGGGTTTTTCGGATCATCATCAAAATTTGGTTCAGAGGATTCAGTGGTCCTCTTCTTGGCACGTTTTTTGGTAACCTTGGTCTTTGGGCGAGGTGTTTTTGCCAGTTTATCCTGTGGTTTTCTCTTCCAGAACGGATCATCACCCTGTCAAAGATGGACAAAACCTTGAGGGAATATTCAAGAAGGATTAGGATAAAACAAAACTTATGTTTCTTACAGTCGGCGGTTTATTAGAAGCACAGAAAGGACTTAGCCCTGTCTTGCTGCGGTCAGCCTCTGGTTCATTCAATATTTTCTTGACAGCCTCAATAATTTCAGCTTCTGTTAGTTGAATGTCGATATGTCGTTGAGGGTCTTTTAAGTCCCCTGTATACTCACACATTAAACCGGGGCGCCGGCTTAAAGGCAGAATGCTCCAGGATATCCAGTAGCGAACAAAGTCAACGCCTGTTAAACCGTTCGCCATAAAGGCTCTGAGCTTTGAGAGTTGTGGTGCGTAGTTGGACCGTTCCTTGGCAGTCAGCCTCTGAGGAAATGGATGTGTGTTGCTAAGCCGGTGAAGACGATAACCTGACAGAGGATTCTCATCAGTTGGAGACGTGTCTCGGCAATAAAACCAAGTCTGATTCCAGTCCTTGGGGTGACTATGAAGTTTGGCATGAGGGAAGCTGACATCTTTCCTCTTTTGGATAGCCATTCCACCAAGTTCAGTATTGGGTCCGTCTGTGAATTCTGTACGATGGTTTAGATAGAAGAAATCCCTAAACAGTTCAACTGTGGGTTCCTCTTGAAGATAAGCCTCACAAAATACTTGGAAATTGCAAACATTGGACACAGAGTTTGGTCCAATGTCTTGAGGATGGAGTTGGAAGCTAGCAAGTACATCTCGGAAATTTTTTGATCCGGGAGGGCTAAACCCTCCACCTAGGTGATCAACAAACACGACTACTTCTCCATCCTTGGGCTCAGGAGAATTTTCTGGACCAGGGGCCCTCCAGTGGATGACCCCTTTCTTTGCTAAAGTGTCGATTGTGACACATCTGTCTAGTTGCAGTTCAGTGACCCGGGAAGGGACCCAGTTGCATTCATAAACTTGTTTGGTCATTTCAATGGAAAGCTGAAACATGGTTAATGCCGGTTTAAGATTCAGGACTTACAAGTTGCAAGGTCAAGAAAAGACATTGAGGTATACATACATGTTAAACCGGAGTCTGATTTTGGCAGGGTTACACAGATAAAACGGCTTGGCGGTTTAAGAGGGGACTAATGGTACCTACCGGATTATCATTATCTAAAAGTTAAACCGCCTACATTGGTGCGGAAAGTACAAATTTGAGATGACTAAGTGATGGAAAACAGGTTTCACAGATTGATATGATAAATTCAGATCTGCGGCGTGTCAGAAAACAAAAATATATTCAGACCTAAAATTCATGTGCTTAAATAGTTCATCAGATTCAGATGAGTTTTTCTATACGAAGGGGATGCTCTAATGAGGAAAGAGGAAACTATAACTACGGCTGTGCAGGAGAATATCAGATCCAACCTTGTCATTTGTTCTTCTGGGAAGAACATGGAAGAACAGCTCTAGAACTTCGACGAGCTCCGGTGAACACAAACCCTAATGACAAAGATCTAGGGTGGAAGGAGAGAAGACTTACCAGTGTCACAGGAACAGCGGAGAGGCGCCGCGGCTCTCTGGTTCGATCAAGGTGATGCAGCGGGCCGTTGTTGGGGCAGAAGCGAAGGTCGACGGCGGCGGCAGAGCTCGAACGTCAGGTCGGCGCAAGGAAGAGGACGATGTGAAGGGGCATGAAGGGGGAAAAGTGAAAATGACCCTCGGCCTTATTTATAAGGTGAAGGGATAAGTGACAGGCGCGAGAACTGAGGAGCCCAAAAATTGGATATCTAATAGAGCTGTCGCCTCGATTGTCGGAGGCTCATTAATGAGGGTAAGATATATACAATTTTTAATAACAGGTGACGTCACAGCGGTTTATTACAATCTTGGAAGATGACGTCATGACGGATTACAAGGTTTATGCGAAGCGATAAAGGGGGAATTTTCCTAAGTGTTAAAGATTGACATGAACAGGTTCAAATCAATCTGGGGCCTAATGTTGGGGATATTACTACTGAGTATAAACCGGCCAGGAGGGGCCGGGTTATGCCCATAAGGAGTTAATCATATTTGAAGCCCATGAAGACAAGTAGTATGGTGCTTTACAGAGGAGATCTAATACGGAGGCCCATGGCACAAGGGCGGATTAGGGCCCATAGTCATAAACCGCCATATGATATGTAACTTGTGTTGTAAGATAGGGAAGGGTAGAAACCGAGCCGGACACGTTTATGAGCCGGCCTCGGGATTCTGTAAACCGCCGGGCGTCAACCTGCGTGTATAAAAGGATGACCCGGTGGCGGTTTAGGGACAACAAACAACAACTCGAGAGCCAGGCATAGCGGATTTGCTCGCTGGTCATCGAAACCCTAGCAATTCCACATCAACTGGATTAGGCCTTTACCTTCACCGCAAGTGGCCGAACCAGTATAAAACTCCCTGCGTCCTTTGTCCGCTTTAACCCCTTTAAGTTAACTACGTTGCGATGGCTCCACGACTAAGTCCTCCCACTAGGACATCTGCCATGATAAAACCACGACAGGAACCACTTTATCCTGAGGGACACCCAAAAAGAATTGAACATGATTCACAAGGAACAACACCACTTCACCTAGTCCTCCTAAAAAGAAGAAGAAAAAGAAAAATGATAGGACTTTGCATGCCCCTAGTGAACCTGAAATAGAAAAACCTCCTGATAATGAAAATGATGTTTCTATCTCTGATGCTGAAACTCAATCTGGTAATGAACATTCACCCAGTGATAATGAAAAAGACAGTGCTGATGTTCATGAAGATACACAACCAAACAATGAAAAAGAACCAGATAATGATGTTGAAATAGAACCACCAGTTGATCTTGATAACCCACAATATAAGAATACACGATATGACAAAAGAGACTTTGTTGCTAGAAAACTCGGTAAAGAAAGAGGATTGTGGATTCAAAAACCTATGTCTTTTCCACCCAAGTTAACTAAAAAGAAAGATGATGAAGAATTTGAACGCTTTGCTGAAATGTTGAGGACAGTCTTTTTGCCTACTTGCTTGACAGATATCTTGAAAATGCCTCCTTATGCAAAGTACATGAAAGACATCATCACCAATAAGAGAAAAATACTGGAAGCTGAAATCTCCACCATGCTTGCTAATTATACTTTTAAAGATGGAGTACCTAAAAAACTTGGAGATCCGGGAATACTAACTATACCTTGCTCCATCAAAAAGAATTATGTGAAAACTGCTTTATGTGACTTAGGAGCTGGTGTTAGTGTTATGCCTTTCTCTTTATATAAAAGACTTGATTTGAATAAACTCACACCTACCAAAATATCTTTGCAAATGGCTGACAAATCAACTGTCATACCTATCGGTATTTCTGAGGATGTGCCCGCTGTTGTTGCTAATGTTACTATTTTGACTGATTTTGTTATACTTGAGATGCCCGAGGACGACAACATGTCGATTATCCTTGGTAGGCCCTTCTTGAACACTGCAGGGGCTATTATTGATTGCAATAAAAGCAAGGTCACTTTTCATGTAAATGGTAATGAGCATACGGTGCACTTTCTGAAGAAACAATTCCAAGTGAATGGTATTAATGTTATTGAAAAATCTCCGACAATCACTATTGGAAGTTTTCAAATACCTCTACCTACTGTTAAAAAGAAATATGAAATGCTTATTGTTGGGGATGTTCATATCCCCGTTGAGGTAACTTAGTGAATTATGAAAGTTCTTTGGTTTCATGCTAATCAAAAGTGGTTGTTAATAAGACCTGATCAACCTTATTAATGAATCATTTTTTAGAGGTATGAAGTTGATGAACTTAGTAAGCACTACCTTCAGTCCCTACCTTTTTCTGTATTTATTAGTTAAATAAAATAAAATGCCATGTTTTGTCTGTTTTCTGAATTTCCTGTGCAATAAAAATGACCCAAAAATAAAAGTCCTCAGAATGCCCTGAAAATTTAGTATGATTTTTTTCTGAATATTTAAGAAATTCTTGTGCAAATAATATCAGAGGGAGGTGCACCAGGTGGGCACAACCCACCTGGGCGTGCCAGGAACCCCAGGCGCACTCGGTGGGTTGTGGTCCCGCATGGCCCCCTCACTTATCCCTTCACACCACATCATCACTTACCTCCAGAAAAAATTCTCCATTGCTCTTTCTCCCATGTTCTTGCTCTCAAACCCGCAGATTTTGATCTCTTTGCTCGAAGCTCCGTTTCCGAAACTGTTTCGAGGGATTGTTGCTTGGTATGTGACTCCACCGTTTGTCCAATTAGTTTTTGTTTTAATGGTTTGTATTTTGAATAATTAGCTACTCTTGGTGCTGTTGTAGATGAGCTTGCATGTTGAATTCTTAGATTCTAAGTAGTTTGAATGCTTGCTATGGTCTCTATGCATCCCTGTGAGTAGTTGCTATCTTGTGAAGTTTTGTTGGAAAAATTTATGGAATAAAAATTTTAGAATTTTGTTATAGGAAAAGGATGAATATCTTTAGGAAGTTTGCTTCTATGAAGAACTCCAAGGGTGTTATTGGGGAGTCGTCTGACAGTGATCTCCATCCTCGGAGGTTGGCGGAGGTACGGCCGTGTGAATGGCCGCATACCCAGTTCATGGAAGAGGCTGGAGTCCTTTAGGAGTTCACACAATATGCTGCCAATGCCGGCCTCACCGACTTCATCACAGATGAGTGTGAACATTATCATCTCCTCACAAACATCTTTGTTCAAGTTTTACCTTCTTTCCTAGGAATAATCCCCTTGAGGTGTAGTTTAGTTTATATGCTGAAACCCGTCAGATACCACTTACTGAATTTTGTAACATATGCATGATCCCTTCTGACAGGAGCTTATCTGAGCCTAGGCTGGCAGAGTTTGAGGCATTTTATCGTACCTTGACAGTGGGAGATGAGAGAGGGGTGTCAGCTATCACTGCCGTTGGCCTGCATTTTCCTGTTGTTCATTACTTTGCTTGTTTCATTGCAAAATGCTTGCTTGCTAGAGAGAAGGTGGATGCACTCAGTTCACCAGACCTTGCAGTTTTACGTCATGCACTAGAGGGCGACAAAACTTATAGCTTGGGAGCTATTGTGGCACGTCGCCTCCACATTAATAAGTCCAAGGGTAAAATACATGGTGGGATTTTCGCTACTCGTTTGGCGGCTCAATTTAATATTGAGATACACCCTCATGATTACCCTCTGACTAAGGTTTACCAAGATCGCGCAGCCATGGAACACCACCATTTTATTGCACGAGATTACCCTGCCATTCCTATTCCTTATAACCTGGTTTTTAGCATTGAAACTCATGATATTATTCCATTGCCTGCTCCTGCATTGTTTGATCCTGTTGCCAGGGGCGGATATAGGATTATGCCTGCACATACCATCGCCTACCAGAACGATTAGGCTGCAGCAGTGGAGGAGCCTCAGTAGTGGGATGCGTGGATGCCCGCTCCTCAGCACCCCAACTACTATCCAGGCTACTGACCGATTACCAAGTTAGGCCAAAAGCCTAAGCTTTGGGGAGTACGTGTTTTCCACCGACATTACATTCATGTTCACGAATTTCATTCCAGTTGTCGGTGTTCACACTTTTTCATTGTATCATCCGTGCTTAAATTTATTTTCTTGCCTTCTTCTTGTGTGTTTGAAAAACCTTAGAAAAACCAAAAAAATTAGTTGTAGTTAGTTTACTTTCTTTGCATGCTTAGTAGTGTTACTAAAAATAAAACCGAAAAAGATTTCCTTGTTCTTCTTTTGCTTGTTGGGAGCTTTCCCATGTAAATAGTTTTTTCTCATTTTTTTTTTTTTTACATTTTGTTTGTTTGTTCTAGAAAATCAAAACTCCAAAAATATTTCAGTGTGTTTCTCTGAATTTCTTTTCTTTTTGTTCAAGTCGTACCAAGGAGAAGACCACGATGAAAATGTTGAGTGGCTCTATTATGAATAATTGTTGATCTACCAAAGAGCCCATTTTACCTTGTCTTCTCCTGTTGAATAGAATGTTTGCATATTCTAGCTTAGTCCACAACACTCTTGCACTACTATTATTTTCAGATTGTTCGGTCGTGCAAGTGAAAGGCAATAATGACGATATTCGATGAACTGGTCGTGGCAGAGAGAAACGGGTATGAACTCGACTTGTTACATTTTTTGTAAGTATGTTTAACCTAGTATCCATGATTCAGCCCATTATGATTAAACATATTTGCAATGACAATTAGAAAATATAGTTTCTCATGCCATGCATAAGTAGCAAGGAGTGGATAATGATATATCTTGGAAAACAACATTGCAAAAAAAGGATTGTGATGTAGCATAATGATAAGGTATCCTCCTCACGAATGTTCAAGTGGCTTGACTTGGCACATGTTCATGCATGTAGTTGAATCAAAACCAACATAGCCTCTATGATATTTATGTTCATGGTGTTCATATCCTACTCATGCTAGTGTCCAATGTTACTTATGCATAATGCTTGTTCATGACCGTTATTGCTCTCTAGCTGGCCGCTTCTCAATCTATTTGCTAGCCTTACTTTGTACTAAGTGGGAATTCTGCTTGTACATCAAAAACCTTGGACCCAAGTTATTCCAGATGAGTCCACCATACCTACCTATATGCGGTATTACCCTGCCGTCCTAAGTAAATTTGCATGGGCCACCTCTAAAAACTTCAAATAAATATCCTTTTTGTGTGCCTGGATCGTTCATGGAATGACATGAGGTGGTCAGTATCTTCCATGCTAAGCGGGTTATTCTCAGGTCGAGTGTTTATTCACTCGCCATCGCACGAGAAAAGGGCGGTAATAGGGATGCCCAGTCCCAAACTGCAAACAGAAAAAGCTTACAAATAATCAAACAAAAACTCCCAATGGAGTCAAAACCTTTACTTTTATCGCTTCGGAACCGCCATTAGCGTGCTTAGCATGGAAGATGTTGATAACTGATGGTCATGAAGTAAATGAGAAGGGTGCATGTCTCAAAATATCATTTACCTCTGTTTTACATACTTGAGCTCTGGCACCTCTGCAAATCACTGCTTCCTTCTGCGAAGGGACTTTCTATTTACTTTTATGTTTTTTTTTTGAGAAGTTATACAGTGGGAGAGGCTCCCACTGTGTTTGTATTACTCAAAAAGTAAGGTACAAAGTACAGTCCATATTTACAAGCATCTCCTCCTCCACTTCGGGAGGGAGTGTGATTTATCAGAAACCTGGACTAACTAGTGGGGATGGAGGTTGTTTACAAAGGAGAGAATAAAGTCTCTCAAAACAACAGTGGTTCTGTATTGGAGTAGGATGAAGTCTTGTTTGAACCTGTCCGCCAGCTATGATATGTTGGAGGGATGCCTCTAAAGAAATTGTTATTCCTTTCTTTCCATAAGCTCCAGGCTGCTTGCAAAAAGATTTCCATAAACATGGGTTTATTCCAATCATTAGAGGCTTTACTTATCCATTGCAGTCTGGATCCAGTTGCATCCCACGAGATCCCAATTTTAGACCAGCAGTATTTCTTTGAATGGGCATTGAAAGATCATGTTTTCCACATCCTCTTCCTTTGGTTGGTTACACAGAGGCAGCTGAGGTCATCTCCTATGTTATAATGTCTTCTTTTGAGCATATTGCGAGTATTTAGTCGATCGAGAGGAGTAACCATCCAAACATCTTGATCTTCAGTGTGACTTTGCTCTTCCAGAGCCAATTATATGATTGGTGGGCCTTCATATCCCGGAAATAGAACTTGTAGTATCTGTTTGCCTTGAAATCCTTCGAGCCCCAGCAATAATCCCATGTGTCATGCGTGTATGGAGTTGCTTGATTACCAACGTGTAGCACTTTTTGTTGCAGGTCACGGACTTCATCATGTGCTTGCATGGAGAGGGGAAGATGAAACGTTTCATGGAGGGAAGTGGATCCCAAGAAAGCCTTGATGATATATCCTCATTCAAAGCAAAGGAGAAGGCTCGAGGGTGCGATTCTTCCAGCACAGTATCCAACCAAAGGTATTTCCACATAAGGACCGTGTCCCCAACATTTACATGTGCCTTGGAGATACCTCTATATACTGGCGTAAGTTTCAGTACGTCTTTCCACCAGAACGATCCACATGGATCCGACGCATGCGGGATCTTGTGAGTGTAGTATGTTGTCCATATCAGCTCTACCCAAGGCAGGTCGTGGTGGTTGTAAAATTTGTGTAGATATTTGAGGAGGAGGGCGTCACTTTGGACACGGAGATTGATGATACCAAGGCCACCACTTTCTTTTGGTCGGCAAACCATGTCCCAGGCTGCAAGTGAATTCCATTTATCTCCTTGCTCCGTTTTTTTTGTCCAAAGGCATTTCCTTCTTAGTTTATCGAGCAGCTCTAGGATCTTTGGTGGAAATTTAAGGGAGCAGAGAGAAAAAATTATGAGTGAAGTGACCATTGTCTTTGAGGGAGCGATAGTTTTGCACCATATGACATTAGAGTAAGTGTGCTAGTCACTCTTCTTTCCATCGAAGCGGACTAGGGGCATCGGATCTTGTCTTGTGGGTTTGGTAATTCCAAGAGGCAGTCCCAAGTAGGTGAAGGGCATAGATCCTACCTTACAGCCAAAGATAGAGGCGATGGCATTGTAGCAGTCAGGATCACAGTTGATTGGGATTAAAGTGGATTTGTGAAAATTTATCTTTAGTCCAATGGAAGAAGCATAATCAGAAAGAATGCCTTTGATTGTCGTAGCTTGCTCAACTGAGGCTGGGAGAAGTATAATCGTGTCGTCAGCATATTGGATCACCGGATAATCATTCTGGTTTGGTCTCACGAAAGGGAAGTTGAATTTGTCCTTGTCGGAATGTGTCATTAATAGCAACTGAAGAAGGTCGGTGGCGAACAAAGATGAGTGGTGAGAGGGGTCACCTTGTGAACCCCGCACTTGCAAAGAAATTGTCGGCCTGGTACACTATTAAGGAGGACGGAGGATTTCCCCGAAGAGAAGATGCATTTAATCCAATCCAGCCATTTGGCGTCAAATCCCATATGCTCCATAATTTTAATCATGGCATCGTGCTCGATCGTGTCGAAAGCTTTGGCAAAATCTAGTTTGAGCAATACAATTTTTTGTTTTGAAGTTTGGCATTGGTGTATGTACTCGAATGCCCAAGCCAAGCAATCTTGTATGGATCTGCCTTTGATGAATCCGTATTGATTGTGATGAACGATTTTGAGAATGATCTTTTGTAGTCGGTTTGCAAGCAGCTTCGTTATGACCTTAAGGCAGCAGTTGAGTAAAGTGATTGGCCTAAAATCAGACACCGACTCGGGAGAACGAACCTTCGGTATGAGTGTAATAAAGCCCTCATTAATGCTTTCAAGGTTGAGACCACCTGCGTGAAACTGATTGCATAGGTCATAGAAATCTTGTTTAATCAAATGCGGCATTTTTTTGAGAAAAAGGCCGGTGAAGCCATCCGGGCGGGAGCTCGGTCGGTAAGCATCTCCTTGATAATCGCATCAATTTCATCGGTGGTGAGCGGAACTGTTAGCTGGTCCAGCCCTTCCACTTTCTTGAAAAGGTTTTGCAGGTTGAACTTCATTTGAAACTCCCAGTTACCAAGCCTCTCTTTGAACGCTTGATATATGATCGCTTCTTTGCTTACATGGTCTTCCGCTATTGTACCGTCAGGGAGCTTTAGAGTTGGGATCGTGTTGCGTCTGAATCTTTCCGAGGCCATTGCCTTCAGAAACTTCGGGTCTTCATCCCCCAATTGTACCCAGCGAATGGTGCACCGCTTCTGCCAATATTGTCTTTGGTAGTTCAAAAGACGTAGAATGTGTTTCTTTAAAATCTTCCTGAAATTTCTTTCTGGTGTCGTAAGCATTCTGAGATTCTCTAGGGCATCAATGTTAGCCAGAGCAAGATTGGAGTTATCAATTGCCACCTTGAGTTTGGAGATTCATTTGCTCCACTTCTTCAATTCATATCTTAGGGCTTTGAACTTTTTGCAAATAGCGGTGGCTGCATTTGCATTTGCATTTTTATAGGTCTTGTCCAAACAGCCTGAACTAGGTCCATAAAGCCCGGATGCTCCACCCAATAAGACTCGAATCTGAAAATTCTGCTGTGAGGAATAGAGGTTTCAATTTTGACAACACAAGGGATATGGTCAGAAACTGGAATCCCTAGAGGCATAACAAGTGTATTAGGGTAATTTGCAGTCCAGTTGATAGAAGTGAGGAACCAGTCAAGCTTCTCCAAAAGGGGGTTGGTTTGCATATTGCTCCATGTGTAGGCACGTCCCTTTATAGGTAGTTCAATTAATTGTTGGGAGAGGATGAAGTCATTAAAGGGTATCATGTCGTTAGGGTTGCCTCCAGGTTTATTTCGGTTGTCAGGGCTGCGAATATAGTTAAAGTCTCCAAGTAGCAACCAGTCCTCATTGGAGGGAATGTGCAAATTGTGGAGCCATTGAGTATATATCAAACGAGGATCGCATACGACACGGGCCATACACATTTACTAATGTCCATTCTTGAGCAGATTGTGTGGAGCGAAATTTGATTACAAGGGCAAAATCTTCTTGGAGAACCTTTGTTCGGAGAAAATGGCACTGTTCCAAATTGTTACAAGGCCACCAGAGGCTCCCTAAGAAGGTATGAACGCGAATTTATCAAATCGTCGTGGGCAACAAGACTTGAGGAACAGATTATCAATGTGGGCTTTTTTTGTTTCCCAGACAAATAAGCTGTGACCAATCGGAGGATATCGCATTCGATAAGGCCAAAAGCTTAGGTTCAGAGTTTAATCCTTACATTCCAACACAAAATATTCCAATTTGCTAAGAGTGCCATGAGAAACCAAAGGAAAGTAAAGCAACAACTGAATTAAAGAAGGCAGGTAAATTAGGCGTTGGAAGGACCCTCCTCCGGCTCAGCCAGCAGAGCTTCAGCTGTTATTTCTTCTGGTGGGATGGCACACTTGGAGATTCCAATTTGCTGCAAAGAGGGAACCGGAGTTGGCGGGGGTCATGTCATTCTTGGAGGAATCAGACTCACCATGGCACGATGGAGCAACAACAGATGAGGGATGCATCTTGGTTTGACACGAGAGACTCTAGCCTGCTGTCGAGAAGCTGTGTGTTTTGAACCCATCGTACTTGTTTGAACGGTTACTGCGACATACCTCAATCATAGTTTCTGGAGCTTTGGCTTTGCGTCACCTACTAGTTGCTGCCTCAGACATATCATTTCCAGAGGAGCCAGAAGAGCCCGTGGTCACAGAACCAGAGGAGGTGTTCAAAGAGAGCTCAGAAAGTGATTCTGTAACCTGCACAGCTGTGTCACTTTCATCCAGGATTTCAGTGATTACCACCTGAGATTTAGGAGGGTTTGGTACAACCGCCCTATCATGTGCTGAATGGTAGAAGCCTTCAGAACTGGTCAGGGTCCAAGTACTGCTGCCAGGTATGATTTCAGTGGTTTGAGCCGAATCTTCAGAGTGTTGGACAGTGGGTGTAGCCGATACAACTGAGAATTGACCCTCATGTTCAGAAACCCTAACATTCAGCTGCACAGCAATATCGCGGAACCCAAAGCCTGAATTCCAGGGCCCATAAGCAGCAATGATCGGCCGTATAGCCGCATGCAGGTAGGTATTCAGTCTTAGCATGGGAACACGGTCATTGAGCAGCATAGAAGCATACATGTTTCCAGGTGACTGTACCTGAAGATGTAACCCAGCATTGGAAACTGTCATTGATATATCGATGGTTGGAACTGCCAGAGAGCATGCAAGGCTGTGATGAGCAGGGGTAGTCGAGGTCGAGGCTCCCACGAAGGACTTGCCTCACTAGCGGTAGATCTTCACGAAGTAGGCGATCTCCTTGCCCTTAAAAACTCCTTGGTTCAACTCCACAATCTTGTTGGAGGCTCCCAAGTGACACCTAGCCAATCTAGGAGACACCACTCTCCAAGAAGTAACAAATGGTGTGTTGATGATGAACTCCTTGCTCTTGTGCTTCAAATGATAGTCTCCCCAACACTCAACTCTCTCTCACAGGATTTGGATTTGGTGGAAAGAAGATTTGAGTGGAAAGCAACTTGGGAAGGCTACAGATCAAGATTCATATGGTAGGATTGGAATATCTTGGTCTCAACACAAGTGTAGGTGGTTCTCTCTTAGAAAATGTAGGTTGGAAGTGTAGGTTAGATTACGATGGCTCTCTCCACGAATGAAGAGGAGGTGGAGGGGTATTTATAGCCTCCACACAAAATCTAACCGTTACACACAACTTGCCAAACTCGATGGGACCGAATTGGTAAACTCGGTCGGACCGATTCAGCAAATCTAGTGATCGTTAGGATTTTCGGTGGGACAGACATGCAACTCGGTAGGACCGATATGGTTAGGGTTAGGGCATAAGTAATCTCGGTGAGACCGATTACACAAACTCGGTGATACCGATTTTGGTAATAAGCTAACCAGAGAGTTGGTCAGGTAAACCCGATGGGACCGATTCACTCATTTCGGTGAGACCGAAATGTTACAAAAGGGAAACAGAGAGTTTACATTGCAATCTCGGTAGGACCGAAACGTTACGAAGGGAAACAGAGAGATTACAATCCCATCTCGGTGAGACCGAGATCCCTATCGGTGAGACCGATTTGCCTAGGGTTTTGTAGCAGTGGCTATGACATACGAACTTCGGTGGCCGGATAGAAAGAATCGGTGGGGCCGAGTTTGACTTTTGGTTTGGGTCATATGTGGATGTGAAAAAGTAGTTGAGGACTTTGGAGCATATCACTAAGCACTTGAGCAAGAGCCTCATTAAGCAACACCTCATCCCTCCTTGATAGTATTGGCTTTTCCTATAGACTCAATGTGATCTCGGATCACTAAAATAGAAAATGTAGAGTCTTGAACTTTTGAACTTGAGCCAATCCTTTTGTCCTTAGTATTTTGAGGGGTCCACTTTTCTCATCCATGCCATGCCAATCATTGAGCTTTCCTGAAATATTAGTCTTGAAATAGCATTAGCTCAATGAACTATATGTTGTTAGGAATTACCAAAACCACCTAGGGATAGTTGCACTTTCACCTTTCTTTGTCATGCTTATGCATTGTGTGTAGCTAATGTTAGGCGCATCATATTTGGATCTTTTCTACCATGAATTACAATGTTTAGTCGCTGCTTGAACTTTGGAGGTGCTCTGCATTTATGTTTTGCGGTCTTAGAAAGGGCTAGCGAGATACCACTATTGACATATTATATCATGGTTGTTTTGATAACATGTTGCTGTTTGAGATATCTTATTATTGCTTGCAAGCTGATTATGTCACTAATATGAGTTAATATAATCTTTAAGAGTTATTGTCGACATGTTAGTTATAATGTTGGTTGAAAACACAGGTCTTTATTTAAGCCTATTTATGCGAACAACGACAAAAGAGTTAAATAAAGTTTTCTTTTTCACTTTCGGTTTATCAACTGAATTGCTTGAGGACAAGCAAAGGTTTAAGCTTGGGGGAGTGGATACGTCTCCAACATATCTAATTTTCCTAACGCTTTTCCTCTTGTTTTGGACTCTAATTTGCTCGATTTGAATGAAACTAACCCCAAACTGACGCTGTTTTGAGCAGAACTACCATGGTGTTGTTTTTGTGCAGAAATAGAAGTTCTCGGAATGGAACGAAACTTTGCGAGGAATTTTTATATCAATAAAGATAATTTACGGAGCCAAGACCCACGGAGGGGCACACAGGTGGGCACAACCCACCGGGCGCGCCCCCTCTGGCAGCGCCAGTGGGTTGTCCCCACCTGGTGGCCCCGCAGACCCTAAAACCGATGCTATAAAATCCTATTTTTCCAGAAAAAAATCAGGGAGAAAGAATTATCACGATCCACGAGGCGGAGCCGCCGTCACCTCATGTTCTTCATCGGGAGGCAAGATCTAGAGTCCGTTTGGGGCTCCGGAGAGGGGGATCTTCGTTCTTCGTCATCACCAACCCATCTCCACCGCCAATTCCATGATGCTCCCCACCGGGAGTGAGTAATTCCTTCGTAGGCTCGCTGGTCGGTGAGCAGTTGGATGAGATTCATCATGTAATCGAGTTAGCTTTGTTAGGGCTTGATCCCTAGTATCCACTATGTTCTAAGATTGATGTTGCTATGACTTTGCTATGCTTAATGCTTGTCACTTTGGGCCCGGGTGCCATGAATTCAGACCTGAATCGTTTATGTTATCACCATTATATCCATGTTCTAGATCCGATCTTGCAAGTTATAGTCACCTATTACGTGTTATGATCCGGCAACCCCGGAGTGACAATAGTCGAGACCACTCCCGGTGATGACCGTAGTGTGAGGAGTTCATGTATTCACCGTGTGTTAATGCTTTGTTCCGTTTCTCTATTAAAAGGAGGCCTTAATATCCCTTAGTTTCCAATAGGACCCTGCTGCCACAAGAGGGTAGGACAAAAGATGTCATGCAAGTTCTTTCCATAAGCACGTATGACTATTTACGAAATACATGCCTACATTATATTGATGAACTGGAGCTAGTGCCATATCGCCCTAGGTTATAACTGTCTCATGATGAATATCATCCAACAAGTCATGATCCAATGCCTACTAATTTATCTTATATTGTTCTTGCTAAGTTACTACTGCTATTGTTACTGTTGCCCTTGTTACAAAACTACTGCTATCAATGTTACCGTTACAATTGCTGCTATCACTACTATCAAAAACTATCATATTACTTTGCTACTGATCACTTTGTTGTAGATAATTAATCTCCACGTGTAGTTGAATTGAGAACTCAGCTGTTAATACCTTCAAATATTCTTTGGCTCCCCTTGTGTCGAATCTATAAATTTGGGTTGAATACTATACCCTCGATACGTGATCCAAATCAACTAACCCATGTCCGATCATCACGTGAGATGGGGTAGTCATCAATGGTGAACATCTCTATGTTGATCATATCTACTATATGATTCACACTCGTCCTTTTGGTCTCCAGTGTTCCGAGGCCATGTCTGTACATGCTAGGCTCGTCAAGTTTAACCCAAGTATTTTGCATGTGCAAAATTGTCTTACACTCGTTGTATGTGAATGTAGAGTCTATCACACCCAATCATCATGTGGTGTCTTAGCACGACGAACTGTAGCAATGGTGCATATTCAGGGAGAACACTTTTACCTTGAAATTTAGTGAAGGGGTCATCTTATAATGCTAGTAAGGTACACATAAATAACATGTATATCAAATATACCTTCGTTCACTTTGCCATCCTTCTTATCCACCAAGTATTTTGGGGAAAATCCACTTCCAGTGACCATTTCCTTTGAAGTAGAAGCACTCAGTTTCAGGCTTGGGTCCAGCTTTGGGCTTCTTCATGGGAGCGATAACTTGCTTGCCATTCTTCTTGAAGTTCCCTTTGTTTCCCTTGCCCTTTTTCTTGAAACTAGTGGTCTTGTTAACCATCAACACTTGATGCTCTTTCTTGATTTCTACCTTCGCCGATTTCAGCATCGCGAAGAGCTCGGGAATCGATTTCGTCATCCCTTGCATATTATAGTTCATCACGAAGTTCTAGTAGCTTGGTGACAGTGACTAGAGAACTTTGTCAATCACTATCTTATCTGGAAGATTAACTCCCAGTTGATTCAAGTGATTGTAGTACCCAGACATTCTGAGCACATGCTCACTGGCTGAGCTATTCTCCTCCATCTTGTAGGCAAAGTACTTGTCAGAGGTCTCATACCTCTCGACATGCGCACGAATCTGAAATGCCAATTTCAGCTCTTGGAACATCTCATATGCTTCGTGGCGTTCAAAACGTTTTTGAAGTCTCGGTTCTAAGCCGTAAAGCATGGTGCACTAAACTATTAACTTATTAAGTAGTCATCATACCGAGCTTGCCAAACGTTCATAACGTCTGCATCTGCACCTGCAATAGGTCTATCACCTAGCGTTGCATCAAGGACATAATTCTCCTATGCAGCAATGAGGATAATCCTTAGATCACGGATCCAGTCCGCATCATTGCTACTATCATCTTTAAACTTATTTTTCTCTAGGAACATATCAAAAATATAAATAGGAGTTATATCACGAGCTATTGATTTACAACATATATATGCAAAACTATCAAGACTAAGTTCATGATAAATTAAGTTCAATTAATCCAATTACTTAAGAACTCCCACTTAAATAGACATCCTCAAGTCATCTAAGTGATACGTGGTCCAAATCAACTAACCCATGTCCGATCATCACGTGAGATGGGGTAGTCATCAATGGTGAACATCTCTATGTTGATCATATCTACTATATGATTCACGCTCGTCCTTTCGGTCTCTAGTGTTCCGAGGCCATGTATGTACATGCTAGGCTCGTCAAGTTTAACCCAAGTATTTTGCATGTGCAAAACTGTCTTACACCCGTTGTATGTAAACGTAGAGTCTATCACACCCGATCATCACGTGGTTTCTTAGCACGACGAACTGTAGCAATGGTGCATATTCAGGGAGAACACTTTTACCTTGAAATTTAGTGAAGGGATCATCTTATAATGCTACCACGTACTAAGCAAAATAAGATGCATAAAAGATAAACATCACATGCAATCAAAAAATGTGACATGATTGGCCATCATCATCTTGTGCTTTTGATCTCCATCTCCAAAGCATCGTTATGATCTCCATCATCACCGGCTCGACACCTTGATCTCCATCGTTGCGTCGTGGTCGTCTCACCAACTATTGCTTCTACAACTATTGGTAACGCATAGCGATAAAGTAAAGCAATTACATGGCGTTCGCGTTTCATACAATAAAGAGACAACCATAAGGCTCATGCCGGTTGCCGATAACTTACAAAACATGATCATCTCATACAATAACGTTTATCACATCATGTCTTGACCATATCACATCACAACATGCCCTCCAAAAAAACAAGTTAGACATCCTCTACTTTGTTGTTGCAAGTTTTACGTGGCTGCTACGGGCTTCTAGCAAGAACCGTTCTTATCTACGCAAAAACCACAACGGTGTGTGTTTCATCAAGTTTGTTGTTTAACCTCCTTCATGGACCGACCGTAGTCAAATTCGATTCAACTAAAGTAGGAGAAACAGACACCCGCCAGCCACCTTTATGCAAAACTAGTTGCATGTCAGTCGGTGGAACCGGTCTCATCTACGTGGACATGTAAGGTTGGTCCGGGCCGCTTCATCCCACAATATCATCGAATCAAAATAAGATGTTGGTGGTAAGCAGTATGACTATCACCGCCCACAACTCTTTTTGTTCTACTCGTGCATATCATCTACGCATAGACCTGGCTCATGAGGCCACTGTTGGGAATCGTTGCATGGGAAACAAAAAAAATCTACGCACACGCGATGATCTATCCATGGAGATGCATAGCAATGAGGGGGAGAGTGTGTCTACGTACCCTCGTAGACCGTGGCGAAGCGTTTAACAACGCGATTGATGTAGTCGAACTTCTTCGTGCTCCAACCGATCAAGTACCGAATGCACGGCACCTCCGCGTTCTGCACACGTTCAGCTCGGTGTCGTCCTCGCCATCTTGATCCAGCAAACGGGGCGAGGTAGTAGATGAGTTCCGTCAGCATAACGGCATGGTGACGGTGGTGGTGAAGCAACCTCGCAGGGCTTCGCCTAAGCACTACGAAAATATGATCGGGGGTGTAAACGGTGGAGGGGGTGCCGCACACAGCTAATAATATGTTGTGATGTTTGATAGCACATAAGGTATTCCTCCGGTATCCGGGAGTTGCATAATCTCATAGTCGAAGGAATATATATTTGACATGAAGAAAGCAGTAGCAATAAAACTGAACGATCATAATGCTAAGCTAACGGATGGGTCTTGTCCATCACATCATTCTCCTAATGATGTGATCCCGTTATCAAATGACAACTCATGTTCATGGTTAGGAAACCTTAACCATCTTTGATCAACGAGCTAGTCAAGTAGAGGCTCACGAGGGACGCGATGTTTGTTTATGTATTCACACATGTATTTAGGTTTCCGATCAATAAAATTCTAGCATGAATAATAAACATTTATCATGAATAAGGAAATATAAAATAAAAAGTTTATTATTGCCTTTAGGGCATATTTCCTTCAAATAGTTGACATGAATACTAGCTTATGAAAGTAATATTGAGGAGAGGCACCGGCTAAAAAGGGTTAAAAAATGACGAAAAAATCGGCATGACCTTTGCTAAAAGGTGAACATAGTGAGTGCTAAAAATTTAGTGAAATGAAAATTAATTAACATTTTGCCAAAACATTGGCACTCAAATTTTAATCCCTATATATAGCATGCTAAGCCCATGCACTTCTCATATGTGAGCTAATTATACTCAATTCAACTTCTTTCTCATAGCAAAAGTGTACAGAAAAAGTCGGCATGACCTTGGTTCAAAAGGTGAGCATATTGAGTGCCAAAAATTTAGCGAAACAGAGATTAATCAAGGTTTTGCCAAAATGTTGGCACTTGTTTTTTTAATCTGTGTAAATAACATGCTAAGCCCATGCACTTCTCATATGTAAGAAAATTAAACTCAACTCAACTTCTTTGTCATAGAAAAAGTGTAAGAAAAAATTTAGCATGACCATTGCTAAATATTGAACATATTAAGTGCCAGAAATTTGCTGAAACGAAAATTAATCAACGCCAAAATATTAGCACTCATTTTTTTAATCCCCGTAAATAACATACTAAGCCCATGCACTTGCCATACGTAAGGAAATTAAACTAAGTTCAACTTGAGCAATGTGAGGTATTACAATACCACTCTAATCATTGAACAACTATTTTAATAATGAAGTAATAAGAAATGTTATCAAAATTATTACTTTCTATTGCAAATTGTACCTACACTATCTAGAGGCAAATCCAACCTACTAACTGAATCTATTGCATCTATTGCAAATCCTACCTACTAACTGAATCTATGTCATCTATTGTAACTATTTTAATAATGAAGTAATGGAACAAGTAATCAAAATTATTATTTTTTATTGCAGATCCTATCGCATCTATTGAATCCTACCTACTAACCGAAACTATTGCATCTATCTAGAGGCAAACCCTACCTACACTAGCTAGAGGCAAACCCCAGCTACCTACTAACTGAATCCACATATACTTAGCATCGCGGTGGACGGGGTGGGAGGTATAGGTTAGCTAGGTCGTTACTGTGGGGACGTGGCGGATCCGACGTCAGACAGAAAGACAGGCTGGGAGGTACGGCGGCTTCGGCGGTCGGACGATGTTGATGGAAGCGGCGACGGCGGATCCGAACGCGGATTGGAGCGGCGGCGACGGATCTAGGCACGGATGGGAGAGGAGAGGAAGTGGTCACCGAGACTTATAGACGAGTGGAAATGAAATGGGTTAGGTGGAAGAGGAGGTGCTATGTACTGACTAACCAGTGGCGGGCACTATTAAACGCCTGCTACAACAAATTCACATACGAGTAGTGGGCTTTTTCTAGCGACTGTCAGTCCATTTATTTTTTAACTTTTGTTATTTTTTATTTTATATATATATATATATATATATATATATATATTATATGATTTCAACTTGAATATTTTTTCATGATTAATGCACAACATTGGAAGCCCCATACTCAAATTTTGCCACTTTTTTAGTTAGTTGATATTTTCAAAGCATTAAATGTTTTGCCGGCAACTAAAAAGGGATAAACGAGCTTTGAGCGTGCCAAATGGTCAACATGTTTACAAAATGTTTTACATATATACAAAAGGTATAATGTGTATTGAAAATAGTAGACACTAGATGAATACCTCGCGCGTTGCTGCGGGACATCTAGTAGGCTTCTAAATGCTTAATGGCTTGGTCTCAACAACCATTGGAAGGGTTGTTTTATTTTTTACTAATGGGCTGCTGATCTCCTTTTGGTTGTTTGCAAGAAGTCTACATGCTGTTAAGTACTCCCTCTGTTCCTAAATATTTGTCTTTTAGAGATTCAAATGGACTACCACATACGGATGTATAGACATATTTTAGAGTGTAGATTCACTCATTTTGCTCCGTATATAGTCACTTGTTGAAATCTTTAGAAAGACAAATATTTAGGAACGGAGGGAGTATATGCTAAATAGGATAGAGGATTTGTAATTAGTATTTTGAATATTATTCATACTTCCATATAGCATTTAACACTGGTTCTTATATACACAAATATGAAAGATGATTTGATGAAGAGGAGTATCGTCAAAGGCAGATGTTTTTTTGAGACTCAAAGGCAGATGTTGGTTAGGTGATTTAGTTTTGCAAGTTTAAGATTGACGTACTCCTTAACATTGCAGAACTGCAGATACAGCAAGCAAATGAAGTCAGTTTCAACACCGGGTCAACTCCTTAACATTGCTTCAAAAAGTATTATTGCAAGCAGGCACTGACATAAGCCAAAGGAAGCTACTAATTCTACCTTGTGAGTTTTGAGTTAAAATATATATTATTATAGAACCATATTCATGACAATCACTCCACCAACGGCTACAACCTATAGAGATATATTTCAGTCTCTCCTTTATGATGAATAAATTTTTAAAAAATCAATATACGCATTAGGAAAGACAAATAAGATAAACTTCAATGGGACCAGCAAAATTCACAGATTTCTCCACACCTTGTTAAACCGAGCTCCGCTTCAACTCATAATAACCAACTGTGCTAGTGGATATACTGATTCCCACTTTGGTCGAATGCTTGAGAAAATTTGACTGAGAGACAAAGAGGCCACTACTATTAGATTGGAGGTGACAGAACTGACAATCATGTTGGCGGTGTTACCAGGAAGATAGGGTTGCTCTTCGGCAATATGGACTACAAAGACGCGCGGGTAAATGGCTTTTGTGAGAACCTTGATCGGGTTGCTTGCATGTGCCACGGTGCGAGTGGTAAGGAGGAGCAGTAGGAAGATGCCACCTATGACTCCTACAATTGTATCTATATATAAATAATAGGGAGTTAAAATGCATCCAAATGAAATGTAAAGGAAATTACCAACTTGCAAATTCTTGAGTTAAGTTGGAGCCTAGTTGGAACAATAAAAATATATAATCTGCAAGGAAACATAATCAGAATGGACTAAACTGTAAGCATTACAGATTCCGTAATTTTCTCAACAAAGCTTGTTAAAAGATGCGACATGCCAATAAAATTAGTTAAATAAAATAAGCAAGCAAACAACAAACTATGGACTTCAAATTTTGGCATCAGGTCACTGTAAGCCTACAAAGCAGAAGGTACCTGTGATTTTCTTCCGGTTTTGCATTGATCTGCATTGCAGCATCAGAGTCCTGGGAGCAGCTCCACGGGATGGACACGCCGTAATTGTCAGCGCCTTCCAGCAGCATAAAACCGCGACATGAACATGTCTGTGTCGACGATCCCGTCGTCCGCACTCCGCAGCATCCAACGACACCGGCAAGCCGAGATATACGGTCCCTATCGGGCGGACGACAAAGAGAGCGCTCGTGTCTCTGGGTGCAAACTGACAGGTAGATGGCCATGTCCCGAGCGTCGGATAGCAAGGTCAGGTTCTATCTGCGCGCATCTCCGCCCACGCTGAGCAGCACCTTGACGTGATTGGCAGGAGTCTCGTACTCTCGTGTCACCGTGAGTACGCGATCTAGTCTCTGCACCAGACGGGACTCCAAGGCTGAGTGAGGATGGCATGAGTCGCCGCTGATCCTAAACCTCATGCTCTCATGCCGTTGTGGATAGCTGACTTGAGCAGCAACACTCACGATCTGCATCCGCGGCATGTTGGGGAGCTCGGAGATGCAGACCTCACACTCCTTGCAGGCGGCAGTGTGCCGTCACTCTCTCTTTGTTCCGCCTCTCCCTACGGATCTTGCAGACTGAAGATTTCGAGATGCCAAGGATTGGTAAATAAAGGTGAGCGGCCAGGGACGAATCTAAGGGGGGACGAGGGGGGGCGAGACCCCCCTGACGATTTCCTGATCCCTTGTAGCGATTAAGTACATGCGTAGTTAGTCGTCTTCCTGACGTGTTTTTTTAGTCTTTGCCCCCCCTGTCGAGGCCATCTCGTGTAACAATGTGAGGCCCTCCGAAGAGCAGGCCCAGCCATTGCGTATATAGCAGATAATGGACCAAAACAGAAGAAAAGAAATAGCCCACTACCAGGGTCCAAGGAAAATTAGCCCCGCAACAGCACGCAACCACGCATGCAGTTGCTGGCTTCCCAGCTGTTGCGATCAACGCGATTTTATCGCTGCCAAACGCATCGTGCGATCTTCCTACACCGTGTGAGTCTCTGCCTACTACCGCCGGTCCGCCGCTAGGGAAAATTTGCTTCGGTCTCTAAGCCAAGATCAGGAGACTAATTAAGATCCGTCATGGCTGCATCGGTGCATGGTTAGTCTTTATCCTTATGAATCCCCAATTGATCACTGCCATCAACTATGATAGAGAAGATTAGGGGAAGCACCACCACTGCCATGACCGACCACGGGGCTGACTGTCTCCATGGTACGCCCACTCCCGTAATTAACCTCTGGTTCAAATCTCTAAATTTTTGTTGTCTAATATGAATGATTTGATCGACATGAAAATTGTATTAGTATATAACTAATTTGGTAATTAAATTTCTAGTGTCGAATATGAGCAATTTGGTAGTAATTTTTCAGTGTTTAATTACACCTATGAAAACATGACTTCGAATCTAGGCTTCTTAGCATGCTATATGAATTATTTTGACTTGGCCAGTCCTCATCGGTCTGCAAGAGCTTAAGTGTAGAGCTCGCCCCCCCTATACTAAATTCCTGGCTCCGTCCCTGTGAGCGGCTATGTCTCTTCGGATGCCTTCGACCGTTCCAGAAATTGAGTCGATGCGACGGAAGATCTTTAATCCCAACTAAGCGCTTGGTTGGAAGATCAAGAGTCAAACGACACGCGGTGCAACGTTTTGGACAGAGTTTTCTCCGTACAAAAAAATGATGGCATCAGCAGATGACGTGGCATGACGACAACTAGTCAATGTTTGGGTCCGCCCTGTAAGCCCATAAAGAAAAAAGATTATGTGGTTGGGCTGCTGATGTAGATAGCTTGCATGTCTAAAAAAATAGGATAGTGGAAATGAACTATTTAGGTATTATAGATGTGTTGGAAAAAAGAACAAAAAAAAAGTCAAAAGAAAGCAGTGAAAAATACCCAAAAATCAAAGAAAACCTAAGAAAAACGGTGAAGAAACGCAGAAAAAAAAAAGCGGTGAAAGAAAAGTATATAAACAAAGGAAACCAGTGAAAGAAAAGAAGATGATAAAAAAACGAAAGAAATCATATATAGACAACAAATAGGAATAAACAAAAAAGAAAAAAACAACAAAGAATTTCCAAAACAAAAAAACCTTATGAAAACCGTAAAGGAAAACCCCCAAGGGGAATAACGTTTTTCGTAAAAAGCACTGAAGAAGAAAAATACGGTCAAAACTAGACGAGTCTAACTAGTAGACAAAAAGAAAAGAAAGTGTACATCCATTGAGCAACGAACATCAGCGACCGAGCGAACGCGCTAAGTAGAAACCATTGCTAGGCTGGCCCATTCACCAGATTGAGGGGGAGGCGTATTACATCTGACACGTAGCCCTCGAAATTATTACTTGAGGAGTATCAGTTACAAAGATCACTTCAACTTCCCAAATTGCAATTTGGAAGCTTTTTCTTTTTTCATAGATCTGTTTATTCAAAATGTTTTATCTTTCCAACGGTGCGTCCAAATCTTAAATCGCTTTCATCGTTGAATTCCTCGCGTCGAGATCTTCAAAACTAGATACAATTTGATAGGTTTTGACGAACTTTTTTTCACGAAAAAGCCTGGACAAAAAAGCAAACCGATAGTACGAGTTTTTTTCCTTTTCGAAAGAGGCACCTTTTCGAAAGAGGCACGCCCGTGCCTCTCATGAAATCACAACATGCCTCTCACGGAAGCAAAACCATGACTCTCGCAGAAGGAAAAAAGAAGAGAAAACGTGTTTTTTCCGTTTCCGAGGAGGCACGGCCGTGACTCTTGCGAAAGCACACCCGTACCTCTCGCGAAAGCAAAACCGTGAGTCTCGCGAAAGAAAAAACGAAAAACGTGTTTTTTTTGTTTCCAAGAGGCACGGCCATGACTCTCGCGAAAGCACAATCGTGCCTCCCGCGGAAGCAGAACCGTGACTTTCAGGAAAGAAAAAAAATAGAAAACGCGTTTTCTCTTGTCCGAGAGGCACGGCCGCGACTCTCGCGAAAGCACACCCTGCCTCTCGCCGAAGCAAAACCGTGACTCTCGCGAAAGAAAAAAAAGAAAACATGTTTTTTTGCGCAAAAAAAATTAAAAAATTTTTTAATCAAAAAGCTAAGGAAAACCGGTGAAAACCAAAACATAAAAAAAAACTGGAAAAAAATTTAAATAGCCAAAAAATCGTAAAAAAAATCAAAGAAGCGTCCAGAGCGCCACACGTGGCGAATAGCTGAGAGCGCGCCAAATGATATTAATCATTGTAGGGCTTCCGAAGAAGTGCTCGTTAACTAGTAGCTCCTCTATCCCTGGCGCCGTTTACCATTGTTAACGGGCTAATTTAGAGGGCACACCTATGTCTCGTTTATAGCGAGACATACGGCTGTCTCGCAACAAGTGAGCGCAAGACTCTCGGCTGGCCCTACGTGCGGGAGACCGTAGGCCTAAAAACCGCTCATTTTTTCACTGTTCTTTTTTACATTTTGTTTTGTTTTTATTAATTTTTTATACTTATAAATATTCTAAATATAAATATTACAAAAATCTTTTTACAGAATGTTTAAAAAAATGAATCATGCATTTGAAAACGGTTATGTGTGTATAGAGAAAATGTTTCAGAGAGAGAATGTGTATGAAAAAAGTAGGCATAAAAAATATATGTTTTCAAAGATGTTAATCATGTAAGTGGAAAATGTTAAAACATGTATCTAAAACATGTTCCTGATGTATAAAAGAATTGTACATATGAGTATGAAAAATTAGGCATAAAAATATATTTTTAATTTTTTTTAATCATGTACTTATAAAATATTAAACATTTATATAAACAATGTTACTGGAGTGTACAGAAAATATACAATGTGTCTAGAAAAATTAGACATAAAAATATATTTAAATATGTTAATCATGTATTTCTGAAATTTTAAATGTGTGCATAAAAATGTTCGTAATGTATACCAAAAACTTATATGCGCATGAAAAAAGTAGACATAGAGAACTATAAGTTTTCAAAATTGTTAATCATTTTTTTGTAAAACATTGAATGTTTTAACAAAAAATGATCCTGATGTATAAAAATGGACAAATAAAAACAAAGAAAACCGATAAAAACCTAAAATGAAAAACAAAGAAGCAAAGTAAAATTGTGAAAGAAAATAAAAAAAAGAAAGAAAAAAACCAGTGAAAATCGAGAAAGAAACAAAGGAAAATTAGTAAAAAAACCAGAAAAGGAACGAAGAAAACTGATGAAAAAACAAAGAAAGGTAATAAACCAAAACGAAAAAGAAAAGAATACGCAAAAGAAAGAATACCAGCAGAAATAAAAAAAGCAATGAAACTATATAGCGGAGGAGCGGCGACCAGCCTACCACCGATCTTCACCGGCAAGATCGTTGGTCCCCTCTCCCTCTGTCTGCTGCTCCGGCGGCGGAGGGAGGGGGGACCCCGTTCCTCCGCTCTGTAGTTAAGTTTTGGTTTTGTATGTCGTGGTGCGTCGTTGGGGTGGTGGGTGCGATGTCCGGACGAATAAATCTGCCTCAGCTCCACTCCCACACCGGCGGTGTCCTTCATGGCGGCGTCTCGGAGTTGATGGCATCGTGTGTTTGCCGATCCTTCAGATCGGTGAAGTTAGGGTTCATGGATGGTGTCGGCGAGGCGGCGGTGGCGACTCCATCAGGTATGCCTCTCCTTCTGCTCTGTCCCCATTGTCGTGGCGTTGTTTCCGACGTCATGGTGAAGCAGGGAGGTTTTGTCGTCCGGGTGTACGCGCAGACGGCGGCCTGCGCAGTTGACAACTGGAAGATGGTGCATCATGTGCTGGGTGTGTGGTTGGAGGCTGACAGCTCTGGTTTTCTCCTCCGACATTGTAGTCGTGCGGGGATGTCAGGTCTGGAGTTTGATTGCGTGTCCGGGGACACGTTGCCCCGGTCTGATTCTTTTAATGGCAATGGTTTTGCTTTTGGCAAACTACTTTGGAGGTCCGTAAAGCTGCAGATCAGCGATGGAGCCGCGTCGAGCTCGGATGAAGAGGTGATATGTCTTCTCTCTCTTGGTGGTCGCTTCGGTGATGCCGAAGGAGAGGAACAGGCGCTGGTTTTTTGTGTAGGATTATCCTATCCTTTCAGTACTGTAATGTCGGTGATTATGTGTCTTGTAACCGGATCTTTATTTTATGAATGAGAAACGTATTACCTTGAAAAAAAATGAAACTATATAGCGGGCGAGCGATCCATCGTCTTCTCCCGAGCGATCCCACGAACAAAAGAAAACAAAGGAAACAGGCCGACCGAGTAATATGCCTCGGGCAGCTTCGGCCTTGCGCTAAGCGAGAAATAGTTATGGCATAATTTAGACAATACTTAGAGCAACTCTAGCAGACCCAAAAAAGCCCCGACTCATAAAATAACCAAAATGCGGGTCGGCGCGGAAAAGATCTCCCCCGACCTCTAGATTCACGAGGTGGGAGGACGACCCGAGCTCGGCCCCTATCCACAGCGACATTTGACGGGAGGGACATTTCCGTGCGGCCGTTCCCGCTCCCCCCACCCTCCACCACCATTGCCCCTGCCACCTCCCGCTCCGGTGCATCTTCCCCGACAGTCCTTCGCCGCCATGGATGACACCTTGCTATCCCCCGTCACCGTCGAGGTCGCGCACGCTCAATGCCCTCGGGCGGATCTCGTCGTCGGCTATGTTGGCCCCGCTGTCGCCCAAGGCACCACTGCGCCTGTCCTCAAGCGGCAGGGCAACGTGGTCGTGCAGCGGTGCAGGGCGGGAATCCGGCTGCCCCCACCGGGAAGGCCCACGCTCCGGGCGCCAATGCTGCTGCGTGTTCCCGGCCGACGACGGAGAAGGTCGGCAAGGCCTCCAGCGTAAAGCGGAAGAGGATTCCGGCTACAAAGAAGCCGGCTCCTTCATCCACTCCCTCCGCGGCGGAAAGAGGTTCCCCGGCGATGCCGCTCAACGGTGTTGCTCCCACCACAAGCGAGGTGTTCGATGAAATGGCCGGAAGGTATGCCTCTTCGGTCATGGAAATTTTCTTTGCTTTGGCGATAGATTGGGACTTGTTGTCGTTCACTATAGCGGTGGTTCGAATAATGCAATTGCCGAGTTCGTGAACTTGTTGGACACCAACGCCGTTGACATCGACAAGCCCCGTTCGCAGCATTTGATTACAATGAAACGGAGGGCGGCGTGGATGATAATGGGGGTGAAGAAGAACTGGAGGCGATCGATGAGGGGGTGTATGAGCAATCACAAGCAAGAAGTGGAAAAAGCCAGAGATCGAAGAACTACACGATCTTGGAAGATCAAATCTTGATCAAGGCATGGAGTGCGGTGTCTCTTGCGGCATGCACGGGTACTTCTCAAACCGCCAAGAGGTATTGACAAAGGATCGAAGATCAATACTTCCGCATGATAGCAAAGTATCCCAATAGGACTCCAGGCAACTTTTAGTCGCTCCAAGGGCGTTGGGACGTGATCAAGCCTATTTGCAGCCATTGGGCAGCTTACTTGGAGCAAGTACGCAATGCACCTCCAAGTGGAACCGTGGAATCTGACTATGTGAGTTCATTTTGACTTTGTTCAAGTTGTGCACATCATATTGCATCATATGAAATGATTGCATCGTTCAAATTGTGTAGGACAAAATTGCCCAGCAAAGATACAAAGACATGGAAGCTTCAGAAGGCAAATTCTTCAAACTAGAGCATTGTTGGGACTTGCTCAAAGAGTGCGAGAAGTGGAAGTTGATTGACAAAGAATCCCCACCGAAGAGAGGTTCACTTACAAACATGGATGAATATGAGAATGATGATGGCCCACGAAACTTAAACAAGCCCGATGGCGATAAGAAGACTAAGGAGAAAATAAAGAGAGAGCACGAAGCGTCGAGCTTGAGGGAGAAGATTGATGCCATGGTGCAATCAAATGAGTTGAAGTTAGTGAAGACGTTGGAGATCAAGAAAGAGTTGGCCGAGAAGAAGGCACGGGAGAAGCAAGAGAAATGGCAAGTGCTCAAGGAAGAGGGGCTGCACAAAGCGGCCATTGAGGAGAGAAGAACACGTGCTGCTAAGAACAAAGCCATGTCCAAGTTGCTCGCCAAAGAGAACAAGATCATGACAATGAACCGCAATGACATGGATGACCTCACCAAAGAATGGAATGATATGGCAAGAAGAGAAAGTTTGAAGAGGAGAATGGTTGCGTTGGCCAGTGCGTGTTACAGTGCCAGAGATGTTTTTTCAACGGGGTTTGGAACCAATGTCGCCGAGGCGTTCAGTGCACCAGCCGATGATTTCGTTGCGGGAGTTGAAACAAGCACCAGAGGTGGATTCGGTGGTTCCGATAAACTCTATGGACTCGATGGTGCGGAGTGAAGATCGAGCAAGATGTTGACCGACGTGGTCTTCACTTTTGCAAGACCCTCTTTTGCGTTTGTCCTATAAAACTTTATGCTTTTATTTCCGTGTGAACTATGTTTTATTGTATGAATTTGAACTTATTTGTCAGAACCAATGTCTACTCGGTTTGCGGGTCGACGCGGTGGTGCCCGAGCAGACCCCGCGTAGCCGATTCGTAAAAAAACATATTCACCGAATATCCTTTTTTACGGGTCCGTTTCGCGGGGTCTGAGTCTGACCTCGCCCGCGCTGGCCTGCATATACACTTTTCCGTGAACTGCAAAAGACACATACGGGTTAGGATTTTACGGGTCTGCTAGAGATGTTCTTACGTGACGAAGGGCCTAACAACCGGTCTGACACCTCTATTCAGGCCTAGCAATTAGTTGGGCTCAAGCACTTAATGGGGTGGTGGCTGGATTTTTTTGGCGAATAGTGGCTGGATCTTTCTTATTCCGGCCTTCGCACATGTATCTGCATATTTCTAGAGACATGCACTATTTTTATGAGAGCAACTAGTTAAGGAGTAAACCTTCGGGAGCCCCTACAAGGGTATCTTTCGATGGGTTGGGAGCATGTCACTTGACGCGCTCTTAGACACCGCCACGTGCCGTGCTCTAGGTGCTCACTTTGGACTTTGTTTTTTTACGCATTTTTGGCTTTTAGATGGTATTTTTCGGATTTTTTGTCTGTCCACTTTACCCTCAGGTTTTCTTAGATGGTCCAAAAGAATTTAGAAAGAAACTTTCTGACGCAAACCGCGAGAGACCCAGATTTACTTCTCATGGAGGCACAAATTTACTTATGCGTGAGGCAGGCCATGTCTCTCGCAAAAGAAAAAAACATGTTGTCTCTTTCCTTTCACGATAGACACAAATTTACTTCTTTTAGAGGTTCGGATTTGCTTCCGCGAGAGGCACGTCAGTGTCTCTCGGAAAAGGAAAAAAACACGTTTCTTTTTTTCCTTTCGGGAGAGGCATGGATTTGCCGTGCCTCTCGCAAAAGGAAAAAAATGAGTTTTTTTCTTCCACAAGAGGCTTAAATTTACTTCTCGTGAAGGCATAGATTTTCTTCCGGGAAAGGCTGGAATTCGAGCCGAGTCGAGCCAGCTCGACTCGACTTATTACATAACGAGCTCAAATCCAAGATTGGCTCGACTCGTATAGCTCGCGAGCTAGCTCGTTTAGCTTGTTAAGCTCGTTATAGATATAAACATAAAACCTTATAAAATATGATAAAAAATATTAATTGAAAATGTAACATGTACATATTAAGCATGTACGATGTTCAGAAACAATTTTAAGTAGCTTATCTTACAATTGTCAATACCAGCAACATGTATGGAAGGAGAGGAATTGTGGCGTGCGTCTCCTTGGCAGTGGGAGGCCTTGTGTTTTGCGGATGGGCCCTGTGTTGTGCCTATGCGACCGGCGTAAGATGCAAAGATGGTGCTGGGTGGCAGATTTGTGTACCGAGGCTAACGAGTTACCTGAGTACTCACGAACTCGGCTAGTTTAACTTGGTCTAGAAACAATCTTAAAAGAGAGCTCGGTTCGACTTGTTATTCTTCGAGTTCAAATCGATTCGAGCCAGTCACGAGCTACTCGTTTAGCTCGCGAGCTTCGAGCTTTTTTTCCAGCCATAGTAATGCCTCTTGAAAAAGAAGAAAAAACATCTTTTTTCCGCGAGAAGCATGGATTTACTTCTCGTGAAAGCATCAATTTGCTTACGCCATGCCTCTCGCAAAAGGGAAAAACACATTTTTTTTCTACCATGAAAGGCACGGATTTACTTCTCAGGAAGACACGAATTTTCTTTTTCAAAGGCACGGCAAAGGCAAAAACGTGTTTTCTTTCTTTTTTTCCTTTCCGCGAGGCGCACGGATTTACTTCTCATGGAGGGACGCATTTGCTTCCGCGAGAGGTACGGTCGTGCCTCCGGAAAGGAAAAAAATGCTCCCAATTCAGTTTTTCGTCCTTTTCTTTGAAAGAAAAGTTCGTTGAAACCTATCAACATGCGATCTAGTTTTAAATATCTCGACGCGAGGAATCCAACGATAAAAATGGTTTAAGATTTGGATGCATGGTTTGAGAAATAAAATGTGTTGAATAAAAAAATCTACAGAAAAGGGAAGAACTCGTAACAAGTGACGCAAATACAGTGTGACACTTAATGTGAACTGAAAAGATGAGAGTGACTTTGCAAAGAGTACTACTTAATTGATGATTTCGTATTTTCAAAGAGAGTCACGTACATGTGTTATGTGGAAGATTATTGTGTCCTACTTCCTCCGCCTTAGAATATAAGATCAATTTTAACGCATATAGTGTCAAAAATCTTATATATTAGGATGAAGGGACTAAGCAATATAATAATAAAAGGGTACTCTATGACTCCATGTGAAGCACTGACGTGGTGATATAGCACAAAAAATGATAAATTGAGTCTACACAATATAGGCTCCTACGGCAACCCACAAAAAACCTTTCGCATTCATTCACGGACAGGGGAGCAGTCCGCTTACACGGATGCAGGACAACCGTCCAACGCTAGCCACCGCATACATTTTGACAACAACTCAAATCAACCGGATGAAATTCGTTCAAACAAGTCCGGATTACATATAAACACGACCTGATTCCATATAAACATACCGGATTTTATACAAACACAATGGATTTCATTACAAATGCATCAAAGCGGTCTTAGGCGGGCTTTGTATTATAATTAATACCTAATGTCGGTGTGAAATCTGGTAGACCACGGGGTAGGGGGGCCCGAGTTGTGGATCTCGGATCGAAGGTAATAGGAACAGGGGAGACGATATTTACCCAGCTTTGGGCCCTCTTGATGGAGGTAAAACCCTATGTCCTACTCTTGTTCATATTGATGGAGATGTATCGAGTACAAGCTTGATCTACCCCGAGATCGTACTTTATGTTCTAATGATCTAGAATATGAGATGTCATAACGATCTATCAACTAGCCTGGCCTCAGCTTATATAATGTACCAGAGGTCTAGGATAACAAGAGTCCTAGTCGGATACGTCAGTGGAGAGGAGTCCTTGTCTTGATCACCAAGTCTTGTGGAATCTTCCTTGCATATGTCACGGGCTGCCTGAAGTGGCCCGTTAGTGAACCTCCATCGGGGTCCTTGTCCGAATCCACCTGGTCGGGGGATGACGCTGTGAGTACCCCCCTAGTCCAGGACACCGTCAGTAGCCCCCGGAACCGGTCTTCAAGTAGGGGACGCTACTTGGTTCTTCCGAACTGTTCTTCGTCTTCGGTCGTCGGACTTGAAAATCGGTTCAACAAATCTTCTCATATTCAACCTTGAAGATCGCCGAGGTGAATCTGAAGAGTTTAAACGTCGGGTATCCGAGGAATTTATATGTCGGGTGTCGGAGGAACCCCTTTAAATTCTCGGCCTTTATCAATGCCTTTTTATTTTTACACCACACCTTGGGTTCAAAGTTTTTCCCGTGCGGCGGTGTCCTCTTGCATCCTAGCTCTAACCCCATACTGCATCCGAGGTATCTTTTTGCACCCAAGTTCCTGTTGGAAATATGCCCTAGAGGCAATAATAAAATGGTTAATATTATATTTCTTTGTACATGATAATTATGCGCTATTCATGCTATAATTGTGTTATCCGGAAATCGTAATACACGTGTGAATACATAGACCACAATGTGTCCCTAGTGAGCCTCTAGTTGACTAGCTCGTTGATCAACAGATAGTCATGGTTTCCTGACTATGGACATCGGATGTCATTGATAACGGGATCGCATCATTGGGAGAATGATGTGATGGACAAGACCCAATCCTAAGCATAGCTCAAAGATCGTGTAGTTCGTTTAGCTAGAGCTTTTCCAAATGTCAAGTATCATTTCCTTAGACCATGAGATTGTGCAACTTCCGGATACCGTAGGAGTGCTTTGGGTGTGCCAAACGTCACAACGTAACTCGGTGACTATAAAGGTACACTACGGGTATCTCCGAAAGTGTCTGTTGGGTTGGCATGAATCGAGACTGGGATTTGTCACTCCGTATGACGGAGAGGTATCTCTGGGCCCACTCGGTAATGCATCATCATAATGAGCTCAATGTGACCAAGTGTCTGGCCCGGGATCATGCATTACGGTACGAGTAAAGTGACTTGCTGGTAATGAGATTAAACGAGGTATTGGGATACCGACGATCGAATCTCGGGCATGTAACGTACCGATTGACAAAGGGAATTGTATACGGGGTTGCTTGAATCCTCGACATCGTGGTTCATCCGATGAGATCATCGAGGAGCATGTGGGAGCCAACATGGGTATCCAGATCCCGTTGTTGGTTATTGAGGAGAGGCGTCTCGGTCATATACGCATGTCTCCCGAACCCGTAGGGTCTACACACTTAAGGTTCGGTGACGCTAGGGTTGTAGAGATATGAGTATGCAGTAATTCGAAAGTTGTTCGGAGTCCCGGATGAGATCCCGGACGTCACGAGGAGTTCCGGAATAGTCCGGAGGTAAAGAATTATATATAGGAAGTCAGGTTTCGGCCATCAGGAAAGTTTCAGGGGTATCCAGTATTGTACCGGGACCACCGAAGGGTCCCGGGGGTCCACCGGGTGGGGCCACCTATCCCAGAGGGCCCCATGGGCTGAAGTGGGAGGGGAATCAGCCCCTGGTGGGCTGGTGCGCCCCCCCTTGGCCCCCGTGCACCTAGGGTTGGGAAACCCTAGGGGTGGGGGCGCCTCCACCTGGCTTGGGGGGCAAGCCACCTCCCTGGTCGCCGCCCCCCCTTGGAGAACCCATCTCCCAGGTCCGCCCCCCCCCCTTGAGGACCTACATAAAGAGGGGAGAGGGAGGGCAGCCGCACCCATGCTCTAGGCGCCTCCCTCTCCCCGTGCTACACCTCTCCCTCTCATGACGCTTGGCGAAGCCTGCCGAGATCGCTGCATCCACCACCACGCCGTCAGGTTGCTGGATCTTCATCAACCTCTCCTTCCCCTTGCTGGATCAAGAAGGAGGAGACGTCTTCCTCAACCCTACGTGTGTTGAACGCGGTGGTCTTGTCCGTTCAAAGACTAGGATCATCGGTGATTTGGATCACGACGCAGTGCGACTCCCTCAACCCCGTTCTCTTGAACGCTTCCGCTCGATCTACAAGGGTATGTAGATGCACTCCTCTCTCTCGTTGCTATATGAACTCATAGATTGATCTTGATGAAACCGTAGAAAAATTTTATTTTCTGCAACGTTCCCCAACAGTGGCATCATGAGCTAGGTCTATGCGTAGTTCTCTTTGCACGAGTAGAACAAAATTTGTTGTGGGTGTAGATGTTGTCATCTTTCTTGCCACTACTAGTCTTATTTTGCTTCAGCGGTATTGTGGGATGAAGCGGCCCGGACCGACCTTACACGTACGCTTACGTGAGACAGGTTCCACCGACTGACATGCACTAGTTGCATAAGGTGGCTAGCGGTGTCTGTCTCTCCCACTTTAGTTGGAGCGGATTCGATGAAAAGGGTCCTTATGAAGGGTAAATAGAAGTTGACAAATCACGTTGTGGCTTTTACGCAGGTAAGAAAACGTTCTTGCTAGAACCCTATTGCAGCCACGTAAAACATGCAACAACAATTAGAGGACGTCTAACTTGTTTTTGCAGCATGTGATTGTGATGTGATATGGCCAAAAGTTGTGATGAATGATGAATGATATATATGTGATGTATGAGATCATGTTCTTTTAATAGGAATCACGACTTGCATGTTGATGAGTATGACAACCGGCAGGAGCCATAGGAGTTGTCTTAATTATTGTATGACATGCATGTCATTGATTCAACGCCATGTAATTACTTTACTTTATTGCTAAACCGTTAGCTATAGTAGTAGAAGTAATAGTTGGCGAGCAACTTCATGGAGACACGATGATGGAGATCATGGTGTCAAGCCGGTGACAAAGATGATCATGGAGCCCCGAAGATGGAGATCAAAGGAGCTATATGATATTGGCCATATCATGTCACTACTATTTGATTGCATGTGATGTTTATCATGTTTTTGCATCTTGTTTACTTAGAACGACGGTAGTAAATAAGATGATCCCTCATAATAATTTTAAGAAAGTGTTCCCCCTAACTGTACGTCATTGCAAAAGTTCGTTGTTTCGAAGCACCACGTGATGATCGGGTGTGATAGATTCTAACGTTCACATACAACGGGTGTAAGACAGATTTACACACGCATAAACACTTAGGTTAACTTGACGAGCCTAGCATGTACAGACATGGCCTCGGAACACAAGAGACCGAAAGGTCGAACATGAGTCGTATGGAAGATACGATCAACATGGAGATGTTAACCGATGATGACTAGTTCGTCTCACGTGATGATCGGACACGGCCTAGTCGACTCGGATCATGTATCACTTAGATGACTAGAGGGATGTCTAATCTGAGTGGGAGTTCATTAAATAATTTGATTAGATGAACTTAATTATCATGAACTTAGTCTAAAACCTTTGCAAATATGTCTTGTAGATCAAATGGCCAACGCTCTTGTCCACCTCAACTTCAACGCATTCCTAGAGAAAACCAAGCTGAAAGATGATGGCAGCAACTATACGGATCGGGTCCTAACACGAGGATCATCCTCATAGCTGCAAAGAAAGATTATGTCCTAGAAGCACCGCTAGGTGAAGCTCCCATCGAGAACCAAGGCGTTATGAACGCTTGGCGGTCTCGTCTTGATGATTACTCCCTCGTTCGGTCAAGGCGGCATGCTTTACACTTAGAACCGGGGCTCCAAAAGCGTTTTGAGCAACACGGAGCATATGAGATGTTCAAGAGCTGAAAATGGTTTTCCAAGCTCATGCCCGGTCGAGAGATATGAAGTCTCCGACAAGTTCTTGAGTTGTAAGATGGAGGAAAATAGTTACATCGGTGAGCACATACTCAAAATATACCGCACAACCGCTTGACTCACCGGGAGTTAATCTCCGGATGACGTGATTATTGACAGAATCCTTGATCGCTTCCACTGAGCTACAAGAGCTTTGTGATGAACTTCAATATGCAAGGGATGGAAAAGACCATTCCTGAGGTATATTCAATGCTGAAATCAGCAGAGGTAGAGATCAAAAAGGAACATCAAGTGTTGATGGTGAATAAAACCACTAAGTTCAAGAAAGGCAAGGGTAAGAAGAACTTCAAGAAGTACGGCAAGGGAGTTGCCGTTCCCGGTAAGCCAGTTGCCGGGAAGAAGTCAAAGAATGGACCCAAGCCTGAAACTGAATGCTTTTATTGCAAGGTAAGCGGACCTTTGGAAGCGGAATCGCCCCAAATACTTAGCGGACAAGAAGGCCGGCAACACTAAAGGTATATGTGATATACATGTAATTGATGTGTACCTTACGATTAAGTAGTAGCTCACAGGTATTTGATACGGTGTCGTTGCTCATATTTGTAACTCAAAGTAGGAGCTGCGGAATAAGCGGAGGCCGGCGAAGGACGAGGTGACGATGCGTCGGGAAATGGTTCCAAGGTCGATGTGATCGCCGTCGGCACGCTACCTCTACATTTACCTACGGGATTAGTTTTAAACCTCAATAATTGTTATTTAATGCCAGCTTTGAGCATGAACATTGTATCTGGATCTCGTTTAATACGAGATGGCTACTCATTTAAATCCGAGAATAATGGTTGTTCTATTTATATGAGAGATATGTTTTATGGTCATGCCCCGATGGTCAATGGTTTATTCTTAATGAATCCCGAACGTGATGTTACACATATTCATAGTGTGAATACCAAAGGATGTAAAGTTGATAACGATAGTCCCACATACTTGTGGCACTGCCGCCTTGGTCACATTGGTGTCAAGCGCATGAAGAAGCTCCATTCTGATGGACTTTTAGAGTCTCTCGATTATGAATCATTTGACACATGTGAACCATGCCTCATGGGCAAAATGACCAAGACTCCGTTCTCCGGAACAATGGGGCGAGCAACCAACTTATTGGAAATCATACATACTGATGTGTGCGGTCCAATGAGCGTTGAGGCTCGCGGAGGATATCGTTATGTTCTCACTCTCACTGACGACTTGAGTAGATATGGGTATGTCTACTTGATGAAACACAAGTCCGAGACCTTTGAAAAGTTCAAGGAATTTGAATGAGGTAGAGAATCAACGTGATCGAAAGATAAAGTTCTTACGATCAGATCGTGGGGAGAATATTTAAGTCACGAATTTGGTACGCACTTAAGGAAATGTGGAATCGTTTCACAACTCACGCCGCTGGAACACCTCGGTAATACGGTGTGTACGAACGTCGTAATCGCACTTTATTGGATATGGTGCGATCTATGATGTCTCTTACCGATTTACCGCTATCATTTTGGGGATACGCTCTAGAGACGGCTACATTCACTTTAAATAGGGCACCGTCTAAATCCGTTGAGACGACACCGTATGAATTATGGTTTGGAAAGAAACCTAAGTATCGTTTCTAAAAGTTTGGGGATGCGATGCTTATGTCAAGAAACTCCAACTGAAAAGCTCGAACCCAAGTCGGAAAAATGCGTCTTCATAGGATACCCTAAGGAAACCATTGGGTATACCTTCTACTTAAGATCCGAAGGCAAGATCTTTGTTGCCAAGAACGGGTCCTTTACGGAGAAAGAGTTTCTCTCGGAAAGAATTAAGTGGGAGGAAAGTAGAGCTTGATGAAGTACTACCTCTTGAAAGGATAAGTAGCGCAACTTCGGGAAAATGTTCTGTGGTGCCCGCACCGACAAGAGAGGAGGTTAATGATGATGATCAAGATACTTGGATCAAGCTCTGCTGAACTTGAAGGTCCACAAGGACACGTTCCGCACTGCAGTGGTACAGCAACCCTGTCTTGGAAATCATGTTGTTAGACAACGGTGAACCTTGAACTATGAAGAAGCGATGGCGGGCCCAGATTCCAACAAATGGCTTGAAGCCATGCAATCCGAGATAGGATCCATGTATGAAAACAAAGTATGGACTTTGATGACTTGCCCGATGATCGGTGAGCAATAGAAAACAAATGGATCTTTAAGAAGAAGACGGACGTGGATGGTAATGTTACCATATATAAAGCTCGACTTGTCGCTAAGGGTTATCGACAAGTTCAAGGGATTGACTACGATGAGACTTTCTCTCCGTAGCGAAGCTGAAGTCCGTCCGAATCATGTTAGCAATTGCCGCATACTATGATTATGAGATATGGCAAATGGACGTCAAAGCGGCATTCCTTAACGGCCATCTTAAGGAAGAACTGTATATGATGCAGCCGGAAGGTTTTGTCGACCCTGAGAATGCTAACAAGGTATGCAAGCTCCAGTGATCCATTTATGGGCTGGTGCAAGCATATCGGAGTTGGAACATTCGCTTTGATGAGATGATCAAAGCGTTTGGGTTTATCTTGAGACTTATGGAGAAGCCTGCGTTTACAAGAAAGTGAGTGGGAGCACTGTAGCATTTCTCATATTATATGTAGATGACATACTTTTGATGGGAAATGATATAGAACTTTTGGACATCATTAAGGCCTACTTGAATAAGTGTTGTTCAATGAAGGACCTTGGAGAAGCTGCTTACATATTAGGCATCAAGATCTATAGGGATAGATCGAGACTCCTCATAGGTCTTTCACAAAGCACATACCTTGATAAGATATTGAAGAAGTTCAATATGGATCAGTCCAAGAAAGGGTTCTTGCTCAGTATTGCAAGGTGTGAGATTGAGCTCGGCTCAATGCCCGACCACGGCGTAAGATAGAGAAGAGATGAGTGTCATCCCTATGCCTCGACCATAGGGTCTATTATGTATGCCATGCTATGTACGGACACTGATGTAAACCTTGCCGTAAGTTTGGTAGGAAGGTACCAAAGTAATCCCGCAAGGAACACCGGACAGCCGGTCAAGAACATCCTAAAGTACACGAAAAGGACTAAGGATATGTTTCTCGTTTATGGAGGTGACGAAGAGCTCGTGCGTAAAGGGTTACGTCGACGCTTAGCCCGACACAGATCCGGATGACTCTAAGTCTCGGATCGGATACATGTATGTTTTGAATGGTGGGGCGATGGTAAGGTGCGATTGCAAGCAAAGTGTCGTGGCGGGATCTACATGTGAAGCAGAGTACATGGCAGCCTCGGAGGCGGCGCATGAAGCAACTGGGTGAAGGAGTTCATCACCGACCTAGGAGTCATACCCAATGCGTCGGGGCCGATCGCACTCTTCCGTGACAACACTAGAGCTATTGCACTTGCCAAGGAGCCCGGGTTTCACAGGAAGACTGTGCACATCAAGCGTTGCCGCTTCAACTCCATACGTGAAAATGTTCAAGATGGAGACATAGATATTTGTAAAGTACATACGGATCTGAATGTAGCAGATCCATTGACTAAACCTCTCCCTAGAGCAAAACATGATCAACACCAGAACGCTATGGGTGTTCGATTCATCACAATGTAACTAGAATATTGACTCTAGTGCAAGTGGGAGACTGTTGGAAATATGCCCTAGAGGCAATAATAAAATGGTTATTATTATATTTCTTTGTACATGATAATTGTCTGTTATTCATGCTATAGTTGTGTTATCCGGAAATCGTAATACACGTGTGAATACATAGACCACAACGTGTCCCTAGTGAGCCTCTAGTTGACTAGCTCGTTGATCAACAGATAGTCATGGTTTCCTGACTATGGACATTGGATGTCATTGATAACGGGATCACATCATTGGGAGAATGATGTGATGGACAAGACCCAATCCTAAGCATAGCTCAAAGATCGTGTAGTTCGTTTAGCTAGAGCTTTTCCAAATGTCAAGTATCATTTCCTTAGACCATAAGATTGTGCAACTCCCGGATACCGTAGGAGTGCTTTAGGTGTGCCAAACGTCACAACGTAACTGGATGACTATAAAGGTACACTACGGGTATCTCCGAAAGTGCACATTGGGTTGTACGAATCGAGACTGGGATTTGTCACTCCGTATGACGGAGAGGTATCTCTGGGCCCACTCGGTAATGCATCATCATAATGAGCTCAATGTGACCAAGTGTCTGGTCACGGGATCATGCATTACGGTACGAGTAAAGTGACTTGCTGGTAACGAGAACAAGGTATTGGGATACCGACGATCGAATCTCGGGCATGTAACGTACCGATTGACAAAGGGAATTGTATACGGGGTTGATTGAATCCTCGACATCGTGGTTCATCCGATGAGATCATCGAGGAGCATATGGGAGCCAACATGGGTATCCAGATCCCGCTATTGGTTATTGACCAGAGAGGCGTCTCGGTCATGTCTGCATATCTCCCGAACCCGTAGGGTCTACACACTTAAGGTTCGGTGACGCTAGGTTGTAGAGATATGAGTATGCAGTAACCCGAAAGTTGTTCGGAGTCCTGGATGAGATCCCAGACGTCACGAGGAGTTCCGGAATAGTCCGAAGGTAAAGAATTATATATAGGAAGTCAGGTTTCGGCCATCGGGAAAGTTTCGGGGGTATCCGGTATTGTACCGGGACCACCGGAAGGGTCCCGGGGGTCCACCGGGTGGGGCCACCTATCCCGGAGGGCCCCATGGGCTGAAGTGGGAGGAACCAGCCTGGTGGGCTGGTGCGCTTGGGCCCCCTGCGCCTAGGGTTGGGAAACCCTAGGGGTGGGCGCCTCTACAGCAGGGGCAAGCCACCTCGGCGCCGCCCCTTGGAGATCCCATCTCCCGGGGCGGGCGCTTTGGGGGCCTATATAAAGATGGGGGGAGGGAGGGCAGCCGCACCCATGCTCTAGGCGCCTCCCTCTCCCCTTGCTACACCTCTCCCTCTCGCAGACGCTTGGCGAACCCTGCCGAGATCGCTGCTGCATCCACCACCACACCGTCGTGCTGCTGGATCTTCATCAACCTCTCCTTCCCCCTTGCTGGATCAAGAAGGAGAAGACGTCTTCCTTAACCGTACGTGTGTTGAACGCGGAGGTGATGTCCGTTCAGCAGTAGGATCATCGGTGATTTGGATCACGACGAGTACGACTCCCTCAACCCCGTTCTCTTGAACGCTTCCGCTCGGTCTACAAGGGTATGTAGATGCACTCCTCTCTCTCGTTGCTAGATGAACTCATAGATTGATCTTGGTGAAACCGTAGAATTTTTTTGTTTTCTGCAACGTTCCCCAACAGTTCCAACGTAGATCTGCATCAAAGGTGTCATAGATTACCTTAGTCTTGAAAAGGTTGAAGGAGTTTAACTGATATTAATGCCGAAAACATCCTATATGGATCTAGCCACTTGCATTCGAGCTTTATGAAGGACTAGTTCCGAGGTGGTGCACCACCTCGGCCGTGGGCTGATTTTTTGTGGAATTTTTTTATTGGCACAATTTATTCTTAGCCAAGATATATAACCAGTAACCCTCAAGGTGTGTGTCGGCCTAAAATCCCGGATGCACCTGAAGGATAAAATAAAACCGTTGATCCCAGTAGCCCCTGAGACTCGGGTCAATTCACGAAATCGGCCTGAGGATCAAGTCCTTGGTCGGAAGCATACTTAGGAACAAAAACACGGTATGCAATAGCTCTCGAGACTCGGGTTGGGTGCGACCGACCAACCCGAGGATCGTAATCTCCTCGGAAGTTGTCTTGCACTTTTATTTTTCTGCATTGATTCACCAATGCAGTAGCCCCGAGACTTGGGTTGGACAACATGGCTGACCCTAGGATCGCATCTCCTCGGGAACTAGTCTAGATGTAGTGTGTGTTTCTCCAATGTCGAGGTGTAGGTCGGCATGAAAGATGCCGAGCTACAGGTCGGAAAAGATTTCCCGAGCAAAACCATCATGCAGAACACCTCGATCATGAGGATGTCCCGCCTCGTGAAAGGAAAGCATAAAAACGTTAAAAGTGTCATAAGCTCGAAAAACCAAAAAACTTATGCGAAAACTTCACGTCCGAAGTAAATCAAGTTTTTTGGTGCCAATTCGAAAATTGGTCCTAAAATTAGTTTGTGCTTCCGTCGTACTTTAAGATGACACATCTGATCTGAAGACTTCAAGCGGGTCATCCTTCGGCTTCAACCTCCTATCCCGAAGGCGGAGTGCTTCTCAGGCCTGTTCAGAGAACTAAACTCCAGCGGCTTTAGAGAGAAATCAGGCTATCTGACTATTGACCACAGACTAGAGTCGAGTAAGGAGATGTAGAAAAAGACTTTGCAACGACTTAGAAGAAAAACACTTATTATAAAATGGCTCATATAAATTTTAAGAGCCTCCAGTTAACATGGGAAAGGAAGTTTTTTTAACAAACAAAATTTTGACAAACTAAGTTTTTAATAACCAGATTTTTTGTTTAACACAAATATAAAACTTGGTTGACCTGAACAAAAATTTAACATTTAAAAATTTGAGCATGAAAGTGAGTTAGCTGGTTAATATGCTTGGTGTTGCTGACGAGGTCTGGCCTTGCGGCAGGACAAGGACGTAGTCCTCGGCCTGGCAGAGGTCCCAGCCCCCAAGCCCGAGATGATCGAGCTAGGAGCTCGACTTGATGAAGTGGTGATGCAGCATGGTCGATGCAGCGAGGTGAAGCCCCCAGTGTAGCTAACGTGATGAAGCTGATCGGAAGGTGACGCCGAAGTCCTTGGAGTAGGTTGATGAAGAGATGGCGATGCCCCCGGTCCAGCCGAGGTGACGGAGTGGTAGGTCAGTAAGGTGACGTTGCAGCCCCCATGCCAGCCGAGGTCTCAAAGCATGTCGGCGTGTTGGACATCAGCTTGAAGAAGCAACGGCATGGCCATGCCGACGCAGGTCGTAACTTGTGACGCGCTCAATGCCGGCTTGATGAAGTGACCACGCAGTGATGCCCGCGCGCCCGAACCGTGCAATCTGTGGGGCGACAATGTTGGTGATGATTTCAGCCTTCACAGTGCCAAACTCTTAGTTGGCTCGCTGGGGTGATGATCCGATGAGGTTGACCTCGACTCGACGAAGTGACGACCTGTCTAGTTCAGGTTGGCAGCCGTGGAGCAACGTTGTCAGGCTGGTTTGACACCGGCGTGATAGTGGAGGTCACCTCGGAAAAGGCTCAAAATTTTGCGAGCGTGTGTTTGGAAACAAAAGTCCATACTCTAGAGAAAATTTCCTTCAAAAAGGACGCCCGATAAGCCGTTCATGAAAAAGACGAACTTGGGTTGGATTCGTGTTCGCGCAGAAAACAGATCTGAAAATTGATGCACTCATCGGACGTTTTCTGGAGTTTCAATGGTCAGATCGAGCGGAAACTTTGAGGGGTGGTAGATATAGGAATTCCGCAGCCGATAACGGTTGGATCGAGCGAAAACTTTGAGGGGTGGTAGATATAGGAATTCCGCAGCCGATGAACGGTTGGATCTTCCCAAAGATGTCCGAGTTGGACGCTGGACTCCTCGCCCTAAACTCGTCCAGATTCCCGTCCAGATTCGATAGGGCTCTGATAGATTGGAGCTTGCCGGAGATTTCTCCATTGGAACGCGACGAAATTTTATAGCGCTGTTGTAGACTCAATTCCAGACAATTCTGCAGAAGCAATCGTCAAAGAGACCCTTGATGAGGTGGGGACGGCGAATATGAATCCACTTTCCTGAAAAAACTGATGTCAATCCGCAGACGAGCCATCGAGCCTTTCGATCACGTAGTGGACTCTCAATAAAAGCACCAGTGTCAGTGTGAAATCCGGCAGACCTCGGGGTAGGGGGTCCCGAGTTGTGGATCTCGGATCGATGGTAACAGGAACATGGGAGACGGTATTTACCCAGGTTTGGGCCCTCTTGATGGAGGTAAAACCCTATCTCCTGCTCTTGTTCATATTGATGGAGATGTATCGAGTATAAGCTTAATCTACCCCGAGATCGTATGTTATGTTCTAGTGATCTAGAATATGAGATGTCATAACGATCTATCGACTAGCTTGGCCTCAGCTTATATAATGTACTAGAGGCCTAGGATAACAAGAGTCCTAGTCAGATACGTTGGTGAAGAGGAGTCCTTGTCTTGATCACCAAGTCTTGTTGAATCTTTCGCGCATATGTCATGGGCTGCCCGAAGTGGCCCATTAGTGAACCTCCCTGGGGTCCTCGGCCCAATCCACCTGGTCGGGAGATGACGCGGTGAGTACCCCCTAGTCCAGGACATCGTCACCTAATCTAAATGATCGTCGGTGTCTTGTCCCCGTGTCTGGCCATGAACCAAGAGAGCGGCAGCTTCGCCTTTTCCAGCTCCGCTTCATGCTCTGTAGCTCTGCCTTCCGTGACCTCCACCTCTGGAGTCCCGGGAACTGAAGCTGCTCGCCTCCAGCTCCGCCTCCGGAGCCTCGGGGACTCGAGCAACGCCTCCTGCTCCGCTAGGTCCGCGTCCGGCGCGACCGCCCTGCCGGCGGCAACATGCTCCTCCGCCTGCAAATGCTCCTGGAGGTGGTTCTGGTTGTAGTTGGCGTCGACCTGCGCTTCACAGAACTGCTCCTCCCGCACCATGTCCATATAATGGGCACGGGCCTCGACGATGGTCAGGGTGCAATGCACCGGCGAGGGTGTAGTGGATGAGGAGGGTGCCGCGGAGGAAGAGGAGGGTTGCGTTGGCTCATCATCGAAGGCATCGTCCATTTGAAAGTCTTGTGGCTGCCTGCCGGCCTGCCAGTCGACAGTAATGGCGGGCATGGCCTACTTCTGCTTCGACATAGGGCCGTCCCAGAGTGCTTTGGCAGCGAAGGGATCCATGGCGGGTGGTGGTGCGAAGAGGATGGCCGTAGCTATGGAGGAACGCAAGGCGATGGTTTATATAGCCGGTGGCGGCGATGGCGAGCAGACGAGCAGGTGGTGCCGGAGGAGAAGCCTCGGCAACCACGTGCCATCAATGTGGGCCGCAGACGGACGGACGGGCAGCCGTCGTGTCATTTGAACACACGGCAGTCATGTGCACCGGGAAGCGACTCGGGCGGCGCTCTCTTGGCCGGCGCATCGCGTTAATGCCGGTGCCAGTGAGCGGTCGCGTCTGCTCTAGGTGAGAATGAATGCGGGCGCTGACGCTCTGGAGCAGCGCTGATCAAAAACGCGCCGGAGGGGTGAGGAATTTTTGTGGGCCAAGGCGGTCAGAAACGGGCTTGGGATCGGTCCGGACTCCCGCAAACCTCCCCCACTTTTGTCTCCGGTTTGCGGAGAAACCACGTCCGGATTGCCCCGGGGACTAATATAGGCCCGCGTTGGATGGCTTTCGCGGTCCGGATAGCGCGGTCAGAACCGTTGCGGGAGGTTTGCGAGTCGGCGTCAGAGATGCCCTAAAGGAACATAGGCTTTGATGGTTCATGGGTGCTTTGTACTTTGTTCGGCTCTGCTTACGACATCTTCAACACTGATTCTCAAACCGTTCGCAACCATTTGGATCATATGGTCCAGAGCATGTTGTGTTATTCAAAACAATTCTGCATTGGTCTTGTTTGTGGACCAGACGTACTTTCTCTCGCAAATCAAGAAATAAGGACGACAGTCATCCTCCCGGCTCCTCAGCCGTTTGGCATTCCTGGCCGTTGGATCTTTTGCTTGATTTGATTTCTGCCGTCGGATCTCACTTTCGGGATGACACCAACCGTCGGATCGACCGGTGTACTGTAGCAATGAATAGTTACTCCTCCCATTTGCCGCTCACTCCACAGTTCCCGACTGGATCTCACCGACTCGTGGGGTAACCCGCTTGGTGGGCCTCGCATGTCATTCTCTGTGTCTGTGACGCATCCTGTGCGACCCATAGGTTATCTCCAGCGGTAAAAGATCTCGCTGCCACCGCCGAAATTTTCGACCCCCACCAAGGGCGTTTTCATCTTTTCACCCTTTTGCCCATGTGTGTGGTTGGCCCTGGTTGGACGAGGGTGCCTGCTTCTCTTCACTCCCCCGATTGGGTGAAACCCTAGCCAACACTCCCCAATCCCCATTGCATGCCTCTCCTTCGCTCCCGCCGCCGCGCTCCCGTCCCCCCTTCCTAGTCGCCGCACGAGGTGGACTGCGACCCACGCCCTTGTCGTCTCCTCTGCCCAGCCAATCACCCCTCCTCTGTGTGCCTCCCTCCTCCTCCTCCTCCTCCTCCTCCTCCTCCTCATCGGGACCGGGCAAGAGGATGAGTGCGGGCCACGGCGCCGTCATCGTTCGTCCGGACTCAGCAGGAGGAGTGCTGGCATGGGGATGGAAGAGGGAGCCAGCCAGCCGCCGTGTCGTGGCCGCCATCCAGGACGAGACGCTCATCCACACGCGGCAAGCCTTGGACTAGGACACGCCACAAGAAGCAGACGGGGAGGCCATTGCCAGGCGCACCCCTCTCCCTCCCTCTCCTCTCCCCCTCTCTCAGATGCAATCCAACGACCTCTGCATTTCCTTTCGCACTACAGCTGGTCCGAGATCTGAGCGCACCCGTCGCCGCCACCGTTCGTTGTCCACTTAGCTGCAGCCATCCCCAATAAGAGGGGATGTCACGGCAGCGGGATCCTCGCCTGTCTCCACTCCCTCACCTCCCCGTTCTGCTGGCAAGGGTGCGGTATCCCATGGGGGGATGCTTCTCGCTCGAGGAGCAACCACTCCAGAGCAGGAGCAGGACATGTTCGTTCGTGCTCTGTCTACTCATGTGCTTGCTATACTTGCTGGAGTAGGTATATGGTTCCTGCGTGTTTGGTTTGGTGTCTGGGTTTTCCCAATTCCAGTCCAGAAGCATGGATTTAGGGATTATCTTACTTGGTTTTGGGTGCGGCTGCTGGTAGGCAAACCATTTTGTAAGGGCCTCTATCTGTGCACCATGATTTTAGTCTACAGGTAATCTGTTTTACATACTAGATTTGTAAATATGAAATGTGCTTGGAGTTATTTTTCTTTCCTTTTTTTATTCATTTGTCAGGATTTATCCTTTCTACAACTATGTACTTGGCGCTTGAGTTTCACTGTACTTCAAAGTTATATAGAGCACTATATATGAGTATATGATTGGCTAGCAGTTCCCTTCAGGATACATGTGCTAGGTTTCAATGTCTTCATTTCCTTGCTTGATTTGTTAGGTGTCTCATTTTTTCTCTGCCTCGCAAGATATAATATGCAGAGGCAAATAAAAAATGTACCCCATAAACTGATCCGCACTGTAACTAGATAAGTGGGGTTTAGCTCCCAAAATATTGCAAAGCTTAAATCCTATATGGTTTCAGTAGAAAATGGTCACACAAAAACAAATTGATGGAAATGGGATTTGCAGGATGTACTTATGATTTCCAGGATTCTATACTGTCAGTGATATGTTCCTCTTGGCGTCATCTAGATCTTTAGAGAGTGACTGAAAATTGTCTTACATCCTATTACATCAAATGAAAAGACTAATTTCAAATGACAAATTAACATGGGCTTTTGAGCATATAACACATTGCTAGAAACATTTCCTTGGAGAAAATGGGGAACTGAAGCATAGGTGTTATAGTGAATACTAAAATTTACATGTTGCATCTTTTGGTCTTTTGCTTAGATGTTGACAAAGGAGTATGTGAGAGAAGATTATGGTCAGGGAACATTAATGCAGAGTGTCTACTCCAGTCTTTCACCAGCATAGTGTAACTGAACATGGAAATATCAAGCACACAGATCTGGTTTTCCTATGCCTGGGTGTCCATAAGTATGGAGAAGTTCCAGAAAAGTTTGTCGATCAGCTCATGATTATACTTGAGGGAAGGATCTATGAAATTGAAGGTTCCTACTTTTTCCGAGGATTTTACATGCTAAAATTTGAAAGTATACATCTGTTGTTGAAAGGGACAAGTTTAGAGTTTAGCAGAGTTAGCGGCGGTCCTACATGATGTTGGTACATTAACAATGCCCTACCTGATATCACTGATTTCCTTCAAGGTTACTTCATCTTCTTTCGGTTGATAGATTGCCTACACAATCTTCTATGCCATGCAGGATGGAGTTTATTACAATTTGTGCTTTGTGGTTTCTTGAAATGGTTTTTTAGATCAAGATTTATACATGCTCCTACTCTTCATAAAGAGGTAACGATTTGGTTCTCATTTATACTTTCTGCTGGACTTAAGCTAGGTTGAAAGGACTAAAGGCAGAGAGGTGTTAATTTATTACATATGGTTGCCTTTCTGCATTCTGTCAGTCTCCACTCCTAACAAAACACATCAAACTATAGTAAAGTTAAATATATTGTTAAATAAGCATTCTCTGAATTTATATTCTTACAAACATGTGTCAGACAAAAAAGCAGAAGTAACTTAGTTAGTTACATGAAGCATATTGGGCTATGAAAAAGATGGTTAAGTAGAATCTGAAGGCCATGCTCAACTGCTTATTCTTCATGCTTGGTCCGCCTGAATTCTATAGCTACTTCCTCCGGTCCGAATTAATTGACGCAGCCTCTATACAATTATAGAGGCTGTGTCAATTAATTCGGATTGAAGGAGTACTGAAATATATACAATGCCATGATTAGTTTATGAGGCCCTGTTTTGCTAAGCTATCTTAATTGTGTACATATACTGTTGATCAAATTTTCATATCCTGAGTTGCTAATTATTGTTGGGATAAATAAAGGGACTGATCTTTCATACTTGTCTTGGCCTTGCGTTTTCATGTGCCTGATTTAATAACCTTGTTTGATATATAGTTCATGATTTGGTACCAACTATCAATTGTACCTGGTTGCCTACCACCCAGTTTATTAAGATGCTATTAGTGGCTCTTTTTTATGTTCTCCTTTCAGAGCTGTACCAAGGCCTACCACTTCTTTGGCCGCCAATGTAATTTCTATCCAGCGCCTATCTCTCTTACCAGCTTCCAAGGGAGTCCGGGGTGACGAGGGTGATGGCACTGGCTCCGACATAACAGAGTCATGTTGCCTAAGGTAACACACTTGATCTTGTTGAATACTATCCGGTCAGTGGTATACATTGTGTGGGTGTGCGCGCGCACCGGCTATACACTAGAGATTGGTCTGTTTTTCTTGATTATTAGTTTTACTGCTTTTTTTTTACTTTCCTTCATATCCGCCATGCCTGGCAGATTAACTATGTCATGCTACCGTCCTGCATTAAGAATGGTGAGTGCATAATTATTGTTGCTTCTACGATACAGGAGTTTTCATGTTAGCTGAGTTATCAACCGTTGCCATCATATATTTAGTGAAGACTGCCGGTGAATGCTAATTTATTACAACTTCTCACTCATGGATGATGCCATCGAGCCCTGTTCATACTGAAATTTGTTTTTTTCTTGCTTCAGATGTCGGTTTACCTTAGCAACTTAGCCCAATATGGCTAATTAAATCAACAACGGGAAAAGCTCGAAGTTGTGTTCGTCGCAACCATTGATCACAGGTTCGTACCAGCAAAAGTTGCAGGTAGGACCTGCTTTATGCATTGCTCATGTTGTGTCCTTTACCATTGTGAGTTTTGCACAAAAGCCTCTTCAGTCCTAAACTAAGGGTCAGTTTTTGCTCTACCAATGCTGCATGAACACTGTTCTAAACATAATATAACTAAGTTGCCTGATGAATAAAGTTTTTAAAAGTTATGAGCGGAAAATCCAAGCGGAAAATTTTGGCCATCGAAAGTAGAATTTGATTCCATGATCAGAAGGTGGCCGAAGGTTATGTGTGCATCTTCTTTTGTTCTTTTTTCTGTATTTTTCTGGACAACCTAGGGTGTTTTTGAGCATATATCACTAGCTATGACCGACTCATTTGACAAGGCTACATATGGGAGTATGACTTACGTGTAATCATAGTATATGATACTTTTGATTATAGGCGTGGTAATCTGGCCTTTATAGTGCATACAGCTAGCTCTGATTGGTTAATTTGTCAAGGCTACTACACGTGGTTGTATCCTCGATTAGCATGACTTATCTTATGTGGAGTAGTAACACCATATGATAGTTGGTTAGTTGCTTAGGTTCTCCTGGTTTGTGATGGAAATCTGCAACGCACTGTAGGTTTTATTGGTCCATGACAATGGTATACCCATGTTTACCTATACAATGTCAAACAGTTGTTGTTTGTACCTTCTACAGGCTGATGCAATATTGATTTCTATTCACACGATAGCTTGTGATTATTATAAGGAACATTGGATCTTTTCACAATGTATGATTGTATGAATGATCCGTCGGACATATGAAGGTTGTGCGAAATAATTTGTGCAGGGTATAGCAAACCGATTAGTGCGGTATGCTTTTAAGAGAGCCAAAAGGAAGAGAGAGGCGAGTGTACATGACCTGAAGACGGCAAGGCAACACTTCCACGAAGACGTCAACATCGTCGTGGTCTATCTTCAGCGGCACCGGCACCGGGCCCACCGGCACCGGGCCGTCAAATCAGGGTCATGGAGCGGTAACTGCAAAGATAGAGCCCCAAAGTATCACTCTGTAGGTGAATTGTATGATGGGTTACAGACTTTACTTATAAGACAACATGAACTGCCAACTATTCCTCCGTTCAAAAATAGATGACTCAACTTTGTATTAACTTTAGTACAAAGTTGAGTCATCTATTTTGGAATGGAGGGAGTACAATTTAAAGCATATCTGGTATTTTTGTATTCTTTGTCGTGTGTAGAATACATGGTCTGATAGGGTCAGCGTTTGTATGAACTTTTGGTGGATAAAGTGTTCTGTATCTCAAGCAAGTTCACCATTGAACACAAAAATTAGATTGTGTTTTTCTAAGTTGCGAGACATGAATATCTTCTAATGATGTTGTTCATGTATGGATGCATATGCTAAACATGAATTACTACTATCAAAACGTTGGGACCGGCACCTTGCGCCAAGGCGCGATCCCGATCTAGGCGAAGATAAACTAGGGCACTTTGTGGGCATTTAGACAGCATCCACGAGCGCTTCTAAGCATCCTGGCCTACCCAAAAAATCCTCCCATCCTTGTCTGCACGCGTTCCCATCACGCGCCAGCTGTCCGCATTCATGTCGTTGTAGAACGGTTGCTCCACATTGAAACCAGCCCAGAGCAGACACGACTTCTCATTGGCCCCGGCATTAAAGCGGTGCACCGGTTGAGGACACCGCCCACGACGCGTCTTTGGTGTCTGCGCCTATTCAGTGTAGGAGACGCATTATTGGTCGGGATGGGACGGATATATACCACGTCTATTCTATGCCTCGTTCGTCCGTATACCATCATTAATAATAATATAACCCGTTGTAATATAAAAACTGAGGTCGTTGATGTTTCGCCTGAAGCCGGTGTTCTCTCAAAAATACGCTGCATATACATCAGAGTATCTACTGCCAAGTTTGAAAACTGATGACACATATGTACCGAAGTATATACACATGGATCAGGAAATTGCTAGTAAATGTACAGTAGAACTTGGATGCATATGTGTACAGCCATGCATGCATGAGAAGCATGGAGCCTGGGTCAGTCACGTTGATGGATATAGTCTTGAAGAGGTCCTGTTTGAGAACTACGGGAAGTCACGTTCGTTCAAAGAGAATAGGAGAAGGAGGCGTTACTTATTTTTATTTCTGCCACACCGAGAGCTACAGGACGAAACTTGTAAATTATTACTCCCTTTCTTTTAAAATAGATGGCTCAACTTTGTACTAACTTAATATTCCTCCGTCCGGAAATACTTATCATCAAAATTAATAAAAGGGGATGTATTTAGATGTATTTTAATTCAAGATACATCCTTTTTGTTCATTTTGATGACAAGTTTTTTTGGACGGAGGGATACAAAATTAAGTCATCTATTTTGGAACAGAAGGGTACATGATATGTTCTCTTTGTCCAACTTGGGTTGGGGTCCACCTCCATCAAATCAGATTAACATAGCGCACCAAATTTTAGTTTATATAATTAAATTCAGCTGAGATGTAAAAGGCAGAATTGTCCAGTTTATTTACATACATGTGTTTTCTTACTTTCTAAGTCTAGGTCTAGTTGGCTACTCCCTCCAATTCTTAAATATAAGTCTTTGTAGACATTTTATGGACCATATACGGATGTATATAGATGTATTTAAAGTGTAGATTCACTCATTTTGCTCCGTATATAGTTCATAGTGGAATCTCTACAAAGACTTATATTTAGGAACGGAGGGAGTATTATATAAAGCCAGGTGCGGCCATGTAACAGATAGGTTATATTTTGATACTAGACACGGTGTGCTTTTAGGGTAAATACCTGTTTCGATTTTTGAAGGAAACTGTCTAAAAATTCCTAAGTTTTGGAGAAAGCTTTATAAATCCTCCGTGTTGCGATTTCTTTTCGTGAAAATTGTCTTATGCATGAGTCGTCGTCTAGATTGGTTTTCTCGTGTCGAGCCGCAAGGTTCAAAACCCTCTATTTCGTGTACATCGCGTGCGCGGGCGAGAGGTTACTACTGCTGAAGAAGGACTGTCTTGAATGATCGGGCTGCAACAACAGATCGGATCTCGCCATCGAGTTTCATTTACATCAATTAAGCAAGCTCGGCAGTCGGAAAACCCTCTCCAGTGCCGCGCATTGATGCACCCGGATGCCTGGCCTCATCAGAATCCGCTATTTAAAGGCCGCCAAACCCGACTAACTCAACGGCAGAACACAAACCGCTCGACATCCTCATCTCTTGCACCACATCCGTCATGGCTGTTAACGACAACGCTTTGTGGGAGAGCCTTTCCACGGACATGAAGCACGAGGTGGTCTCCCTTGAGGCCGCCATGCCTGGCGGATCGAGGCTGGCATGTCGGCCAGCTCGCCCGAGGTCTCCGATGACGAGGATGATACTACGATATAGACGAGCTTCGACAACACTGTACCAGAGCCCGTGCTTGTGCATGCCGGCTTCACCATGGAGCAGGCGGAGGCGCACTTCAATGCTGCCATGGCGGAGGAGCACTCTGCGCCAGCGCCTATGTCGGCATTCCAGCAGGCGTAGGAGGAACAACGGTACAACCTGTTTCTCCTCGAATAGCGTCGGCTGGCGGAGGGACAAATAGACAGCGAGCAAGGAGGCGTGCCGGCCATGGCCTCGGCGAACCCCAACTCGTTGCCGAGCAGCGTGCGATCTACGAGGCCGCTCACGCTCAAGCCGCTGCTGCGGAGAGGTTTAGGGTAGGATAAGAATTTTTTTTTCCTAAATGTATTGAAAATCTGTCGTGTTTGCATGAATTTTGTTCAGTTAGTTCACATAGTTGTTTAAATATATGTGGGCAGCGTTGGATGGCCGTCTCCAACATCAGTGTTGATTCCTTTGTCCATGGACAAATATCGGAGCAAAATTACCGGTCAGCGTTGGAGATGCCCTGAGTACAACGGCATAATTTCTACTCCTGAATGGCCGGTGCAGATGCGGGCAAGGCCCACTGGCAGATCGGAGGCAGTCGTTTTCTTCCTGATTGAAGCGTTAGGATTCAGTCGTTCAGTTCAGGTCAGGGGATTCGGGTTTAACTGAAGATTATAATACTTTTTTGATTCCACAAAGATTCTAATTCTAATCATGTTACACAGTTCTGCAGAAGGTTGGAAACATCCTGAGCGATTCGATCCTAATTCTACTACAGATGACCCAATTGAACATTTTACAGTTGCCCATGTAACCCGACAGGAAGACGACACACTTTGCTCGTTTGCCAGCATACATGTCCATCTCTTTCTTCTACCATTTCGCTGAACTCAATATATTCATACATTTTCGTATTTTCCTCTTACTTCCACTTGTGTCTGCGGAAGATCACATCTGGCGCTCCCAGTGAGCATTTGAGCAAAAGGATCACATCTACAAGTAGTGCAAATGGCAATCCTCAAACAAATACGTGATCCTCAAGAGAGAAGGGTAACACGATTCTTCACGCGCCAAGTATCAGTAAGGAAAGCCGTTGACGATGCTGCCGCCGTGGCGCCGCGCGCTCGGGGTCGCGTAGAGCAAGTCGGCGAAGTCGCAGAGCTCGTTCAGCTCCGGTTCCACGTGCAGCTGTCCGAAGGCCACCCCCGTTGGCCTCGCCGGCGCAGCCGTCGTCAGCTGGTCGCTGCCGGAGGCGCACGGCCGCCCTTGTTGGTCGGCTCTGCTGCACGGCCTCGGGCGGGGCCTGTGCACCGAGGCCGGCGGCGGCATCTTGGAGTACTTGCCGGTGAGCCGCTGCACGACGGACTTGAAGTTGGCGGCGTCGGAGCTGACAAACTGCGTCTCGATGAACTTGACCTTCACGCCGCCGCCGCCGTTGCTCTGCTCCATGGCCGCCGCCATATATGGATGCTCCCCCTTGTCACTCCTCTCGGATGCAAAGGTGTAGCCAAGCTGCACGCACGCACGAGCACGACGACTCTTCTTCGTTTTACTTCTGGTGTACTGTATGATGACGACGAACAGACGATATGTGTCCGCTTGGCTGCACAAGCCGCGAGTTTATATAGGTTCGGTAGCTAAGCCAAACTCTATAGCCACGGATTCCCCCGCAACGTTCTCCCTATGACAGGTGGGGCACAGGTCGGGTTGGCCTTCCTGTCAGCGACGGAAGAGGAGGGAGATGATCGGTCCGGTCAAAGATACCAGCAAGTCGGGAGGAGCGGTCAGAGATCGGGGGCGGACCAGGCGGTCAAGGGCTCGTGCGGATTAGACAGCGGCATCTTCTCGGCTCCTGGAGACCTTCTTTACCGCTTGTGGTGCTAAATTTTCTGTTTGTGTGAAAATTACGGGGCATAATAGCTAGACAGTGACGGCTGTGGAACTTGTATATCGGTCGAGGTGTTGAATTGACCGTGGAAAATTTACCAACGTCCATGTCGTCCCTTCTCAATCAGGCATCCCATTTTCCACCGGAATTTCGGGGAATTTGGGTGAAACTAATAGGTCTTAGAATGTTTTATGTTTGCTAATTAACCTGTGGTTAGTTGGTTAGGTGACAGCCAGATCCCCAAATTTCATCGTGAGTTTAAATCGCTTGTCACGTATTTATCCTGAATTTATTTCAGCATTTTCAGTGATACTCGTTCAGTGGGAGAAAAAAATATTAAGACCTCGGGCACGAATGACCTGGAGCCGGCCATAACACAGCAACGGCGTCCTAGATGAAGGGGAGTCGGAGGTTTGACGGATTAGGGTGCAAGAGGGTGTTTTTTTTCGCAAGAAAACTTTCAATCTATTTATTTTTAATCATGGCAATAGAATGAACACCAGAAATAATTAAAATTACATCCAGATCTGTAGACCACCTAGCGACGACTACAAGCACTGAAGCGAGCCGAAGGCGCGCCGCCATCATCGCCCTTCCCTCATCGGAGCCGAGCAACACTTGTTGTAGTAGACAGTCGGGAAGTCGTCATGCTAAGACCCCATAGGACCAGCGCAGCAGAACAGACTTGAAGAAACGTCTAAAAATAGAGTCCTCCCGTCGGCAAGGGCCGGAATCCACCGCGCCGCCATGGCCCTAAGGCCACCGGAGACGAGACGAACCGGCGGCGGCGCTGACGAGAGGCAAAGGAACCCTAAACTTTTCTTGGGGAGGAGGCTGCTCTCGAACACAATAGCACCGCCGGCCGTGGGTGGTGGGACCCGAGTGGGGTTCAGGAGGAGGAAGACGACTCGAGGAGGAAGAAATGCTCTTGACCATTCGATCTTGATCAACGATGCTGACTGATTTAACTAAAAAACAATTTTGGCGCTGTGGCTGAGCTGAAGACCGGCACTCTGGTGATTAGTTTTGTGGCCCCAATGAGATCAAAGATGAAAAGTTGAACCTTGTTTTCAAGGAGATAGTTAGAGCATCTCCAGCCGAGCCCCCAACACACCCTTCTCAGGCGATTTTTTTTCGCGTCGGCACACAAAAATCGGCCTAGCCGCGCTCCCAGAAGCCCAATTTTCGCTGGCTCGGGCCGAATTCGGCGCCGGCGGACCCAGGCCGAACCCGGCGCGTTGGGGGGCGCTGGGCGAAATGGTTTTGGCGCGAAAGAGCCGCGGGCCCATCGAGTCAGCGACACTCGCCTCGTCGTCCTGCGAACGCCTCGGTTTCCCGCGGGGAATCAATGCCAAAGGCCGCCTCCTTCCATTGATTCCTCACGGGCGGACTCTTCACGCAGGCGGCGCGGTGCGGCCTCGCTCCCGCCCAGCGTACACGCCTACGACGGCTATAAAAGCGCCCCACCGCCGTTGGCCACAGACACCGTGCTCTCTGTCTCTCTCTCCGCCGCCGACGAACCTCTCTGTCTCTCTCTCCGTCGCCGACGAACCTCTCCTCTCTCCCAGCCCCATCCACGACAATGTGCGAGCGGTTCCCCGGCGACGGAGCGGCGGCAAACGGCTTCGGAAGCCGCTCGCTGCAAACGTGGGTGGCGCACCTACTTTTCGAGGCGAATATTTCGGCGCCTCCAGACATGCGCGCTGGGCCGACAGGATGGAGGCTCGGTATCGGAGGCGTCCCCATCCCCCGTGCCGGTCGTCGTCGCGCGCCCCGATTACTTCACCAGTGAGGTCGACCGCGTTCGGTCGTCGCTGACCGAGGAGCAGCGCGCCTCCCCGCAGTACGCCGCCGACAACCACGAGGCATGGGCGGCGTACTTCCAGCGCCATCAAGAGCAACGTCTCACCTCCACCAACGGGGCACCGGTGGTGGCAGGCGGCCGGTGGAACAACGAGGGGCGACGCCTGTGGTGGTCCGTCCCCGGCCGGACGCTCCGCGAGGTTCTCGCGCACCTCGAGGGCAACAACCACCCGCCGCTCACATACCCTCGAGGAAAGGCCGTCACTCCGGTGCCCCGCTGCGGTGCAGGGCAATGGATGCCGAGGAGGTTTGTCTCCGGCTCGTCGTCCTCGTCCCGTTCCTCCTCCCACTCCACTTCCCACTCCTCCGGCTCTCCGGCGGTGTTCGGTGTCAAGGCCGAGCCCGCAGCGGAGACCCCGCTCGGCCGGCATCGTCATGAACGAAGGCGGCGGCCGCGCCTCGTCCTCGGCTCATCCCCGACTCGTCAAGCCGAAGACGGAGCCAGAGCTCCCCATCATGAAGACGGAGCCAGGGCTCGCCAGCGGCGTCAAGGAGGAGGCGCTCGACGACGACGCGGCCCTCAAATGGGCGCGCGACGACTGGGTGCAGACGGGTCAGGAGCGCCAGTGCGCCGCCCTCGCGCGGTTCGAAGCTCGTCGCCGTGGCCGGGACGAAGGAGGCATCGTTGTCCTTGACGATAGCAACGATGACGATGACGCGCCGCCACCGCCTGTCCGCCATGGAGTCGCCGGGCAGGGGTCCAGCAGGGGCGGCCGCGCCATTAAGAAGGAGAAGGCCGTCGCCGCCGGCGACTTCGCCACGCTAATCGGCTTCTTCGCCCCTTAGATTACTTTTTTTAAATAATTTATATAAAACGCCGAACATGTTTAATATGAATATCAAGTTTGCCGAACTTTGCCGAATTCAAATTTTCTAAAATAAAAAAACGCGTCTGGAGGCGGCGCAGATTTTAGCGCCGGCCCGCTTCAGGAGGCGCGTAAAATCGCCGCCTGGGGGGCCAACGGCTGGAGATGCTCTTATGTTTTGTTTATCTTGCTCCTTCGCTGACTCCACTATCGGCAGCCGATTATTTTGACTCCCATTAATCCCGAAAGCTTAGAGTGTCTGGCTAGCGGATAATCGCCTAAACTTGTACCGCATAGTCCAGTCAAACTTGCCTAGGTGGACTCCTGCATATAGTATATGATGAGGTAATGGTACACCTGCATATATGCTCCTTATGTGGGCATGTGATCGAGGGGTGGATAGATAAGTTAATATTCTCATTGTTCCCATGACTCCATGAGGCCATGATCGGTGACATATAAGACCGTTAATTAGTCATGTGTCCATGTCAGATGCCCGTGACTGGTCTACATATGCTAGCTGTGTTTCTAGAAAACAATGATTATGCGTGGAAGCTTAAGTTGTGGCATCGTTTACTAGCTAGCCGATGTGACCGGCCTGTGAGCATCGATGGGATATGGTGGTTTTTTATTTGATTTTCCGCTCGCGGACTTGACTTGCCTCGTAGACCAGCTAATGGCCACGACTTAATTTGGACTTCCAAGGGGGAACCATCTCTCTCTCACACACACAAAGCAAATCCTCTTTTTCAGGGTAACTAAGGATTTTATTCAAAATTAAGAACATTCGAAATACAAGCAATGTTAGGAACAATCCCCAGCCACACATGGCGACCAACAGAAAGAGATGAAGCTCTTTTAGCAACAGAATGAGCTTCAAAATTGGACTCTCTATACTCAAAACAAAAATTAACACTCGAAATTCCTTCTACTAAACTCAATTTCCTTCAAGATCGAAGGGTAAGAAGAAACAACTCCTTCTTTATGTTGTCGACGACTTCTAGGCAATCTGACGTGATGATCATCTTTCGAAGACTAAGATCACGAGCTAGCAATAGTGCCTCGCACAAACACCGCAAATCCTATTTCATTTTCCTCATAATCGGCAGAACGCCCATACCCTCCCCCCCCTTACTCGCTAGATTATTTTATGGGCCAGCCCGTGTAAGGCATGAGCGAGGAAACTCCCTTTCCTGGTTTTGGGAAGATATGAAAAGCTCCCCGAGCCAATTTTAGGAAGCTTCTAGAACCTTTTGATCAGTTTTTCTTGTTTTTTCTGGACTAGTTTTGTTCGCTTTTCTTTTTCTGTACTTTTTTCTTTTCCTTTTTAAAAACGTGCAAACTATTTTCAAATTCATTATTTTTTTCAAATGCTTGAATATGTTCAAATCCATGATTTTTTTCAAATTTATAATTTTTTTTAAAATTTCATGATTTGTTTTTCAAATTCATGAACTTTTTCTTAAAATGGATAACTTTTTACAAATCCATGAACTTTCTTTTCAAAATACACAAACTTTTTCAAATTCATGAATTTAAAAAAAATCATATTCACGAACTTTTTTACGCATATTTCATATTCATTTTTTCTAGTGAACAGTTGACAGGTCAACCATCATCGACAAACCGAGCGACCAGGTCTGGTCGCTTTTCTCGGGCCAGGCCCAGCTGCGAGGAACAAAAAGCGACGCTAAAAGCGCCATATAGGAGGCATTTCCTACAAGGTGTTGGTTGCGCCCGTTAACATGTTAAACGCAAACCGGTGCACCCCCTCCCCCCTCCGAATCCATGATTTATTTTTTCAAATTTATGAAATTTTCTTAAATTTTGTGATTTATTTTAAAATTTGTGATTTTTTTCTTAAATCGATTAACTTTTTGCATATCCCTGAACTTTCTTTTCAAAATCCACAAACTTTTTAAAATTCATGACCTTTTTTAACATTAAAAAAATTCATATTCTTGAACTTTTTTTTATAAATCCACAATGTTTTTTCTTCGAATTTCCTGCTATTTTACGAACATTTGGATTCAGTTTTTATACAAAAAGTGAATGGTTGACTGTCAACCATCACTGAATGAACCAAGCGACTAAGTCTTGTCGCTTTTGTTGGGCCAAGCCCAGATGCGCATCACGTAAGCGCCTGGGAGAAAAAGAGACGTTGAAGGTGCCATGCACAAGGCATTTCTTATTCGGCGCCCGTTGTGCCCGTTACGTGTTAAATATAAGCAACGCACACACATCCTCGGAGCGAAGCCGGTTTGAATATGTTCAAATCCATGATTTTTCCAAATTTATGAACTTTTCTGAAATTTCATGATTTGTTTTTCAAATTTGTGAACTTCTTATTAAAATCGATAACTTTTTAATAATCCGTCAACTTTCTCTTCAAAATCCACAAACTTTTCAAATTCATGAACTTTATTAAAAAATAAAAAAATTCATACTCGTGAATTTTTTACAAATCCATTGTTTTTTTCATGTTATTTTATGAATATTTCAGATTCAATTTTTTTATAAAAAGTGAACGGTTGATTGACCAAACAGTAGACAGGTCAACAATCACCGAACAAAGCGGACGAACCGAGCGACCAGGTCCATGTGCGTATCGCGTAAGCGCCTGGGAGAAAAAAGGACATTAAAGGCACCATACAGGAGCATTTCTTATTCGGTGTCCCTTGCGCCCGCTAACGTGTTAAACGCAAACTGGCGCACGCCCCCTCCGACCTGGTTTGACCCGTGTAGCTTTTTTATTTTTTCTGTTAAAACTGCAAAAATGTCGTGCAAGGTGAGTGAAACCCAAGATCTCCCTGTACTCGATAAACTAATTTAACCACACGGGTCGCAACGCCTTATGTGATTAGTTCTCCATTTTCTTCTTTATTTTAGTTTTATTTTTTATTTTTTATTTTTCCTTGTCTTTTCTTTTCCTTTCCTTTTGTTTTTTTTCTTTTCTTAAATTCATTAATTTTTTTTTCAAAATTGATGAATTTTTTGTTTCAAAACTGATGATTTTATTTGCAAAATTGATGAACTTTTTTCAAAAAAATAACTTCTTTTAGTTTCATGAACTTTTTCAAATCAGCTAACTTTTTTTCAATTCATGATCACTTTTCAAATTCATGAACTTTTATAATAGGGCATGGTTTTTTTCCATGTTCGTGAACCTTTTTTCAAAATGTGTGAACTTTCAAATTTTGTTCACTTTTTCTTAAAAAATTAATGTTTGAGTGGCTATAATTGTTCTTGAAGTATTAGCGCTGGTCGCAGTCACTAACAACGAGATGCTCTAGTGGTTAGTCAAACACCTGCAGGAATGTAGGGGCATGAGTTTGATTCCTCATGGCAGCTCCTTTTGTGGGCTGGCCCACTAGGCGCTGCATTGAGCGTCAGTTGGGTTCCTTGGCGCTAACGGCGCTGAATAGGTGCTATATAGCGAAATCACTAATTAAGGAGTACTCGTTGCAAAGAACACTCCACTTTCCCAGGTCGCGACAAGTGGCGCATATGCAGCGCGCCACTTGTTGCAACCTGGGAGTTTTCCCTTTTTTCGTAGATTCGTTTATTCAAAAAGTTTTATCTCTTAAACCGTGCGTCCAAATCTCGAACCGTTTTCACCATTGGATTCCTCGTGTCGAGATCTTCAAAACTAGATCCATGTTGATAGGTTTTGACAAACTTTTTTTTTTCACTGAAAAACCCAGATGAAAAAAACCGGGCGAAAAAACCGAACAGGGAGCACGGTTTTTTCCCTTTCCGGAAGAGGCACGCCCGTGCCTCTTGCGAAATCACAACCGTGCCTCTCGTGGAAGCAAAACCGTGACTCTCGTGGAAGGAAAAACGAAAGCGTGTTTTTCCGTTCCGAGGAAAACACGGCCGTATTTCGCGAAAGCACAACCGTGCCTCTCGCGAAAGAAAAAAAACAAAAAACGCGTATTTTTTCCCTTTCCGAGAGGCACGGCCGTGGCTTTCGCGTAAGCACAACCGTGCCTCTCGCGGAAGCAAAACCGTGACTCTCACGAAAGAAAAAAAAACAGAAAACGCGTTTTGTTTTTCGCTTTCCGAGAGGCACGGCCGTGACTTTCGCAGAAGCAAAACCGTGACTCTCGCGAAAGAAAAAAAAATCAAAAAACGCATTTTTTTTCGTTTCCGAAAGGCACGGCCGCGACTCTCGATAAAGCACAACCGTGCCTCTCGCGGAAGAAAAACCGTGACTTTCACGAAAGGAAAAAAAAACACGTTTTTTCGCGCAAAATTATATTTTTCGAATTTTTTTTATCGAAAAGCTAAAAAAGACCGAGAGAAAACCAAAACGTCGAAAAAACCGAAAAAAAAAACAGTTTAAAAAGCCGAAAACGCGTGCGAAAAAATTAAAAAAACAAAATCCGAAAAGAACGTCCAGAGCGCGACACGTGGCGAATGGCTGAGAGCGCGCCAAATGACGCTCATCGTTGCGAGGCTCCCGAAGGAGCGCTCGTTAACTAGTTGCTCCCGCTATATGGATGTCTCCACAAACAGATCACACATTCTTTGGCTGGCCTGGATTGAGGCGTGCTTGTGTCAAGTTCTCATGGGCCGTGGCCTGTTAGCTTTAGGTTTTTTATTTCTGTTTTCTAAAGTAATTCAATACGGGTCTGAAATAGTTTCATTTTAACTCTACTAGTAAGCATGCACGTGCAATGCACGTCTCGTGAAGAAGACATGGTTTGTTCTATCCTAACCTCTCCCTCTAAGGGGATAAGGACGGCTATAGTTTGTCCCCTCCCTTTGTCGTCAAAATAGTCTCACCCACTGGCGGAGCTTCTGCAAGTCCAAGTGGGCCGTGGCCCGCCCAGGTCTGGAGCAATTTTTTTTATATATATATATGCTTCATGCCTAGCCGGCCAGCCCAGCCCACAACCGATGCGTGAGTGCAGCCCACAGCCGATACACACATCAACCTCGCCTCAGACTTCATAAAGCACAGCCAAGACGTCCAAAAAAAAGCACACGGAGCTGCCGCTCACCGCCGTCTCATAAGCGCAGCCGGCTGCCTTGAGCCCGCCTCGGCGCGCCGCCGGCGCGGCGCACATCGATACCTATCTCCCTAGTTCCCTTCATCCAACGCCCACCGCCACAACCACTCCTTAGCCGACCCACGCGGACGCCACACGCAGTCATGAGCAGGTTAGCCGGCTGACGGCGGCGGGCGCTGAGGGCGAGGCAGTGAATCGCCAACCGGGAAAATCCTTCTACGAATCCCTACAAGCTGCGAAGGTAAATCGATTCAAATCATACCAATTTTATTCCCTGAACAGAACCTAGGTCATCGTTCATTCCTGAACAGAACCTAGATCCCCAAAATTACCAATTGGCTGAATATTTCACTTTGAAGGTCATACTGGTTTAGTGTCACCAGTTTGTGAATGCTGTTTCGTTTAGTAGGCAAGTTTCGTTTCCAGAATTGAGCAATTGGGCTTGCTGTAGCATAAATAACTCATTCCATTGTGTTTACAGGTTACAAGTTGAGGTCTAGGCAGCCATGGGCAAGGCCAGTCAGCAAAAAATTGATTTGGTTTTCAAAGAAAAAGAGATGATGACATGATTGGATTTGAGGAAGATCCTTCACCAATGGCAGATCAACCTTTGCCAATGCTTGAAATTGAAGAGCCACACCCAGAGAGCCAAGATGAAGGTCTTCATGCAAATGAACCTATAACATTCTGAGGTGTCGAGTTCTTGCAGCGAGACCCAGGATTACGCCATAAATTTGGCAATATCCACCGAACAAAGAGATAGTGTGTGGAGAGCATATTTGATGTTAGGTCCTATGCAACCTGAGCTACAGACCTATAAACCTTACGGTGAAAAAGGGCATCAACGCCGCTTCGGTACAAATGGTTTGACAATTTCAGAAAATGGCTAGAGTATTCGGAGGACAAACATCGTGCTTATTGTTTGTATTGCTTTGTCTCTAGTAAAAATGAGAATAGACGAGGTGGTTCTCATGTCTTCACGATGAGATGGATTTGACAGTTGGAAGAGAGTTAACTCTGGAAAACATTGTGCATTCTTAACCCACATGGGCTCTGGACCATGCTCACCACACAATAATGCATTCACAGATGGCCAAGCCTTGTTGAATCAATCATGCCACATAGAAACTATTATGGTAGTTAAGGACAAGGAGAAAGTAGAAAGAAAGCATCTCGGTGAAAGTTTCAATTGCAACGGTTAAGTGGCTCGCACTTCAATCTTGTGCTTTTAGAGGACATGACGAAAGACCCGAGTCAAAGAATAAAGGCAACTTTCTTGAAATGGTGGAGCTTCTTGCTGAATTCAATCCTGATATTGCCAAATGTGTGTTGGCGAATGCTCCATATGGTTCTAAATACACATCACCAGAAATTGGAAGGAGATCTTGAGTATATTTGCATCTAAAATCAGGAATCATATCCGTGAGGAAATTGGGGATTCTAAGTTCTCTATATTAGTGGATGAAACATGTGATGTAGCAAAGAGAGAGCAAATGGCTCTGGTTCTTAGATTTGCTGATAAAGGTGGTATTTTGCAAGAGAGGTTCTTTGACTTGATACATGTAGCAAACACAAGGTCTTTGACACTTAAAGACAAATTGAGTTTTGCTTTAACCAACCATGGTTTTGACATTCAGAACCTTCGGGGACAAGGTTATGACGGTGCTAGCAACATGAGAGGCGACTTGAATGGACTTCAAGCTCTTTTCCTCCAAGAATGTCCATATGCTTATTATGTCCATTGTTATGCCCATCGCTTGCAACTTGCTCTTGTTGATGCATCCAAAGAAGTGGTTTCCATTTCTCAGTTCTTCCAAAAGCTGCTCTATATCATAAATACCGTTGACTCATCTTCAAAGCGACATGATCAGCTCCATCAAGCCCAACTAGTTGAACTTGAAAATGCAATTGCTAATGCCAATACTGAGACAGGACAAGGGGCAATTCAGATTCATACCCTTAAGCGACCAGAAGACACAAGGTGGGGTTCTCATTTTGGTTCGATTCTGACCTTATGAAGATGTTTGGTGCTGTTTTTACATCATCCAAGATATAGCAGCCGATAGATCAATTGGCTCATTATGCAGATGCCGACACTTGTTTGACTACTTGTCCTCCTTCGAGTTCATATTTAACTTGTGTTTGATGAAGGAGATATTTGAGATAACCGAAGTGCTTGGCCAAGCTTCTGAGAAGAAGTCACAAGATATTGTGAATGCTGTTCGTTTAGTCTCCTCAACTAAAGAGTGTCTCCAACAACTAAGATCAGATGATGGCTACCAAGAATTTATTGTCACAGTTGTTGAGTTCTGTACAAACCACTCCATTGTCATTCTTGACTTTGAGGAAGCTTACATCATGCGTGGTGGCCGTGCCCGCCATCAACCCAATCGGTGACCAAGGAGCATTACTTTAGTCGAAATATTCTATGCAACACTTTGGACACTCAACTATTTGAACTAGATCATAGGTTCAATGAGAAGGTAATGGATCTTCTAACCACTAGTGCCACCTTGATTCCTAGAAACAAATTTAGAGGATTTAAAGCTAGTGATATATGTGACATGGTGAAAAAGTACTACCCAGCAGACTTCCCCAACAAGATATCTATGGATTACAACTACAACTAAAACATTTCGTTTTGGATGCTTCCAAGGATGAATATATGAGAAATATATCAAACTTGATTGATCTTTGTCGATGCCTTGTGGAGTCAGGAAGACATGTTGTCTTCAATTTGATTGAAAGATTACTTCGTTTGCTCATTACCCTTCCAGTTTCTCTGGCGAGTGCTGAGCGTGCATTTTCGATATGAAGATCATTAAAACAAGGTTGCCCAATACAATGGAGGATGACTTTCTTGCCAATAACTTGTTAGTTAACATAGAGGGTGAACTTCTGGAGAAGTACAGCTATGAAGATATCATTGAAGATTTCAAATGCGCGAAGGAACGGAATGCTGATTTGTAGTATTTAACTCCACACAACTTTGCCTGATGGTCAAATGGTATGGCTTATTTTGGTTTGGAGTAGTATATATGGTCAAATGTTATGGCTTATTTTGGTCTCGGTAGTATATATGTATATATATGCATCTGCTTATCTTGTATTCAATGTGAACAGAAGGTGTACTGACTATATCTATTGAAATAGTATATATGCTTTAGAATTTGAAGAATATTGTGCTCTCTGGCCCGCCCAACTTTTTTTTTCAAGCTCCGCCACTGGTCTCACCTAGTTTATGAACACCAAAATTTCTTACCAACGCCACATGTATAAATTTATTACTCTATTCCTCACATAGACAACTCCATTTAAAGTAAAATCAGGCAACCAAGTATGCAGATGGCTAATGTCTTCATAGATGTGCCAGATGCGGCACCAAAATCTGGTCTTGCCATTGAAGATATGGAGAACATAAGCATTATCAGATTACAAAACAGTGCGAGAAACAAGGACGTCCTCACAAGCCGGAGACTGATTATGCACACTTGGACATCGGGTTCCACCACGTCGTGGCATCTCCAGATGTTTAGATGAAGTAACCATGTTAATAAACTTATGATATATATGAATTACCTTTACAGATAACTTCGAAACCACAACTCTCTGTTTTGAAACCATCTTCTCTGCCAAACAAAACACCAAAGTAGCTAAGAAAAATAAAGACAGCTTAGAAACAGAAAATGGGTTCTCTTAATCAATACTCTCATATTACGTGAGATATAGTAGCATTATTCAATATCCGAAATTAGAAACCATCGACGATTTAGTATGATTGACACATTTACTGGGGATGTGACCAATGTGTCATCTGTTCTCTGATGTTCGGCAAGATTATTAAAAATAGAGAAATTGTTTCATGGAGATCACTGAATTTCTGCTTAAAAATAATGGCTGAAAGTTTACTTTAAAATACAATTCTCGAATGCAGCGAAAACTCGTTTTCTTTTTTCCAAGAACATGGAGGAGAACTCCTTGTATAAATATATAAAGAAGAGAATAGTACATCGACCTACTAAATGTCAACAAAAGAAGCAATGCCACAAAGTTTAAACTGTTGTGAAACAAAAGAAGACACGACCTGAAATCGAGTTATGACTTATAAGTAGCAGAACAAGATTTTGTATATATAAGTAAGCATGCACGTGCAATGCACGTGTCGTGAAGAAGACATGATTTTGTATATATATGTCACATGCCAATTTAAATGTAGAAAATGAACTATGCATATTATAAATATCAATTCTAAAACCCAGAACTAATCAGAACTCCGAATGTTATAAGAGGGGTTGGACACAGAAAAACCAATGCAGCTCTATTTCTCCACACAATTACTCTGACCATCACTTCTATATTCATGCAGCGTCCAAATATGTAGTCAAAGACAGCAATGTGAGAAATGGAAGCCAGGTCAACATAACAAACGTAATCATTTTGCATTTCCAAATAATTACCTGAACTTCGTCCTACACTCCATCCATGCCGTAACTCGTTGCTTGAGCGTATGCCAGTCCTCACATATAGTGGGATGGCGGTGGCTTCCAGATAGCCAAGTCCATGTCGTCCACTCGCCCTCCGCTCCGTTGGGTGGGGGTTGGGGAGGAGGTGACATGTTAACAATGAACTGCAACCGTGGAACAGAAGTAATAATCAATGAATCCATTGTGGACAAAAAATGGGACTCTAGTCCCAGACCAAACCGCAACAGTTTCAGCTTGGGATGTTGTTACTAATTGAAGTGGATTAATCTATGGTTAATAGAATTAAAATGGAGTGATCTTTTTCCCCATAAATGCAAGAAATCTTTGAACAAATAATCGATGATGGAGATTCGGGATAAAAATGCAGTGGGGCTCAGCTGAAAGTTGGGATTGCTATTAGAAAAAAAGAATATGACTAAATCAGTGCAGAACCAAGGACATAAATTATTGATCTATGAAAGTATCATCCATTAATGATTGTGCTCATTTTGGTTCAATGGAACATGGTAGAAGCTGCAACACATGACTGGAGATAATCCCAGTGTTTATACTTGCCTAGTAACATGGTTAATTTTGGTTCAGTGGATCATGGTAGAAGCTGCAACACATGACTGGAGATAATCCTAGTGTTTATACTTGTCTAGTAACATGGCATCTCGGTAGGCAATACTTGGTAGGCACCAGATTGTTCTGGTCGGAGAGTTGCTTCAGAACCAAAGGATGGTAACACTAATCAATCCATTGTCGATCCGGCTCACCAGCTGTCACCTGATACAGCAGCTTCAATTTCAGTTACAGATTAGTAAAATTTGAACTGACAAACAAAAAGTAGCTCCAGCTCCTGCTTAAAACTCTTACCATTTCTATTACAATTAGTGAAATTACCTAACCTGCAAATAGTAATTGGCATGCATTACCAATCACCTGGGAGCTTCAACCTGGAAATGGTAAATAGCAAAGCATTGCAGTGATCATGTCGTTCCCACCTTCTTCCACTGTCGCAAGATGCTTGGATCGATGCCGACGGCGTGGTTAACTCTGGCTCCTCCGAATCGTCTCGTCCTCTGCTCTGCGTCTTCAACTTCGGCTATGGCGTCCTCTCCTCTGCGTCTTGAACTCGAACTCCGGCTATGACGTCCTCTCCTCTGCAGCGTCCAGCGTCACGATTGCAGAGCCCGACTGCTTCAGCCTCAACATCACATGATTCAACGGCTCCGTCGCCATCGACCCCGGCATTTATGTTTGCTCCACCTAGAACTGGAGGCACGACGCAGCCAGCCACGGTGCACTCGATGGCGAACGTGGGCTGGCCGGCTGGACGGGGTTCTTGATGGACTCAAGGGAGCCCAGCCGGTAGTAGGAGTGCAGCACGTAGAATCACCGGGAGGGAGGCCGGCGAAGGCGTCGTCGATGGGACGAAGATGGTGATGCCGGTGCGGCGCTCGTCGGCCTCGAAGTCATCCGCGACGCTGGAGGCCTCGAGCGCCATGTTGAACCCTGCGCGTCGGTGAGGACGTGGATGATGTTGTTCGCGGGGGACCGACGGCCGGACGCAGTAACCTCGAAGCCGGATGGGACGATGAGGCGAGCGGACCAGGACGGCGGAGCTGCCGCCACCGCCCGCCGCCGCGAGGTTCGATCCTTGTGAGGGGAGCGCGCCCGATGGTCTGGAACCGATCGGGTAATCGATCATTGTGCTGATTTCCTTACTCGTCGAGGACGTGGGCCGTGGATGGCGTTGAGGATGTCCCCGAGAACCCGCCTGTTTCCTCTCACACCGGAGCGGGCCATCGGTGCTTGTTGTTTCGGCTCCTGAACGGAACATGGCGGAGCGGTGACCTCCGATTCCTCCGATCCAGGCGGCATCACGAGAGCGAGAAGAGCGGAGGAGCGGTTGGTGATGGATCCGTACACCCGCGTGCGTGCCTCCTGTGGGACGCTAGTGGTAGGGAGTTTTGGTAGGGGAGAAATTGACATGCAGGGATTAGCGTGATTGATGGAATTAACGCGGGCGGCGCGTGTGGAATTTTACTCTGGTGGAGTGCGTTCAGTCATTCTAAATTGATACGTACACATTTGACTCGGGATTAAATTAATCATAACCATTAGATTTTATTCAGTGAGTTTAATCTAACGGTGCTAATCAACCTGGGTACATCTGTTGTGTGGCTTTAAGAAAGAATTAGTTTGATTGTTTAATAGTAGCATAGAAGTATAGATAAATCCTTAAAAACTCTCAAAACATAACATAATATTTGGAGCTTGGGAAATTTTCTGGCCCAAATATTAACTAAAACACATACAATTCTTTATAAAAGCTATCTTGGACTTTATAAATATTCCATAAAATAACTTAGGGCTCTAAATAATTGCCAAAACATTTTTGACATCCTAATAGATATTCCGAAGAATATTTAAAGCATTTTCAATACTTTTTATATAATGGATAAGTCTTATTAGCTCCTCTCTTTTGATTTTCTTTTCAATTGGAAAATGGTTTAAATATTTAAGCAAGCTTCAAATATGATCCAAATAACTATTCAAGCCTCCAAATATTATTATTTTAAGATCTCATGTTTGAATTGGGGTTAGTTTGAAGACCTCAAGATCCAAGAATCCCATGGTGTTGTCGACGCCGAGCAAGCATCCCAATGCGACATGACCAAGACAAACATAGTGAGGTTCATCCTCTTCGGGAGGTAGTAGCACAATGAAAGCGGCCTAGAGGAGAGTTGTTGGTGCGGTTTGCAGGGGTGCGGGAGGTTGCACCGTTGAGGGTTCCACAACGTTGGGGAGATGGCAGGGATGGGCTCGGTGGACGCGAGCGACGCCGGCGTTGCCGTCACAACGTGGGAGAGGAGGGGACCGGGTTGGGTGGACGTGAGCGGCGCGGCGTTGGCGTCACAACATCAAGGGGGAGAGAGAGGTGTGTAAGAGGGGAACAATTGTCAATCCCACACTGAGCATATTCAGCTAGGTTAGTGAAGTGATAGACACGTCTCTTGCTACGAACTATCCGCCATGTTATATCTAAAGGGAGGAGAAACCCTCATTGACTGAAGGAAACAACTATAATACTACTAATGACTAGTAGAACGTTTGTGCGTTGCTACGGGCTATCTGTCATGTTATATCTAATACTCGGGTCCAACATAAAAACTCCACCCCACGACGCACCTTCTCTTTTTCTGTTGAAACCTCCCCTTCCCGCTCGGTTTCCTGCCGTAGTGGATCCACCTCCTTTAAAACCAGATGCGTCCACCTCATCTTCGTCGTGCATTGCAACAGGGATGAAAATTTTCATATTTACAATATAATAGAGTGGGTTAAACTAACACATACTATTGACACAAATCAACGAATAACTATAGAGATCATTATCAATAGTCCATTCAACTTTGCAAATGCACACTAAGGCGAGTGGCAACGTGAACGTATTCCTAGTCACCAATAAGCTCCACCTCCAGGCCACATATGCTAGAAGGGACAATTGTCGTTCTTCTCTTCCCCGTCCTTTTCTACAGCTTCTACTCCTAGCCTCTTCATCAACCCGTTTCATTGGCGCCAACCAGCACCACGTCAACATCTGTGTATTTGTCAACGACGCCTCATCTTCTTCTTTCTCATTTCTCGCCAGTTTTAGTTCTCGTTCCTACTTATTTTGTAGAATACTCTTTCTTTCTTTTTTTGGTCTTATTTTTTGGAACACTCTTTCTTTCTCTAACACCATGGACCACTTGGTGACTTTAGTTCATTTTTCCTTCTTGTTCTTGGAGCACTCTTTCTTTCTACTATAGCATGAACCACCTGACCAATATTGTGTCGTGTTGTCCTCACCTGCAAATGTTTTGGCAACCGTTAGTGTGTGAACATCCTGCTGAGTATACTCGTCATCCATCTTGGTTAACGCTAGGGCGCTCATGTCGCGAGCGCATGGTGCTCGTTGTTCATGTTGGTTAGCGGTGCTCGCCCATGTCACTGAGAGCATGTTGATCGTCCTTGCCCACATGCAAGGGCTTTCAAAATGATTCGATGCGATTAATTGCTGGCTCAATTAGTTAAGTACACAAATAATTAATGGTCTACGTATGTCTCTGTATGTCTAATTAACTACCAACCAAATCAATTAATTATCTAACTAATTGGAAAAAAATCACTACTTCTAATTATCGGTAGGCATAAATAACTTTCTACCAACTTAACTAATTGCATTAATGACTCGATTTCCAAATTTATTTGGTGCAAAAAAATATCCTATTTAAATGAACCTAATTAATTGCATATGTTGTTAACTATCTAGCTAATTAATTGCATTAATGGTTTGATTTCCAAATTGATTTAGTGCTCTATTTCCAAAAAAATCGCGTGAATGGCTGCTACGACGACGACAACTACCGAGTATTGTAGGACATATTTCCTTAACAAATTTATTGACATTTGAATGAACACATTTCATTTGAGAATGTATCCTGTTTGGCTTTTTGTATCATTGTATGACTGGCAGGAAATATAATATGACTGCGTTCACGAACGCCTATACGTGGCGGTCCGACGACCCACCTTCCACCACGAACATCCTTAACGTTGTGATCCATGCTTTGGCATTCTCGTCATAGCGTCGGCGTCAGGCCCGGCCACGGCGTCTTCCATGGTGTCGCACATAGCGTTCCTCCGCAGGGGCGTGCGGATGTGTATGCCCATACGAAAAAAAAATATTATTTTTGTTGTATTAGAAAACTTGTGATTGTCAGTTAATAGTAGAGATAATGATAATAATAAATGGCATAACGTGTGGGATTAGCGATTTGTTGTGGGGAATATCTGATTTTGTTGTGGCTTTTGGAAAATTATCGAGAAAAGATTTATGTCTGTATTTTAGAAAGGTGACCTCACATATATGGTGTGATTTCTGAATTCTTAATTACCTATTATTTACGTGATTGAATTGAATCAACACCTGCCAAAGCAAATATGAAATAAGATCCACTTAATGGATTTGGCTTTCTAATGGGAGGGAGAAAAAACCAGTGTGAGATGAGGTTGTGGGAGGTGAGACGAAAAAAAATCGAACAAAAATAAACCGTACCAGGCTATCAGCAACCCCTTTAGGAGTAGAGATTTACAAATTACAAATAGTTGTAAAGCGAAACATAGTTGCCAAGCAAGTAAAAAAAAAACTCATGTCCATCCACGGGCATGCAACCCCTCTAAATATCACAAGAAACATGTAGACAATATGCTAACACGCAAACATATATATTCATGTATGTCTAGTTTGGTGCCATTTTAAGTTCCATGGGTTTCCAGAACTATCCGATTATACTGAAGTTCAGACTATGTATATACCACATGTGAGTCTGTCTCCAAAATCTCAATAAACTCATGTGAAAATGTGGCAGCTCAAATATTACACATAAATGTCGACCCTTCACTCCGATATCAACATTTTAGGTATGAAAATTAAGCAGATCATCGCACGCGCACTGTACTTCAGTCTGTATCATAGTAATGTCTTGTGCTTGAGGAATTGAAGTGCTGCTGCTTGTCTAGCGGAAAATAATAAATAAAGAACTGTTGCTATCTGAATAATGGTCATCCTACCAAACTTCTGAGCAATGCACAACTCCTAAAATGCAGAAGGCAGGCCAATCGTAGCTGAAGAATCGAACTGTTCCTATCTGAATGAATGGTCCTCTCTCTCTCGTTTCTGAGCAATACGCAACTCCTATCCAACTGCTAGGGGCAGCGCTTGCAGATTACCCAAAACTTACTGTCTGCAGCACCCTCGCATACATACTACGCAGCAAACACAGCAGCTAGCTCCTGCATCGATCGCCGCAACGGCCGGGCTGCATCGATCACGCCAAGAAACGGCCGGGCTGCATCGATCCAAACCATCGAGTATGGCAGTACGTTGCTTTGTTCTCAAGACAGCGCCCCTGACTGACAGGGATCCTCTTAACTAAAACCCTAGCTGCCTGACTACGAGGCGCGTGCATGCATGGGCAGGCATTGATGGCTGCGCCATTGTCGAGGATGAGCCGCGGGAGAATCTATGCATCGCGATCGATGCGACGCATGACACCGATGCTTTCGCAGCAAGCGTCGGCCTGCTTAATGGTCATGCTGTGTTGGCTAGCTGTAGCAACGGATCGAGCGGAGCCATGCATGCATCATGCGTGGATGTGCGCATGGAATAGCTAGTTAGGTCAGTCAGCCACTGCGTGGACACGAAGGGACCAAGATGTATGGTCTCTGCTTCATGCTGTGAAGCGTACGTTAGCGTTGGCACAAGATATTGCCTGCAGATGCAGGAGATATAGTGCTCTCACGATTTTAGGGTCCTGCAGGCGATACTTTAAAAATAGACTTCCTGCTGATTCTATGCAAAGAAAACAGGAACACTCCGAGGCTTGATTTAAACTTCCGAGCTACGTGCTGAATTACTGGTCAGAAGCTATGAATAATAGGAGGGAGACTATGGAGAGCCTCGCAGAAAGCAACACAGATCAACTGGAACTTCGCTGCAAATGTATGAGTAGTTGTCTTGGGTGGTGAAGCTGAGAAGGCCCTTTGGCTTCAGCTTCTTTTCCTCTTTTGTTCTTATGTGCCCTCTTTTCTCCGGCTGCTGCCTCGGGCAGTCTTGTACAATTTTTCCCTCTAATATAATGAAAAGGTAGAGCTCCTGCTGTTCCGGTAAAAAAAACAAATGTATGAGATTTTATGTGCTCATTTGGCTATTTAATCCAGCATTTCTGACTTGATTATGCATGTGATGCAACAAAAAGTGCTCTTGAGGGCCGAAATACTACTCCGTGGATTTGCCTCCCCTCTGCCTGCAGCTCCAGCGGCGGGTGGCGGGGAGGGGAGTCCCGGTGCCTCCGTTCTGGTTAGTAGTTTAGTTTAGGGTTTTAGGTACTTTCGCGTATGCTTTTCGAGGCGGATGGCGCTTCTTCTTCAAGTTTGTCTTCCAGGCTTTGATCCTCCTCGAGTTCGTCCGTCTAGACATAATCGACAAAGCTCCGACGTAGATCCTTGTCGTCTCCTTGGGATGGTGAGGTTAGGATTTCTCATCATGTGGCGAGATTTGGCGTCGATTGCTTCAAATTTATGAAAGAGGGTTCAACGGCGATGATTGCGGCTCCAAGGTGTTGATCCTTAGGGGAACATGCATGAAGACTTCCTGGCTCAAATCGACAAGGTCAAGCCGGCTCCAATAAGGGGGCGACGATAGCGGCGCGTCAGTAGCTCATTCTGGTGGCAGTAGTGGTCGTTCGGTGGTCACATAATCTCGATGTAATTATTATTATGTTTGAGATGCTTTGTACTGCCGATGAATATTTATAATAGATGATGCTTCCGCAAAAAAAAGTTGTCGGATGAAACTCTACACCGTGTACTAAAACAAAAAAATTCAGCCTTTAAAGTGTGCAACTTTTAAAACTTGCAATCTTGAAAGTTTGCAATATGAAAACATGATTTAGTTTTTCATTGAATGCAAATAGAGTGAGGTGGAGATGACAATGATTCTATGTTTATCCAAAGACTTGGAGATGATTGGGATTTTAAAAACCACAATGTACTTTGAAATAGAAAACCTCATGGAAGAAAGTATATGTTTGGATGTTAAAAGGTGTAAGAAGCATCCATTTGAACTGAAATTTCTATATAATCTTGATTGACTCAACAATGAAGAACTTGCATCATTACCTTGTTGAAGCCGTTTACTACATGTGAATGTTTAGGCCATCGTTGGCTGGCCCTGGCACCAAGGATGAAAATCTTGGGTACCAGACATGGTACCCGAGATGCAGACAAGAAAATCTTGGCACCTAGGATGAAAATCTTGTCATGCGAGTCTCCGTCCAGACATGGTGATGGCGGTGCTAGCGCTTTATCACTTCCTAAATACAATTTTGTGGAAGAAGTTGACTTAGTCATAAGTGTGAAAAGAGAAGGTAAGAAGGAGCATGTTAAAACTACTCTTTTTCATATGGTGAATGATGCCATAGTTGTCTATGTTTTGTATTCTACATGTTGGTGATTTTGGCCACATTTTCTTGCATCAACTTTAAAAAAAATATGGTTGTGTGCATCTGAGTATGTAGAGGCTGTTGGGGAACGTTGCATAAAATAAAAAATTTCCTACGTTCACCAAGATCCATCTATGAGTTCATCTAGCAACGAGTGAGAGAGATGCATCTACATACCCTTTGTAGATCGTGTGCGGAAGCGTTCAAGAGAATGGGGTTGAGGGAGTCGTTCTCGTCGTGATCCAAATCACCGGAGATCCTAGCGCCGAGCAGACGGCACCTCCGCGTTCAACACACGACGGTCAGCGTGGCGTCTCCTCCGTCTTGATCCAGCAAGGGGAAGGAGAGGTTGATGAAGATCCAAAGGCACAACGGCGTGGTGGTGGATGCAGCAGACTCCGCAGGCTTCGCCAAGCAATCATGGGAGGAGGAAGAGGTGTAGCAGGGGAGGAGGTGCCAAGACTCAGGTGCGGCTGCCCTCCCTCCCTCCTTTATATAGGCCCCAGTGGGGGCGCCTGCCCCGAGATTGAATCTCCCAAGGGGGCGGCGGCTGTGGGGAGAGACTTGCCCCCAAGGCAAGTGGGCGCCCCACCCCTAGGGTTTCCAACCCTAGGCGAGGGGGCCCAAGGGGCGCACCAGCCCACTAGGGGCTGGTTCCCTCCCCACTTCAGCCCACGGGGCCCTCCGGGATAGGTGGCCCCACCCGGTGGACCCCCGGGACCCTTCCGGTGGTCCCTGTACAATACCGGGTGACCCCGAAACTTTCCCGATGGCCGAATTACTAGTAGAAAAGGGGCCTATTGACCTGGTTGGTGAGGGCCTTTAGTCCCGGTTCATGAACCGGGACTAAAGGGTCGATTAATACCTACAGCCCTTTAGTCCTGGTTCAATCGTAACCGGACTGATGGGCCTCCACGTGGCTTTGTCCACGAGCCCGAGCAGAGGGCCTTTGGTCCCGGTTGGTGGCACCAACCGGGACCAATAAACATCCACGCGTCGACATTTCTATGCCTGTGGTTTTGTTTTTTTTAAAGGGGGGTTTGGGGGTTTTGGGGGTTAATTTAGGTGTTTCATATATTGTGCTATAGCTAGCTAATTAATAGAGAAAAGTGTCCTCTCTTTTGTCCGTGCTTGGTCGACGCTACGTACTATACATACGTATAGAGAGGACTAGCTAGACACGCTAGCTAGCTAGTAATTAAGCAAGAAGATCGTCATGAACATATATGCATACAGAGAGAAGTGATATCGACCACCTCTCCTTCTCCGAGAGATTGGTCGAACAACAAGTTCTCGTATATCTATCCGACACTACCGGCTACATATATACAATAATTATCTTTTACAATACGGACGCGTGGTCCACATAGTATTCTCCGTCTTCAGCGATCACGTGGTCAAGAAAGAATGCCGCCAATTCCTCTTGAATTGCTTTCATGAGCGATCTGGTGCTAGTAGTTTATCCCGCATCCGAAACATCTAATTTTAAGAAGGGGTCAATACATATATATATGAATGAATGAAACTCAACACAAATGATGGTAATAAAATAAAATTGTGAATATTTTTATTTACGCACTTCATATTGTTTGTCGGAGTAGCCCCTCTCACAGTGTCGTGTGGCGGATGGACTCGCAAACGTAGTATCCACGTAAATCATTCCCTTGTTCCTGCCACAACCACTTTACAAGAAACAGAGGTCAATCAAACTGATAATTAGCAAGCATGCTAAATGGTATTGATGAAACTAGCGCTTGAATCACTAGGAGATGCGCGTGGAATATGCTACTATATAGTACTTACTTTCGGGTGTCTAAATTGCAGCTTCTTCGGTAGTCAGGAGCTTTTTTGGTGAATTTTCCCTAAGCCCTGCCATACAAAGAAAACAATTACTTGATATCGAAATGAACAAAGTTGCTGATATGGTGGATAATGATCGATTTAACTTACTTCTCGAGCATTTCAGTCATGTCCGCATACTCCTTGGGATCTTTTCGTCTCGAGTCTAAGACGATTACTACTCCCCGCTCAAGCTTAATCTCTAGGAGAAGATAGTGGTACCTGCGCTTGCGCATGCATAACTCATCAATATTACATTACTATAACCTGGACTAATAAGGAAACCGAATATGCCACAAGACAATAACACTCACTTGTAGTTGTAAGGAAAGAGTATTATATTTTTGTGTTCATTTATTTCCAACGATCGTAGCAAGTTGGCCTCGGTTTCGTTGGCACGATATTTAACCTCATTTGCATCTATGAGATATGTGTTAATGAACCCAATATCACCCACTTGTCTTTTCTTCATTTCGGCGATCTTCAATCTGCATAATATAGTGAGGATATTTATAAATACATGCAATGAAAGAGCTGAGTTATATAGAGATACTTAATGATGTAAGTAGTACTACTTACAGACGATAGCAGGTGACCGTTGCTTTATCAAGGGCCAATTGATTGAAAAACTGATAGAACTCCTCAAATGGAATAGGCAGCAGTTCAATTCCAAGGAGGTCATGCTCCTTTTAACTCTCACATACAAAGTACTCCTCCCCTCGGACTCTTTGCAGGTTTTCATGTACCAATCATGCAATCTTCGCATCATCGTTGATAGAGAGCTTTCATCTTTGACGAGAGGCTTCCCGTACTCGTATCTTTGTATCTGCACCTCCAAGAAATCATAATGTACATCGTCAAGGTGTAATCTGCAGGATTGCCATAACCGGGCACCATCCTCGGATCGACGATGTCGCTAGCGTGCACCTTGAGCGGGGGCACGATTGCGCCCGGCTTGTTCGCCGAGCTGGGCAATTTGTTTCCCAGCTCGTCGTTCTTTCATCCTTTGATCAGCGATGATTACTTCCCGACCTCTCCGCTTCGCAAATGCCTTTCCAATAATGCGCTCATAGTTGCCTTTCGGCGGAGACTTGGGTGGTTTTGTCGGCAGCCAGAGTGCGCTTCGCTTTGACCGGATCTACCTTCTCCTCCGGAGGTGGATGTCTCTTTGCTTTCAACCCTTGAAACCAGTCATCCACTTGATCTGCCGCGATCTTCGCGTTTTCCTCCTCGCTCCTCTCAGACGGTAACTTCTCCGAGTCTTGAGAGAAGGACCGAATCCAGATCTCCTCCCGCCTTTGGCTGTCTTGCTAGACGCCCGGCAGAGCAGACGGAGCAGATGTCTTCTTTCCTTGCTTACGAGGCGGAGGAGAAGGACTACGACGCGCCGGAGCAGCCGGAGCGGCGGCGGGTCTCTTCCGCCCTTGCCGACGAGGCGGAGAAGGAGGAGGCTGGCTGCTCGGGCGTGCCGGTGCAGGCGAGAAGGAGGCGGAGTGCCGCCACGCCGGAGAAGGAGCCGGCCGAGTGCCCTGATCGTCACTCACGGGAGGAGGAGGCGGTGGAGGAGGCGGAGTGCCTGACTCACGGGAGGAGGAGGAGGAGGAGGAGGCGCCCAGTTCGGAAGGTTGATGAGATCCTTCCGCCATAGGCATGGAGTCTTGAGCGAGAACCCAGCCGATACTCCCCTTCACCGGTAGGGTGGTCAAGCCGAGGTCCTCAAATCTCTCCGTTATTTCATCGACCATCACCTTAGCATATCCTTCGGAATCGGCGGCGGTGAAAAGTTGAGTCGGGTTTAGTAGGATAAACAGAGCCAACAGCCGCCTTGACCTTCAAATTCTCCATTGCGCCATAAGGTGGCAATTTTCAGCATCCGTGATAGCATCCACGGGATAGCCGGCAGAGCCGCCAAGGCATCTTGCTCTGGCTGAAGCAGCTCGGTGGAAGCCACGCTGCTTCTCCGCCGAGATGGCGGGGTAACTTCGGGGAAGCTTCGCAGTCGTTTGTTGTGATCTGCCGCTTCTCGTTCCTCTTCTCGTTCCTCTAGCCCCATTACCCTTTTGCGGCGCTTTGCATTAGGCTCTGCTCGGTTTCATCCTCCTCTCACGGGTTTTGTAACCCCTGCGTCCGAAATCCAGCCTTCCACGAACGGAGCTGGCGTGCCTCGTGGTCCGTCCGGTGGTGCTCAGGATTCCCGAGGGCCATTGTGAGCTCGTCCTTCTCCTCATTCGAGCGAACTTCCCTTGCTGCGCCGCTTCGATATAATGCTGAAGCCTCTTGACCGGTATGTCCAATTGTTCGTCCGTCCAAATGCACTTCCTCGTTATAGGGTCCAAGGATCCGCCGCCCCAAGAACCAAGTCCGGCAATGGTCCGCCAGTTCATTGTCTCGGTTCGTTCCTTTATCAAGCAGATCATTCTCAGCCTTGGCCCACTTAGACCAGACTACGAGGTAGCCACGACCCCGGCGATGGTGAAGCTTCTTCTTCGCAGCATTTCTCTTGTTTGTCGCCGACATCTTTTTACTCTTTTCCGATGTCTTGTAGGCCACAAATGCGGGCGATCATCTACGATCTTCTCATATTTGCCCTTGAATTCTGGTGCTCATTTTTTCGACATACGTATTGAGTTCTTTTCTTCCAATTCAAGAATAGTTCTGCCATAATCTTAAGAGCAAAAGACTTGAAAAATGGATCTATTAATGGCATCTCCGGAACATCCACTGGCGGTAGGGTAAAATTTGAATTAAGATCAGTCCAAAGATCATTTGTATGCATATCATTGACACAAGACACCTCGTGGTCTTCGTTCTTAGGCTTATACCATTGGTGGATGCTGATCGGGATCTTGTCCCTAACCGTAACCCCAGACCGATGAGCAACAAATGCCTTCTTTGTCCGGTAGAGTTCAATCGGTTGGCCGTCGCACTTGATTTGTATGATCTCAAACTTTTCATCCGAGCTCAACTTTTCTTCGGGCCTCGTCTCTTTACCGAAGTTGTGCTTTCGATCCGGAGGGCTAGAAAAAGAACAAAGACGAGAGTTAATTAATATGTGTACATACCAAAACAAAGACGAGAGCTAGTCAAGACAGGCTTAACTAATATATATACTGGCCGGACTCGGTTTGGTGATCACCGAGCCGTCCTCACGGTCTACTTCTTCACCCTCTCCTTCTTGCACCGGCATTGGGTCATCGGAGCCATGTAAATCATAGCCACCGCTTCTTCACCCTCTACTTCCAGACCATCGTTGTCGTTGAGAAACATCAACGAGCAGACGGCATCACTTCCTTGTGCGATTATGTCCCTCAACAACGCTTCTTGTGCTTCATATCGGGTGGTGTCCATAGTTTCTACAAATATTTACAACATGGCAATTATTATTCAAACATGACAGATATGGATATATTAGTGGCAAACGAGAACTAGCTAGCTAATCACAATAAGGAATCATATTAGTGGCCTCGACGCTGCTTCTCTAGGGTTTGGGGTGGCCTCGACAACGCTTCAAGGGTTAGGGGTGGCCTCGAGAACGCTTCAAGCTAGGAGGGGTATATCGCCCCCACGTGTTGAGGCTATCGGGAGGGGTCGGTGTTGAACACTACATCTATGTCCCACAAGTGACGTGGGCATCGACGCCATGTAGGGGTAGAGGGTCGTGGATCGCCGAGCGGTCGAGGTCAAGGGGTGGAGGATCGCCGAGGGTCGGGAGGTTGCCTTATATAAGCGAAAATGTGAGTGCATGATGGTGCGAAGCTCTCCAAAGTTATTTTGGAGCGGAGGTCGAGATAGGATAATTCGCTTTTTGGTACAAAGTTCAGCAAGAACCTTCCGAATATCGTTATTTGGAAGGCCTTTGCTGAAATTGCATAAAAAGGCAAATTATCCTATCCGGACTCCATTCCGTAATAACTTTGGAGGACTTCGTACCATCCTGCCATGGTTACTCCCGGCTAATGATGAAGCCATGGATTTCTTCAATACTTTGACACTAGGAACCCTCTCGACCCCTCGGCGATCCTCGACACCTTGAACCCTCGACGACCCTGGAACCCTCGACCCCTAGACGATCCTCGAACCCTCGATTCCTCGACCCTAGAACCCTCGACCCGGGATAATATCGACGAAGCTTCAAGGGGGTAATATCGACAACGACGAGATACATACACAGGAGAAATTAATGTTATCGGGGAGGGGGTATATCGACACCCCCACGTATTGAAGTTATCGGGAGGTATATGGACCCCCCTCATGTTGAAGTTATCGGGAGGGGTATATCGGCGATGTGAGAGGAGAAGATCGAAGAAAAAAGAAGAAAAAAAAGAGGAGAAGAAGAAAGGAATAGAGGAGAAGAAGAAAAATAGAATATTTTTCTATTTTTCTTCTTCTCCTCTATTCCTTTCTTCTTCTCCTTCTTTTCTTCTTTTTCCTCTTCTTATTTATTTCTCCTCTTCTTCCTCCCTCTTCTTCTCCTTTCTTCCTCTTCTTTTTCCTTTTTCCTCTCATTCTTTTCTTCTTCTTCCTTCTTAAAAATACATGAAGTAGTATTGCTTGTTTTTTTAAAATAATGTTCAAATAAAAATCTATGAACATAAAACATATATATACACAGAGAACATATATACATTTTTATAAAAATGCAAAAAACAAAAAAATCTAAAAAAAGACATATAAACAGATATACATATACACACATAATCAGGAAAAAGCTATATTTGCAAAAAAAGGGGGAAGAGGGGGCGGTGCCGCCGACCAAAGCGGCGTGGGCGAGGCGAGGCGACGGCGAGGCAGAGGCGGGCGGGCGACGGCTGACGGCGCTGGGTGGCGACGGGCGACGGCGCTGGGTGGCGCTGGGTGGCGACGGCGTTGGGCGGCGCTGGTATGACGGCGTCTGGCTCGAGGGCGCGGCCGCGACGGCAGGCTGGGGCGACGGCGACGGCGGCGGGCAGCCTGGCGGCGCCGAGGAGGTCCACAAGGCGTCCGGGGCAAATGCGCGCGATGAAACTGAAAATTTTCACAAGTGTTGTTTATATACACTGAGCATTGGTCCCGGTTCGTGGCACCAACCGGGACTAATGCCCCCCTTTAGGTCCGGTTGGTGCCACCAACCGGGACCAAAGGCCAATTTTCAGCAGCCCAAAGGGCGGGAAGCGGCGTTGGTCGGTTGGTGGCACCAACCGGGACTAAAGGGGCCATTAGTCCCGGTCGTGGCACCAACCGGGACCAATGTTATTTTAGTCGGTTGGTGCCACCAACCGGGGCCAAAGGCCTTGTGCTGCCCCGCGCCCAAATGTTTAGTCCCACCACGCTAGTTGAGAGGGAGCCGCACCGGTTTATAAGGTGCGGTGCGCCGTCCCGCTCGAGCTCCTCTCTAAAAGCAGGCTTTCGGGCCTAAACGTGCAATATGTGCTGTGGGCCTCTTTGGGCCTCCAGGGGCCTGAATCTGGCCCATGGTAGGGTTTCTAGTCGTATTCAGGCCGTGGCTGCCCAAAGAGGGTGGCACTTTTTTGTTTTTTTTGTTTTATTTGTTGCTTTATTTAGTTTATTTTAGTTTTGGTTTATTTTTCTTTTGGTCTTTTGCTTTATTTTTTAATTCTTTTTGCTTTTAGTTTTAGAAAAATTATAAACTTTCTGTTAGTGCCATTAGTTTTCAAATTTGAAAACTCTTTTTGTGTTTTCTTTGTTGCTTTATTTATTTTATTTTGTTTCTACTTACAACAAAATACTTGTTGTTGCTATTTTTTTTCAGTTTTTTGTTCTGCTTTTCTGCATTATTTAGTTTTTGTTGTTTTTTGCTTTATTTTTTAATTCTTTTTCTTTTAGTTTTAGAAAAATTATAAACTTTCTGTTAGTGCCATTAGTTTTCAAATTTGAAAACACTTTTTTTGTTTTCTTTGTTGCTTTATTTATTTTATTTTGTTTACGCTTACAACAAAGCGGTGTGTAGAGGGACGGGCTTATAAACCAAAGGTGAGCGCCCTTCGGTTGGCGAGGTTTTCAAATTCATAGTTTTCAAATGAACTCTGAAAAAATTGGCATAGCATGTGCATGTACAAAAGCGGACAATGGTATCATACTAAATGCATTTACAAAGTTGGCATGGTATCATCATAATAGTTGCGGAGAAAGTCTTCACTTTTCTTCGCTTGTGTCGCTTTGCTTATTGCGCCGTAACCATGGATAATCTTCATCGTTTATCAGGATGCTTGGGTCAGCCTTGACTTTGAAGGGGGAATTTCATGAAACTTTTCATACTCTTGAGACATGTCCGTCTTGCCCTCCACTCCCTGGATGTCCCTTTTTCCCGAAAAGAACTATGTGGCGCTTTGGCTCATTGTATGATGTATTCACTTCCTTATCTTTTCTTTTCCTCGGTCCGGTAGACATGTCCTTCACATAGATAACCTGTGCCACATCATTGGCTAGGACGAACGGTTCGTCAGTGTACCCAAGATTTTTCAGATCCTTGTTGTCATTCCGCATTGTGGGTCTACCTGCATTCCGCCTCTGACAGATTGACCCACTTGCACTTAAACAAAGGGACCTTAAAATCTACTCCGTAGTCAAGTTCCCATATGTCTACTATGTAACCATAATATGTGTCATTTCCCTTGTCGGTTGCTTTGCATCAAAGTGGACACCGCTGTTTTGGTTGGTGCTCTTTTCATCTTGGTCAATCGTGTAAAATGTATTCCCATTTATCTCGTATCCTTTCCAAATCATTACAGTCGAAGATGGTCCTCGGACAACAAGTACAGCTCATCACAAACAGTCTTGTCACCTCCGAGACGTGTTTCCAACCAACTCTTTGGAAGTCTGATGTGTTCACATGTAATCCGATCGTCGCCTTTGCTCGGGTGTTTGGAGCGCAAACTGTTCTTGTGTTCATCGACATACGGGTCACCAAGGTAGAGTTCTCAGAAGCGTAGTGTGCTTGAGACCAAGAATATCCGTCCCTGCATATTATTGAGTCTCTTCCAAGCGTGCCTTTTCGGTCAGTCTCCCCTCATACCGCGATTTAGGGAGACCTATCTTCTTAAGGCCAGGAATGAAGTCAACACAAAACCCGATGACATCCTCTCGCTTTGATGGCCCATGGAGATGCTTCCTTACGGCCTAGCACGGTTCTGAACATATTTCTTTAGGACTCCATGAACCTTTCAAAGGGGTACATATTGTGTAGAAATACGGCCCCGTAATGACAATCTCGTCGACTAGATGAACTAGGACGTGCGTCATGATATTGAAGAAGGATGGTGGGAACACCAGCTCAAAGCCCGACAAGACATTGCGCCACATCACTCCTTAGCGTTGGTACGATTTCTGGATCGATCACCTTACGAGATATTGCATTGAGGAATGCACATAGCTTCACAATGGCTAATCGGACGCTTTTCCGATAGAAGCCCCTCAATGCAACCGGAAGCGATTGCGTCATAATCACGTGGCAGTCATGAGACTTTAGGTTCGGAACTTTTCTCCGGCATATTTATTATTCCCTTTATATTCGACGAGAAGCCGCCGGGACCTTCATCTCGAGCAGGCATTGAAAGAATATTTCTTTCTCTTCTTTCAGAAGAGCGATCTGGCGGGACCTTCATATCGCTTCGGAGGCATGCCCTCTTTTTCGTGCAAGCGTTGTAGGTCCTCTCGTGCCTCAGGTGTATCTTTTGTCTTCCCATACACGCCCAAGAAGCCTAGCAGGTTCACGCAAAGGTTCTTCGTCACGTGCATCACGTCGATCGAAGAGCGGACCTCTAGGTCTTTCCAAAGAGGGTAGGTCCCAAAATATAGATTTCTTCTTCCACATGGGTGCGTGATTCTCGGCGTCATTCGAACAGCTAGTCCGCGGGACCCTTTCCAAAGATTACGTGTAAATCATTGACCATAGCAAATGCGTGATCACCGCGCGCATGGCGGGCTTCTTCCGTGATCTGCCTCGCTTTTGAAATGCTTGCCTTTCTTTCGACATTGATGGTTGGTCGGAAGAAATCGACGATGGCCTGTGTACACATTCTTCCTGCAGCTTCGGTATATACTATCGGTGTCAAGTAAACAGTGCATGCATTCGTGGTATCCCTTGTTTGTCCGTCTCCGAAGGTTACCGAGAGCGGGCCAATCGTTGATGGTCATGAACAAAGAACGCCTTTAGGTCAAATTCCTCCTTTTGTGCTCATCCCACGTACATACACCATTTCCATTCCACAGCTGTAAAAGTTCTTCAACTAATGGCCTTAGGTACACATCAATGTCGTTGCGGGTTGCTTAGGGCCTTGGATGAGAACCGGCATCATAATGAACTTCCGCTTCATGCACATCCAAGGAGGAAGGTTATACATACATAGAGTCACGGGCCAGTGCTTGTGATTGCTGCTCTGCTCCCGAAAGGATTAATGCCATCCACGCTTAAAGCAAACCATACGTTCCTTGGGTCCTTTGCAAACTCATCCCGATTACTTTCTCTCGATTTTTCTCCACTGCGACCCGTCATCGGGTGCTCTCAACTTCCGTCTTTCTTACGGTCCTCAACGTGCCATCGCATCAACTTGGCATGCTCTCCGCTTACGAACAGACGCTTTCAACCGTGGTATTATAGGAGCATACCACATCACCTTCGCAGGAACCCTCTTCCCGGGAGGCTCGTAAATCAACATCACTGTGGTCATCTCGTCTGATCTTATACCGCAATGCACCGCATACCGGGCATGCGTTCAGATACTTGTAGGCACCACGGTAGAGGATGTAGTCATTAGGGCATGCATGTATCTTCTCCACCTCCAATCCTAGAGGGTATACGACCTTCTTTGCTGCGTATGTACTGTCGGGCAATTCGTTATCCTTTGGAAGCTTCTTCTTCATTATTTTCAAGAGCTTCTCAAATCCTTTATCGAGCAGCATTCTCCGCCTTCCACCGCAGCAATTCGAGTACGGTACCGAGCTTTGTGTTGCCATCTTCGCAATTGGGGTACAACCCTTTTTGTGATCCTCTAACATGCGATCGAACTTCAGCTTCTCCTTTTGACTTTCGCATTGTGTCCTTGCATCGACAATGACCCGGCGGAGATCATCATCATCGGGCACATCGTCTGGGTTCCTCTTGATCTTCAGCTCGCTTGCTCCGGCACCATCGTGCACATCGTGCAGTGCATCTTGATGTTCAAGAGCATCACCGTATTCAGGGGCACATAGTTGTCATCGTACTCTTCTTCCTCGCCGTCTTCCATCATAACCCCTATTTCTCCGTGCCTCGTCCAAACATTATAGTGTGGCATGAAACCTTTGTAAAGCGGTGGGTGTGAAGGATTTTCCGGTCGAGTAAGACTTCAGTATTCCCACATATAGGGCATGGACAACACATAAAACCATTCTCGCTTGTTTGCCTCAGCCACTTCGAGAAAATCATGCACGCCTTAATGTACTTTGAGGTGTGTACATCACCGTACATCCATTGCCGGTTCATCTGCGTGCATTATATATAATTAAGTGTGTCAAAAATCATTACAGAACATCATGAATAGATAATTAAGTGACCAAATTAATAGAAGTTCATCATCACATAAAAACCAAAGTACATACATAGTTCTCATCTAACAACATAAAGATCTGCAGAGCATCTAAATTAATTAAACCATACATTGAAACTATGTAAAACATTTCAATGCGAAAACAAATACGATCATAATCGCAACCAAGGTAACAACTGATCCAACGGCATAATGATACCAAGCCTCGGTATGAATGGCATATTTTCTAATCTTTCTCATCTTCAAGCGCATTGCATCCATCTTGATCTTGTGATCATCGGCGACATCCGCAACATGCAACTCCAATATCATCTTCTCCTCCTCAAGTTTTTATTTTTTTCCTTCAAGAAATTGTTTTCTTCTTCAACTAAATTTAACCTCTCGACAATAGGGTCGGTTGGAATTTCGGTTCAACAACCTCCTAGATAAATAAAATCTATGTCACGTTGGTCGGCATAATTTTCATAAACAATAAATGAACCAATAGTTATGAAAAGATAATATATACCACATCCGAATCATAGATGTGACGAGGGCCGACGGGGGCGGATACCAAAACCATCGCACTATATAAGATGCAATAATAAGTAAGAAAATAATACAAGTATCTATCTAAACAAACAAGTAATAATATTTTTCCTTTTAGAAAGAAGATAAGAACAAGAGGCTCACCACGGTGGTGCCGGCGATGAGATCGGCGCGGGTGATCGACGGCGATGAAGACGGGGACGGGGCGTGACGGACCGCTAAACCTAGATAAATATTGAGGAAAATGGAGCTTGGCGGTCGAGCTTGGAGAGGAGAAACCTTAAGTAGTGTGGCTCGGGCATTCCATCGAACACCTTGTGTGCATAGGAGGTGAGCTAGAGCACCACCAAGCCCTCTCCCTCGGCCGTAAAAAGCAGAGCAGGTGTGCTCTGCTCTTGCGCGAGGGGCTATATATAGGCAGCACCATTAGCCCGGTTGGTGGCTTGAACCGGGACTAAAGGGAAGCCTTTGGTCCCGGTTCATGCCACCAACCGGGACCAATAGTGGTGGGCCAGAGCGTGACCATTGGTCCCGGTTCGTCCCACCAACCGGGACCAAAAGGTCCGGACGAACCGGGACCAATGGCCCACGTGGCCCGGCCGGCCCCCTGGACTCACGAACCGGGGCAAATAGCTCCATTGGTCCCGGTTCTGGATTGAACCGGGACTAATGGGCTAAACTGGCCTGGACGAAAGCCCTGTTTTCTACTAGTGGAAACAACACTTCCTATATATAATTCTTTACCTCCGGACCATTCCGGAATTCCTCGTGACGTCCGGGATCTCATCCGGGACTCCGAACAACTTTCGGTTTGCTGCATACTCATATTCATACAACCCTAGCGTCACCGAACCTTATGTGTAGACCCTACGGGTTCGGAGACATCTTGAGACATGACCGAGACGGCTCTCCGGTCAATAACCAACAGCGGTATCTAGATACCCATGTTGGCTCCCACATGCTCCTCGATGATCTCATCGGATGAACCACGATGTCGAGGATTCAAGCAACCCCGTATACTATTCCCTTTGTCAAACGGTATGTTACTTGCTCGAGATTCGATCGTTGGTATCCCAATACCTTGTTCAATCTCGTTACCGGCAAGTCACTTTACTCGTACCGTAATGCATGATCCCGTGACCAAACACTTGGTCACTTTGAGCTCATTATGATGATGCATTATCGAGTGGGCCCAGTGATACCTCTCCGTAATACGGATTGACAAATCCCAGTCTCGATCCGTGTCAACCCAACAGACACTTTCGGAGATACATGTAGTGCACCTTTATAGTCACCCAGTTACGTTGTGACGTTTGGTACACCCAAAGCACTCCTACGGTATCCGGGAGTTACACGATCTCATGGTCTAAGGAAAAGATACTTGACATTGGAAAAAGCTCTAGCAAACGAACTACACGATCTTGTGCTATGCTTAGGATTGGGTCTTGTCCATCACATCATTCTCCTAATGATGTGATCCCGTTATCAATGACATCTAATGTCCATAGTCAGGAAACCATGACTATCTATTGATCAACGAGCTAGTCAACTAGAGGCTCACTAGGGACATGTTGTGGTCTATGTATTCACACGTGTATTACGATTTCCGGATAATACAATTATAGCATGAATAAAAGACAATTATCACGAACAAGGAAATATAATAATAATCCTTTTATTATTGCCTCTAGGGCATATTTCCAACAGTCTCCCACTTGCACTAGAGTCAATAATCTATTTACATTGTGATGAATCGAACACCCATAGAGTTACGGTGTTGATCATGTTTTGCTCATGAAGAGGTTTAGTCAACGGATCTGCGACATTCAGATCCGTATGCACTTTGCAAATTTCTATGTCTCCATCTTGAACATTTTCACGAATGGAGTTGAAGCGACGCTTGATGTGCTCGGTCTTCTTGTGAAACACAGGGCTTCTTGGCAAGTGCAATAGCTCCGGTGTTGTCACGTAACAGTTTGATCGGCCCCGACGCATTGGGTATGACTCCTAGGTCGGTGATGAACTCCTTCACCCAAATTGCTTCATGCGCTGCCTCCGAGGCTGCCATGTACTCCGCTTCACATGTAGATCCCGCCACGACGCTTCGCTTGCGCACACCAGCTATCGCCCCACCATTCAACATATACACGTATCCGGTTTGTGACTTAGAGTCATCCAGATCTGTGTCGAAGCTAGCGCCGACGTAACCCTTTACTGACGAGCTCTTCGTCACCTCCATAAACGAGAAACATGTCCTTAGTCCTTTTCGGTACTTCAGGATATTCTTGACCGCTGTCCGGTGTTCCATGCCGGGATTACTTTGGTACCTTCCTACCAAACTTACAAAGAAGGTTTACATCGTGTCTAGTACACAAAGCATGGCATACATAATAGACCCTATGGCTGATGCATAGGGATGACACTCATCTCTTCTATATCTTGTGCCGTGGTGGGACATTGAGCCGAGCTCAATTTCACACCTTGTAATACAGGCAAGAACCCTTTCTTGGACTGATCCATTTTGAACTTCTTCAATATCTTATCAAGGTATGTGCTTTGTGAAAGACCTATGAGGCGTCTCGATCTATCTCTATAGATCTTGATGCCTAATATATAAGCAGCTTCTCCAAGGTCCTTCATTGAAAAACTCTTATTCAAGTAGGCCTTAATGCTGTCCAAAAGTTCCATATCATTTCCCATCAAAAGTATGTCATCTACATATAATATGAGAAATGCTCTGAGCTCCCACTCACTTTCTTGTAAACGCAGGCTTCTCCATAAGTCTCAAGATAACCCAAACGCTTTGATCATCTCATCAAAGCGAATGTTCCAACTCCGAGATGCTTGCAACAGCCCATAAATGGATCGCTGGAGCTTGCATACCTTGTTAGATTTCTTAGGGTCGACAAAACCTTCCGGCTGCATCATATACAGTTCTTCCTTAAGATAGCCGTTAAGGAATGCCGTTTTGACGTCCATTTGCCATATCTCATAATCATAGTATGCGGCAATTGCTAACATGATTCGGACGGACTTCAGCCTTCGCCACGGAGAGAAAGTCTCATTGTAGTCAACCCCTTGAACTTGCCGATAACCCTTAGCGACAAGTCGAGCTTTATAGATGGTAACATTACCATCCGTCCGCCTTCTTCTTCTTAAAGATCCATTTGTTTTCTATCGTCACGATCATCGGCAAGTCTGTCACAAAGTCCATACTTTGTTTTCATACATGGATCCTATCTCGGATTGCATGGCTTCAAGCCATTTGTTGGAATCTGGGCCCGCCATGGCTTCTTCATAGTTCGAAGGTTCACCGTTGTCCAACAACATGATTTCCAGGAAAGGGTTGCCATACCACTGGTGTGGAACGTGTCTGGTGGACCCTCTGAAGTTCAAGCAACTTGATCCAAGTACCTTGATCATCATCATTCATTTCCTCTCCGGTCGGTGTAGGCACCACAGAACATTTTCTGAGCTGCACTACTTTCCGGTTCAAGAGGTAGTACTTCATCGAGTTCTACTTTCCTCCCACTTACTCCTTTCGAGAGAAACTCCTTTTCCGAAAGGATCCGTTCTTGGCAACAAAGATCTTGCCTTCGGATCTAAGGTAGAAGGTATACCCAATGGTTTCCTTAGGGTATCCTATGAAGACGCATTTTTCCGACTTGGGTTTGAGCTTTTCAGGTTGAAGTTTCTTGACATAAGCATCACATCCCCAAACTTTTAGAAACGACAGCTTAGGTTTCTTCCCAAACCATAATTCATACGGTGTCATCTCAATGGATTTAGACGGTGCCCTATTTAAAGTGAATGTAGCTGTCTCTAGAGCGTATCCCCAAAATGATAGCGGTAAATCAGTAAGAGACATCATAGATCGCACCATATCCAATAGAGTGCGATTACAACGTTCTGACACACCGTTACACTGAGGTGTTCTAGGCAGTGTGAGTTGTGAAACGATTCCACATTTCATTAAGTGTGTACCAAATTCGTGACTTAAATATTCTCCTCCACGATCTGATCGTAAGAACTTTATTCTTCGGTCACGTTGATTCTCTACCTCATTCTGAAATTCCTTGAACTTTTCAAAGGTCTCAGACTTGTGTTTCATCAAGTAAACATACCCATATCTACTCAAGTCATCAGTGAGAGTGAGAACATAACGATATCCTCCACGAGCCTCAACGCTCATTGGACCGCACACATCGGTATGTATGATTTCCAATAAGTTGGTTGCTCGCTCCATTGTTCCGGAGAATGGAGTCTTGGTCATTTTGCCCATAAGGCATGGTTCGCATGTGTCAAATGATTCATAATCGAGAGACTCTAAAAGTCCATCGAATGGAGCTTCTTCATGCGCTTGACACCAATGTGACCAAGGCGGCGATGCCACAAGTTTGTGGGACTATCGTTATCAACTTTACATCTTTTGGTATTCACACTATGAATATGTGTAATATTACGCTCGAGATTCATTAAGAATAAACCATTGACCATCGGAGCATGACCATAAAACATATCTCTCATATAAATAGAACAACCATTATTCTCGGATTCAAATGAGTAGCCATCTCGTATTAAACGAGATCCTGATACAATGTTCATGCTCAAACTTGGCACTAAATAACAATTATTAAGGTTCAAAACTAATCCCGTAGGTAAATGTAGAGGTAGCGTGCCGACGGCGATCACATCGACCTTGGAACCATTCCCGACGCGCATTGTCACCTCGTCCTTCGCCAGTCTCCGTTTATTCCGCAGCTCCTGCTGTGAGTTACAAATATGAGCAACGGCACCGGTATCAAATACCTGTGAGTTACTACAGTAATCGGTAAGGTACACATCAATTACATGTATATCAAATATACCTTTAGTGTTGCCGGCCTTCTTGTCTCGCTAAGTATTTGGGGCATTTCGCATCCATGACCCTTCCCTTTGCAATAAAAGCACCTACCTCGTGCTTGGGTCCATTCTTTGACTTCTTCCCAAGAATCGGCTTATCGGGCGGCAACATCCTTGCCGTCCTTCTTGAAGTTCTTCTGACGCTTGCCCTTCTTGAACTTAGTGGTTTTATTGACCATCAACACTTGATGTTCTTTCTTGATTTCTACCTCTGCTGACTTCAACATTGAAAATACTTCAGAAATAGTTTTCACCATCCCCTGCATATTGTAGTTCATCACAAAGCTCTTGTAGCTTGGTGGGAGCGACTGAAGGATTCTTTCAATGACCACCTCGTCCAGGAGGTTAATGTCCAATCGACAAAGCGGTTGTGCAACCTGGACATTTTGAGTATGTGCTCACTGACATAACTATTTTCCTCCATCTTACAACTATAGAACTTGTCGGAGACTTCATATCTCTCGACCTGGGCATGAGCTTGGAAAACCATTTTCAGCTCCTCGAACATCTCATATGCTCCGTGTTGCTCAAAACGCTTTTGGAGCCCCGGTTCTAAGCTGTAAAGCATGTCGCCCGAACGAGGGAGTAATCATCAAGACGAGACTGCCAAGCGTTCATAACGTCTTGGTTCTTCAGGATGGGTGCTTCACCTAGCGGTGCTTCTAGGACATATTGTTTCTTGGCTGCTATGAGGATGATCCTCGTGTTCCGGACCAGTCTGAATAGTTGCTGCCATCATCTTTCAAATTTTGGTTTTCTAGGAACGCATTGAAGTTCATGGTGACATGAGCGTTGGCCATTTGATCTACAAGACATTTTGCAAAGATTTTAGACTAATGTTCATGATAATTAAGTTCATCTAATCAAATTATTTAATGAAGTCCCACTCAGATTTGACATCCCTCTAGTCATCTAAGTGTTACATGATCCGAGTCGACTAGGCCGTGTCCGATCATCACGTGAGATGGACTAGTCATCGTCGGTGAACATCTCCATGTTGATCGTATCTTCCATACGACTCATGTTCGACCTTTCGGTCTCTTGTGTTCCGAGGCCATGTCTGTACATGCTAGGCTCGTCAAGTTTAACCTAAGTGTTTTGCATGTGTAAAACTGTCTTACACCCGTTGTATGTGAACGTAAGAATCTATCACACCCGTTCATCACGTGGTGCTTCAAACGCATTTAACTTTAGCAACGGCGCACAGTTAGGGAGAACGCTTTCTTGAAATTATTATAAGGTATCATCTTATTTACTACCGTCGTTCTAAGTAAACAAGATGCAAAAACATAATAAACATCACATGCAATTATATAGTAGTGACATGATATGGCCAATATCATATAGCTCCTTTGATCTTCATCTTCGGGGCTCCATGATCATCTTGTCACCGGCATGACACCATGATCTCCATCATCATGATCTCCATCATCGTGTCTCCATGAAGTTGCTCGCCAACTATTACTTCTACCACTATGGCTAACGCGTTTAGCAATAAAGTAATTTACATGGTGTTTCTCAATGACACGCAGGTCATACAAAAAATAAAGACAACTCCTATGGCTCCTGCCGGTTGTCATACTCATCGACATGCAAGTCGTGATTCCTATTACAAGAACATGATCTCATACATCACATATATATCATTCATCATTCATCACAACTTTGGCCATATCACATCACAAAACACTTGCTGCAAAAACAAGTTAGACGTCCTCTAATTGTTGTTGCAAGTTTTTACGTGGCTGCAATAGGGTTCTAGCAAGAACGTTTTCTTACCTACGTGAAAGCCACAACGTGATTTGTCAACTTCTATTTACCCTTCATAAGGACCCTTTTCATCGAATCCGCTCCAACTAAAGTGGGAGAGACAGACACCCGCTAGCCACCTTATGCAACTAGTGCATGTCACCGGTGGAACCTGTCTCACGTAAGCGCACGTGTAAGGTCGGTCCGGCCGCTTCATCCCACAATACCGCTGAAGCAAGATAAGACTAGTAGCGGCAAGAAAGTTGACAACATCTACGCCCACAACAAATTGTGTTCTACTCGTGTAATAGAGAACTACGCATAGACCTAGCTCATGATGCCACTGTTGGGGAACGTTGCATAAAATAAAAAATTTCCTACGTTCACTAAGATTCATCTATGAGTTCATCTAGCAACGAGTAAGAGAGATGCATCTACATACCCTTTGTAGATCGCGTGCGGAAGCGTTCAAGAGAACGGGGTTGAGGGAGTCGTTCTCGTCGTGATCCAAATCACCGGAGATCCTAGCGCCGAACGGACGGCACCTCCGCGTTCAACACACGTACGGTCAGCGTGACGTCTCCTCCGTCTTGATCCAACAAGGGGGAAGGAGAGGTTGATGAAGATCCGGCAGCACAACGGCGTGGTGATGGATGCAGCAGGACTCCGACAGGGCTTCGCCAAGCAACTTCGGGAGGAGGAAGAGGTGTAGCAGGAGGAGGGAGGCGCCAAGACTCAGGGTGCGGCTGCCCTCCCTCCCCCCCTCCTTTATATAGGCCCCCAGGGGGGGCGACGGCCCTGGAGATTGAATCTCCCAAGGGGGGCGGCGGCCAGGGGGGAGACTTGCCCCCCAAGGCAAGTGGGGCGCCCCCCACCCCTAGGGTTTCCAACCCTAGGCGCAGGGTGGCCCAAGGGGGGGCGCACCAGCCCACCAGGGGCTGGTTCCCTCCCCACTTCCGCCCACGGGGCCCTCCGAGATAGGTGGCCCCACCCGGTGGACCCCCGGGACCCTTCCGGTGGTCCCGGTACAATACCGGGTGACCCCGAAACTTTCCCGATGACCGAAATAGCACTTCCTATATATAATTCTTTACCTCCGGACCATTCCGGAACTCCTCGTGACGTCCGGAATCTCATCCGGGACTCCTAACAACTTTCGGTTTGCTGCATACTCATATTCATACAACCCTAGCGCCACCGAACCTTAAGTGTGTAGACCCTACGGGTTCAGGAGACATGCAGACATGACCGAGACGGCTCTCCGGTCAATAACCAACAGTGGGATCTGGATACCTATGTTGGCTCCCACATGCTCCTCGATGATCTCATCGGATGAACCACGATGTCGAGGATTCAAGCAACCCCGTATACTATTCCCTTTGTCAAACGGTATGTTACTTGCCCGAGATTCGATCGTTGGTATCCCAATACCTCGTTCAATCTCGTTACCGGCAAGTCACTTTACTCGTACCGTAATGCATGATCCCGTGACCAAACACTTGGTCACTTTGAGCTCATTATGATGATGCATTATCGAGTGGGCCCAGTGATACCTCTCTGTAATAAGGAGTGACAAATCCCAGTCTCGATCTGTGTCAACCCAACATACACTTTCGGAGATACCTGTAGTGCACCTTTATAGTCACCCAGTTATGTTGTGATGTTTGGTACACCCAAAGCACTCCTATGGTATCCGGGAGTTACACGATCTCATGGTCTAAGGAAAAGATACTTGACATTGAAAAAGCTCTAGCAAACGAACTACACGATCTTGTGCTATGCTTAGGATTGGGTCTTGTCCATCACATCATTCTCCTAATGATGTGATCCCGTTATCAATGACATCCAATGTCCATAGTCAGGAAACCATGACTATCTATTGATCAATGAGCTAGTCAACTAGAGGTTCACTAGGGACATGTTGTGGTCTATGTATTCACACATGTATTACGATTTCTGGATAATACAATTATAGCATGAATAAAAGACAATTATCACGAACAAGGAAATACAATAATAATAATCCTTTTATTATTGCCTCTAGGGCATATTTCCAACAGAGGCCGGGAGGTTTACTTGAAAAATCTAGTTGTTTGCAAAAACTTGTATGTATTCGAAGTATGTAAGCATATGACTAATTAGCAGGCCAAAATGAAAATGGTAAGTTAGGCAACGTTTCAACTTTGAAACATGCATGGAATATTTTTATGCAAAACTAAAGTGAAAAAATTATGTTCAACAAAACAATTATCTAAACATGTTTACATAAATACCAAAGGCAATGGACAATTAATTAATCAAATTGAGCATAGGTACATAATGAAGTCCTTTCTGTCCCCAAGCCATAGGCTCACATCTATTATGAGATCGTATATATATAGTTGGCCTTTCCTGGATATATTTTTGAACAATCACTGGGTGGGTGGGAGTTCCCCACCTGAATGTATTTACCACCTCAACATTGCAGGTACCATGTTACAATAGAGAGGAGAGGTGCAACTGCAAGACATGGCGGTGTCCTTTTGAGAGATATCATTTAATCTAAAAATCCAAAGCAAAAAGTCTAGAACAATGTTTCTAATGGTGCTTCTGGAGCTATGTGACTACGCTCGGAATGACCTTAAGTCCCAAATCTTCCATAGGATAGTGAGAGCGACCGTTGGCCAAATGCTGGGGTCGAGGCCCGAACGAGAAGGCACATCCCAAATGAATTACATGGATGGAAGGGCAGCAAGGCCAAAATCAAGCCACACTTGTGAAGCTTCCGGAAAATGGAGCACAATATTCTTGGCATCTTTCATGAGGGCATCACACCTAGGACAAGCTGCTGAAGAAACAATGCACTCGTGCAATAGGTTTGCCCTGGAGTCTAAACGATCCCTCAAAATGAGCCAAGCGAAGATCTTTACTTTTATGGGGTCATTAGAGGACCAAATGTAGTCGGAGTTGCACTCGACTGGTCAGTGATGATTGTGTAGGTGTTGTGAGCGGAGAAGGGCAGTCCATGAAGTAGAGAGTGTTCATCATTGGGTTCACTTCAGGGGAAATCCCGCAACAAAGACAAAACGGTCTTTCCTGATAATTATAAATGTGAATGCATGTTTAATCCTCATAATATATTCATAAGATATATTCGATATGTAGTGTATCCATTTAGAAGTAAATAATAATAGCCCCCCAAAAAATAGGCGCCCATGTGCAAGAACAATGAATTAGCCTACACAATACCCTAACTTGCGTACCATGACTATTGACCAATAGGTTGCTGAGATTCCTTGGTCAAACTAAGAGGCTAAGCTTCCAATTATATAGACATATAACTACTGATTGCATTCATGCACTTATATTTTAAGATATATACTATTAAAGTAAAGTACGTGGCTGTGCATGCATGCATGCGTCGATTAGTTGGAGAGAATTTGGGAAAAGGGAATCTTGGCTTCGTTCACAGAATGACCATCATTTGTCACTTTGCAATCCATTTGAACAATAAGCTTCCAGTGAAGTGCATCAAGCGTTGTATACTTGAAGTGCATCAATTAATCTAAAAAAGTGCATCAATCCGTTTGCATCAAGGGTTTCATCAGAGAATGGCCATTGCTTGTGGAGTACTTTATAAATAAAGCAAACCACCAAGGCCATAAAGCTGCTAACCTTGGTACAAACATGTTATCCTTTTAATTTTATATAGCTGATCTAAACTATTCTCTAAGACTACAATTCGAACTAAACTAATTAGCAACTAACACTCTTGTGCCACTTTAAGCCCCACTTAGATAGAATATTGCAAACACAATAATAGGAGAAACAAAATATTACTATAGAATGATTCCTCTGTAGGATGTAATGTCTTGTGGGTTCCTGTAGAAATTGAAAATGCAATTATTACAGAGTAATTGTTTAGATGCTTGGGTATCCCCAGGCCTGAAGCTGAAAGACATTTCTAAGCTTTTCATAAAAAGCTGGGCACCATTGCCTATTTCCTATTAAAAAATGTTTAGATGCTCTACAGGAAACAGCAATAAAATGTTTCTCTAACAGAAATTTAAAAAGGGTGAAAGGATTACCCTCTTACTTTTTAACTTGTCAAAGTGATTTAACACGAGCTTTGAACTCATGTTCTATAATCTCCTCCAAAGAAAAGGAAATTTGTATGTAGGATAATAATGGTGCATACATACAACCCAACAGGATCATGAACAAATTCTCATGTAATTTCAATTGTAGAATATTATTATTTTTCTTCAGACGAGCCCTTTATGCATTCAATCCTGTCAATTAAGTAAGCAGTTGGCCGTGAGATTGCCAAGTGTGATCATCAAAAGCTTGCAAGTTAATGTGGTGCATGACACGTACGTAAAAACCTCCTTCAACTTCACGAAGTGTCCGGACAGTTAATTTTGTGAGGATAATCTACCTGCTACGGATCAGTTGCTAACTTGGAATGAACAGATAAATTTACAATAATCCGTTATCTGTGATATATTCTAATCAGTTTTGTCTAGCTGAACCTCGCATGTTGACCAGATTCCTGTAAGAGCATTTGTGCATCGAAGCGAGCGCGCTAGATAGCGTAAGAGGCACTTCAGCCAACAATGCAAGTAAGGGAAATAAGCAGGTACTTCAGTCAACAATGCAACAAGGTTGTCTAAGTTAATCAAGGAGGACGGCATGTGACAGGAACTTATCCAAAATAAATACTTGGGAGATCCAAGAGTCTTAAGTAGAGTGGAATCAGGGACTCTAATTTGTGGCCCGGCCTGATGAATGTAAAACGGGATTTTTTACGGCTTGGGATGTTTAACAACAAAGATGGCTCTCAAGTGAGATTTGGAGGATATTTGGTTTGGAAACACATAGCTCACCAAAAAATATCTACGCCTTTACACATTAGTGAGGGTAAAAAATATCTAGATTTGTGCCGGTTGTGGCTTGTTTTTTTATTTTTGAGTACTATGTTGGTGTTAGAGATTGATGGTCTTGAACTTTAATGAAATATGTTGTGTGCGTCGTAATGATGCAGAGGCCATCGGGGTGCTACAAGACTGGCACTGGTGCTGCAAGCCGTCATGAACTGCCAAAATGGGGACACCACCGACGCTTAAAAGGGGCAGCGTCGGTGTTGCAAAGTACCATCGCCGATGCAGTAACCGAGGGTGCTACAAAGATTGTTAGTGTTGCTGCAACCTATCACTGCGCTACTGCAAGGGGAGGGGGTGGCGATGATGCAATGAAGTTCTTCAGCACCAACAACACTCACGGCGGTGGCAGCTACACCCAAGAGTACACACGCAAGCAAGCTAGGGGGGATTTGATCGGGTGGCGAGGTCTAGGGCAAGCACTACCCTAATTTCTAACACATATGGAGCGCCATAGGAAAGATACTACCGAAAACATGACTAATCTTGTGGGCAAAAAACAATGAGAAGTGTGTGTATATAAAAAAAACTTATACACATGGCAACTAAATGAGTCTTAAGAACACGCCGACCATTAGATGATTCTGTTTTAGTTGATATTGATATATCATCATGTCAAAACGATAGGAAAAAAAATGGTGGAGACCGTACGCAGATCTCCTCTTGTGTGTGCACACTACGATCTACCGCCACCTGTCAAGCTAGAGCATCCCATGTAATCCTTTCGCCACATGCATCGCTCCTTCCCTCGGCTCCTTTTCACTTCTCGGCGTGTTCCGCTCGATCTTAGAAATGTGTCGAGGTCGTGCAGAACGTGCCGAGAAGCCATCGCGCGAGTCATGGACACGGGTGAGTGTCAGACACATGTCACTTCGGTTAGACAGGTGTTGGCAGATCTCACAGAGTGCACACGAGGAGATTTGTGTACAGTCTCCACCCCTTTTTCCCCAAACAATATTAGTGCTCTTCTACTCACAGAGGGTCACTCTCGATCGTTGTGCCGACGTTCCACGAATTGCTGGCTAGCTAGCTTGCCATCGTGCGTACGTAGGTACTCCTACATGCGTGACCACGACGCAGAGATGAGAGGTAAATCACGAACCCCATGCGCAAGCGCGTACGTGGAAGTTTTCGTGTCTTAATTCATTTCTTCCTAGCTAGCTGTGCATGCAGTGACTGTGTCTCTACGTTGCTTTGATTCCCTATGTCACCTTGATCAATGTGCTGCACTGTAGTACATGTAGCACTTCAAATACGCCATCCCCCGGCCCGTATATATGTGATCTTTTACCCCGTGTGAGTTTCATGACGTACGCCTTCCTACATACGCTGTAATTATATGGTCAATCATGATACGTAGAGATCCTAATTCCTATGCAGAAAACTGTATGTGACTTATATATAACCTCTAGAAAACGCATATAAAATCGCATAGTCGTACGTTCATTGTCATATATTTGTTACTCCTTGACCATATATATAGATCCAGAAAGTAGTAGTACATCATACCAAAGTCCTACACCTTTTGCGAATGAAATGCTACACCTTAACCATCTATCCAGAAAGTTACCAGTCGTCTGACTGGACAGACAGTTGACAATGTGCTAGCTCGTTAAGAAACTTCAAGACGAGCTGCCACGCAAAGTCACTAATTAGTAACTCAGCTTTCAAATTCACCTAGGCTGAGATCTCTAATCGGGACGAGTAAAGTAACAAAAGTCATTCCTATGGCCAAGACAAGAGCGCAAGATTAGGCATTAATCTAGAGCGCAGCGCAATAAAGTAAGGCGATTTGCAGGGAATAGAAGAAGAATGGAGAGATTGGGATTTGGGGCGATGGAATTAGAGGTTTAATTCCCTTGTTCCCCTGACTCCCACGTGCAAAGTCCAAACTGGAGCACAGATAGTCTACCACTCTATCACATAGTCTATATCTATACTCTATACCTACTAATAAAAGAAATAGGTATTCTTAGTCCGCCATGCTATTTTATAGAAAAACCCCCTGATATTTCGGACATAACCCGCTGTACATATTAAATGTTTTTTAAAATACTCATATCTTCTAAACTGTAACTCCAAATTTAACATGTTATATATGGAATTTGTTTAGAAAAATATATAGAATCTGAATATGATGTTATTTTACCTGTTAACCGTTTAAAAAAACTATGTAGGGTGCAATCTTAATCAACGGTGAATTATCCGTCTTTCTTTCATATCGGTACTGATCCGGTTTATGGATGAATATCTCAGCAAAATTAAGATTGGAGACGAATTAAAGATCACTTGTCCGTTGATTTGTACGCATTAAATCTATATGCAAACCGTGTTTAACTAGAAGACATGTGGAATCTTGAACTTGCGGTTTGTAGGCAAATACCATCTTTGTTTGGGTCGTAGCTACAAATACTCATATTATAGACCATTTTTTATAAATTAAGAGTGTGTGGTATTCTTTTCTCCCGTTGCAACGCACGGGCCATTATACTAGTACTTCTTACAGACTAACCCTTGCTCACTTTGCTCTCTCCAACACGTTTTTTTTCCTTTGAGAAAAAACAAACACCAAGTCTAGATAATTGGCCTCGATAATTTTTTGTGGCAGGGGCGCTTCTACAAAAGATCACACAGGAATGATACATTACTGTCCCAGATGGAGACACCGGATCGCTCCTTCTGAGGCCAGTTTTGGGGCAGGGTCCCCTAATCAAGGGACAATACCCCCTTCTTTTCATTTAGTCCTTCCAAAACTGCCCCAAGACATGCCTGGTCCATATTACTACATGTGCATGGACGCTAGTACTGTGATCCTATCAGTATGGTCAATGCTCTCGTAAAGAATTTAGCTACCTATATAGTATAGCACCAATGGCCAGCTCAAACCCATCCATGCACAGCCCAGGCAGTATATACAACATTTTATAGACCTAGGGTTTGTCTCTGGTGAGCATCTTGGACTGGCTAACCCTGCTGCCCCGCAGCTGCCCCTTCCCATATAACCCATGCACATCCTCTTCATTTCCCTTGCACCATCATCTTCCTCTTGTTTCTCTTGCTTCTCTCTCGCTCTCTCTATCCTTCGTTGGTTTGGGCACAAAAGGCAACAGGAGATTTTCCAAGGTTTGTGCTCTTCCTTTTGTTATATATTATTACCCCTATGCATGATGAGGAAGGTGGAAGGAGCTTCTGATTTGGTTTTGCTGATTGGTTCCACACACATGGTGTTTGCTTCTTCTTCTCAGATCGATCTTAGGGCCGGCGAGGGAGAGAGCCAGCATGCATCCGAGTGGCGGCGCGCTGTCGGTGCCACCGGGCTTCCGGTTCCATCCCACGGACGAGGAGCTCCTCTACTACTACCTGAGGAAGAAGGTCGCCTATGAGGCCATAGATCTTGACGTCATCAGGGAGATCGACCTCAACAAGCTTGAGCCATGGGACCTCAAAGGTAGGTGACCAAGCCGGCCGAGGCACCCCGTATTCAGGCAGCTAATTGATAAACTGATGGAGTGTTAATTAACTCAATCGTGCTGACAAACTATATGCATGTGTCGTGTCATGTAATGGCAGATCGGTGCAGGATAGGCACGGGGCCGCAGAACGAGTGGTACTTCTTCAGCCACAAGGACAAGAAGTACCCGACGGGGACGAGGACGAACCGGGCCACCACGGCGGGGTTCTGGAAAGCGACGGGCCGCGACAAGGCCATCTTCCTCGGCAGCGGCTCCAGGAGGATCGGCATGAGGAAGACGCTGGTGTTCTACGTCGGGAGGGCTCCCCACGGCAAGAAGACCGACTGGATCATGCACGAGTACCGCCTAGACGAAGACAACGTTGAGGTCCAGGTAGGCAAAGCATTCATCAGACACGAACTGAAAGCAAGTCCCACAGATACCGGGCTGTCTTTTCTTACCAGTATAATTTGGTCCGAAATGCAGGAAGATGGCTGGGTGGTGTGTAGGGTTTTCACCAAGAAGAGCTACACGAGAGGCGTGAACCCGGCGGAGATGGCGGGGTACGATGACGACGAGCTCCTCCACCCTTTCCCGGTTCCATCTTCCACCGCCGGCGCAATGCAAATGATCACGGACCAGAAGCACATCATGCACAACCCCGGCCACCTCATGCAGCAGCAGCAGCAGCACTACGACTTCCCTTCCTTCGACGCGTCCATGCAGCTCCCGCAGCTCATGAGCGCCGAGCACGAGCAGCAGACGCTCTCCTCCTTCCTCCCCGGCGCACCGGCCGCCGTCGCCATGAGCTCGCACGAGCTCGAGTGCTCACAGAACCTGATGAAGCTCACGTCGAGCGGCGCCAACGGAATGCTCCACCACGGTGGCGGTGGCGGTGGAGGCGACCCCCGCTTCCCCGGCACGGATTGGTCCATCCTGGACAAGCTCCTCGCCTCGCACCAGAACCTGGACCAGCTCTTCCAGGGCAAGGTTGCCGCCGCAGCAGCGGCATCAATAGCGCCTTATCAGCAGCAGAATCAGCAGCAGCTCATGGAGCAGCTTGGAGGCAGCAGCACTTCATCCATGCAGCGGATGCCACTGCAGTACCTCGGCTGTGAGGCCGCCGACCTCAGGTTCTCCAAGTAGCTAAATGGACCTTTGCCTAGCTAGCTGCCATGCTATAGTACTGTTGATCTGATCAGCTCCTGTTTTTCATATTTTTGTTAAGACCTGGTTCATTTGATCGTCGATCTACCTTGGTACGGAATGCATCTAAATGTGTATAAAGGAAAATTTTGTATATGTGGCTTCGAGTTTGCCTTAATTTGCTTAACCTACAAAATTTGGAGCTAGTATTGTTTAGCTACATTATACCTATTGGAGCAGGTAGGGCAGTTAATTTGCTCCACTAAGGTTCTATATTCATTCAGCAAAATAATGGCAAACTCGAAGTCACATTTACAAAGAAAAATCTAGCAATGCATACGATGTCTTTTGCGCTCTGCTGTGGAGCTAGCCTGGTTGGAGACGATGAGGATATAGTTTTGAAGTTTCAATTTGGCTGGACTTGCTTCGAAGGTTTGCTTGTTGGAGATATATGAGTGTGAAGAGAGAGTAGGGCCTTGGGGGCTGTTATATATATGCCCTGTACTATGGGTACTTGTTCCCTTTCATGACTTCAGAGTATCTGGTTTCCATTTATTCCTTGTTTACTAAAGATGATACTCCGCGGGTTGTTGCGGAAATTGCTTGCATTTATTTCAATCAAATTTGGTTGAATGAATAATTAGTATTTGAATTAACACATGAGAATTTGGAAGTAAAATACATATGTTTTATAGTATTTAATTATTGTATAGTTTAGAACATTTATTATATTTTTTAGTAAGAATACTTATTACATATGAGCAGCATGCATGATGCATATAAGGTGGGCCTTTTCCCATGCATAGTGGAATGATGAGTTGGCAATTGTATGTTGAGAGAACCCGCAAGAAAAATGCATGTTGAGAGAACTAGGTGATGCCCTGCACATTATTGCGCGAATGTTTTGCAATATATTTTAAAAGATATTGGTTTTATGGAAAAATATGAATATTCGAAGAAATAATATGAGAGCTAAAACTAAAAATACATATGCTTTATTGTGTTTGATTATTGTATTTTTGTAAAATACTAATTAAATATATCATGTATGTTTGCGTATTGAGGTGAACCTTTTCCTATGGCTCATTGAATGTTGAGGTGGGTCTTTTCTAATGCATGTTACTTGATGAGGTGTCATGCTTGCATGTTGAGAGAAATAGGTTAGTGAGGGCTAGCTATTTAGATATAGAAGATTAGAGTTAGTGGGAATCAACTATTTAGGTATACATGATATAGAATTCAATGGTGCTCATGAATGATTTGATTTATATAGATCAAAAACATGAATGGATTGGTTTGAATGGTATCAAGCTGAGGTTTCAATTTGATTTTAAAATACTAACTTGGGATCGAGTGGGAGAAAAAAGTTCAAGATTAGAGCTAAGAACATTGGTTCAATGGCTTTATGAGAATTTTTTGTTTTATAAAACGATAATATGCTTAGGGAAGAGAAATAATTCAATTTGGTCATCTGAATTTTGGATTGGAGTAAGGTGAAGAAAACGTATGATTTCTTGTTTTTGTGAGGAGTACTATTCATGATGAGATGATCATAAATATTTGAGGCACATATCAATGGTTATCATATCCTATTAACTATGACAAAACCTTTATCTTTGATTTCCCATTCTGTTCAAGCAATAAAAGGGGAGTATAAATGCAATTTCAAACATAAGGGTGACTTCCTTCACTAAAAAGTTATACATGATCATTTGAAAACATAAGGTAAACAAGATTCAAAATACTAGGAAAACATTAACTCAATTCTTCATAAAAAAGAAACTTTCTTCATGAGAAAGGGGTAAAATTGTTTTCCTCGCCATGGTAAACAGTTGATAGAATTTTCTGCAATGGAATATATCGAGCTAGCCTTGTTAATTTCCACAATGGAAGGCGATGTTTTTTTCTTTCTAATATTCCATGTTGCTAAAGCTGCTATATTTCAAATTATTGTTAGAACTCAATGTCAAAAAAATGTGAAAAGGACAAAGGCTATATATTAAGTATCACAAGTCTTTACAAACACATTCTTACATTAAAAAATTACATCCAATTCCTTAGGTGTGCCAAAATCTTCTTCCTCCTGCACCCATTGTAAATATCAAGGCAAAATTACTATCGTAAATGTATCGTTTTCATGTGCCAAGCTTTTGATCTAGCAGGGTTTGTATCATGGAATGACACTAGATAACTTTGGCCCTTTGTATTTTAGCTAGCCAAAATGAGTAGAGTAAGGTTTTTCTATTGAAGTTTTGTCAAGCCCCAAAACTTTCCTCTCCTAATCCTAGTGGGAGGCGATCTTCGGCGCACCACACTACCACTCTCCTCCTTTGGTAGGTCGCCGCCCCCCTCCTCCTCTGCTGGCCCTGCAATAATGTCGTCTCTGGTGACGCATCGTTGATAGTGGCGTTGCCGTCTGCCGACGAATAATTATTCCTTGAGATATCCCATCTTGACCGTGTTGCCTACAACAATATTGATGGTTCACGAGCATAGGTTTCTGTTGTCCATTCTAGATGGTGAGGCTAGGGTTTGCAGGGTTGTCGGCGGCGGCAGCTTCTTTTCGTAGTTGGGTCCTCCGGCCTCATCGTTGTCATGTAGGTTTGGCCGCCGTACGTGGTGAGAGTGAGGTGTGCAAGATTATTTGGAGGTTAGTCTCTTTGATCTACAGCTCTTCTCATTGTGACGGCTTCTTCTCCGGGGTGATGGTCCATGACCTCTTATGACTTCCCGTCCACGATCAACAAAGTTAGGCTAGCTCTGGTGTTCGAGTGGCTTGTGCCTATGCACCGGGTCGTTCAAGGGGAAGAAGAGAGTCACCCCCCAGGGACTTCAATTTAACTTGTTTAGTTTCTAGGGTTGTTTGTAGCGTCGGTTTGGTTAATAGATCTGAGTGTTTTCTCCCAAAAAGAATATTTTCTATTGATTCTTCTGTAAAATTATTGGTATCTTTATTTAATTTTTAGATAATTATGTTATTACGGTAGGTTTTTATTACCGAAACGATGAGGGTATAAAAGGTGCCATAATTACACACACAAAACCTTGGTACGTCAGATCTGTGCATTTTATCTTCTCAACAAGAATTAGTTGCTTTACATACATGCTTATACAAGAGTTGGAACTTTGCCCTCCTAAATTAGGCAATTAGGTCTCTTGTTACCTTTTCTTTCTTTCTTTCTTGCTTGTGTTACAACTTCAGAAAGGTCCTTTGAGTTTCCGAATAACCTGAGTCGGAATCTCGCTGCCACCATCCATTACTTGCACTCTTGGCATGATCAGCGGTACACTGCAGTCTGCAGGTCCAGTTCAATTTGAGCCCCGCGCGTAGACGAGCTCTTCGCCGTGCGGTGCCTTTGTTTACTGAGACCAATGAATGTACCTATTTATGTAACAGTGTTACAGTAAGAGAAAGCAACGCCGGATGCGTCACGCTTCCTCCTCCTCACCGTCTGAGTTAACTAATCGTCTCACCACGCACATCAAAGTCCATGTTGATGAGTACATCGACATAAATATATACTGTACTACTGAAGCTAGTGCTTCTCTCTGTACTCTTACAGAAGAAATGGCAGCTGCCGCGTTGCAATGTCCAATGTAGCAGCATCAAGTCAGCAACCGTCCAGGCTCAAACACCGGTTAACCGGTGCAGAGTCAAATAAAGCGTTTGGAAACATGAAACATATATATCTATAGTGGTGGTAGCAATCAATCAAACAATTGTGTTGTTTCTTCACGTAAAGAACTACCATACATGTGGTCAATGTTGTAACAAAAGAATAACGGGAAGTGGTTGTTGTTACAGTGTCGCGTGGACGGCTAAGCTTACAACAAAGCCTAGCAAGGCACCGACCGTGACCTGCGCTTCCGTGTGGCCGACGGACTCGCTCAGCCGGTTATACTCCTCTGTCAACTCAGTTAGCTCTGGCTCTGAGCTTTGGAGGGAGTTCCATCTCGGCGATCTGGTCGCATCGGTGCGCGTCGAGGAAGGCGTGGCGTTTGAACGCTGCGACATAGGTGCGTCCCGAGGAACGGAGACAAGCTCCGTGGCCATCTCGCGGTTTGCAGGGAGGGGTTCAGAGGTGGAATTCACCTGGCCACCACCGTCCTCCTGAACTTGAGTCGTCGTATGCTCCCGTAGGGTCCATAGCTTGTTCAAAAACCTTGCGTGCTTGCCCACCTCTCTTCTGACTCCCTATTGAAAACAACAAATAAGCATGGCATGAGCATTAGCTACGGTGGTTTTAATACTTGCTTGTGAAAGCGCACAACAAATTTCTAATTTGAAACGACACTATCAAGCTTCATTTGAGATTTTTGCGGGCCATTAACAAAGCTCAGATTTTAGTTTGGCATAAAATGCAGTATGGAGGATAAATAGATGGGAACACGTACTGCCCATGTACCCTAAAAACTTGCAACTGACAGGGATACCCACTACAGTGCCTCACAAAGAAAACATGGGTACTAGCTGAACTGGTCAAACTTTTTACAGCTGCATCCCACACCAAGCTGCGAAGAAATTAACCATGTTCAAATGCACTGACAAAGAATTCGGTGGCACTGACAACGATATATACAATTACTTAGTGGAGGCTAGATCACACATGCACTGGTTTTATATGTGCACAGATGGAAACAGAATCAGAAGCAATGGGGGAAAATCTCAGACTGATAACCCTGAAAGTCACGCTTCATGTAAAGGTGCATGATAGTGATAGTGCTTCTGCTTCGTACTTCAGTGCAAACTGACATTTCTTTTCGTCAGAATATATCAGCTAATATCAGGGGCATCATACATCCATACTACAAAGTGCAGCCCTGCATGTTCACCCTTTTTGGAAGTATTGGGATTGCAAATATACTACAGCATAGTGTGAGGAAATTAGAGGCAGTCCACATGGCATGTCTAACAGATTCAAGAAGGCAGAGGCAGAAAACAAATGTATCAGACCAATGTCATTTCTTTCTGGATTCTTTTTTTTTCATCTTAAGAGATGTGTGTGAAACATGACAGTTAAACTTCTAACACCTTTGACCACCCAGTTTCGTGAAAAAGAAACCGCAACAGCAATGGGGAGATCTAGGCCAATACAGCAGAAATGAAGAGTCCGCTGCGTATTAAGAGAGTTACATCCCTGATAATGGATCATGTTCAAGCATTTGTACTAGGTCTCGATCAAATCAATGTCAAAGTTTAGTTCTGCAAGTTTCATGAAAAAACACAAAAGCAACGGGGAGATCTAGCACAATACAGCAGCTTTTAAGAGTTTGCTGGGTACCAATACAGTCAAATCCCTGACAATGCAACATGTTCTCATGCTCGTACCAAGTCTCGATCAAATCAATGTCAAATTTGAGTTTACAATACTTTTTGGGATTTGGCAGATTGGACTTGCAAAAAAGCTGAATCACATCAGCGACACACTTGAATGATCAATAAGCTGACTGATGTTGATAAATGGCCAGATTGATAATTTAGTCGACATAAGAGAGAATAAAAGCATTAAACCTACCATACCTGAGCATCATACATTACAATCGACGCAAATACCACCGACATCCCGAATATGGAGTCAGCAAACCCCCTGCATTCTAAACCCCGAATTAAGAATAAAAACGCAAACACTAAGGACAAAAATAAGCAGAAACATGTCAGCACTGAGCTAAAGCATGCTAAAGAAGCTCACCTTTCTAGCGCAAGCGAAGTAGTCACTGCCACAACTGCCTACAATATGAAGAATAATAGTCAGATTCATACAAAATTGAATTGTCATTTTGGCAAGAGTTAATAGCTTTACCTCTCAAATATATATGATTGTGCACCTGAATAAAGAAGTAACATGTTGTGATGATACCTTTGATTCCTATTCCACGGTATATGTTTCCTAATGTAACCTTTCATTTTTACTAACAAAGCATCTCAAAAATCTAAACACCATCCTTAGTGTTGATTTGTGATTCTAATCATGATGGTGCAAATGGAAAAAGCATGACGATTCATGGGAGCAAAGAGTAGTCAGCCTCTGTACACAGGGAGAGTAGTGCGTAAGTATTTATATAGTTTCTGGATCTGTCCCCTTTTCCAACTCACAGTAATTCAGCTGCCTTATAATGCTTTAGGTGGCCATACATGATTAGTGGGTGCCTTGTTGCAAAATTCCCTGGTTGTAACTTTCCTCATATAATTGACAGTCACATTTGTGCTACCTGTGATATCTCGTGATTTGTGTTCACCCTTTTAAATACATGTCCCATGTGTCCTTAATTTTTTTTTCTCTTTTTACAATGCTTTTTTAGCACTAATGCTTCATTTCGAATTGTGTTGTGCTTGTACTTCAGAAGCATATATTTAAGAGACTATTCATTCCTTTTCAAAAAGAGACTATTCATTAGATAGATGGCCACCAGGGACAAGTTAATTATTCAACGTGACAGAGAAGATATGTACAATCGTCAAACGAAATCTGCAACCAGTTGCAGGCACAGCCCATTGTGAAAATACAGTTTGTGAGCTTTCAAGGGAAAATACAAATGCATAATTTGCTGCAGTATGAGCATTTACAAAAATAAGTCATACAAAAAATGTGATCACTCGTGAATCGTGCAACGACACGAAATCGTGTACGTAAAACTGGTATATAAAATGTAGTACAACCAAGATTTTATTTCAAAATGTGGGGTGCGAACACAAGTAATAGTGGAAAATCCATATTTCCGTTCTATCTCCATTCTTAATTTCTTACTGGTTGTTGCCTAGAATTCGTGCAGCCCAACTTTACAAACCATTATGCTGTTTCATTCTTGCAATGGAAGGGACGAAAAGCCTTTGTCTCTAATTCTCTTCCAAAGTTCAACCAACAAGAGATAAGAACAAATCCACATCATCAGCAATATAAAATAACAATCATTAAAAAATTCATTTGATGTTAAATTTTTCTCATCGTCTTATAGTGCTACTACTACATGTAAATGTGGAGTGCCCGTTTATAAAGTTGTAGAAATGTAATGGTGAGAATAGCCTCTGGAAGAATTTGACCCCTGTAACAGGAGCATAACCTTATCCCAGGCAGGGCCTAAGAAGAGCCAAACACGCTCTTGCTAACTCCAGTAAGGCAGCAACACAACAAACTGAAGGAATTAATGGTCGGTAGACGTTGGTCTCACCGCTGAGTGAGTGGAGGGCATCCCCCCTGACTGGGCGGCGACCCTGACGATGTCGATTTTGCCCCCACCCCTGCCGGAAGTGAAGGGCTTGGCCAGCTGCCCGATCACACCGGCCACCGTCGCCGCAATCAAGACCTTGAAACACGAGCCGAGTCCTTACTCAATCGAAAAATGAACGCAGCAGTCCGTTAAGCTAGTTACGGCGAACCTTGTTGTGCGCGAGCTCGGCGACGTCCTCCGGCCGGAAATGGAGGGAGGACGCGGCCGTGAGGGCCCGGCGGCGGCGCGGCCCGTGCCTCGGGGGAGACCAGGAGGAGGAGGAGGAGGAGGGAGAGGTGAGCGCCGCGGAGGGGGGTGGGCGGCGAGCGAAGGACGACTGGGTCATGGCCATTGGATTCCCGGGAGCCTCCTCCCTGCTGCCGCCCGCTTCCCCTGCTGTTGAGAGAGTGGGACCGACCAACAAATGGGCTCTCCTCCGCTCTTTTCTTTCCTGTGGCTTTCCTCCTCTTGTTTTAAATTTCCTTATCATTATACCATTTGCATCTCAAGGGCTTCTTTTGGATTAATGGAACTTTTCTTAGAGAAAACTTCAATCTATTCATAATCAATCATGCACAAAGAACATCAGATGTAATAAAAATTACAACCACGTCCATGGACCACCTTGCAAGTTGCAACGAGCGAGTCGAATGCGTGTCCGTGTCGTCGCCCCTTCCTCACCGGAGTCAGGCAAACCCCGTTGTAGCAGACAGTTGAAAAGTCGTCGTGTTAATGTCTCATAGTAGACAAAACAGCAGCCATCGTTGATGAAGAGTCTTAACTATGTCTATATGTAATCTTCCAAAAGTCCGGTGAAATTTCTTCGATCCAAAGAGTCTCTTAACTATATGTTACTCCCTTCGTCCCAGTGTTTACGGGACGGAGGGAGTATTATTCTTGTAGGAAAAAACAGCTCAACTATCGTGAGAAGGGACAGCGACAAGCATTCTAATGCGTATCACGCTGAGGTATTCCAAATGAAACACAAATGTGATTCCTGGGTAAAAATAACAGAAAATGTTGTTGTGGGCATCGATCTTATAGATCATGAAGATGATTTTTATAACCCAAGCACTTTTTGTACTAAAGCGTCATTTGGGAAACCCTGCGCACGTGCTGTCGAAGAACCCTGTCCTAAGAAGGGGGCAAATGCGTGCAAGGACCAGAGTTTAGTGCAGCGGCGCTGGATAAGAATAAGATACCCGCACGGCAGTGGGACAGCGAAAGCTCCAACGACCAAAACAGTGGGAAAGACAAGCAAAATAGCAGCAGAATGTAACCCAACTATGCCATAAGAACAACGACTCAAACCACGCATGAGAATAAAAGAGAGAGCACCCACTAATAATACAAAAAAAAACTTATGGAGGTTCATCAAATCATTCCATGATCACATATTTTGGCAAGGCAGGGCACCCACCCATACATCACATGTCCAGCGTTCACCATTTTTGGTTAGTCACATGTATGCAGGGGATGGATATTCAGGAAACGGGGTGTGGCGGTTTGGTGAGTTCTGGGGACCAAAAGAGAAGAGTTCCATATCGACATGGCTCTGTGCAAAACGGTTACGAATGCGGCGCGGCGTAGGGCTTATTGGTGCTCCATAAAAGGTGCCACTGGCCGGAAGCAATATCAGAAGACACCGCCTTGCTGCTCAGAGAAAATAAGTGTTCCCATGTTAGTGACAAGAAGAATATATATACTCCCTCCATAAAGAAATATATGTGTTTAGATCACTACTCTTATATTTCTTTACAGATGGAGTACTTTATAATGACGCAGAATAAAACAAATATTCCCTCCGTTCCTAAATAATTGTCTTTCTAGAGATTTCAACAAGTGACTACATACGGAGCAAAATGAGTGAATCTACACTTTAAAACATGTCTACATACATCCGTATGTTGTAGTCCATTTGAGATGGCTAGAAAGACAAATATTTGGGAACGGAGGGAGTAGCTGCCAATGAACCACGCGCATTCAGGAGTTCGTTCAATGCCATGTACTTATGGTGGGGATTGATGGACTTAACAACCTTTGTCCCTTTTTTTACATGCAAGTTATTGGCAAGCGGTATAACTAAATGGAAGGAGACTGAAAAGGTAGCGGGTCACCATGGTACATACAGTATAGAGACAACTGAGTAAGTATCTACTCCTGTGGGTCCTGTCTACTAAGTAGCAAGTGCAACCTGTGACTTCTGTCTACTGTCTACTCTCTCCGTTCTGAATTATAAGCTGTTCTAACTTTTTTCTGAATCGGATGTATATAGACGCGCTTTAGTGTGTTTGTTCACTCGTTCCAGTCCGTATGTAGTCCATACTGAAATATCCAAAACATCTTATAATTCGGAACAGAGGTGATACTAATTAGCTAGTTAAAAAGGTCGAAAAATTACTACTCTACAAAGACCAACAACAGACTAGGAACAACGATGAAGATTGATTATGCATGAGCAATTGACAAGCATTTGCCACTATCTTTAGGCTTGAACCAACAAACACATGTGTCCACACTAGTACTGTAGTACACTACACAATCATTCTGCAAATCTCATGCACAATTTAACATGGCTCCACAGCCCACACTACAGTCATTCTGCAAATTTCATGTACAATTTAATATGGGTCCACACTACACATAAGCATTGGATAAAATTAGTTTCTAGGTACAGCATGCCGAATACCTTAAGCATAACCATACAATGTATATTGCTTTGTATTTCAGCATCTGTAAACAAAGAACTTACCATGATAGCTTCAATCTCTTCCTCAGAGAGTGGTTTGCGCTTGGGAAGCTGTGAAGCTGGCCCTCCAACAGCATTATGAGAAGGTGCGGAAGGCACATCTGATCTAAAGCGGTAATTCTTTTTCTCTCCAGAAGATGGTGCCTCTACTTTAGCTCCTGAAAATCAAATTGTAAAAAATTTAGTTACACCCCTTTCCATGTATTATGTGTAAAGTACTTCGTAATATTGCGGATGAATATAAGACAATTAGCAGTAGAAGTTAGTGCTAGGGGACAGCACCGATATCCAGAATGCCATTCTTTTGCCACTGGAGGGAGTTATACACAATGGGAGAAATGTAAATTTTCCCCAAACTTGATCAACCTGTGCCAATTTCTCCAAGTTAAGCGGCCTCTTCTAACTTCGTCATGAGGTGCTTTTTGGAAAACAACTGGCAGCTGTCTCCCCAGCTCCTACTTTTTCCCTGAAAACTTTTAATCTCAATAATGACAACCTGACCCAACACATTCCCTCTGTTCACTCAATCGCCTGTTTCTCTGTTTCTCGCCAAACAAACTGCATTACCACAGTGAGCAATGAACTTCAGGGCAAACTTAAAGAGACTGCTTAAGTTAGGGAAATTGACAAAGGTCAACCAACTGAGGGACAAATTTACAGTTCTCCCCATTATGACTTTTTTCTCAACAGATGTGCTACCTTACTATACGCAGGTTTGCTTGTTTTATTTGGCAAAACAAAACTGCATGACCACAGTGGACAATGAACTTCAGGTCAAACTTAAAGAGATATTGCTCAAGCTGAGGAAATTGACGAAGGCCGACGAACTGAGGAACAAATTTATGGTACTCCCCAGTATCAAACCTTTTCTGGACAGATGTGATATCTTCTTATACACAGGTTTGTTTGTTTTATTTGGCAAAACAAAACACAGCTGCATGACCAGTTCAGTGGTTGAAGCAAAAAGCCAAGATAGCATGTGACACTGTTGCGCAAGGGCTTGCTGGGGGTGGTTCTGGGTCGCGGATATCTTAGGAGCCCTGGGCATTCATGGCTGGGTTGAGTATGTCCCAGTGTGGCGCATGGCGAGCGCGGTTGAACTTATCATCGATGGAAATGAGCTTCAATGGAATTGAACTGCGGACGGCAAGTAATCTACACGCTCCTACTACGAGTCATTGTTCCAGGGCTCAGTCCTCTCCAATTCATGGAAGCTAAAATGGCACTCTTGGGTTGGCATGTCTAGTCTGTTGCTGGATGGCCGACCGCTTGGCGCAGCGAGGCCTGCTGCCTAACCTGCTTGCTATCTAATTACTCACCAGAGACGATGTACCATCTCCTTGTGGATCATGTCTTCTCCCAGCAAGTTCGGCAGAAGACCCTACATTGGATAAGGTCCGCTAGGAAGCCACATGGACTAGGAGAGAAGTTCATCGACTAGTGGAAGCAAACTATGTGCTCATTCATTACAGCTCAGAGGAAAGGGACGGTGTCACTAATCTTTCTGACTGACTGGCTGATTTGGAAGTAATGGAATATGTGTGTCTTCGACAGGGAGCGCTCAGATATTCGTGTCTGCTAGAGAAGATCAAGGCTGGGGGCCAATCTTGGCCTGTGGCTGGCACTGCTTGCTTGTCGTCCCTGTTACAGTGTTACCGGCTTAGCTTTGGTGTTGTGTGTGTCGGTTGGGGCATGCCTTCTCTAAGGCTTGTACATGAAACATTTTCTTTAGATTAATGCAGTGACACACAAAGCTTTCTCGAAAAAAATCCCAGCAGTAACCAGCTAGCGGCTGATTACAGCCGACAAAAAGGGCAGATCAGTATTAAGAAAACTGATGGTTGAATTGCAATCTCAATGTAAAATGTACAGTAGAGTAAGAAACTATCCATTAACTGGTGGTAACAGGCTACAACATGGCAACGACAAGGCCATAAAAGTCAGAGAAGACATCATGTCCTCTACTCCCAAACAAATGGTTGACTATCTTATGACACATTCAGCACATCCAATCCAAACCACCGAAACAATGTGAGATAGAACGTTACTGCTTATTCATGGCCAGGAAGGTGTGGATCTTCAGTCGGTGATTAAAATGACTAATGTCAAATATCACCTTTAAAACTTGAAAACATACATACAGATTTATTAGCATCAACCCTACATCTGAATGGTATAACGCTATCGGCAAAATGAAGAAGTACAAAACAGAGAAATATCATGAAGTACATCGTGGTTTCATCATAACCCACAAACCCTCACTTTTCCATCAAGTTCCTTGCAAGCTCATCTCACCCCTGATATCCCAGTTCCATCTATCTTATGTGAACAAGAATCAATACAAGAATAACTTCAATTTGGCTTACAGTCTGAAAAGCTGCCTGAAACCAAAACACGTTCAGACTTTCCTAATTTATGCAGCAAAATCACATCTCAAGCAAGCCAAACGTGTTGGGATAGATCAATCAACTGCACCATGCAGGCATAACTAATGAGGTTGCCCAACCACAATTTTCCACGGATAATTCACCCGAACTCGAGAAGAAGAAAAACGTAGTTCCGTTGCAGATTCGAGATTACTGAGCTTACCCAATCGGGACATGAGGGTCGCGTGCTGATCTGCAGGCTGCGCCGCTGCGTCAAGGAAATCAACCCAAAGAGATACACGAATTAGATCTCCGACATGCTAGACCATAGACCAGCAAAATTTAACCCTAGAATCCCAGATGAATCGAAGGGGGGCAAAGGGGGAAAGAGGGCACCTGCTGGGGATGGGACTTTGAGATGCCTCTTGGGGAATCTGATCATGGGAATGCGCGGCATCTTTGCGCTGGAATCCGGGGAACAAATCCAACAAAATTTCTCCGCGAGACGCTTCTAGGGAAATCGCGATGCTAAAACCTGACGTTCCTCTCCGGTTCGTTCTTTTCCCTTCCGGTCGCTTTTCTTGCGGTGGGAGGCGAGGAACCGGGCCGGCGGCAGGTTTTGCGTATAGCTCCAGCGAAATTAGTATATTTGTGTACGGCTGCCTTTTCAAGTCTGAAAAAATAGAACCGGTATATTTGGGAGGTTTTTAGAAAGGATTATGCTAACGTCCGATCGACCGGAATATAGCAACAAATCCGAGAACATGAATTTTTGGGACATGGTGGCACACGATGCCGTAATTCTTGTCGTCCGCATGCAGATCGCGATACTAATTAATATAGAGCTTTTTGCAATACGATGGCAGTCACTCAATGACACATAGGAATATACAGCCGTGGGTGGGCAATGACGCTTTAAATTCGTATGATACAACATTACCTGGTAGTTGAGTTCTGGCACCCCATAATATCCAAGGGATAACAAAAATGATTCCCAAGCTCTTCGCGATGCTGAAATCGACGAAGGTAGAAATCAAGAAAGAGTATCAAGTGTTGATGGTTAACAAGACCCCTGGTTTCAAGAAAAATGGCAAGGGCAAGAAAGAGAACTTCAAGAAGAATGGCAAACAAGTTGTCACTCACATGAAGAAGCCCAAAGCTGGACCCAAGCCTGAAACTGAGTGCTTCTACTGCAAAGGAAATGGTCACTGGAAACGGAATTGCCCTAAATACTTGGCGGATAAGAAGGATGACAAGTGAATAAAGTGTATTTGATATACATGTTATTGATGTGTACCTTACTAGTATTAATAGTAGCCCCTGGGTATTTGATACCGGTTCAGTTGCTAAGATTGGTAACTCGAAATAAGAGTTACAGAATAAACAGAGACTAGTTAAGGGCGAGGTGACGATGCTTGTTGGAAGTAATTCCAAGGTTGATACGATCACCATCGCACACTCACTCTACTTTCGGGATTAGTGTTGAACCTAAATAAATGTTATTTGGTGTTTGCGTTGAGCATGAATATGATTTAATCATATTTATTGCAATACGGTTATTCATTTATGTTAAAAAATTGTTGTTGTTCTATTTACATGAATAAAACATTCTATGGTCATACACCCAATGTGAATGGTTTATTGAATCTCGATCGTAGTGATACACATGTTCATAATATTGATGCCAAAAGATGCAAAGTTGATAATGATAGTGTAACATACTTGTGGCACTGCCATTTAGGTCATATCGGTGTAAAGCGCATGAAGGAACTCCATGCAGATGGGTGATAGTCTTCGTCGTATTTACTTTTCCTAACGCTTTTCCTCTGATTTTGGACTCTAATTTGCATGATTTGAATGAAACTAACCCGGACTGACGCTGTTTTCAGCAGAACTACCATGGTGTTGTTTTTGTGCAGAAATAAAAGTTCTCGGATTGGAACGAAACTTTGCGAGGATTTTTTATTCAATAAAAGATAATTTTTGGAGCCAAGAACCACGGAGGGCACACAGGTGGGCACAACCCACCGTGACGCGCCACCCTCCAAGCGCCTGTGGGTTGTCCCCACCTGGTGGCCCCGCATACCCTGAAACCGACGCTATAAAATCCTATTTCTTCAGAAAAAAATCAGGGAGAATATCGCGTTTCATGAGACGGAGCCGCCGCCGCCTCCTGTTCTTCATCGAGAGGCCAAATCTGGAGTCCGTTTGGGGCTCCGGAGAGGGGGATCTTCGATCTTCGTCATCACCAACCCTTCTCCATCACCAATTTCATGATGCTCCCCACCGGGAGTGAGTAATTCCTTCATAGGCTCGCTGGTCGGTGAGGAGTTGGATGAGATTCATCATGTAATCGAGTTAGTTTTGTTAGGGCTTGATCCCTAGTATACATTATGTTCTGAGATTGATGTTGCTATGACTTCCATGCTTAATGCTTGTCACTTTGGGCCCGGGTGCCATGATTTCAGATCTAAACCGTTTATATTATCACCATTATATCTATGTTCTAGATCCGATCTTGCAAGTTATAGTCACCTGCTACATGTTATGATCCGGCAACCTCGGAGTGACAATAGTCGGGACACTTCTCGGTGATGACCGTAGTTTGAGGAGTTCATGTATTCACGGTGTGTTAATGTTTTGTTCCGGTTCTCTATTAAAAGGAGGCCTTAATATCCCTTAGTTTTCAATAGGACCCCGCTGCCACGGGAGGGTAGGACAAAAGATGCCATGCAAGTTCTTTCCGTAAGCACGTATGACTATTTACGGAATACATGCCTACATTATATTTACGAACTGGAGCTAGTGTCGTATCGCCCTAGGTTATAACTGTCATATGATGAATATCATCCAACAAATCGCCGATCCAATGCCTACGATTTTCCTACATATTATTCTTGCTAAGTTACTACTGCTATTGTTACTGTTGCACTTGCTACAAAATTAATGTTATCATTGTTTCGTTACTATTGCAGTTGCTACTACTATCAAAACTATCATACTACTTTCCTACTGATCACTTTGCTGCAGATAATTAATCTCCAGGTGTGGTTGAAATGATAACTCAGCTGTTAATACTTACAAATATTCTTTGGCTCTCCTTGTGTCGAATCAATAAATTTGGGTTGAATACTCTACCCTCGTAAACTGTTGCGATCCCCTATACTTGTGGGATATCAAGACCTTTTTCTGGCACCGTTGCTGGGGAGTATAGCTATATTTGTTGAGTCTCTTGGGATTATTATCAAATTGTCACTATGAAGAATATGAAGGATGCTAAGACTAAGATTTTTCCCTCTAAGACAAGGGGAGGTAAGGAACTGTCATCTAGCTCCGCACTTGATTCACCTTCTGTTATAAGTAAACTTGCAACACCACCACATGCTATCAGTTCTGCTATGTCGCAAGTTATTGATGATGCTACTTCTGCTATGAATGCTACCCTTGATGATGCTAGTACCTTGCTTGATGATAATGTGCCACTAGGTGAATTTCTTGATGAACAAATTGCTAGAGTAAGACAACATGATATCGTTGAAACTGATGATGAGCTTGAAACTAAAAATCTTGAAACACCTATTAGAACTAGTTCTCCTAGATATGAATTGCCAAAAGTACCGGAAGGTTATGTTATGAATGAGGAGACAACTAGAGACATTCTTGCTTGTAAGGATAGAGATGATTTGGAAAAATTATTGTGCAAGTATAAAGAAAAATCTTTGAATGCTAGAATGAAATGTGATCCTAAGTTTGCTACTTCACCTATCTTTATTGATGATAAGGATCATGAATTCTCTATCGACCCAGAGTTGATTACTTTGGTTGAATTGATCCTTTCCATGGTTATGAAACTGAAACTGTTGTGGCACATCTTAGTAGTTGAATGACATAGCCACCCTTTTTGCTCATGATGAGAAAATTCGTTATTATTATATTCTCAAATTATCTCTGTTCTCATTAAAGGGTGATGCTAAAGCTTGGTACAATACTCTTGCTCATGGTTGTGTGCGTAGTCCCCAGGACATGATTTATTAATTATCTGAAAAATATTTCCCTGCTCATAAGAAACAAGCTGCTTTACAGGAAATATTCAACTTTATGCAAATTGAAGAAGAGAGTCTCCCACAAGCTTGGGGAGGCTTCTCCAATTGCTTAATGCTTTGCCTGATCATCCTCTTAAGAAAAATGAAATACTTGATATCTTCTATAATGGACTAACCGATGCTTTTAGGGATTTCCTAGATAGTTGTCTTTGGTTGTGTTTTCGAGAACGAACTATTGGGCAAGCTGAAGAATTATTGAATAACATATTAAAGAATTATGATGATTGGACTCTTCCTGAACCACCGCCTAAACCCACTCCGAAGAAGAGGGGTATATTATATCTCAGTCCTGAAGATATGCAAGAGGCAAAAAAATCTATGAGAGAAAAAGGTATTAAAGCCGAGGATGTCAAAAATTTACCTCCTATTGAAGAAATACATGGGCTTGATACACCACCACCATCTAAGGTGGTAGAGGTATATTCTCTAATGAAATTTAATGATAATGATAATCCTCACAATATGCACCCTAGCCAATGCCTTTATGAGTTTGAAAATTACATTAGAAAGCAGGATCACTTCAATGCAAATGTTATGAAACAATTGAAATACAATTCAGATATGATTGCTCGCTTGAGTGACTTGTTATTTAGAATCTCAAATGATGTTAGAGGTGTGGGGAAGCATGCTTCTATGGTTCAAACTCAATTAGAATAAGTTGCTAAATCTCAAAGAGAGTTGTTAGATGAAATGAATAGTAATATCAATGATCATGTTGTTAGAGTAATGACTAGAGGAGGTAGGATGACTCAGGAACCACTTTATCCTAAGGGACACCCAAAAAGAATTGAACAAGACTCTCAAAGGATTAACACTGATGCACCTAGTCCTTCTAAAAAGAAAAAGAAGAAGAAAAAGGATAGGACTTTGCATGCCTCTAGTGAACCTGAAGTAGAAAAACCTCCTGATAATGATAGCGAAGTTTCTATCTCTGATGCTGAAACTCAATCTGGTAGTGAACACTCACCTTTTGATAATGAAAAAGATAATGGTGAGGTTCGTGAAGATACTCAAACAAATAATAAAGAACCAGACAATGATGTTGAGATAGAACCAGCTGTTGATCTTGATAACACACAACCCAAGAACAAAAGATATGATAAAAGAGACTTGACCCATTCTGTTAGCTTAGCACATGATCGTTTAGTATTCTGCTATTGCTTTCTTCATGACTTATACATGTTCCTATGACTATGAGATTATGCAACTCCTGTTTACCGGAGGAACACTTTGTGTGCTACCAAACGTCACAACAATGGGTGATTATAAAGGTGCTCTACAGGTGTCTCCAAAGGTACTTGTTGGGTTGGCGGATTTCGAGATTAGGATTTGTCACTCCGATTGTCGGAGAGGTATCTCTGGGCCCACTCGATAATGCACATCACTATAAGCCTTGCAAGCATTGTAACTAATGAGTTAGTTGCGGGATGATGTATTACGGAACGAGTAAAGGGACTTGCCGGTAACGATATTGAACTAGGTATTGAGATACCGACGATCGAATCTCGGGAAAGTAACATAACGATGACAAAGGGAACAACGTATGTTGTTATGCGGTTTGACCGATAAAGATCTTCGTAGAATATGTGGGAGCCAATATGAGCATCCTGGTTCTGCTATTGGTTATTGACCGGAGACATGTCTCGGTCATGTCTACATAGTTCTCGAACCCGTAGGGTCCTTGCACGCTAAAGTTTGATGACGGTTATATTATGAGTTTATGTGTTTTGATGTACCGAAGATAGTTCGAAGTCCCGGGTGTGATCACGGACATGACGAGGAGTCTCGAAATGGTTGAGACATAAAGATTGATACATTGGAAGCCTGTATTTGGATATCGGAAGTGTTCTGGGTGAAATCGGATTTCTCGAGATGCAAGGGGTTCTGGAACCCCCCCGGGGTTTAATGGGCCTACATGGACCTTAGTGGAGAAGAGGAGGGGCAGCCAGGGTAGGCCGCGTGCCCCCTCCCCATCTAGTCTGAATTGGACAAGGAGGGGGGGCGGCGCCCCCCTTTCCTTCATCTCTCCCTCCTCCTTCCCCCTTCTCCTACTCCAACTAGGAAAGGAGGGAGTCCTACTCCCGGTGGGAGTAGGACTCCTCCTGGCGCGCCTCCTCCTGGTCGGCCGCCTCTCCCTCCCTTGCTCCTTTATATACGGGGGCAGGGGGCACCCCATAGACACAACAATTGATCTCTTGATCTCTTAGCCGTGTGCGGTGCCCCCTCCACCATAATCCACCTCGATAATATCGTAGCAGTGCTTAGGCGAAGCCCTGCGTCGGTAGAACATCATCATCGTCACCATGCCGTCGTGCTGACAGAACTCTCCCTCAAAGCTCGGCTGGATCGGAGTTCAAGGGACGTCATCGAGCTAAACATTTGCTGAACTCGGAGATGCCATGCGTTCGGTACTTGATCGGTCGGATCGTGAAGACGTACGACTACATCAACCGCGTTGTGCTAACGCTTCCGCTTTCGGTCTCACGAGAATGCGTGGACAACACTCTCCTCTCTCGTTGCTATGCATCACCATGATCTTGCGTGTGCGTAGGATTTTTTTAAATTACTACGTTCCCAACAAAGGCATCCGAGCCAGGTTTTATGCGTAGATGTTATATGCACGAGTAGAACACAAGTGAGTTGTGGGCGATACAAGTCATTACGCTTACCGGCATGTCATACTTTGGTTGGCGATATTGTTGGGCCAAGCGGCCCGGACCGGCATTACGCCAGACGCTTACGCGAGACTGGTTCTCTTGGCGTGCTTTGCACTGGTGGCTGGCGGGTGTCAGTTTCTCCAACTTTAGTTGAACCGAGTGTAGCTACGCCCGGTCCTTCAGAAGGTTAAAACAACACTAACTTGATGAACTACCGTTGTGGTTTTGATGCGTAGGTAAGAACGGTTCTTGCTCAGCCCGTAGCAGCCACGTAAAACTTGCAACAACAAAGTAGAGGATGTCTAACTTGTTTTTGCAGGGCATGTTGTGATGTGATATGTTCAAGGCATGATGCTATATTTTATTGTATGAGATGATCATGTTTTGTAACCGAGTTATCGGCAAGCTGGCGAGAGCCATATGGTTGTCGCTTTATTGTATGCAATGCAATGCATACTGTAATGCTTTACTTTATCACTAAGCGGTAGCGATAGTCGAGAAGCATAAGTTGGCGAGGCGACAATGATGCTACGATGGAGATCAAGGTGTCGCGTCGGTGACGATGGTGATCATGACGGTGCTTTGAAGATGGAGATCACAAGCACAAGATGATGATGGCCATATCATATCAGTTATATTGATTGCATGTGATGTTTATCTTTCATGCATCTTATCTTGCTTTGATTGACAGTAGCATTATAAAATGATCTCTCACTAAATTATCAAGGTATAAGTGTTCTCCCTGAGTCTGCACCGTTGCGAAAGTTCTTCGTGCCGAGACACCATGTGATGATCGGGTGTGATAGGCTCTACGTTCAAATACAACGGGTGCAAAACAGTTGCACACGCGGAATACTCAGGTTAAACTTGACGAGCCTAGCATATAATAGATATGGCCTCGGAACACTGAGACAGAAAGGTCGAGCGTGAATCATATAGTAGATATGATCAACATAGGGATGTTCACCATTGAAACTACTCCATCTCACGTGATGATCGGACATGGTTTAGTTGATTTGGATCATGTGATCACTTAGAGGATTTGAGGGATGTCTATCTAAGTGGGAGTTCTTAAGTAATATGATTAATTGAACTTAAATTTATCATGAACTTAGTACCTGATAGTATTTTGCTTGTGTATGTTGATTGTAGATAGATGGCCCGTGATGTTGTTCCGTTGAATTTTAATGCGTTCCTTGAGAAAGCAAAGTTGAAAGATGATGGTAGCAATTACACGGATTGGGTCCATAACTTGAGGATTATCCTCATTCTTTGCACGGAAGAATTACGTCACGGAAGCACCGCTAGGTGCCGGACTTCTTCTTGAGGAGCAACACGAGATGTTATGAGCGTCTGGCGAGCAAAGTCGATGACTACTCGATAGTTCGGTGTGCCATGCTTTACGGCTTAGAACCGGGACTTCAACGACGTTTTGAGCGTCATGGAGCATATGAGATGTTCCAGGAGTTGAAGTTAATATTTCAAGAAAATGCGGATTGAGAGATATGAAGTCTCCAATAAGTTCTACAATTTGTAAGATGGAGGAGAATAGTTACATCGGTGAGCATATACTCGTAATGTCCGGATATAACAATCACTTGATTCAAGCTGGGAGTTAATCTTCCGAATGATAGCGTCATTGACAGAATTCTTCAATCAACGCCACCAAGCTACAAGAGCTTCGTGATGAACTATAACATGCAAGGGATGGATAAGGCGATTCGAGATCTTTGCAATGCTAAAGGCTGCGGAGGTAGAAATCAAGAAGGAGCATCAAGTGTTGATGGTCAACAAGACCACCGATTTCAAGAAAAAGGGCAAAGGGAAGAAGAAGGAAACTTCAAGAAGAACAACAAACAAGTTGCCGCTCAGAGAAGAAACCCAAGTTTGGACCTAAGCACGAGACTGAGTGCTTCTACCGCAAACAGACCGTCACTTTGGAAGCGGAACTGCCCCAAGTATTTGGCGGATAATAAGGATGGCAAGGTGAACAAAGGTATATGTGATATACATGTTATTGATGTGTACCTTACTAATGCTCGCAGTAGCACCTAGGTTTTTGATATTGGTTCTGTTGCTAATATTTGCAACTCGAAGCTTGAGGACTACGGATTAAGCGAAGATTGGCTAAGGACGAGGTGACGATGCGCGTGGGAAATGGTTCCAAAGTCGATGTGATCGCGGTCGGCACGCTACCTCTACATCTACCTTCGGGATTAGTTTTAGACCTGAATAATTGTTATTTGGTGCCATCGTTGAGCATGAACATTATAGCTGGATCTTGTTTGATGCGAGACCGTTATTCATTTAAATCAGAGAATAATGGTTGTTCTATTTATATGAGTAATATCTTTTATGGTCATGCACCCTTGAAGAGTGGTCTATTTTTGATGAATCTCGATAGTAGTGATACACATATTCAAAATATTGAAGCCAAAAGATGCAGAGTTGATAATGATAGGGCAACCTATTTGTGGCACTGCCGTTTAGGTCATATTGGTGTAAAGCGCATGAAGAAACTCCATACTGATGGACTTTTGGAACCACTTGATTATGAATCACTTGGTACTTGCGAACCATGCCTCATGGGCAAGATGACTAAAACGTCGTTCTCCAGAACTATGGAGCGAGCAACAGATTTGTTGGAAATCATACATACAGATGCATGTGGTCCGATGAACGTTGAGGCTCGCGGCGGGTATCGTTATTTTCTCACCTTCACAGATGATTTGAGCAGATATGGGTGTATCTACTTAATGAAACATAAGTCTGAAACATTTGAAAAGTCCAAAGAATTTTAGAGTGAAGTTGAAAATCATCGTAACAAGAAAATAAAGTTTCTACGATCTGATCGTGGAGGAGAATATTTGAGTTCTGAAGTTTGGTCTTCATTTGAAACAATGCGGAATAGTTTACGCAACTCACGCCACCCTAACACCAAAGCGTAATGGTGTGTCCGAACGTCGTCGTAGTCGTACTTTACTAGATATGGTGCGATCTATGATGTCTCTTCTTGATTTACCGCTATCATTTTGGGGTTATGCTTTAGAGACGGCTGCATTCACGTTAAATAGGGCACCATCGAAATCCGTTGAGGCGGTAGCCTTATGAACTGTGGTTTGGCAAGAAACCAAAGTTGTCATTTCTTAAAGTTTGGGGCTGCGATGCTTATGTGAAAAAGCTTCAACCTGATAAGCTCGAACCCAAATTGGAGAAATATGTCTTCATAGGATACCCAAAGGAAACTGTTGGGTACACCTCTATCACAGATCTAAAGGCAAGACTTTTGTTGCTAAATTTGGATCCTTTCTAGAGAAGGAGTTTCTCTCGAAAGAAGTGAGTGGGAGGAAAGTAGAACTTGATGAGGTAGCTGTACCTGCTCCCTTATTGGAAAGTAGTTCATCACGTAAACCGGTTCTGTGACACCTACACCAATTAGTGAGGAAGTTAATGATGATGATCATGAAACTTGAGATCAAGTTGTTCTTGAACCTCGTAGGTCAACCAGAGTAAGATCTGCACTGAGTGGTACGGTAATCCTGTTCGGAGGTTATGTTACTAGACCGTGACGAACCTACGAACTATGAAGAAGCGATGGTGAGCCCAGATTCATAAAATGGCTTGAGGCCATGAAATCTGAGATGGGATCCATGTATGAGAACAAAGTGTGGACTTTGGTTGACTTGCCCGATGATCGGCAAGCCATTGAGAATAAATGGATCTTCAAGAAGAAGACTGACGCTGACGGTAATTTTACTGTTTATAAAGCTCAACTTGTTGCAAAAGGTTTTAGACAAGTTCAAGGAGTTGACTACGATGAGACCTTCTCACCCGTAGCAATGCTTAAGTCTGTCCGAATCATGTTAGCAATTGCCGCATTTTATGATTATGAAATTTGGCAAATGGATGTCAAAACTGCATTCCTGAATGGATTTCTAGAAGAAGAGTTGTATATGATGCAAGCTGGAAGGTTTTGTCGATCCAAAGGGAGCTAACAAAGTGTGCAAGCTCCAGCGATCCATTTATGGATCGGTGCAAGCCTCTCGGAGTTGGAATGAACAGCTTTGATAGTGTGATCAAAGCATTTGGTTTTATCTGAGACTTTTGGAGAAGCCTGTATTTACAAGAAAGTGGGTGGGAGCTCTGTAGCAGTTCTGATATTATATGTGGATGACATATTGCTAATTGGAAATGATATAGAATTTCTGGATAGCATAAAGGGATACTTGAATAAGAGTTTTTCAATGAAGGACCTCGGTGAAGCTGCTTATATATTGGGCATCAAGATCTATAGAGATAGATCAAGACGCTTAATTGGACTTTCACAAAGCACATACCTTGAAAAAGTTTTGAAGAAGTTCAAAATGGATCAAGCAAAGAAAGGGTTCTTGCCTGTGTTACAAGGTGTGAAGTTGAGTAAGACTCAATGCTCGACCACTGCAGAAGATAGAGAGAAGATAAAAGATGTTCCCTATGCTTAAGACATAGGCTCAATCATGTATGCAATGTAGTGTACCAGACATGATGTGTGCCTAGCTATAAGTTCAGCAGGGAGGTACCAAAGTAATCCAGAGTGGATCCTTTGGACAGCGGTCAAGAACATCCTGAAATACCTGAAAAGGACTAAGGATATGTTTCTCGTTTATGGAGGTGACAAAGAGCTAGTCGTAAAAGGTTACGTCGATGCAAGCTTTGACACTAATCCAGACGATTCTAAATCGCAAACCGGATACATGTTTACATTGAACGGTGGAGCTGTCAGTTGGTGCAGTTCTAAACAAAGCATTGTGGCGGGATCTACGTGTGAAGCGGAGTACATAGCTGCTTGAGCAGCAAATGAAGGAGTATGGATGAAGGAGTTCATATCCGATCTAGGTGTCATACCTAGTGCATCAGGTCCAATGAAAATCTTTTGTGACAATACTGGTGCAATTGCCTTGGCAAAGGAATCCAGATTTCACAAGAGAACCAAACACATCAAGAGACGCTTCAACTCCATTCGGGATCTAGTCCAGGTGGGAGACATAGAAATTTGCAAGATACATACGGATCTGAATGTTGCAGACCCGTTGACTAAGCCTCTTCCACGAGCAAAACATGATCAGCACCAAGGCTCCATGAGTGTTAGAATCATTACTATGTAATCTAGATTATTGACTCTAGTGCAAGTGGGAGACTGAAGGAAATATGCCCTAGAGGCAATAATAAAGTTATAATTTATTTCCTTATATCATGATAAATGTTTATTATTCATGCTAGAGTTGTATTAACCAGAAACATAATACTTGTGTGAATACATAGACAAATAGAGTGTCACTAGTATGCCTCTACTTGATAGCTCGTTGATCAAAGATGGTTATGTTTCCTAGCCATTGACATGAGTTGTCATTTGGTTAACGGGATCACATCATTATAAGAATGATGTGATTGACTTGACCCATTCCGTTAGCTTAGCACACGATCGTTTAGTATTCTGCTATTGCTTTCTTCATGACTTATACATGTTCCTATGACTATGAGATTATGCAACTCCCGTTTACCGGAGGAACACTTTGTATGCTACCAAACGTCACAACATAACTGGGTGATTATAAAGGTGCTCTGGTGTGTATCCAAAGGTACTTGTTGGGTTGGCGTATTTCGAGATTAGGATTTGTCACTCCGATTGTCGGAGAGGTATCTCTAGGCCCACTCGGTAATGCACATCACTATAAGCCTTGCAAGCATTGTAACTAATGAGTTAGTTGCGGGATGATGTATTACGGAATGAGTAAAGAGACTTGCCGGTAACGAGATTGAACTAGGTATTGAGATACCGACGATCGAATCTCGGGCAAGTAACATACCGATGACAAAGGGAAGAATGTATGTTGTTATGCGGTTTGACCGATAAAGATCTTCGTAGAATATGTGGGAGCCAATATGAGCATCCAGGTTCCGCTTATTGGTTATTGACCGAGACGTATCTCGGTCATGTCTACATAGTTCTCAAACCCGTAGGGTCCGCACTTTAAAGTTTGATGACGGTTATATTATGAGTTTATGTGTTTTGATGTACCGAAGATAGTTCGGAGCCCCGGATGTGATCACGGACATGACGAGGAGTCTCGAAATGGTCGAGACATAAAGATTGATATATTGGAAGCCTGTATTTGGATATCGAAAGTGTTCCGGGTGAAATCGGGATTTTACCGGAGTACCGGGGGTTATCAGAACCCCCCCCCCCCCGAGGGTTTAATGGGCCTACATGGGCCTTAGTGGAGAAGAGGAGGGGCAGACAGGGCAGGCCGCGCGCCCCTCCCCCTCTAGTCCGAATTGGACAAGGAGGGGGGCGGCGCCCCCCTTTCCTTCCTCTCTCCCTCCTCCTTCCCCCTTCTCCTACTCCAACTAGGAAAGGAGGGAGTCCTACTCCCGATGGGAGTAGGACTCCTCCTGGCGCGCCTCCTCCTGGCCGGCCACCTCTCCCTCCCTTGCTCCTTTATATACGGGGGCAGGGGGGGCACCCCATAGAAACAATTGATCTCTTGATCTCTTAGCCGTGTGCGGTGCCCCGCTCCACCATAATCCACCTCGATAATATCGTAGCAGTGCTTAGGCGAAGCCCTGCGTCGGTAGAACATCATCATCATCACCACGCCGTCGTGCTGACGGAACTCGCCCTCAAAGCTCGGCTGGATCGGAGTTCGAGGGACGTCATCGAGCTGAACGTGTGCTGAACTCGGAGGTGCCGTGCGTTCGGTACTTGATCGGTCGGATCATGAAGACGTACGACTACATCAACCGCATTGTGCTAACGCTTCCGCTTTCGGTCTACGAGGGTACATGGACAACACTCTCCCCTCTCGTTGCTATGCATCACCATGATCTTGCGTGTGCGTAGGAATTTTTTTGAAATTACTACGTTCCCCAACACTCACACCTACTAAAATATCTTTGCAAATGGCTGACAAATCAACTGTCATACCTATCGGTATTTGTGACGATGTGCCCATTGTTGTTGCTAATGTTACTATTTTGACTGACTTTGTTATACTTGAGATGCCCAAGGACGAAAACATGTCGATTATCCTTGGTAGACCCTTCTTGAATACTGCAGGTGCTATTATTGATTGCAATAAAAGCAGGGTCACTTTTCATATCATTGGTAATGATCATATGGTGCTCTTCCCGAAGAAACAATTCCAAGTGAATGGTATTAATATTATTGAAAAATCTCCGACAATAACTATTGGAAGTTTTGAACTACCTCTACCTACTATTAAAAAGAAATATGAAATGCTTATTGTTGGGGACATTCATATCCCCGTTGAGGTAACTTAGTGATTTACGGAAGTTCTTCGGTTTCATGCTAATCGAAAGTGGTTGTTAATAAGACTTGATCAACCTTATTAATGGATCATTTTTTAGAGGTATGAAGTTGATGAATTTAGAAAGCACTACCTTTTGTCCCTACCTTTTGATTTCTGTTTTTATTAGTTAAATAAAATAAAATGCCATGTTTTGTCTGTTTTTTTAATTTCCCGTGCAATAAAAAATGACCCAAAAAATAAAAGTTCTCAGAATGCTCTGAAATTTTAATACGATTTTTTCTCTGAATATTTAAGAATTTTGGTGCAAATAACATCAGAGGGAGGTGCACCAGGTGGGCACAACCCACCTGGGCGCGCCAGGACCCCCAGGCGCGCCCTGGTGGGTTGTGGGCCCTCTCACTTATCTCTTCATCCCACATCACCACCTACCTCCAGAAAAAAAATCACCATTGCTCTCTCTCTCTCTCGTGTTCTTGCTCCTGAACTCGCGGATTTCGATCTCTTTACTCGAAGCTCCGTTTCCAAAACTGTTTTAGGGATTGTTGCTTGGTATGTGACTCCTCCGTTGGTCCAATTAGTTTTTGCTTTAGTGGTTTATGTTTTGAATAATTAGCTACTCTTGGTGTTGCTGTAGATGAGCTTGCATGTTGAATTCTTAGAGTTCTGAGTAGTTTGAATGCTTGATATGGCCTCTATGCATCCCTATGAGTAGTTGCTACCAATATTGTGAAGTTTTGTTAACAAATTTTTGTGACCCAATTTTTTTTAGAAAATTGTACGTGAATATGATGAACCTCTTTGGAAGGAGTTCTTCGAGGAGGAGATCCTCGGAGGCATCTTTTAGTAGCAGTTCCGTTCGTCGGTCTTATGTTGAACCAAGTGAAAGCATCATACGAGATGCCGCCACCAAAACATGCTTATGGCCATGCAGCGATTATATGGTGAGTGTGGGCATTAAGGAATAATTTGAGCAATATGTTCACAATGTCGAGCTCGGTCCCTACATTTCAGATAAGTGCAACCAACACCTCACTCTCACTGAATCATTTACCAAAGGATTTAAATTCCATCCTCGTGAGTCTAGGGTGTCATTTAAACTGTATGAAAATCCATTTACCATTTCTTTAGAGAGATTTTCCCACCACTGCAAAATCCCATTCTGGGGTTCTCTTGATGAACCACCAAGATCTGAGTTTGAGATATTCTTGACTAGTCTTTGCTATGGTGAAACTAGGGGAGTGACGCAGGGTAGAATAAAGAGCATTCATTTTCTCGCAATCCAGTACTTCACGTTATTTAATGGAAAATGTATTGTAGGTAAACAAGATTGTAGTACACTTTGTGCTCCAGACTTGAGCCTCATACGTACCGCTCTCACCGGTGAAAAAAGTTATAATCTTGGAGCGATTGTTGCACATAGGTTGCAACACAATGCTGGTAGTGGATATTTTTATGGTGGAATTTATGCCACATGCTTAGCAAGAGAGCTGGGTGTTTCACCTTTGCCCTATGACCCTATTTTACCCACGCAGTACTTAGACTTTGATGCTATGAAACGTCATAAGATCCTTAGAGGTGAACCCCATAATCTCACTTATAAATTGTTGTTTAATATAAGTTCTGTGGTGGACACATATTTGCCTGCACCTGCTCCCTTTGATGTTCACAGTAGGGGAAGATATTATGTTCTTGAGAGCGAGGCCCGAGCTCATAACGCGGCAGTTGTGGCCGCACGGCAAGCTGCAACATCCGCACCGAGAGCCTCCGTGAGCTATCACTCCGACCATTATGCAGGCTACTAACTGATTACCAAGTTAGGCCAAAAGCCTAAGCTTGGGGGAGTACGTATTTGCACCGACATTACATTTATGTTCACACATTTTATTTCAGTTGCCCGTGTCCACACTTTTTCATTGTATTATCCATGCTAGATTTATTTTCTAGCTTTCTTCTTGTGTGTTTGAAAAACTTTGAGAAAATCCAAAAATATATTTCTTGTTTCTTTTTGGTTTTTCTTCCTAGTTTAAATTGTTGTAGCACTAAAAAGAAAACCCAAAGATTTCTTTGTTCTTCTTTTGCTTGTCAGGAGCTCTCCCGTGTATACAGTTTTCTCGTTTTTGATTTTCTTTCTTTAAGTTGCTTTCTTTCAGAAAACCAAAAACTCCAAAAATATTTCAGTGTGTTCCTCTGAATTTCTTTTCTTTTTATTGAGTCTTACCAAGGAGAAGACCATGATGAAAATGTTGAGTGGCTCTCATATGCATTATTGTTGATCTAACAAGGAGCCCATATTACCTTGTCTTCTCCTGTTGAATAAAATGTTTGCAGATTCCAGCTTAGTCCACGACACTCTTGCACTATTATTATTTTCATATCGTCCGGTCATGCAAGTGAAAGGCAATAATGATGATATTTGATGAACTGGTTGTGGCAGAGAGAAACGGGTATGAACTCGACTTGTTTTGTTTTTGTAAATATGTTTAACCTAGTATCCATGATTCAGCCCACTATGATTAAACATGTTTGCAATGACAATTAGAGATTATAGTTTCTCATGCCATGCATAAGTAGCTAGGAGTGGATAATGTTTTATCTTGGATGTCAACATTGCGTTAAAATGATTGTGATGTAGTATGATGATATGGTATCCTCCTCCTAATGTTCGAGTGGCTTGACTTGGCACATGTTCATGCATGTAGTTGAATCAAAACCAACATAGCCTCTATGATATTTATGTTCATGGTGTTCATATCCACTCATGCTAGTATCCAATGTTACTTATGCATAATGCATGTTCATGATCGTTGTTGCTCTCTAGCTGGCCGCTTCTCAACCTATTTGCTAGCCTTCGCCTGTACTGAGTGGGAATTCTGCTTGTACATCCAAAACCTGAAACCGAAGTTATTCCAGATGAGTCCACCATACCTACCTATATGCGGCATTACCCTGCCACCCTACGTAAATTTGCATGTGCCACCTCTAAAAACTTCAAATAAATATCCTTTTGGATTGTTCATGGAGCGACAGGAGGTAGTCAGTATCTTCCATGCTAAGCGGGTTATTCTCAGGATGAGTGTTTATTCACTCGTCATTGCACGAGAAGGGGCGGTAATAGGGATTCCTAGTCCCAAATTGCAAAAAGAATAGAGTTTACAAATAATCAAACAAAAACTCCTACAGAGTAATAACATTTACTTTATCGCTCGGGAACCGCCGCTGTGTTTAGCATGGAAGATACCGATAACTGATGGTCGCGAAGTAAACAAGAAGGGTGCATTTCTCAAAATTTCATTTACCTCTATTTTAAAAACTTGAGCTCTGGCACCGCTGCGAATCACTGCTTCCCTCTGCGAAGGAACTATCTATTTACTTTTATGTTGTGTCATCACCTTCTCAAATAAGCGCCAGAACCTGAGAGTGATGTTAGGGCTTGATCCCAAGTATCCATTATGTTCTGAGATTGATGTTGCTATGACTTTGACATGCTTAATGCTTGTCACTTTGGGCCCGGGTGCCATGATTTCAGATCTGAACCGTTTATGTTATCACCATTATATCTATGTTCTAGATCCGATCTTGCAAGTTATAGTCACCTACTACGTGTTATGATCCAAAGAACCCCGGAGTGACAATAGTCGGGACACTTCCCAAAGGATGATCGTAGTTTGAGGAGTTCATGTATTCACCATGTGTTAATGCTTTGTCCGGTTCTCTATTAAAAGGAGGCCTTAGTATCCCTTAGTTTCCAATAGGACCCCGCTGCCACGGGAGGGTAGGACAAAAGATGTCATGCAAGTTCTTTCCATAAGCACGTATGACTATTTACGGAATACATGCCTACATTATATTTATGAACTGGAGCTAGTGCCATATCGCCCTAGGTTATAACTGTCACATGATGAATATCATCCAAAAAATCATCGATCCAATGCCTACGATTTTCCTACATATTGTTCTTGCTAAGTTACTACTGCTATTGTTACTGTTGCACTTGCTACAAAATTACTACTATCATTGTTACCGTTACTATTGTTGTTGCTACTACTATCAAAACTATCATACTAATTTGCTACTGATCACTTTGCTGCAGATAATTAATCTCCAGGTGTGGTTGAATTGGCAACTCAGCTACTAATACTTACAAATATTCTTTGGCCCCCCTTGTGTCGAATCAATAAATTTGGGTTGAATACTCTACCCTAGAAAACTGTTGCGATCCCCTATACTTGTGGGATATCAAGAATGGGATTTTGGAATCACTTGATTATGAATCATTTGATACTTGCGAACCATGCATCATGGGCAAGATGACTAAAACTCCGTTCCCCGCAACAATGGAGCGAGCTAATGACTTATTGGAAATAATACATACCGCTGTATGCGGTCCGACGAGTGTTGAAGCACACGACGGGTGTTGTTGTTTTCTCACCTTCACAGATGATTTGAGTAGGTACGGGTATATCTACTTGATGAAACACAAGTCTGAAACATTTGAAAATTTCAAAGAATTTCAGAGTGAAGTGGGGAATCATCGTAGCAAGAAAATAAAGTTTCTACGATATGATCATGGAGGCAAATATTTGAGTTACGAGTTTGACCTTCATTTAAAACAATGTGGAATAGTTTCACAACTCACGCCACCTGGAACACCACAACGTAATGGTGTGTCCGAACGTCGTAACCGTACTAAATTAGATATGGTGCAATCTATGATGTCTCTTACCGATTTACCACTATCATTTTCGGGTTATGCATTAGAGACAACCGCATTCACGTTAAATAGGGCACCGTCTAAATCCGTTGAGATGACACCGTATGAACTATGGTTTTGCAAGAAACCTAAGTTGTCGTTTCTTAAAGTTTGGGGATGCGATGCTTATGTCAAAAGGCTTCAGCCTAATAAGCTCAAACCTAAATCGGAGAAGTGTGTCTTCATAGGATACCCTAAAGAAACTATTGGGTACACATTCTACCACAGATCCGAAGGCAAGATCCTTGTTGCTAAGAACCACTGGTACAACTAGGTGCTATTCAAACGGTTTTTAACCCCTTTCCGTGACAGTATTTGGAACTGTCGCCAAGTGAGTGTGGGCGATAGGGGGGTCCTTCCCACACGACCCAGAAATCATCGGGGATAGGGAGCCAAGATGGATATACAATACTCCTACTCGTTTGTGCTCGCATTGCCATCGCCAGTCGGTATTCTGTGGTGCTACGTTTACGATGCGCGGCCCATCACAAACGGTTCACTATTATAGAACATGTATGATAAGCAGACAATAACACACATTCGCTTTTTCTAAACCGTATGTGATAACTAATTAAGAAGATTAGCTAATCGTCGTATGAGTGTCCGACAGTATTACGAAACATTGGACCGTCGCAACATCGTCGTACACGACAACTATCGCACATGCTATTATGTGGTGCAACGTTTATGATGCATACTTCATCGGAAACAGTTCATGGTTGCGAATCCTGCATTGATACGTCTCCAACGTATATATAATTTTTGATTGTTCCATGCTATTATATTATTTGTTTTGGATGTTTAATGGGCTTTATTATGCACTTTTATATTATTTTTGGGACTAACATACTAACCAAAGGCCCAGTGCAAATTGCTGTTTTTTTGCCTATTTCAGTGTTTCGCAGAAAAGGAATATCAAATGGAATCCAAACGGAATGAAACCTTCGCGAGGATCGTTTTTGGAACAAATGCAATCCAGGAGACTTGGAGTGGACGTCAAGGAAGAAACGAGGCAGCCACGAGGTAGGAGGGCGTGCCCAGGGGGTAGGCGCGCCCCACCCTCGTGGCTCCACCGACCTACTTCTTTCGCCTATATATACTCATATACCCCGAAAACATCCAGGAGCACCACGAAACCCTATTTCCATCGCCGCAACCTTCTGTACCCGTGAGATCCCATCTTGGGGCCTTTTCCGGCGCTCCACCGGAGGGGGAATTGATCACAGAGGGCTTCTACATCAACACCATGGCCTCTCCAATGATGTGTGAGTAGTTTACCACAGACCTTTGGGTCCATCGTGATTAGATAGATGGCTTCTTCTCTCTCTTTGGATCTCAATACAAAGTTCTCCTCGATTCTCTTGGAGATCTATTCGATGTAATTTTTTTGCGGTGTGTTTGTCGAGATCTGATGAATTGTGGGTTTATGATCAAGATTGTCTATGAAAAATATTTGATTCTTCTTTGAATTCTTTTATGCACGATTTAATATCTTTGCAAGTCTCTTCGAATTATCAGTTTGGTTTGGCCTACTAGATTGATCTTTCTTACAATGGGAGAAGTGCTTAGCTTTGGGTTCAATCTTGCGGTGTCCTTTCCTAGTGACAGCAAGGCACGTATTGTATTGTTGCCATCGAGGATGAAACGATGGGGTTTATATCATATTGCTTGAGTTTATCCCTCTACATCATGTCATCTTGCTTAATGCGTTACTCCGTTCTTATGAACTTAATACTCTAGATGCATGCTGGATTGCGGTCGATGTGTGGAGTAATAGTAGTAGATGCAGAATCGTTTCGGTCTACTTGTTACGGACGTGATGCCTATATACATGATCATGCCTAGATATTCTCATAACTATCTGCTTTTCTATCAATTGCTCGACAGTAATTTGTTCACCCACCGTAGAATTTGCTATCATGAGAGAAGCCACTAGTAAAACCTATGACCCCGGGTCTATTTTCCATCATATTAATCTCCCGTGAACTAGCTATTTCTGTCGCCGTTTATTTTGCAATCTTTACTTTTCCAATCTATACAACAAAAATACCAAAAACATTTATCTTATTATCTGTATCAGATCTCACTTTTGCAAGTGGCCGTGAAGGGATTGATGTCGGTGTCAAAAACGGCGGACCTCGGGCAGGGGGTCCTGAACTGGGTGTCTAGGATCAATGCTAACAGGAGACGGGGGGCACAATGTTTACCCAGGTTCGGGCCCTCTCTATGGAGGTAATACCCTACTTCCTGCTTGATTGATCTTGATGAATATGAGTATTACAAGAGTTGATCTACCACGAGATCGTAATGGCTAAACCCTAGAAGTCTAGCTTGTATGACTATGGTAACGAGTGTCCGTATCCACCACCCACTTCTAGGGTTATAAGCTAGGGTTACATAAGGTCGGTTACAGAGAAAGGAAATCTTCATATTTGATCGCCAAGCTTGCCTTCCACGCCAAGGAGAGTCCCATCCGGACACGGGTGGAGTCTTCGGTCTTTGTATCTTCACAGCCCATCAGTCCGGCCCATGGCTAACAAGCCGGACGCCCGAGGACCCCTTAGTCCAGGACTCCCTCAGTAGCCCCTGAACCAGGCTTCAATGACGAAGTGTCCGGCGCGCAGATTGTCTTCGGCATTGCAAGGCGGGTTCCCTTTCCTGAATACTCCAAGATAGTCTTCGGACGCGAAGAATGTATCCGGACCTGTAACATAAATACCACACACACAGCCAGAGAGTATAATATTTCACGAGTCCAATCTGCTGACAACTTTTTTGTAATGTGACATCACATCCACTCGGTCATTATTTCGAACCGTTTTCGTCGGCTGTTCCGTGTTTCAAGGTGCGGTTTCCATTGGCACATCTTGTCAAAGCAGAGATCGTGTCCCCTTATTGCGGGATTCTCATCAATACGGGCGTGGGTAACCCAACTGTCGGTGTCAAAACCGGCGGATCTCGGGTAGGGGGTCCCGAACTGTGCGTCTAGGCAGATGGTAACAGGAGACAAGGGACACGATGTTTTTACCCAGGTTCGGGGCCTCTCGATGGAGGTAATACCCTACTCACCTTGATTAATATTGATGATATGGGTAGTACAAGAGTAGATCTACCACGAGATCGTAGAGGCGAAACCCTAGAAGCTAGCCTATGGTATGATTGTTGTTCGTCTCTACGGACTAAAACCCGCCGGTTTATATAGACACCGGATAGGGTTAGGGTTACAGTAGTCAGTTACAATGGTAGGAGATCTACATATCCAGATCGCCAAGCTTGCCTTCCACGCCAAGGAAAGTCCCATTCGGACAAGGGATGAAGTCTTCAATCTTGTATCTTCATAGTCTTGGAGTCGGCCAAAGATGATAGTTCGGCTATCCGGACACCCCTAGTCCAGGACTCCTCAAGAGCCTCGAACCAGGCTTCAATGACGACGAGTCCGGCGCGCATATTGTCTTCGTCATTGCAAGGCAGGTTCCTCCTCCGAATACTTCAGAGAAGGTTTTGAACACAAGGATAGTGTCGGCTCGCAAAACAAGTTCCACATACCACCGTAGAGAGAATAATTTTGCACGGATCTGTTGGCGTATTCCACGGCGTGACATCACACCACGGCCAGGCCTTTATATGGATCGCTTTTCTTGTTCCACCTTAGCGCGTTTAGCGAGGCGGTTTCCTTGGCACGTCTTATCAAAGCATAGATCGTGCCCCCTTATTCCGGATTCCCATCAATACGGACGTGGGTAACCCATCCGCGCCATTGATTACGGCGCTTGGGAGATAAGCGAGTTTTACCAGGCTGGCGGGGGACGCATAGCTTCGTCCGTCCATATAAGGGGATAAGGATCCACCTTTTCACCCACGCCTTCTTCCTCCTTTGCCCATCCATTTCACAAGACTCGAGCTCCAAAGCCTAAGTAAGACATCCCACCTCAACCTTCTCCAACTATGTCCGGAGCGGGAGGCAGGTGGATGGCCTCCTCTGTCACGGAGGGGCACATCACAAAGCTGCGGGAGGCCGGATACCTGTCCAACAACATCGCGCACTGGCTACCCGACGAGGGGCAGCTCATTCCAACCCCCAGGCCCCATGAGAGGGTGGTGTTTCTCCCCCACTTTCTCCGCGGACTAGGTTTTCCACTTCACCCATTTGTCCGGAGGCTCATGTTCTACTACGGCCTGGACTTCCATGACCTGGCCCCGAATTTCATCCTCAACATCTCGGCGTTTATCGTCGTGTGCGAGGCCTTCCTCTGCATCCAGCCCCACTTCGGCTTATGGCTTAAGATCTTCATTGTAAAGCCGAAGGTAGTGGGCGGCCGCCAAGCGGAGTGCGGAGGCGCTATGGTTGGCAAGATGGCCAAAGTCCTATGGCTCGAGGGCTCCTTTGTGGAGACCATAAAGGGGTGGCAATCGGGATGGTTCTACATCACCGAGCCACGCGACTCTCAATGGGCGGCGGCCCCCGAATTCCGATCTGGCTTCCCCACACGACTCTCATCATGGAAAGAGACGAGCCTGGCGTGGGGGAATTCGGACGAGCTGTCCGAACTAAAAACCTGCGTCCGAAACCTGGTGGACAAGAATCTCAGTCTTGTCAACGTAATCCAGGTGATGCTCATCCGCCGGATTCTCCCATGCCAACAACGGGCCTTCAAATTGTGGGAGTTCGATCCGACAAAGACTCAACGCTGAAAAGGCTCTTCGACACTACGTGCGAAGATGCCGGAAGGTGCTGTTCAAGGGCGCCGAGGCTCCCACATCCGCCATCAAGATCGCGGATTCAGCTCGCAGCGTCAAGCCGCCGAGGTAAGTTATTTTATCCTTTATGGGACTCTTTTTCATAGTTTGACTCTATGCGGGATCTAAAACTCCCTAACCTTTAACAGGACTGGCTGAAGACGTCTGGACAGGTTAACTATCCGGCCCCTTTGCCAGAAGACCAATGGACGCCCGATTGTGAGGCTCTTTGGCTCCGTACCTCACGTGGTGGGAGAAGAAGGCCAAGAAGGAGGCCATGGGAACTCGAAGAGCTCCGGCACCAGTCTTGTCGGACTCACCGCCTCGACAACTCTGGCGGAATCCTCCTCTGAGGAAGAGGAGGAGGAAAAAGAAGCCTCTCCCCCAGCGGGGAGAGATAAGAAAAGGAAGGCTGCCCCAACTGGGGAGGCCGGAGGGTCCAAGAAGGGAAGGACCCTTCATCCGTACTTCTCCACCAACGCCGACAACGACGAGGAGGAGTGGCCAACAAGGGCTAAGCCCCTGGCGAGATCGCAAGTGTCCGGATGCCCATGGTTTTTATTCATTGCATAGTGTTCTCTAATGCCGAACAATCATGCAGCCCGCCCAAGGACGAGTTCGCCGCTTCGTCGAGCGGGTCCCTGAATTCGTCGGAAGTGGAGAGTACTTCACTTCCGGCCGCCTCCTCACCTCACGCTGCGGACGACGCCGAGGTGGGGCCCCGAGGGGGGCCTGGTCAAGAGGAGGTGGCGCAGGAGGCGCCGCAAGGCAACCTCCCGGACTCGGTAGCGTGGGGCGAGACCCCAGGGGCTCTAACGACCCTCGTCCAGGACTCCATAGGAACCTTCAGTTACGAAGTCCGGCAAGCTGCCCTTCGTAGGAAGGGCAAGACGCCGGTGTCCTCCGTCCAACCGGAGGCACGGATAACGATCGGAGGCGCTAACAGCGCTTCCATCAAGGAGGAGCACCGCCTTTATTATGAGTGTGGTGATCCAGAAAGTTCGATCCGCCAAGAGCGGGCCGACTGAAGCCTGCATCAGCCTTCTAACAGGCTTTGAGGTAAGTTTAGAATATGTAAAATATTACCGCATAGACGGTAGCCTCGATGCTTAGTTCGGTGTTCGGAAAGAAAAGCCGGACTAAGGATCTAAAAAGATATACGCAGGAGTCTAATATAAGTATGTCAATATGCGAATGCAGGCTGCGCTGCTAACCTCTGCCGCACTGACTACAGAGGTCAATGCATTGAAGCAGAGCCTCGAGCGGTCCGAGAACAAGCTCGGCCTTGCCAAGAAGCAGCTCGAGGACAAGGAAGGTAAGTAATACCTTATTAAAGAAATACCTTATAGAAAGGATTTGGTTGCAAAAAATAACAGGAATAACATGGGTACTGCAGGGGCCACGAGCGAGGTGGCGACCCTGAAGGAGGCGGTGTGTCCATGTCAAAACAAAGCGGCTGCGGAGCGCACTGAGCAAGAGAAGGAGGAGGTGCAGCTGGCGGAGGTGCGGCAAGAGCTCCAGGCTCTCGTGGAAAAACACGAGGGTTTGGAGCGTGACTCGAAGATCCGAGAGTCCGAGCTTGCATCGGCTCTTGAGAGTGCCAAAGCTGCTAAGGCCGAAGCCCAAAAAGCCCTCCAGGAGATTGAGGCAATAAAGAAGATCGCGGCGGGTAAGGCATTCTTTATGCAGAGCAAGAATGTAAAAGTCAATTATCTAGTACTTACTCGAATCCGGAGCTCTCCAGGAGCGTTCGCAGATCTGCCCCATAGTGTGTCTGATGCTACCGCATTCTACAGCGCCAAGGAGGGGAGCTCGACGGAGAAGGTGTTACGGTCTCGGTATCGAGGCCGACCGTCCGGTGCCTGAGCGACCAGTGAAGCAGCTGGTCGAGCTCCACAAGGTCGCCGAACAGGCCATGAAGGGCCTCATAGTTCATTTGTGGCCATTGGAGGCCATGCTGGAGCTACTTGGGCTGGTGCGTGGCTGGTGGACGCCTTTGTCCATGGATTGAAGTCATCAAGCGCTCCGTCTGCATTGAAGGTGCCCGTCGGGCACTTGCCCATGCTAAAGTGCACTGGGGCAAGCTGGATGCGGAGAAGCTTGTGACGGACGGGCCACCGAAGGGCAAGGAGCATCGCACGCCCGAAATGTACTATGAGGGCGTCCTGAAGGGTGCCTGCCGTATAGCGGATGAGTGCTCCAAAGATGTAATTTTTGAATAGACTCGCATTTGTTATCCTGTACGCTCAAAACTTGTTCATATGCGCTAAGCAACGCTTGTTAATTTAAAATATTACCTTCTGTGCGGCCGTTTATCAAATTTGAGAGATGGCAAGTCGTTGGCTTCAGCCCCCATGCCACGAGTCTTTGGGGTGTTCGGGATAAACTTGAGCGCTCTTGTTCCCATTCTTGGGTCCATCGAGGAGGCGCTCAGCATAACGACCAAGGCAACCGGACTTATAATGCTTGAACACTCTCACTTAGCCATAGAATTCTATAATTTTAAATTTCAGCGAAGCCCCTAGTATTCGGAAGACCGAGTTCGAGGCGCTTATCCACGCCTTTGGCCGGACAATTCGATTCCTCGCTCTAAGCGGCATAAGTCTTTAGGGACCCAAAAAAACCTCTCGAACAGCGACCGGCTCTCGCCCTATCATGACGGTCAGTTTTAGCTTTCTCCACTGAGGTGCTCAACCCAGCTCAACCGGGGCACAATCGCAGTGGTTCTCCTGGTGCCGCGTTAGCTGATAGAACGGAACGTAAGGCAGCAAAACACAGGAGCCGGGCAAACCCAACTATTGACCTAAGACATGATTCGGAGCCGATGCGTATAATGCTATAAGTTCGGGGTGCCGCACTTATGAAAGTGTTCAGACTTATCACACCATCATTTTGGGGTACTTAAGCCCCTGGTGTATTGGCCGTACCAAAGTGTACGGGTGCAACATGTCATGAAATGAACATATATACAGATAAAGAAAAGAGTGCAATAATAGGCAAAAGCTATGTATTGTTTATTCAAAAGGGGATTGCAATGAAAGCAGAACGATACAAATAGTGCGATAAGCAAGGAATAGGACTATTTAACATGTCCCCCTCCAGGGGTAAGCTGCGGGATGGTATGCAAAACAGGTATAATGCTCGTAGTAGAGACCACCTGAACACTCGACGCAGTTTTACGCTTCCACAGCTGTTGCATCGTGAGTTCGGCAATTCTAGTGCCGGACAGGACTTCTGGAAAATGGAGTCCTGAAAGTAAGAAAAAAGAAAAGGAATGACACAATCGGGAGCCCCTGGTGCGGTTGAGCCGCGTGCAGGCGTCGTGGTCGTGCCCTCCCTTATGCCCATGGTATCTCCAGAGCGTAGTTATGTACGCATAGTACTAGCTTTGCAATTTCGCGAGGCTGGGGTTGGGGCGGATTACTCTGGCGATGCTTGAATCGTGCCAGCGGTCTTGTTGTAGGTTACTCCGGGCGGCAGCGGTGTCCGGACGTTTAGTGGCCGGACTCGAGAATTGCTGTGAGAGGCTGCTTTGCACCTCCGCCGCGAGGGCCGCCGTGTGCTCCTCCATTCGGAGAGGACTATGTCGAAGATTAACTCCTCGCTCCGGAAGTTATCCGGGGATCCGAAGACCACTTCAAGTGTAAATGAGCCTGTACAGTTGGCCTCTACCCTTGGTATGACGCCTTTGAAGGTCGTCTTTGTGGGTTTAATCCCTGATGGGTCTATGCCCATTTTGCGCACTGTATCCTGATAAAGCAGGTTCAGGCTGCTGCCGCCGTCCATTAGGACTCTAGTGAGGTGAAATCCGTCTATGATTGGGTCTAGAACCAATGCGGCGAATCCGCCATGGCGGATGCTAGTGGGGTGGTCCCTTCGATCAAAAGTGATCGGGCAGGAAGACCACGGGTTGAACTTTGGGGCGACTGGCTCCATCGCGTATACGCCCCTTAGTGCACGCTTCCGCTCCCTTTTGGGTATGTGGGTTGCGTATATCATGTTCACCGTCCGCACTTGCGGGGAATCCTTCATCCTCTATTGTTCGTGGCCGGGCTCCTCCTCGTCATCGCTATGTAGCCCTTGTCATTGTTTTCGCATTTAACTTGCACTGCGCTTGAACACCCAACAATCCCTGTTGGTGTGATTGGTAGCTTTTCGAGGGTGCCATGTATCTGGCACGAGCGATCGAGTATTCGGTCCAAATTGGACTGGCCCGGAGTATTTCTTTTAAATGGCTTTTTCCGCTTACCGGGTTTAGAGCCTCTGAATCCGGCATTGACTGCCGTATCCTCAGCATTATCACCGTTAATGCGGCGCTTGTGCTTGTTGCAACGCGACCTGCCATTGCTGTCCTTGGTATCCGAATTACCAGGGCTCTTGGTCATGTTGTTACTACGAGCTAGCCAGCTGTCCTCTCCCATGCAAAAGCGGGTCATGAGTGTTGTGAGGGCTGCAATGGATTTCGGCTTTTCCTGTCCTAGGTGCCGGGCAAGCCACTCGTTGCGGATTTTGTGTTTGAAGGCTGCAAGGGTCTCGGCATCCGGATAATCGACGATTTGATTTTTCTTGGTTAGGAACCGTGTCCAGAATTGTCTGGCCGATTCCTCTGGCTGCTGAATTATGTGGCTTAGGTCATCAGCGTCTGGTGGTCGCACATATGTGCCCTGGAAATTGTCGAGGAATGCGGCTTCCGTGTCTTCCCAACAACCGATTGACTCTGGCGGCAAGCTATTAAGCCAATGTCGGGCTGGTCCTTTAAGCTTGAGTGGGAGGTATTTGATGGCATGTAGATCATCACCAGGGCCATGTGGATGTGAAGGAGATAGTCCTCGATCCAAACCGCAGGATCTGTTGTGCCATCGTATGATTCAATGTTTATGGGTTTGAAACCCTCGGGATTTGATGATCCATCACTTCATCTCGTGAAGCATAGCGGGTGTCTTGGCGCCTCAGATTCGGGCTATATCACGGCGTAGCTCGAATGAGCTTTGTCTCATCGTGTTCGCCCGGCGGAGTTGCTATATCTGGCGTGGCGGTTATCGCCACGCGTGTTGTGGGGCGCCCACGCGATCCATAGATCGATCTTGTCTGCCTTGCCTTGTCCTCCAATATATCTCGCAGGTCTGGCGCATTTACCCGTGCCTTTGTATTTTTTGAGCGCCGGCGGGGTGCGGCTTGAATTGAGGGCCGAGAGGCCTCTCTGTCGCGGCCACGAGGTGGCCGGTCAGCCATATCATGCACCGGTGATGTAGGTTTAGGTGCTTCCTCCTCTAATCGGGGTAGTAGCCTGCGTCTTGGGTAGCTCTTGGAGGCGCCGAGTTCATACTCTTACGCCGCAAGGACTTGATCCATCATCTGCCTAGCAAATCTTGGTCAGCTCTAAGCTCGTTGCTGCTTTCTTGAGGCTGCTTGCCGTGGCCATGAGCCTGCGTTTGAAACGCTCTTGTTCGACAGGATCCTCGGGCACGACAAATTCGTAAATCGTCGAGGCTTGCCTCATCTTCGGAGGGAGGTATGTAATTATCGACCTCTACCTCTTTTTTTCGCCGCTCTCTCATGAGGGCTGGCTTCTCCATCCTCTGCGCTGAATCTTGGCTTTGGAGGGGTTGTTTTCGCACTGTCCGGGTGTTATTATCTCCGTGCGGAATCGCCGCTTTTCTTTGTGGCGGGATTTAGAGCGGCGCCACGACGCCGGGCGCTTAGGCTGCTTTCTTGGAGGGGTCATCCTCCGCTGTTCCATCGCCATTCCCATCTTTTGGGATGTCCACCATGTATATGTCATATGACGAGGTGGCCTTCCAGTGCCCTGTGGGCGCTGGTTCTTGGCCGTCTCCTGCATCATCGTCCATATCATCGATGTCTTCGGAGTCGAAGTCGAGCATGTCGGTTAAATCATCGACAGTGGCTACGAAGTGGGTGGTGGGTGGGCTTTGATTTTCTTCGTCGTCCGCATCCCAACCTTCCTGACCATAATCCGCCAGGCCCTCGATAAAGAGAGAGGTTTTAGTGAATTCAGGATGTCGCCAAAGGGCGAGTGCTGAAAGATGTCCGCGGCAGTGAATTCCATGATCGGCGCCCAATCGGATTCGATTGGCAGGGGCGCGGAAGGCTCGGAGTCCGGAGAGGAGTCCGACGTCTTGGAGTCACGGGCTTCGCAAGGGACGGGGTAGGTGTACGGCTCAATCGCCGTGGAGATCGCAGCCCCCAAGGCGGTGTCCAGCCACCCATCCTCGATCGACGCGGTCGGCTCCGAGCTAAAGGTCGGAGCGGACTGCAATCGTGACCTCGAGGACCGTCCGCGGCAGAGATAGATCATGCCCTTCGGGACGGGCGGCGTGCTTGGCTGTGGCTCGAACCGTCGAAGATCAAGTCTCCGCGGATGTCACCGTGTAGTTCAAACTTCAAATCTGACACGATGGCGAGGGGCGTAGCTTTCAATCTGCTCCAGATGGCTGCTTAATTGGCCCGCAGTGCAAAGTCGTCGAATACGAAGATCTGTCCGGGGAGAAAGGTCTCACCCTGGAGCGCATCGTTGTTGATGATCGGAGGAGCCATCGGGCCTAAGGATGACGACACAGAGGAACTCTCAATGAACGCACCAATGTCGGTGTCAAAACCGGCGGATCTCGGGTAGGGGGTCCCGAACTCTGCGTCTAGGCGGATGGTAACAGGAGACAAGGGACACGATGTTTTTACCCAGGTTCGGGCCCTCTCGATGGAGGTAAAACCCTACTCCTGCATGATTAATATTGATGATATGGGTAGTACAAGAGTAGATCTACCACGAGATCAGAGAGGCTAAACCCTAGAAGCTAGCCTATGGTATGATTGTTGTTGGTCCTATGGACTAAAACCCTCCGGTTTATATAGGCACCGGATAGGGTTAGGGTTACACAGAGTCGGTTACAATGGTAGGAGATCTACATATCCGTATCGCCAAGCTTGCCTTCCACGCCAAGGAAAATCCCATCCGGACACGGGACGAAGTCTTCAATTTTGTGTCTTCATAGTCCAGGAGTCTGGCCAAAGGTCATAGTCCGGCTATCCGGACACCCCCTAATCCATGACTCCCTCAATCAGCCACAGCCTTCTTCAATACCTCATATTCGACACTCGCTCCTAGGGCATACAACACAAATACTTTTCAATAAGCACAATTATTTATTCGTGCCTAATGCAAGACAATGTTTCAACATACCTTGCTTATCCTCTAATTGCTTCCTCACGCGGCCAAGTTCTTCCTTGGCCCGCTCTAGGCTCCGCTTCAGTTTGGACACTTCCGCATTGTGAGCGGCCGTCTTCTCCGCAGACGCCTGTTTTCAAAGAGGTACACATCATTAACAAATGTTCCCATGAAAAAAGAGGATTTGACCCCCCTGCCCGGCTCTCTCTCTTTCGTCGGACAGTGTATCAGGGGCTACTACTTATATTATGACGATTCCTCAAAGGTTTCTTAGGAAACATACCTCAAAGGCCTTTATAAGGCCAAGGCAGGACTCGTTCAGCCCGCTCTCGGCGGACTGAATCTTTTCAACCACAGCACCCATGAGGGTCCAATGTTCATCGACGATAGACGCATTCTTTAACGCTGTCGACAGACCGCCTGGCAACTCTGCTTGAACAGAGGTTCCCAGCGGAGTAGGCAAGCCTCCCACCGTCAAAGGTGGCTGCTCGCCCGATCCGGGAGCCTTAGAGGTCTCCTGGACCTTGTCCGGCTGTGGGCCGAACCCAAGATCGCCCCCGCTGACGGCACACTCAGGGGCCATCGCTCCCGTGTGTCCGGCTCCAGTGATATGCCCCCCTGGTCCGGGCCCCGTTGAGACGACACCTCAGTGTCGCGCCGGGACTTTGGGGAAGGGGCCTCTGGAGGCGTCTCGCTCGCCAAGGCGTCTGAGCTCAGTGAATCCTCCGATGAGGACTGTCCGGCGCGAGACCTTGCCGGACTGTGCAAAATATAGCAACAGTTAAAACTACTATACCCAAAAACAATCCCGGACGCATATGCGTGTTCGGATTTCGTATACTTATGACTTCTCTAGGGCCTGGGCCCTGGGACCCCACTCCAGGCTGCTATCGGCAGCCGTGGTGGATGCCTCTCGGAGGGAACCTTTCCCCCTCTTGGGCGATTCGGCCTCCAGGGACGGGGAAGCTGCACGCTTCTTCCCACCTTCAGAGTGAGGCTCGTCCTCCTCTGCTTCTGCCTCTTCGTCTTCCGAAGAAGGAGCGTCACTTGAGTCTTCGAATTTTGCGTCCGAAGCCTCGCAGCGACGGAGGCCACTCCGGGTCTTCTTGGCCTTCTTGGAGGCCTCCTTCTTTGGCACCTCGTAAGGCGCGGGGACCATCATCTTCGCCAGAAGAGGTCCGGCCGGTTCCTCCGGTAGCGGGGCCGGACAATGTATCTGCTCCACCTTCTTTATCCATCCCTGAGGTCACGATGAAACACGACTAAGATATCTCCCTCATGACATGCCAACTGAAGCATGAATGGACAGAGCGTGGCTGTAACTTACCGAGCTTGCAGAATGGGATAATTGATACCCACGGTCCTCGACGGAGCCCGACCACGATTTGCGGACTTGAAGAGCACCTTCCAGATATCCTTGTGGGAGGAATCATAGAGCTCCTGAAGGGTTTGGTGCTCGGTTGGTTCGAACTCCCATGGAGTGCAGGCTCGACGCTGACAAGGGAGAACCAGGCGAACTAGCATCACCTGGACTACATCGACGAGTTTGACATCCCTGTCAACCACACTCTGAACGCGCGTCTGGAGTAGTGACAGCTCATCGGACGAGGACCAGTTCGAGCCCTTCTTGGGCCAGGACGTGAGCCGCAGTGGAGCTCCGGATCTGAACTCAGGAACTGCAGCCCACTTTTTGCCGCGTGGTTCGGTGATATAAAACCACTGCTGCTGCCACTCCTTGACGGAGTTGTTGAAGGCGCCCTTCAGCCAAACGGCCTTGGGCATCTTGCTCACCATGGCGCCGCCGCACTCGGCGTGTTCGCCACTCACCACCTTGGGCTTCACATTGAAAATCTTCAGCCACAGGCCGAAGTGAGGCAAAACCCGGAGAAAGGCCTCGCACACGATGATGAACATCGAGATATTGAGAAAAGAGTTGGGTGAAAGATCATGAAAATCAATCCCATAGTAGTACATGACTCCATGAACAAATGGGTGAAGGGGAAACCCGAGCCCGCGGACGAAGTGGGGAAGGAACACGACTCTCTCGTGGGACTTCGGAGTAGGGACGACCTGTCCCGCCGGTGGGAGACGGTGGCTGATCTTCTTGGCCAGATACCCGGCTTCCCGGAGCTTCTTGATATCCTTCTCCTGGATGGTAGAGGCCATCCATTTGCCTCCTGCTCCAGATCCGGACATCTTTGGAAAATCTCTCTTTGATGGAAAAGGAGAATGCCCGGGCGTTAGGGCTCGGACAGAGGGGAATGGGTTAACGAAAGGAGAAGACGTGGGTAAGGAGGAAGAGACCTTGTCTCTTTATAGAGATGACAAAAGCTTTTTTGCGCCTCCCCACTTGCCTGGTGGAACCCGCTCGTTCCCCACTCACCATGATTAGCGGCGCGGTTGGATTACCCATACCCGCATTGATGAAGATCCCGTAATAAGGGGACACGATCTCTGCTTTGACAAGACGTGTCAAGGAAACCGCCTCGCAATATGCGTTGTGGCTGGTTGTGGGAAAACGGTTCGGATAGTGACCCGACCGTAACGACACGTCGCCTTGTCTAAAATTTTGCCAGCAGATTGCATTTGTGAAATATCATTCTCTCTCCGGCGACACCTGAAGATCATTCTGTGGATCCGGACACGGTTCAAGTGTTCGATAATTACTTCGGAGTATTCGGAGAAGGAACCCGCCCTGCAATGCCGAAGACAAGACTACGCGCCAGACTCATCGTCATTGAAGCCTGGTTCGTGGGCTACCGAGGAGTCTGGATTAGGGGGTATCCGGACAGCCGGACTATATACATTGTCCAGACTATCGAAGCGTGAAGATACAAGACTCAAGACTTCGGCCCGTGTCCGGATGGGACTCTCATTTGCGTGGGAGGCAAGCTTGGCGATCCGGATATTGTATTTCCTTCCTTGTAACCGACTCCATGTAAACTCTTGCCCTCTCCGGTGTCTATATAAACCGGACAGCTTGGTCCTTAGAAGGCCGATCACAATTACAATCATTCCATCATAGGCTAGCTTCTAGGGTTTAGCCTCTACGGTCTCCTGGTCGATCTACTCTTGTACTACCCATATCTTCAATACTAATCAAGCAGGAAGTAGGGTTTTACCTCCATCGAGAGGGCCCGAACCTGGGTAAACATTGCGTCCCTTGCTTCCTGTTACTATTAGCCTAAGACGCATAGATCGGGACCCCCTACCCGAGATCCGCCGGTTTTGACAGTGTGCGAGGCCTTTCTCCGCATCCCGCCTCTCTTCGGCCTATGGCTGAAGACCTTCAATGTGAAGCCGAAGGTGGTGAGCGGCCAACAAGCAGAATGCGGAGGTGCCATGGTGGGCAAGATGCCCAATGTCGCCTGGCCCGAAGGCTCCTTTGTGGAGACGGTGAAGGGGTGGCAGTCGGGGTGGTTCTACATCACCGAGCCGCGTGACACCAACTGGGCGGCGGCCCCGAATCGACCACGAGTTACGATGCGGCTCACCTCCACAGCAAGAAGGGCCTGACCTGGGGTTCTTCGGACGAGCTGACCGGGTTCCAGACATGCGTCCAGAACATGATAACCAAGAAAATCAAGCTCGTCAACGTGATCCAGGTTATGCTCATTCGCCGGGTCCTTCCATGTCAACGTCGGACTTGCTATTTGTGGGAGTTCGATCCGGCCAAGCACCAAACGCTACTAGAGCTCTTCGGCGCGACGCACGAAAACATCTGGAAAGTGCTCTTCAAGGCCGGCGAGACACCACCGCCCACGACCGAGGATCGCGGGCTTAGCTTGAAACTCCAGGCTAACTCGGTAAGTTCCTTCATGTTTTCAAGGTATACCCTTTACTAGCATATTTTGAGGAAGGAGTCTAAGTCTCTCTATCAATTTTTTCAGGCCTGGATAGAGGTAGTGGGGCGGATTAATTGTCCGGCTCCGCTACCCGAAGACCAAGAAACCCCACTTCTGACGAAGATGCTGTTTCTGGCGCCTTATGAGGTGTCGGAGAAGAAGGCCAAGAAAAAGGCCAAGGGGGCCAAGAGTGGCCTTCGCCTAAAAGGTGCTTCAGACATGACGTCCGAAGAAGACGAGTCTCACTCCACCGCCGAAGACGACGAGGAGGAGGAGGAGAACAAATCTCACCCTGACGAGGGGAGGAAAAGGAGGACGGCCTCCACAAATCTGGAGGCGGAGGCGCCCAAGAGGGGGAAGCGCGCCCTCGCGGATAACTCCGTGTGGGACGTCGACAGCAGTCCAGAGCGACCCCCCCCGGACCAAGCCCCAGGCCGCATCGTAAGTATCAAAGAACTTGTGCACGTCCACGTCTCCACTTTATGGTACTAATATGTTGAATTATGCTATTACAACCCGGCCCACGACAGCCCCCTGCGATCCTCATCAGGAGGTTTGCTAGATTCAAAAGCGATGGACAGCGAGTCTCCGCCGGCCGCTCACTCTCCTCCGACCAAGGGTGACGACGAGGTGGTGTCCCAAAGGACCTTCCTAGGCCAGGGAGAGGTTCAGGAGGCCGTCAGGGTGGCGCCAGAGGATGACTCCTCGGCCGCCGGACACATGGGGGAGGAAGCCCCCATGGGGACTGGTGATGGGGGCCATATACAATTCGGCCCCCAGCCAAATACCCTTCCCGAGACCCATACAGTTCCGGAGTTAGGCGAGCAGCCTTCCCTGAAAGGAGGATGGATGCCTGCTCCGCTGGTGACCTCTGTCCAACCAGAGGCACCGGATGATCTGCTGGGAGCGCTACGAGGCGCTTCCATTGTGGATGAACACCATATCCTTATGGGTACGGTGATTGAGAAGGTCCAGTCTGCCAAAAACGGACTGACCGAAGCCTGCACTAGCCTCCTAACAGGCTTTGAGGTAAGTAATGTAATTGTAAAAATAATATCACAGTGTAGACAGTAGCCCCTGATGCTCTGTTCGGTGTTCGGAGAGGAAAAGCCGAACAGAGGATCAAAATAATTTTCACAGGAGTCTAACATAAGATGTCTACGTGAATAAGCAGGCATCACTACTGGCTACTGCCGCTCGTACTGCGGAGGTCTCCGGACTAAAGCAGAACCTGAAGCGGGCCGAGGAAGAGCTCGACCTCGTGAAGAAGCAGCTGGAGGATAGCCAAGGTATGCCGTAACCTGCTTGTATATTTAGGAAGGATGAATAGTTCGTGCTGACTAAAGCGTCATGAATTTTATTAGGGGCCACGACCGAGGTGGCAGTCCTCAAGAAGGCATTAGCCGAGGCCGAGGACAAAGTGGCCAAGGAAAGCGCCGCGCGCGAGAAGCAGGAGGCCCGGGTCAGCGAGGTCCAGCAAGAGCTCCAGGACGTCGTCAAGAAGTACGAGTCCTTGGAGCGTGATTCTAAGACTCAAGAGTCCAAACTTGCCAAGGCCCACCAGAGTGCACAAGATGCCTGAGCCGAAGCCCAGAGCGCCCTCTAGGAAATCCAGGCGGCCAAGAAGATCGCGGCGGGTAAGGCTTTAATTATGCGAAGCAAATCTGCAAAGGAAACGTTCCTTTTACTTACCCGAATTTGGAGCTCTCCAGGGGCGTTTACGAATATGCCACGCAGCATATCAGATGCTGCAGAGTTCTATCGAGTCGAAGAAGGGAGCTCTATGGAGAAGCTGTTCTGGTCTCAATACCTTAGACCAGAACATCCGGTGTTTTTAGCGACCAAATTTGAAACACCGGTCGAGCTACACAAGGCGGCCGAACTAGCCATGAAGGACCTAATAGTCCAGCTATGGCCTGCCAAGCCCATGCCCGGCAGCTACTTCGGACTCGTGAAGCGGCTTGTGAGTGCCTGCCCGCGGCTTGAGGTCATAAAGTGGTAGGTCTGCATTGAAGGTGCGCGGATGGCCTTTGCCCGCGCCAAGATGCACTGGGCGAAGATGGATGCCAAGAAGCTGATGACCGAGGGGCCGCCTGAGGGCAAGGAGCACCGCCGACCCGAGCTATATTTCGATGGTGTCCTGGAGGGATCCCGCCTTATGGCAGAGCAATGTGCGAAGGATGTGATCTTTGAATGAATACATTCATACTTGTCTTGCCATGTAATATGAAACAAAGACAATTTGTGTAATATAATGCTTTGTGTTAAATTTTTACCTCATGTGCGGCCGTTTATTAAATATGAGGGTTGGCCAGTCGTTGGCTTCAGCCCCCACGTAGTACGGGGGTGTTCAGGATGGAATCTAAACACTCTTGATCCAATTATTTGGTCCTTGAAGGAGGTGTTTAGCGCAACCCTCGGATTATAATGCTTTATCACCCTCACTTAGCCATAGGAGTTCTACAATAAAAATATAGGCGCAACCCCTAGCATCCAAGCTAGGGTGTTGTAAACACCTGATCGGGTAAGTACCGACCCTTCGCATAATGCGGAAAAAAACCTCTATCGATTTGAAACCTCTGAAGAGCTAACCGGCTCTCGCTGCATCATGACAGTCTTCGGCTTTCTCTACTGAGGTGCTCATCCGGATGACACGGGACACAATCGCAGTAGTTCTCCCTTTACTACCCTAGCCGATATAGCGGACCCTAAGGTAGTAAGCACAGGAGCCGGGCAACCCAACTATTGACCAAAGACATGATTCGGAGCCAATGCATATAATGCTAAATTGGGTGCCGAACTATCTCAGAAAAATGTTCGGACTTTGTTGTCAGAAAAGCGGGCGCTATGAAGCCCACAGCAAATATGAAACGTACCAAAGTGTATGGGTGCTATGTGATAAGATTATCAACAGAAAACAAAGGAAAACAGGAAGAGAGCAAAGGTAATAAGCCGGGGCCTTAAAATTTTGGGCCGCAGACTGTTTCCATTATAATTTGATAAATACGTCAAGGCGTATTGACACAAATAGTGCGATAAGCAACAGGCTATTTAACATGCCATGACCAAGAGCGAGCTGCGTGTGGGTATGTAAAATAGGTATAGCGATCGTTAGCAGAGACCACATGGGGATTCCCTTGTACGTCAAAGCTCCTTGCCTCCTTGGTGTATCCGTCCCGTGATCAGTCGGATGATCAGGTTATCAGAAAAAGCCTCTAGAAGAGAAACACCTGAAATGAAAAATAAAAAGTGAAGGTGAGCGGATCTAGGGGCGGTTGAGCCGTATTATGGATCATGGTCAGGCTTTGCCTCCGTCCGTGCCCATGGTATTTTGAGTGCGTAGTTATGTACGCGGGGTACAAATGTCACCGCTTGATCGGGACTGGGACGAAGGCTGGATTGCTAGTCAAGCTCTGGACGAGCTGGACCGTCCTGCTGCAGTGTAGTCCGGACTCGCTTGACGGTGTCCGGGGGCTTTACTGCCGAATTGAGGTTCTGCCTAAAAAGGCTACTTTGTACTTCTGTTGCAAGGGCCGCGGTGTGTTCCTTGGTTGATGTCTTGACGTAGGGCCCAAGTCCTCTGGATCACGTTCGTTCCTAAAATCATGTTCCCGAAGGTTTCATTCTGTTTGGACTCTGTTTGATATTCTTTTTCTGCGAAACTCTGAAATAGGCAAAAAAACAGCAATTCTGGGCTGGGCCTCCGGTTAATAGGTTGGACCCAAAAATAATATAAGTGTATAATAAAGCCCAATAATGTCCAAAACAGAATATAATATAGCATGGAACAATAAAAAATTATAGATACATTGGAGACGTATCAAGCATCCCCAAGCTTAATTCCTGCCGCCTCTAGGTAGGTAAATGATAAAAACAGAATTTTTGATGTGGAATGCTACTAGGCATAATTTCAATGTAATTCTTCTTAATTGTGGTATGAATATTCAGATCTGAAAGATTCAAGATAAAAGTTCAATATTGACATAAAAATAATAATACTTCAAGCATACTAACTAAGCAATTATGTCCTCTCAAAATAACATGGACAAAGAAAGTTCATCCCTAAAAAATCATATAGTTTAGTCATGCTCCATTTTCGTCACACAAGAATGCTCTCATTATGCACAACCCCAATGACAAGCCAAGCAATTGTTTCATACTTTAGTAATCTCAAACATTTTCAACCTTCACGCAATACATGAGCGTGAGCCATGGATATAGCACTATGGGTGGAATAGAATATAATGATGGAGGTTATGTGGAGAAGACAAAAATGGGAGAAAGTCTCACATCAACGCGGCTAATCAATGAGCTATGGAGATGCCCATCAATTGATGTTAATGCAAGGAGTAGGGATTGCCATGCAACGGATGCACTAGAGCTATAAATATATGAAAGCTCAACAAAAGGAACTAAGTGGGTGTGCATCCAACTTGCTTGCTCACGAAGACCTGGGGCATTTGAGGAAGCCCATTGTTGGAATATACAAGCCAAGTTCTATAATGAAAAATGCCCACTAGTATATGAAAGTGACAAAACAAGAGACTCTCTATCATGAAGATTATGGTGCTACTTTGAAGCACAAGTGTGGTAAAAAGGATAGTAACATTGTCCCTTCTCTCCTTTTCTCTTTTTTTGGGCCTTCCTCTTTTTTTATGGCCTTTCTCTCTTTTTTCCTCACTTGGGACAATGATCTAGAAAATGATGATCATCACACTTCTATTTATTTACAACTCAATGATTACAACTAAATACTAGAACAAAGTATGACTCTATATGAATGCCTCCGGCGGTGTACCGGGATATGCAATAAACCAAGAGTGACATGTATGAAGGAATTATGAATGGTGGCTTTGCCACAAATACTATGTCAACTACATGATCATGCAAAGTAATATGTCAATGATGAACGTGTCATGATAAACGGAACGGTGAAAAGTTGCATGGCAATATATCTCGGAATGGCTATGGGAATGCCATAATAGGTAGGTATGGTGGCTGTTTTGAGGAAGATATAAGGAGGTTTATGTGTGAAAGAGCGTATCATATCACGGGGTTTGGATGCACCGGCGAAGTTTGCACCAACTCTCAATGTGAGAAAGAGCAATGCACGGTGCCGAAGAGGCTAGCAATGATGGAAGGGTGAGAGTGCGTATAAACCATGGACTCAACATTAGTCATAAAGAACTCACATACTTATTGCAAAAATCTACAAGTCATCAAAAACCAAGCACTACGCGCATGCTTCTAGGGGGATAGATTGGTAGGAAAAGACCATCGCCATTCCCCGACCGCCACTCATAAGGAGGACAATCAAAGAACACCTCATGTTTCAAATTTGTTACATAACGTTTACCATACGTGCGTGCTACGGGACTTGCAAACTTCAACACAAGTATTTCTCAAATTCAAAACTACTCAACTAGCACAACTTTAATATTACTACCTCCATATCTCCAAATAATCATCAAGCATCAAACTTTTCTTAGTATTCAACACACTCTTAAGAAAGTTTTTACTAGTCTTGAATACCTAGCATATTAGGATTATTTAAGAAAATTACCATGCTGTTTAAGACTCTCAAAATAATCTAAGTGAAGCATGAGATAATAATAGTTTTTATAAAACAAAACCACCACCGTGCTCTAAAAGATATAAATGAAGTACTAGAGCAAAAACTATATAACTCAAAAGATATAAGTGAAGTACATAGAGTATTCTAATAATTTCTGAATCATGTGTGTCTCTCTCAAAAGGTGTGTGCAGAAAAGATTATTGTGGAAAACTAACAAATAAAGACTCAAATCATACAAGACGCTCCAAGCAAAACACATATCATGTGGTGAATAAAAATATAGCTCCAAGTAAAGTTACCGATGGAAGTAGACGAAAGAGGGGATGCCTTCCGGGGCATCCCCAAGCTTTGGCTTTTAGGTGTCCTTAGATTATCTTGGGGTTCCATGGGCATCCCCAAGCTTAGGCCCTTGCCACTCGTTGTTCCATAATCCATCAAATCTTTCACCTAAAAATTGAAACCTTCACAACACAAAACTCAGCAGAAAATCTCGTGAGCTCCGTTAGCGAAAGAAAACAAAAGACCACTTCAAGGTACTGTAATGAACTCATTCTTTATTTATATTGGTGTTAAACCTACTGTATTTAAACTTCTCTATGGTTTATAAAATCTTTTACTAGCCATAGCTTCATCAAAATAAGCAAATAACACACGAAAAACAGAATCTGTCAAAAACAGAACAGTCTGTAGTAATCTGTAACTAACGCAAACTTCTGGAACTCCAAAAAATCTACCAAAATAGGAAGACCTATAAAATGTTTTTATTGATCAGCGGCAATTGGAATCAATATTTTATCACGTTCTGGTGATTGTTAACAATTATTTTCGTGAACAGAAAGTTTCTAGAATTTTCAGCAAGATCAAATAACTATCATCCAAGAAGATCCTATAGGTTAAACTTGGCACAAACACTAAGTAAAACATAAAAAGACATCTAACCAGAGGCTAGATCAAAGATTTATTCCTAAACAGAAGCAAAAAGCAAAAAACTAAAAATAAAATTGGGTTGCCTCCCTACAGTCGCTATTGTTTAACGCCCCTAGCTAGGCATAAAAGCAAGGATAGATCTAGGTGTTGCCATCTTTGGTAGGCAATCCATGAGTGTCTCTCATAATAGATTCATAAGGTAATTTTATTTTCTTTATAGGGAAGTGTTCCATGCCTTTCCTTAACGGAAATTGGAATCTAATATTCCCTTCCTTCATATCGATAATTGCACCAATCGTTCTAAGGAAAGGTCTACCAATAATAATAGGACATGAAGGATTGCAATCTATATTAAGAACAATAAAATCTACAGGCACATAATTCCTATTTGCAACAATAAGAACATCATTGATTCCTCCCATAGGTTTCTTAATGGTGGAATCCGCAAGGTGCAGGTTTAGAGAGCAATCATCAAAATCACAGAAACCTAGCAAATCACATAAAGTCTTTGGAATCGTGGAAACACTAGCACCCAAATCACACAAAGCATAGCATTCGTGATCTTCAATTTTAATTTTAATAGTAGGTTCCCACTCATCATAAATTTGTCTAGGGATAGAAACCTCCAACTCAAGTTTTTCTTCATAAGATTGCATCAAAGCATCAACGATATGTTTAGTAAAGGCTTTATTTTGACTATAAGCATGAGGAGAATTTAGCACGGATTGCAACAAGGAAATATAATCTATCAAAGAGCAATTATCATAATTAAATTCCTTGAAATCCAAAATAGTGGGTTCATTAATATCTAGAGTTTTGATCTCTTCAATCCCACTTTTACCAAATTTTGCATCAAGATCTAAAAACTCCGAATTTCTGGAACACCTTCTAGGTAAAGGTGGATCATAATCAGTCCCATCATTATCAAGATTCATATTGCAAAACAAAGATTTAATAGGGGACACATCAATAACTTTTAGATCTTCATCTTTATTTTCATAGAAACTAGAAGAACACGCTTTCACAAAACAATCTTTCTTAGCATGCATCCTAGCGGTTCTTTCTTTGCACTCATCAATGGAAGTTCTCATGGCTTTGAGAGACTCATTGATATCATGCTTAGGAGGAATAGATCTAAGTTTTAAAGAATCAACATCAAGAGAAATTCTATCAACGTTCCTAGCCAATTCATCAACTTCAGCAATTTTTCTTCAAGCAAAGCATTGAAATTCTTTTGCGAATTCATAAATTCCTTGATACTAGTCTCAAATTCAGAAGGCATCTTATTAATATTTCCATAAGAATTGTTGTAGGAATTACCATAATTATTAGAGGAATTACTAGGATAAGGCCTAGGATTAAAGTTTCCTCTATACGCGTTGTTACCAAAATTATTCCTACCAACAAAATTCACATCCATAGATTCATTATTATTCTCAATCAAAGTAGACAAGGGCATATCATTAGGATCAGAAGAAACATTTTTACTAGCAAATAATTTCATAAGTTCATCCATCTTTCCACTCAGAACATTAATTTCTTCTATCGCATGCACCTTTTTACTAGTGGATCTTTCAGTGTGCCATTGAGAATAATTAACCATGATATTATCTAGGAGTTTAGTAGCTTCTCCTCAAGTGATTTCCATAAAAGTGCCTCCCGCGACCGAGTCTAAAAGATTTCTAGAAGCAAAATTCAATCCGGCATAATTTTTTTGTATAATCATCCACAAATTCAAACCATGCGTAGGGCAATTACGTATCATTAATTTCATCCTCTCTCAAGCTTGTGCAACATGATCATGATCAAGTTGCTTAAAATTCATAATATCGTTTCTAAGAGAGATGATCTTAGCAGGAGGAAAATACTTAGAGATAAAAGCATCTTTGCACTTATTCCAAGAATCAATACTATTTTTAGGCAAAGACGAAAACCAAGCTTTAGCATGATCTCTAAGCGAAAAAGGAAATAGCTTCAATTTAACAATATCATTGTCCGCATCTTTCTTCTTTTGCATATCACACAAATCAACAAAGCTATTTAGATGGGTAGCGGCATCTTCACTAGGAAGGCTGGCAAATTGATCTTTCATGACAAGATTCAATAAAGCAGTATTGATTTCACAAGATTCAGTATCGGTAAGAGGAGAAATCGGAGTGCTAAAGAAATCATTGTTGTTGGTATTGGTAAAGTCACACAATTTAGTATTATCTTGAGCCATCGTGACAAGCAAGCAATCCAACACACGAGCAAACAAGAAACGAGCGAGAAAAAAGGCGAACGAAAAAGAGAGGGCGAATAAAACGGCAAGGGTGAAGTGGGGTAGAGGAAAACGAGAGGCAAATGGCAAATAATGTAATGCGGGAGATAAGGGTTTGTGATGGGTACTTGGTGTGTTGACTTTTGCGTAGACTCCCCGGCAACGGCGCCAGAAATCCTTCTGGTTCATGTCTTGACGTAGGGTCCAAGTCCTCTGGATCACGTTCGTTCCGAAAATCACGTTCTCGAAGGTTTCATTCCGTTTGGACTCCGTTTGATATTCTTTTTCTGTGAAACTCTGAAATAGGCAAAAACAGCAATTCTGGGCTGGTCTCCGGTTAATAGGTTAGTCCCAAAAATAATATAAAAGTGTATAATAAAGCCCAATAATGTCCAAAACGGAATATAATATAGCATGGAACAATAAAAAATTATAGATACGTTGGAGACGTATCATTCCGTGGTACGGAGGGAGCGCTCCGAATTTCCGTTGACCGTTATTACACCGCGTGGTCCCGACATCTTGAGCTTGAGGTAGGCATAGTGTGGCACCGCGTTGAATTTAGCGAATGTGGTTCGTCCAAGCAGTGCATGATAACCACTGCGGAAAGGGACGATATCGAAGATTAACTCTTCGCTTTGGAAATTATCCGTGGATCCGAAGACCACTTCCAATGTGATTGAGCCCGTGCAACATGCCTCTACACCTGGTATGACACCTTTAAAGGTGGTTTTTGTGGTCTTGATCCTTGAGGGATCGATACCCATTTTGCGCACTGTATCCTGATAGAGCAGGTTCAGGCTGCTGCCACCATCCATGAGGACTCATGTGAGATGGAATCCATCAATAATTGGGTCGAGGACCAGTGCGGCTGAACCGCCATGACAGATACTGGTTGAGTGATCCCTGCGATCGAAGGTGATCGGACAGGAGGACCATGGGTTGAATTTTGGGGCGACTGGCTCCATCACGTAGACGTCCCTGAGTGCATGCTTGCGCTCCTTCTTGGGGATATGGGTGGCGTATATCATGTTCACCGTTTTAACTTGGGGGGGGGGATTTCTTCTATCACCCTATGTTTGGCTGCAGGGGCTCCTCGTCATCGTCCTCGCTATGCGATCCCTTTTCCTTGTTCTCGACATTTAACTTGCCGACTTGTTTAAAAATCCAACAATCTCTGTTGGTGTGGTTGGCTGGTTTGTCTGAGGTGCCATGGATTTGGCACGGACGGTCGAGTATGCGGTCCAAGCTGGATGGTCCCTCATTGTTTCTTTTATACGACTTCTTCCGCTGACCAGACTTGGAGCCGCTGAATCCGGCGTTGACAGCAGTGTCATCGGTATTGTCGCCATTGCTTCGACGGTTGTGTCTACTACGTCGGAGCTTGCCGTTGCTGTTTTTGGCCTCAGAGGGGCTTGCATCGCTGGCCGTATTTTTACTACGGGCCAGCCAACTATCCTCACCCACACAAAAGCGGGTCATGAGTGCCGTGAGGGCTGCCATAGATTTCGGCTTTTCCTGACCGAGGTGGCAGGCGAGCCATTCGTCACGGATGCTATGTTTAAAGGCCGCTAGGGCTTCAGCATCCGGACAGTCGACTATCTGGTTCTTTTTAGTTAGGAACCTAGTCCAGAATTTCCTGGCTGATTCCCCAGGTTGTTGAACTATGTGACTTAAGTCATAGGCATCTGGTGGCCGGACATATGTGCCTTGGAAGTTGTCAAGGAAGGCTTCTTCCAAGTCCTCCTAGCTGCCAATGGAATATTCAGGCAGACTGTTTAACAAGTGCCGAGCTGGCCCTTTGAGTTTTAGTGGGAGGTATTTGATGACGTGGAGGTCATCTCCGTGGTCCATATGGATGTGGAGGATAAAATCCTCGATCCATACAGCGGGATCAGTTGTTCCATCGTATGATACGATGTTTACGGGTTTAAACCCTTCAGGGAATTCATGATCCATTACTTCGCCAGTGAAGCAAAGAGGGTGTGCGGCGCCTCTATACTGGGCCGCGTCGTGACGTAGTTCCGATGGAGTCTGTCTGCGGTTTTTGGCCCGGGCGTGACTATGTTTGTCACGTCCGAATAGATAGCCGTCGTCGCGTGTCGAGGCACGTCCTCGCGATCCATAGATCGATCTTGTATGTCCTACATTATTATCCAATTTTTGCCACAGGTCGTAGGTATGTTCCGGAGCTGTTTTATCTCTACCCTTATGGTGAGGTGGAGCAGGCTGGTGTTCGGCTTGAGTTGCCGCTTTGTCCCGACCCCGTGGTGGTCGGTCAGCCTTATTGCGTGATGACGGTATGGGCTCCAACGCCTCATCATCTAAGTGAGGTAGCAATTTACGCTGCGGGTAACTTTTGGCTGGGCGCTTAAGGCCATATTCTTCAGCTGCCAGGACATCAGTCCATTTATCGTTGAGCAGATCTTGATCAGCTTGAAGTTGCTGCTGCTTCTTATTCAGGCTCCTTGCAGTGGCTATTAGCTGGCGCTTAAAGCGCTCCTGTTCGAGGGGTTCCTCAGGCACGATAAAGTCTTCGTTGCCGAGGCTCACCTCCTCCTCGGAGAGTGGATGATAACTACCGTCCTCCGAGTCTTCATTTATGGCCTGTTCGTCAGGGCTGACTTGCCCATCCTCCTGATTGTCCTGTTCGGCAGTTTGTTCATCGTGGTCTTCTATGTCTTCGGCACCGTCCGGAGTGTTGTCGTTTCCTGTGCCAGTGTTGCTGTCCTTGTTGCAGCGTGGTTTAGAGCGGCGCTGCTGACGCCGGTGCTTTGGTTGTGTCTTAGAGGGGTCATCCTCCACTGGGTTTTCCTTGTCACCGCTGCTATTTTCTTTTGCGTATCCACCATCTATACGTTGTATGAGGAAGTGGCCGTCCATCGTCCAGTGAATGGCGTGGCTTGGGCCTCCTCTTCTCCAGCATCGTCGTCCATACCGTCGATGTCCTCGGAGTCATAATCGAGTGTGTCGGTTAAGTCATCGACAGTGGCTATGAAGTGGGTGGTGGGTGGGAAGCGAAATTCTCCATCGTCAGCCTCCAGTTTCATCGTCAGCCTCCAGTTCGAACTGGACATAATTCAGCTGTGAGTCCCCCGCCAAGGACAGATTCTTAAGTGAGTTTAGCACGTCGCCAAAAGGCGAGTGCTGGAAGATGTCCGCCGTGCTGAATTCCAAGGTCGATAACCGATCAAGCTCGGCGTCCGCGAACGCACATGGTTTGGAACTTATAAACGAGTCCGGAGTTCTGGTGACATAGATATCACATGAGGCTAAGTCTGTGCGCGGCTCCAACGCTGCAGGATCTGTGGCCTCCATGGCGGGGTTGAGCTTCCCGTCCTCGGATGGCGCGATTTGCTCCGGATCTAAGGCCAGAGTAGTTACATGAGCTATTTCCTGGATGTGGTCCGATGATAGATTTAAGTCATGTTCATCGAGGTGATGGGGAGCGGCTGCTCTGGTCTCGAATCCGTCGAAGACCAAGTCTCCGCGGATGTCCGCGACGTAATTCAAGCTCCCGAATCTGACCTGATGGCCAGGGGCGTAGCTTTCGATCTGCTCCAGATGGCCAAGCGAGTTGGCGCAGGCGGTTACCGACACGAAGATCTGTCCGGGGAGGAAGACTTCTCCTTGGACATCGTTGTTGTAGATGATCGAAGGGGCCATCAAACCTCTTGACGATGGCACAATGGAACTCTCAATGAAAGCACCAATGTCGGTGTCAAAACCGGCGGATCTCGGGTAGGGGGTCCCGAACTGTGCGTCTAGGATCGATGGTAACAGGAGACGGGGGACACAATGTTTACCAGGTTGGGCCCTCTCTATGGAGGTAATACCCTACTTCCTGCTTGATTGATCTTGATGAGTATGAGTATTACAAGAGTTGATCTACCACGAGATCGTAATGGCTAAACCCTAGAAGTCTAGCTTGTATGACTATGGTAATGAGTGTCCATATCTGGACTAAGCCCTCCGGTTTATATAGTCACCAGAGGGATGTAGGGTTACATAAGGTCGGTTACAGAGAAAGGAAATCTTCATATTTGGTCGCCAAGCTTGCCTTCCACGCCAAGGAGAGTCCCATCCGGACACGGGTGGAGTCTTCGGTCTTCGTATCTTCACAACCCATCAGTCCGGCCCATGGCAACAGGCCGGACACCCGAGGACCCCTTAGTCCAGGACTTCCCTCAATTGACAACCCCTTTATCGCGTTGGTTGCAAGGTTCTTATTTGTTTGTGCAGGTACTAGGGATTTCCGTGTAGTCTCCTACTGGATTGATACCTTGGTTCTAAAAAACTGAGGGAAATACTTACGCTACTTTGCTGCATCACCCTTTCCTCTTCAAGGGAAATCCAACGCATGCTCAAGAGGTAGCATGCACGATAAGGCAACTATCACAAACATTTAGTTTGCCCGCACCATTTGTGATATTGTCTGACATCGCACACGCTTTGCAAATGGCAACTGTGTGCATGCTTGCACACGTTTCCTCTCTGTGAACCGCGTCGGATTATGGTGTATATCATAGACATTTGTGTTTTACCAACCATCTGTGCTGTAACGACCTGGAGAGCGTACTTTCACCATAATTAATTGTTGCTATTTGAAATTGTACCAAACTTGAATTTGAATGTATGCTATAGCTTTGTTCATATCCATCAGGTTCAAACAACCAATGCATTATTTTATTCGTAGGTACATATGTTCAAGAATTACATAAGAACCAAATAAAGAATGATGAACCACAGTTGTATACTTGTACTATTAAAGACGGTAAAGAAAGAGACGAAATACATTACGGTTCTTTGAACAAGGTGAAGCGGAATGCACATATTGTGCCCTCCTCCATGCGTAAGGCACACACGACTCTAGTCCAACCCCTTGTGATGGCCGACCGCCCATCCTTCACGGTCTTCATGAAAACATCTAGATAATCATCGTGTTACGGTAGAAATACTTTAACCTTTGCATGCCCACCGATCATGTAGTTTGAGAGGTAATCTTGAGTAAACTGCTTTGGCAACCACTGCAAAGGAAAAAGATTCAGACATTGTCATCTAACACAACTCATTATGGGCAGTAAAAAGAAGGCTGCAGAGTTCTTACTTACCATCCTGCAGTTCGCTGTTGTCTTGGATAAGGTGTAAACAAATAGTTTAATTGCCATCTTTTGACCCATTTTACTAACAATCTTTATCAGCTTCCTCACTTGATGCTGGTTCATCGATATCTCATTGCCCCATACGCAGAAAGGGTCAAAGCACGGATCTTTACCAATGACATATGTACCTAAAAGCACCAAGTTAATATTAGAAGCTAAACAACAATTGCACAATAATGTAGTACAACACTCTTTTATAATATCTTAACATCCAATATACTCACATATTATATGAATTAATATCTTATATTATGGGCCGGAAGGAGGTTATTGCATTCTTACAAATTATCGACTGATTAACTGCTGCTGTATCCATGGGTTAGAGTTAGTTTTAGCTAGTTCGGGCTCAAATAGCCCTAAAGTATATCCAAATATGAGGGATAGTTTGAGCTAGTTGCATCTAACCCACCCAAAAAATATCCAACCCAAGAGGTGCTAATTGGAGCTAGTTCTCCTAGTGCATTTATTGTCAATCTAACCATGTCATCCAAACATCTCTTTTGATGGAGTTAGTTCAGGGTTAGTCATGATCTAGAAACTAACTCTAACCCTAGCTAAGTTACGTATCCAAACAAGTTTGTGTTGTTGTTGTTGTTGTTGTTGTTGTTGTTGTTGTTGTTGTTGTTGTTGTTGTTGTTGTTGTTGTTGTTGTTGTTGTTGTTGTTGTTGTTGTTGTTGTTGTTGTTGTTGTTGTTGTTGTTGTTGTTGTTGTTGTTGTTGTTGTTGCTGCTGCTGCTGCTCTTCTACGTATATCTAGACATCATCAGAACATTAACGCAACACTCTACCTAAGTACAGTGCATGTTGCTATGTAGCCTCAGATATATTACATATGGCCCTAGTTAACCTAATGATAAATGTGTTACAGATATATTCAGTTAAAAGTCCGATTCACCGATTAGTCCCTTATCAGCCCCCGACCTATATGGTACCAGCTACCGATATCCTGAATAGTGAGTATATATAAGCCATGGGTTGAAACTAACCTTGATGGAAAACAATAGTCATTCCCAAAATTGTCCTGTGTTGGTACATCGAGAGGCATGTTAAGCACAACAGGCTAAATATCAACCAAAATTATCCATGGCAGACAAAATAATCTCCAAAAGATAGCTTCAGTGTGCAGGTTTAAGCACGCTAGTAAAGCAAAACAAGTGGAAATGTGTGTTAACTGCGACAGGTCTAACATTTAACAACAAGCAAACATAGTCATTCAAACTGGTATTGTGCCAGTCTAAGTACACTGGTTATTGTTAAATAAAAATGGAAAGGCGTGTTAACTACAAGATGCAGCAACCATATGTAGTCATTCATAGTGGTATTGTTGAAACTGGTATTGATGAAATTGAACTGCATAGTTCATACTTGCACATATAGAACATCACGTTGTGAATAACTGGAATAAACAAGGCATACTACGACAACCAAAGATAGCATTTGAAACTGGACATATGCTAACTACAAACAATAGAAAAATCAAAAAACTTTAAAAGAGGCATATGCTAGCTATAACAGGCTTAACAACAAGCAAATATATGCATTCCTACCGGTATGTATAAAACTGGATTGATGAAATGTACTGCACAGTAAATAATTGCACGTATAGAGCATCACATTGTGAACGACTGAAATAAACAAGGCATACTGCAAACAATCAAATATAGCAATTAAATTTGGACATATTCTCACTACACTACAAAAGGGACTCGACAAAACAAATCATGGGTTCCCCCCTGTGAAGAGGCACAGTAAAACAAATCATGGGTTTCCTCACTTGTCACAGATGGGCTCGTTCTCGTGGAAAGAGCACAGACCCTGGATGCGCTCCATGTTGTCGCAGATGGGCTCCTTCCCCTTGGAAGAGCACGACTGTAGGGTGCCCTCCCTGATGTCACAGACAGGCTCTTTCCCCTTGGAAGAGCCGGAGAGGGTGCCCTCCTCCTGGTCGCTGTCGATGAGGTCTGACTTGGAAGCTGTGGATCCCAAGCCAGCATCGCAGAACGTGTCCTTCAGAAATGACAAAAGGGGCTCGATGGCGACGTAGGATGGAAAATTCTTGACAGCAAGCCAGAGGAGATCAGCGGCAGGGCCATGTATGAGATCGATGGCGGTTGAACCCGAGGGGTTGGGGGTGGGCCACTTAACCTGTGACATAGCCCGCCTCAGGCCGTCGCTGTCGATGACCTCGATGTCGTAGCCGACGCCCGCGACATACCCGCATAATCTAGCCCGCTGATTGAGTGCCTGCAGCCAGTAATGGTCGTCAGCTTCCTCGGCGACGTCGGGCGAAGAGACCGCGATACACCTCTTTTGGGCCAGTCGCTCCTCGAGCTCCACGAGAAGCGTAGCCGAGCTTAGGCTACGATGCTCTGGAGTGGGGGATGGGGATGGGGATCTATGAGAAAGGGGGCGTTTGGCAGGCGTCATCTAAAAAACTCAGGGCGGCATGGGTATGGAGATCGATGGGTAAGCTGCACGGGCAAACTGGCAGATGTTGACAATGGAGGCCTTGTGGCGGCGGCGGGGACCTTGCTAGGGTTTCGAGAGAGGGAGGGGGTGCGTGTGCGTGTGCACGCGCACGTGCGCCCAAGGAGGTTTTGGTGTGTGTGTGTGTGTGTGTGTGTGGAGGGGGGCGACGGGGGGTGTGTTTGAGGAAATGACGCGGCTACTGAAAATTTTACTATGCGGGAGTCAATGCCGGGGCTATTAAGAATTTGGATGATGGTGCATCGCACACGGTCCGGAGATAACAACAGTGTGTTACGAAACAAAAAAAAACCTCGAGGTGGGCAGATATTTTTGAGGGATGCAGGCGGGATTGGGAACAAGAAACATGACATACGGTCGAAACATAATAACCGTGTGTTATAAAACAGAAAAAAGCTGCAGGAGGGTAGATTTTTTGAGAGGGGCAGCCTCATGGAGCCCAATGTACTGTGCGGATGTGCGTGACAGGGGCACCGACGTGGCACATGGTTAGTGTGAGTGAACCGTGTCTGTTGCGTCATTCGACTTGTCTAATGTTCATAAATTTGGCGAAAAATGACGCGGGAGAGGGTCAGAACACGAACGCACTTGCATGTGGACCAAATTTATGTATGAAAAGTGTGGTTTGATGTTCAAATACCAAATGCAACTTCGATGTGGCACCTATCTCGCAAAGCGCATGGTATTGCTTGCCACCCCCCTCGTGTCGGCACGAAGGGAATCCTAAGCTATGAATGCATGCCCCCCAACCAAGGTTCACCTAGCAAAGTGCGAAGTAGCACCCCCCCACACACCCACTGATGTAGGGCGGAGCCCTATGTGGACGATCTTTCATGTTTGGAGAGGATCCCTACAAGGAACACGAAGAACGAGCGAAAGAGCACGAGGGAAATCACGGGGGAAAACACAAGAGAATCACTCAAACCAACAAGATTCGATTACACATGTGTTAGTTCCAAGAACACATAGAGATCACACGGTCCAAATCCAACAAAGGACGATACAAGAGGTAACCGATTCTTCTCCGTGAGGAGGTCTTGATTGTCTTCCCTTGAAGGGGTCTTGAATCCGCTTGGGGGATCTTCTCCGAAGAGGTCGTGAGCTCCGAGGAGAAGTAACCAAGTGGATGAGCAAGGCTCTCACACAAAATATGAGCTAAACCATTGCTAACCCTAGCTAGGAGGTGGGAGAGGTCTATTTATAGTCTAAGTGAATGAAAGGGTAAGTGGCTTCGCCCAACACACGGGCGGGCCTTACAGGCGTCGGACGTCCGACATGCGCCGGTCGTCCGGAAGCTCGCGGGGGTCCGGTCGTCCGGGGTTCTTCGGACTTCCGTTGATTTGGCTCGGGTCCAGGGGCACCGGACGTCCGATGGATTCCGGTCGTCCGGTCGCCGGTCGTCCGTTAGCTCCAGTCTTCCGCAGATTCGGCTCGGGTCTTCAGGGGCCGACGTCCGGGCTGGGCCGGTCGTCCGGTGGCTGTAACTTCGGGCAGCTTCTTCTCTTGGTCCTTGTACTTGGCGTCCTCGCTAGCTCTTCCGTTGGATGTGGTGGCTTCGTGGCTTTCCTCCAAGTACCTGATCATGCATAGAACACACGTTGGAGGTAGTAGCCATGTCTCACATGTAGAAAGTGATGGTTCGGAGAGGAGCGAGTTCACCTTGTGTCCAATGGCATATGTTCGAGGTCTCGTCATATGTCCTCTTGGGGTTTCGAGAGTAGTCGGAGTGTACATGGGGATGAACGTGGGATGCTCCGCATCATCTCCCCCCCTTGGGAAAGATCCGACCTCGGATCGTGATCCTCATCACCATGGAAACGGTTGTCATAGACGGTCTTGTAATTGGATGAAGTTGAAGACATGGTGCAATCCAAGTAGTCCAAGGTGTCGCCGGAGTGATAGACATGCAAAAAGAGCAAACACAAGCAACACTCGGAAATACAATGGTTAGCGCACACAAAGTGTCCATCATTTAAGAATGAGTCCGTGTGGCAAGATTGGTCGTGACAAAACGCATGAAGCTTATCAAGATGATCTAGAATGAGATGCAAAGCATTCATGGGAGGAAATGCAATCATTGTGCACACAAATGTGTTGTGAATATGATCAATGCAACCACGGTGCAAAATGATGTCATAGTGAGACGGTTTATCAGTAGCATGAATATGGCAATGGATTCTCAATATGATTATGTTATCATGCAATTGATGGTAGACAATATGACCACGATGTATGAATATTCCATCAAGAAAGATCACAACAAATTTGCTAAGAAAATGCACAAGCTCATATATCATGGATGACATGGGAATAGGTGCAACAAGACAATCATAATGTGTGTCAATCCATGCATAGGGTGCAAATTTGTCATGGGTGGTGTTGTACCATAGCTCGATGTCGTGGCACTCCTTAACTTGAAGGTCCATAGGGTCCATCTCCAATGTCGGTCCTCCATCCAATATATGTATCATGTAGACAAGAAGAAGGAAACAACAATGAAAGTATGGCCCATCCAATATGCATATTTGAAGATGGCTCAAAGGGAAGGAGTTCACCTTTAGGAGATTCTTGCAAATGTTGGTGTTGCACATCATGTACACCTTCACATAACCAAAATGTCTTTTTATGGTACCGCCTTGTGAATCCTTCAAAATGAAAGAACATGACAAACACTCGGAAAAACAAATGAGGTTAATACAAATGCAAGACCTATCATTCGAGGGGCGCGATACCCAACAAGTGTTTTCATCATTCTTATCATAAGAAAGAACAAGGTGTGGTGTGGTATGAAAGCATATGATGCAACTACAACCAAAGACAATAGGCTCAAGTAAGCAAGCATGCATCACAAGTAATATGTCCAAGTCTCCACGATCAATAATCATAGCAAGTTGGCACTCAACACAAGGTGATATGAGGGATGCAACTAATGGAGACAAGAGACAATGATCAAGACAAATCAAGTGATAGGCATGAACATATATGTCATCAACCCAAGAAAGCGAGTAATGGAACATGGGTGATGCGACAAAGCAAGCAATCATAGAGATCAAGTCAAGCAAGATAGTAGTGTGAAGATGCAACATACTAGGAGGAATCATGGAAAGCATGTCATGTGTGCAAATAGTGGGCATACAAAATGCACATGACATTTCACAAGCATAAAGGCAAGATATGAACAAAATAGCATCAATAGCATGGGGCACATGATAAACATGGCAATAGCAACAAGGATCTCCACCAAGCATGCAAATACACATAGGAGTATCATAATGGTGAATCATGGGTAGATGCAAACAAGGATCACAATTGCATGACAAAGGTATAGAAGCAAGCATATCATGCAAAGTGATCACGGTAAAATGAGCATGAAGCGACAAGTGATATATAGCCCATAGCCGTGTGAGAGACAAGTAAAAGAGATGCGCGTAGTCCTTGCGCGAAGGGAACGGTGGTAAGGATAGTCCACGGGATCCCAAGTCATCATTGCTCTCAAGAGCTCGTTTCGTCAACTCTTGGGATTGAGAGGTTGACGAGTATACGTGAGTACCTACACAAAACGAAGACAAAGGGAAAATTGTGTGTGCGTGGTAGATGTACGCATCATCCATCATGATGCATACGTGCGTGTGTTTGTTAGCACAAAATATCCAATGCTCAAATAAATGAGATGCGTGATATAGAAACATGTCATCCATCATGATAGGTTTGTTATTATGTATGTCATAATGGAGACTCAAAGGATGTAATGCATCATGAGAAATATCTAGAGCATTGTTATTCATGGAATGCATATGGTGCATGCAATTATGGGAATCATGCAAAGTATGAGATGCATCAAAATCTCCTAATATGTATGAGGATACTATGGGGGTCTCCTCATGAGCAAGAGTAGAAACATCACGTGGAGAATATTGACAACATCCAAAACAGTGCATATTCGGAACAATGTGATCATGGCATGACATAGTAGATGAATTGCGCAAATCATGTAAAGGAAGCATGTCAATATCATCACAAGAGGAACAAAAGCCAATGACCATCATCTCGTCATCTATGCCATAAGTGCAAATGGGATTTATTTTAATGGGGCATGCATAGTTACTATGTTGAGATTGAAATGATGAAATATGGGAGATCTCACTCATAGCATATGACAAGTTCAATGGATTGTCAAACATGATGTGACCAAAAGAATTTTCACAAGATGTCCTATGGAGCATAGCATCATAACTAGGCAACTCAACATGCTCATCATCATATTCATCATAAATAGGTAAGTCAAGGCATGAAGAAGTTTCACTAGCATGAAGCATGGGAATAGGTGGGTCAACATCATGGGAGCAATCAATGTCAAGATAGTCCACTAGTGGGACAAGAGAAGCACCATCACCTATATTACCTTTGGAAGGTCGCTCATGTGTTGTAGGTGAGGTGTCCAAGATCAAGTCGTAGTCAACTTCATCTTGATGGAACCATGTGGGGGGTGCATCATCGTCCAACATGGCCATCGGTGTCTCCATTGGAGGGATGGACTCGTTGAGGATAGGCGTGTCCTCATGTAGGAGACCTTGCACCAAAGAAGAAAACACACTAGGATTATAGGTTAAGTCGTTAGAAATCATAGTGGCCTCACATGCCGTCTCAACTACCTCACTCACTAAGTGTTGTGGCTCACTCACTCCCTCAAGGATGCTCTCACTCATATGGTTGGTGGGGTCACTCAAATGGCGCTCAACCTCACATAGGATGTGTGGCATTCTCTCATGTGTGGGGCTAGTGGTGGTCACACTCATCCTCTCATAGGAAATGCTCTCAATGTCACGTATGGTGGAGTCACTCATGTGGTGGTGGCTCTCCTCACATGGCACTTGGGGCATCTCAACATATGTGGGTGTCGGAGAGATGTTGGTGCAAATGTCTCCATGCTCAACTCCTATCGCCGTGGTCGAAGGGGATGGCCCTTGCTCGACCTTCTTATCGCCGTCTTGGTGTTGGAGGCCCATATGATGTGGCACCTCGTAGCTTGTCTCCATGACTGAAGGGACTTTCCCATGCTCGGCCATCTTCCTTGGGAGGTTTCCGAAGATGGAAGTGTCGCCCTCGCTTGTAGGTGGTCGCCTTGTTGTTGAGGATGTCGATGTAGGCGAACTCATGGGAAGTAGGCGAAGATGCCATACGTCCAAAGGCGAAGATGCCTTGAGAACACTTGGTGAAGATGCCAAAGTGGGTGATGTAGCCGTATCTCCGTCTTGTTGGTGCTCGTCTCGCGGTCTTCTCTTTTGTTCATGAAGCTTGGACTTGGTGTGAAGTAGGGCTTGTTGGGACTTGTGCATTTGTGCTTGGCGAGCATCTTCATGATGATGGTGTCGTTGTCGCACTTGAGCTCGTAGTAGATGTCGTTCATCGTCGTCGTGCACATGATGCTTGGAGGTGACTTGCCCTTCATGACGATGTTGATCACTAACGTGATGGTGGTTGCCATGTAGATGTGGACAAGGACGATTTGCACTTGCATCGTTTCCGTGCTCCGAAGACTTGTGTCTTGAATGTCGCCGCCTTGAGGATGACGAAGGGGAAGAAGACTTGATCAAGGCTCTAATCTCCTCCATCCTTGCATCTTGCTCCTCTTTATGTGCGGAAAGCTTCTTGTCGATGTAGTCCCTTTTCCTTGCTTCGGAGAGATGAATGTCGATGGAGAGGTTCTTGATGCGCTCTCACAATCTTGATTGTGCGCCTTGCATTTGTCGTTGTAGATCGAAGATGGACGCTTTGGTGATGTAGTTGTTCACGCCGTCGTTGTTGTCGTAGACCGGAGAGGAAATGCCTTGCCTATCCATCACAAGACTCGAGCAAATATGAGTGGGAGAAAGAGAAGAACTTGACCAAATGTACCTTGACCGATTTTTAAAATGGATCAATGATCACTCAATGTGTAACAAGGAAATAGCACAATTGGTACCAATTCTTGTCGGTTTCTCACACCTACATAAGTAAAGCTTATGGTGGAGCTCGGTGAGGATAGTGGCACAAAAATTTGATGCAAAATGTTAGCAAGAGTCAATAATGTTGAAAGAGATTCACAAATTCGCAAGTGAAACAAGTAGACCAATAGCAATGAATGGCACAATCAAACGCATACACACGGATAGATAAATGGGGCCGTGCAACCAAGGAATGAGCTCAAAATGTGGAATCCACCAAAATGCTCGTGTTGCACAACTCAAGAGAGACGCTAGCACGATTGCTCAATAGGCGGATCGACACTTGTGCACAACCTATAAGATGCAAAATGGATAAACTTTCTATCCCAAGTATGCTATGTATGTATGGTTCCCGATGTTTCTCAAGATGATCCAAGATGATCGGATATGACAATCTTATATGCAATGTGGTATGATGCTATGGCTATTGTTTACAAGCTTCTTTGCTCTCTTTCTTTTGCTTACAAGCTTTATTTCTCTTTTTTTTTCTAGGACACTTTTGCACAATGCACAAACCAAGATAGCTACTGTGTATATGCGGGAACGATATTGTGACACAATGGATGATATGATACCAGTATGATATGGTATGTATGCAATGGATGGTGTAGATCAATGATCACTAATGTGCACAAGTAACGTTACCGGCAATACTCAAATGGCTAGTCTCGATAGGCAAGTGATGCAAAATGGGCTAGGGGTTATCAATGCAATTGCAAGGGGAATGTACAATGGCGTCGTCGAGGTTACCGTCCTTGGCGATGATGAGTGGCGGTGTTCTTGATATAGATACCAAGATGATGGAGACTCGTCCCTAAGTAGCCGAAACACCTTAGGAAACGGAAAAACCGCGAACTCAAAATCTCAAATGACAAATGTCAAATGGTGGTAGCGGAAAGCGGTGGTGGTTGCGGAAGCTTAAAGGGATTGCGGAAATGCAATGGTGGTTTTGGAGTACGCAATGTGGAAGTGGGGTGTAAGGTGGTGAACTATACACGGTGTCGGAGTTGGAAGCACGGTCCCTAAGTAGCCGAAACACCTTAGGAGACACAACTCACAACACAAACAAAATTGGGTTAAATTGAGGTGGAAGTGTATGTTGGTCAAGCCTATGCGGAAGTGGCGGTGGTGGTTGATGAAGAAGCAACCGTCCCTAAGTAGCCGAAACACCTTAGAAGACTCGAATCACAACTCAAACAACCATGAGGAACAAAATTGGTTAGGTTGCGGAAGTCGGTGGTGGAGTAGCGGAGAATGTGGTGGAAGCCCTAGGCGAAGATGCCAAAGTTCCAAAAATTTATGGAGTCAAATGGTTTTGGTGGTATTTTTGATGGAAGGGGTATGTCAAGAGCTTTTCAACGAGCTAAAGAACGCAAAAATTGGAGTCCGGATGAATTAGTTATGGACAAAACAAAAATCAGCCGAAATGGGAAACTACAGGTATCGGACGTCCAGAAAAGGTCGGATGTCCGGTCGTCGGACGTCCGGGAAGGTCGGAAATCCGTGAATTCGGTTCGGGTTAGGGGTTCCGGACGTTCGGGAAAGGTCGGACATCCGGGGGTCGGGGGTCAACGCGGGATTTGAGCTCCAGGACGCGATTTTAGGCGGAATTTTGGGATTTTGGGGTCAAAAATTGGGGAGATTTCGTGGATGGAAAGTGGAGAAACTTGGGGAAATGCTAGATCCACTCGAAACCAAGCAAATCCATGGATCAAATCCAACAAAACTTCATCACACTAACAAATCACAAAAAATTTTGGGGCTATTTTTGGTGGGGAATTTTCGAACTTGGGGAAGAACATAATAAAATCAAGCTAGAAAACACGGGGTAGGGGCTCCAAAACGTGATCAACGTGGCTCATGATACCAAGATGATGTAGGGCGGAGCCCTATATGGACGATCTTTCACGTTTGGAGAGGATCCCTACGAGGAACACGAAGAACGAGCGGAAGAGCACGAGGGAAATCACGGGGAAAACACAAGAGAATCACTCAAACCAACAAGATTCGATTACATGCGCTAGTTCCAAGAACACATAGAGATCACACGGTCCAAATCCAACAAAGGACGATACAAGAGGTAACCGATTCTTCTCCGTGAGGAGGTCTCGATTGTCTTCCCTTGAAGGGGTCTTGAATCCGCTTGGGGGATCTTCTCCGAAGAGGTCGTAAGCTCCGAGGAGAAGTAACCAAGTGGATGAGCAAGGCTCTCACACAAAATATGAGCTAAACCATTGCTAACCCTAGCTAGGAGGTGGGAGAGGTCTATTTATAGTCTAAGTGAATGAAAGGGTAAGTGGCTTCGGCCCAACACACGGGCGGACGCACAGGCGTCGGACGTCCGACAGGCGCCGGTCGTCCGGAAGCTCGCGGGGGTCCGGTCGTCCGGGGTTCTTCGGACTTCCGTTGATTTGGCTCGGGTCCAGGGGCACCGGACGTCCGATGGATTCCGGTCGTCTGGTCGCCGGTCGTCTGTTGTCTCCGGTCTTCAGGGGCCGGACGTCCGGGCTGGGCCGGTCGTCCGGTGGCTGTAACTTCAGGCAGCTTCTTCTCTTGGTCCTTGTACTTGGCGTCCTCGCTAGCTCTTCCGTTGGATGTGGTGGCTTCGTGGCTTTCCTCCAAGTACCTGATCATGCATAGAACACACGTTGGAGGTAGTAGCCATGTCTCACATGTAGAAAGTGATGGTTCAGAGAGGAGCGAGTTCACCTTGTGTCCAATGGCGTATGTTCGAGGTCTCGTCATATGTCTTCTTGGGGTTTCGAGAGTAGTCGGAGTGTACATGGGGATGAACGTGGGATGCTCCGCATCACCCACTTTCAATCGGCGGGCCAGAGAGGCATCTCACCAAGATGGATCATAAAACGGACCGAGAATAATCCACCTTGGTCGTACAACCTCTCTCTTGTTGTTGGTCAAAGTGATGGCCGTCAATGCGCCCCCGGAGATGGGCTAGCTCGCCAATAATCACGCAAGTAGCTAGTCCCTGAAGACAACCACTGCACGCGTGTGTCCCAAACATATGTATGGAGAGGTGTGTTTCGAATACACAATGGAACAACTTTGATGTGGCACCGTGCTTTCGAACCAGAAATCCCCACACTGAGTGAAGGTTAGGTTGACGATACATATGTATGTCACACCACACTTCAAGCCGATGACGGGGATTCATGCATGCATGCGTGCATAGTATATGCGCTCAAACTTAATTAGGTTTGAATCTCACCATGACCTATACTATGATAACACGAACCAAAGGAAGAATCCGCCATGGTAACCTATCTTGTTGTTGGTCAAGGTGATCATGGATGTCCACGCGGGCCCACGAATATATAGGCTTGTCGCCGATAACCACGCGAGGGAGTGTACCGTTCAAAGACAACCACTACGTACATGCATATGTATGGAGGTGATGCGTGCATGCATGTTTGAATACCATTTCACAACATTGATGTGGCGCTGCAAGGCGTCGAAAAATCGCATACCCCCACACAGAGTGAGATCAGTTCATGACGTGTCGTTGTACTAGCCACTTTGACTCGATGGGAGGGATTCATGCGTACACATGCATGTGTGTGTGCTCAAACTGTATCATGTCATCCCAGAGCATGACCTATATATATACCGTATTACAAACAAAAAAAATAATCCCCTCCTAAGTCAAATTAACCTCTCTCGTTGTCAGGAAAAAAGTAGTGATGGACCAAGCGGGCCCACAGATGGAAAGCATTATTATCGCTGATAACCACTTAAGTGGGTGCAAGAGGACAACCACCATCACTTTGCATGTGGGCTAAACATATGTTGAATACCCAAAATGCACAACTTTGATGTGCCACATGCCTAAAAAACCGTAAAGTCCCAACATAGAGCGTGGTTCATGAAGCGTACTACATATGATGGCCCCCTTCCCCCTCTTCGACGCATACTATATGCTCCTATCATAATACAACCCAAAAAGAATCCTCCTCGATGGTGAAATTAATTAACCTCTCCCGATGTAGGTCAAAGTGATGCATGCATCAACGAGGGCCTCGTGGGCCCACTGATGGAAGCGTCACACATGAGTGTCCTAGCTAGGATAACCACCGCCTGCATGCATGTGGCCCAAAGAGGTGTTGTTTGATGTTTGAATAGCCAATTTCACAACTTTGATGTGGCACGTGCCTCGGAAAATGAAAAGTCCCGACACGGAGTGAGGTGTACTTGTTCACGGACGCGTACGTATAGTATATATGCTAGTCCCCCTACCTCTTCAACGCGTACTATATATATATACTCCCACCATAACACAAAAAAAAAAGATTCTACCTTGCTGGTCAAATTAACCTCACTGTCGGCTGTTCGTCAAAGTGATGGACGGCGACCTCGCAGGCCCATAGAAAGCATCACACGCGAGTATCGAGTGTCGTGTAGGACAACCATTGACTGCATGTGGCCAAAACATGTATGTATGAAAGGGTTGTGTAATGTTTTAAATAACGAATTCACGACTCTGATGTGGCACCTTCCTAACAAAACAGCCAACCCACACGGTGGCTCACAACTCGTAGTGTACTGCTAGCCACCCACCACCCCCCAGACGCACACACCCACACACACCGCGAATCCACCGCAACTACGATGCATGTTAAGTTATCCCGCGGTGAACATATGTTACCAAAGGAGGGACATTTTAATTTCGAAAAATAGAGATCATTAAGACGTTTTAGTACATAGATTGATTTTCTACGGGTATAATGTGCAAAAATCAAATTTGATCTACATGCACACATGAGAGTGCACCTAAATGGATTGCAAAAACACATGTGCCTCACTGGGTGCATGTTTACTCCCCGTGCAAGAAATTTCAAACATTGAGAATCTTGATTTTTAAATTCTAGTATATCCAAAACTTATTTGAAGTTCATGAAACTTATCGTGTTGTCATATGGACACCAATACAAAGTGGCATTGTACTTTTTCTTTTCAAATTTGAGACCAGTTTTGATGTGATCTTTATCTTCTTACAAACGGGAGATTATTAATAATTGGGAACCAATATCCCAAACGGATTATTTATACGAACCATGACTGTTAGATCAACAATGGATACGTGCCATGCTTCGGTTAAGCAATAAAGTGGCAACATTAATCATCCAAATAGAAAAACAATATACGTGCCACCACGCGACCCGTGTGTCGTGCGAGCAGGCATGATTTGACGGGACGCATGCGAGCAGTCTGACACGCAGGCAGACCGGGAGGCATGCGTGCAGGTGTGTGAATTGTCGGACGTGTGCGAGTAGCTGTGTGAAGCAACGATAGGCATGCCAACAGTCCGGTGCGCAGGCTCACCGGGAGGCGAGTCAGCGGTTTGACCGCCGCCCGCCTCTCTCCCACTACTCCATAATGGTGCGCCCGAGCGGCCGCACCCCCCATCCTCGCCACACACACAATCTGATGCGGAGCATCCCTCGACCACCCACACGGACACTCCATCACCACCGCAAGCACCGAGAGGACCAATGACAAGAGCATGTGCACGCGCCATCGAGAACGAGGTTGATTCTCTCCTCTTCGAGTTTCGTTTGGATTCGCATGAGAATTGGGTTCTACCTCATAAAGACAAGTTATGCATTCTAGGATACCAAGGAGATGATCGTGAGAAGGAGAAGGTGAATACTCGAGCATCCTCAGAGCAAGAGAAGGAAGGAGAGGACGAGAACAACGGAGGAAAGAAGTTCCTGGACACCCCGTACGTGTACCTGGACGAAAGGACCCCGGGTGCCCGGACGAGCAGCCAATGGGAGGGCCAACCCCCTGGACACCCCGGGTGCCCGGCCTCCTCGGCCCCGGGTGCCCGACCTCCATCTAGGCCACGCCCCTGCCCATCCCAGGTATCCGGCCCTTTGCCCAGCCGCCGCCCGGGTTGCACCCCGGGTGCCCGGCACCTGATACGTCCATTTTGCATCATGCTTTTATATCGATATTTATTGTATTATGGGCTGTTATTACACATTATGTCACAATACTTATGCCTATTCTCTCTTATTTTACAAGGTTTACCTGAAGAGGGAGAATGCCGGCAGTTGGAATTCTGGGCTGGAAAAGGAGCAAATATTAAAGACCTATTCTGCACAACTCCAAAAGTCCTGAAACTCCACGGAAGTCAGTTTTGGAATATATTAAAAATATTGGGCGAAGAAAGCACCAGAGGGGGGCCACACCCTGTCCACGAGGGTGGGGGCGCGCCCTACCCCCTGGGCGCGCCCCCTGCCTCGTGGGCCCCCTGGCAGGCCTCCGGTGCCCATCTTTTGCTATATGAAGTCTTTCGCCCTGGAAAAAAATCAGAAGGAAGCTTCCGGGACGAAGCCTCGCTGTCTCGAGGCGGAACCTTGGCGGAACCAATCTAGGGCTCCGGCAGAGCTGTTCTACCGGGGAAACATCCCTTCGGGAGGGGGAAATCATCACCATCGTCATCACCATCGATCCTCTCATCGGGAGGGGGTCAATCTCTATCAACATCTTCACCAAAGACCATCTCATCTCAAAACCTAGTTCATCTCTTGTATCCAATCTTTGTCTCAAAACCTCGATTGGTACCGTGGGGTTGCTAGTAGTGTTGATTACTCCTTGTAGTTGATGCTAGTTGGTTTATTTGGTGGAAGATCATATGTTTAGATCCTTTATGCATATTAATAACCCTCTGATTATGAACATGAATATGATTTCTGAGTAGTTACGTTCGTTCCTGAGGACATGGGAGAAGTCTTGCTATAAGTAGTCATGTGAATTTGGTATTCGTTCCATATTTTGATGAGATGTATGTTGTCTTTCCTCTAGTGGTGTTATGTGAACGTCGACTACATGACACTTCACCATTATTTGGGCCTAGGGGTAGGCATTGGAAAGTAATAAGTAGATGATGGGTTGCTAGAGTGACAGAAGCTTAAACCCTAGTTTATGCGTTGCTTCGTAAGGGGCTGATTTGGATCCATATGTTTCATGTTATGGTTAGGTTTACCTTAATACTTCTTTTGTAGTTGCATATGCTTACAATAGGGGCTAATCATAAGTGGGATGCTTGTCCAAGGAAGGGCAGTACCCAAGCACCGGTCCACCCACATATAAAATTATCAAAGTAACGAACGTGAATCATATGAGCATGATGAAACTAGCTTGACGATAATTCCCATGTGTCCTCGGGAGCACTTTCCTTTATATAAGAGTTTTTCCAAGCTTGTCCTTTGCTACAAAAAGGATTGGGCCACCTTACTGCACCTTGTTTACTTTTATTACTTGTTACCCGTTACGAATTACCTTATCACAAAACTATCTGTTACCGATAATTTCAGTGCTTGTAGAGAATACCTTACTGAAAACCGCTTGTCATTTCCTACGCTTCCTCGTTGGGTTCGACACTCTTACTTATCAAAAGGATTACGATAGATCCCCTATACTTGTGGGTCATCAAGACTCTTTCCGTGCCGCTGTCGGGAGTGAAGCGCCTTTGGTAAGTGGAAATTGGTAAGGAAAATTTATATAGTGTGTTGAAATTTACTGTCACTTGTTACTATGGAAAGTAATCCTTTGAGGGGCTTGTTCGGGGTATCTTAACCCCGACCAGTAGGGCAAAGAGTTGCTCCTTAACCTACTGAACCTACTGAAAATGTTTACTTTGAAATTCCTTCGGGTATGATAGAGAAACTGCTAGCTAATCCTTTTACAGGAGATGGAACATTGCATCCCGATTTGCACCTAATCTATGTGGATGAAGTTTGTGGATTATTTAAGCTTGCAGGTATGCCCGAGGATGTTATCAAGAAGAAGGTATTCCCTTTATATTTTAAGGGAAAGGCGTTGACATGGTATAGGCTATGTGATGATATGGGATCATGGAACTACAACCGATTGAAATTGGAATTTCATGAGAAGTTTTATCCTATGCATCTTGTTCATCGTGATCGTAATTATATATATAATTTCTGGACTCGCGAAGGAGAAAGCATCGCTCAAGCTTGGGGGAGGCTTAAGTCAATGTTATATTCATGCCCCAATCATGAGCTCTCAAGAGAAATTATTATTCAAAAATTTTATGCTCGGCTTTCTATCAATAATCGCTCCATGCTCGATACTTCTTGTACTGGTTCTTTTATGACGAAGACTATTGAATTCAAATGGGATTTATTGGAAAGAATTAAATGCAACTCTAAAGATTGGGACCTCAATGAAGGTAAGGAGTCAAGTATAACACCTAAGTTTGATTGTGTTAAATCTTTCATGGATACCGATGTTTTCCGTGAATTTAGCACTAAATATGGACTTGACTCTGATCATTTGCTACTCATCTTGATCTCCCTAAGGAGAAGTGGTTTAAATATCATCCTCCCATTGAAGTAAAGGTAGCTGAACCTATTAAAGTTGAAGAAAAGACTATCACTTATAATGTTGATCCTATTATTCCTACCGCTTATATTGAGAAACCACCTTTCCCTGTTAAATAAAGGATCATCCTAAAGCTTCAACTGTGGTTCGTAAGAGTAATACTAGAACACCTACACCCCCTGAGCAAATTAAAGTTGAACCTAGTATTGCTATGGTTAAAGATCTCTTGGCCGATAATATTGATGGGCATGTTATTTATACGTGATGAAGCTGCTAGAATTGCTAGACCCGATACTAAGGGTAAACATAGACCTGTTGTTGGCATGCCCGTTGTTTACATTAAAATAGGAGATCATTGCTATCATGGCTTATGTGATATGGGTGCTAGTGCAAGTGCAATACCTCATTCCTTATACAAAGAAATTATGCATGATATTGCACCTGCTGAGATAGAAGAAATTGATGTTACAATTAAGCTTGCCAATAGAGATACTATTTCACCAGTTGGGATTGTTAGAGATGTTGAAGTCTTGTGTGGGAAAGTTAAATATCCTACTGATTTCTTGTTCTTGGTTCCCCACAAGATGACTTTTGTCCCATTATATTTGGTAGACCCTTCTTGAATATTGTTAATGCTAAGATAGATTGCAAAAAGGATGTTGTTACTATTGGTTTAGGGTATATGTCTCATGATTTTAATTTTGCTAAATTTCGTAGACAACCTCATGATAAAGAATTGCCTAGTAAAGATGAAATTATTGGTCTTGCTCGTGCCTCCTAATGATCCTTTAGAACAATATTTGCTAGACCATGAAAATGATATGTTTATGAATGAAAGAAGGGAAATAGATGAAGTATTCTTTAAACAGGGACGTATTTTGAAACACAACTTGCCTGTTAAAATTCTAGGGGATCCTCCTCTACCCAAGGGTGATCCCGTGTTTGAGCTTAAACCATTACCTGATACTCTTAAATATGCCTATCTTGATGAAAAGAAGATATATCCTGTTATTATTAGTGCTAACCTTTCAGAAAGGTGAAGAAGAGAAATTATTGAAAACTCGAAGAAGCACCGTGCTGCTATTGGATATACTCTTGATGATCTTAAGGGCATTAGTCCCACTCTATGCCAACACAAAGTAAAATTGGAGAAAGACGCTAAACCGGTTGTTGATCACCAACGACGGTTAAATCCCAAAATGAAAGAAGTGGTAAGAAAAGAAATACTAAAGCTTCTGGAGGTAGGTATAATTTATCCAGTTGCTGATAGTCAGTGGGTAAGTCCTGTCCATTGTGTCCTTAAGAAGGGAGGTATTACTGTTGTTCCTAATGGTAAAGATGAATTGATCCCACAAAGAACTGTTACAAGCTATAGAATGGTAATTGATTTCCGTAAACTAAATAATGCTACTAAAAAGGATCATTAGCCTTTACCTTTTATTGATCAAATGCTAGAAAGATTATCCAAACATACACATTTTTGCTTTCTAGATGGCTATTCTGGTTTCTCTCAAATATCTATGTCAAAAGAGGATCAAGAAAAAACCACTTTTACTTGCCCTTTCGGTACCTTTGCTTATAGACGTATGCCTTTTGGCTTATGTAATGCACCTGCTACCTTTCAAAGATGCATGATGGCTATATTCTCTGACTTTTGTGAAAAGATTGTTGAGGTTTTCATGGATGATTTCTCGGTTTATGGATCTTCTTTTGATGATTGCTTAAGCAACCTTGAACGAGTTTTGCAGAGATGTGAAGAAACTAATCTTGTCTTGAATTGGGAGAAGTGCCACTTTATGGTTAATGAAGGTATTGTCTTGGGGCATAAAATTTCTGAAAGAGGTATTGAAGTCGATAAAGCTAAAGTTGATGCTATTGAAAAGATGCCGTGTCCTAAGGACATCAAAGGTATAAGAAGTTTACTTGGTCATGCCGGTTTTTATAGGAGGTTCATTAAAGACTTCTTAAAAATTTCTAGGCCTCTGACTAATCTCTTACAAAAAGACGTTCCTTTTGTCTTTGATGATGATTGTGTAGAAGCATTTGAAATACTTAAGAAAGCTTTGATTTCTGCACCCATTGTTCAGCCACCTGATTGGAATTTACCCTTTGAAATTATGTCTGATGCTAGTGATTATGATGTAGGTGCTGTTCTGGGACAAAGAGTTGATAAGAAATTAAATGTTATCCAATATGCTAGTAAAACTCTAGACAGTTCCCTGAGAAATTATGCTACTATTGAAAAAGAATTTTTTGCAGTTGTATTTGCTTGTGATAAGTTCAAACCTTACATTGTTGATTCTAAAGTAACTGTTCACACTGATCATGCTGCTATTAAATATCTTATGGAAAAGAAAGATGCTAAACCTAGATTTATATATGGTTCTCTTTCTACAAGAATTTGATTTGCATATTATTGATAGAAAGGGAGCTGAGAACCCCGTTGCAGACAACTTGTCTAGGCTAGAGAATGTTCTTGATGACCCACTACCTATTGATGATAGATTTCCTGATGAACAATTAGCTGTCATAAATGCTTCTCGTACTGCTCCATGGTATGCTAATTATGCTAATTACATTGTTGGTAAATTTATACCACCTAGTTTCACATACCAGCAAAAGAAAAAGTTTTTCTATGATTTAAGACATTACTTTTGGGATGACCCACATCTTTATAAATGAGTAGATGGTGTTATTAGACGTTGCGTACCTGAGCATGAACATGAACAGATCCTACGCAAGTGTCACTCCGAGGCTTATGGAGGACACCATGCTGGAGACAGAACTGCACATAAGGTATTGCAATCCGGTTTTTATTGGCCTACTCTCTTCAAAGATGCCCGTAAGTTTTTCTTGTCTTGTGATGAATGTCAAAGAATTGGTAATATTAGTAAACGTCAAGAAATGCCTATGAACTATTCAATGGTTATTGAACCATTTAATGTTTGGGGCTTTGATTATATGGGACCGTTTCCTTCCTCTAATGGGTATACACATATTTTAGTTGTTGTTGATTATGTTACTAAGTGGGTAGAAGCTATTCCAACTAGTAGTGCTGATCATAACACCTCTATTAAGATGCTTAAAGAAGTTATTTTTCCGAGGTTTGGAGTCCCTAGATACTTAATGACTGACGGTGGTTCACATTTTATTCATGGTGCTTTTCGTAAAATGCTTGCTAAGTATGACGTTAATCATAGAATTGCATCTCCATACCACCCATAGTCTAGTGGTCAAGTAGAATTGAGTAATAGAGAGCTTAAATTAATTTTGCAAAAGACCATTAATAGATCTAGAAAGAATTGGTCTAAGAAACTTGATGATGCATTATGGGCCTATAGAACTGCATATAAAAATCCTATGGGTATGTCTCCATATAAAATGGTTTGTGGAAAGGCATGTCTCTCGAACTAGAACATAAGGCATATTGGGCCATTAAAGAGCTCAATTATGATTTCAAACTTGTCGGTGAGAAGAGGCTATTTGACATTAGCTCACTTGATGAGTGGAGAACCCAGGCCTATGAGAATGCCAAACTGTTTAAAGAAAAAGTTAAAACATGGCATGACAAAAGGATACAAAAGCGTGAGTTTAATGTAGGTGACTATGTTTTGCTATACATCTCTCGTTTAAGATTTTTTTGCAGGAAAACTCCTCTCTAAATCGGAAGGTCCTTACATTATCGAGGAGGTATGTCGCTCCGGTGCCATAAAAATCAGAAACTTCAAAGGCACAAATCCGAGGGCGGTGAACGGTCAAGGAATCAAACATTATATCTCAGGTAATCCCATAAATTTTGAAACCAATGTTATTGAAACCATAACCCCGGAGGAATACATAAAGGACACTTTCCATAACGTTTCGGACTCCGAAAAGGAATAGGTATGTGGTACGGTAAGTAAACTGTGACAGCCTGGTTTTTGCCCTCTCTTATTTGCTTGATCTTCATTTGAATTTTTTTTGAAACTTGGAGTTATTGAATCTTTTCATATGGACTTAAACACTTGGGCATCCTTGGCTTTCACCCAAGTGCTCCACTTCCCTCCTAAATCATCATTTCTCTTTGGATCCACCCAAAATAATCTTTGGAATATTTTTCTTAAATGAAAAATATTCATTTTCTCTCAAAAACCCTCGCCAGATAAATTTGCTTCAAAGCAACCCTAATTTTTATGGCTCAGCAAAATCTGAGATAATTCACAAATATTCTGTGAACCCTAGGGCACTCCCCCCCCCCCCCCCCCGAGCAAAAATATTTCATCACTTTTTGGAATATTTTTGCTACAGAAAATATTTTCTGTTCTGGACAGAAATGGTGGTTTCTACAACAGCTACCATTTTACTTGCTCCATTTGACCTGTACTTTCTTGTGCATCTTTACCTTAGTAACTCACGACTAGGCTCCAAAGCACAGCCTCTAACTCCCAAATTGCTTGACCACAAAGAATCGCTTCAAAGTTACTGATCAGAAACTTACCTAGCTTGTAAAAACCTCTCTACTGCACCTGGGTCCAAACCAAATTGTGGTAACACTCAAAACTACCACGAACAACATGCCAGACATGAAGTTTATGCTTAGATCGGCCTGATGTCATAGTTCACGCGGTGACCACGTTCGTCCAGGGGTGTTGGCATGCGTGTCGACGCGCTCTGAGTGCCACCGAGCGCTCTGTTCACACGTGCTCGCTTCCATCGCCTGCCCGAGCGTGCCAAACCGTGCCACGATCTTTGTCTCAACGACATTAACCTCCCTCTGGCGCACGCCGATGCCGGAGCTCGCCGCAGCGAGCACGAGCAAGGTCCGGCCAGCCCAACAGTGCGGGGTGCACCGTGCTCGTCGCCTTCCCCTCGATCCTGTGCTCGTCTCCGTCCGCCGACAGTTGCGGCGTGACCTGCGTCGCCTTCTCCCCCTCTCACTGACGCTGCTCGTCGCCGAGCGTCATGGACATGTGTCCACTGGCGGAGCCCTAAACCCCCTCGCCGCTCGCCTATAAATGGAGCCACCCCCAGCCTCCTCGAGCACCATCCAGCACTCACACACACTCCACAATCGGTAGGAAGCCGTAGCCCGGCCGGGCAGGCCTTGGGCCGCCGTCCCCGAGCTCGAGCTCACCGACGATCCCCTTTGGTCGCCTCGGTAGCTCTAGCCCCTCCCAGGCCTGGGCGACCCCTTCAGGGCCTCCGCCTCTCTCCGGTGAGGCCGTCTCGCCCGCTTGGAGCTCCTGGAGGGGCCTCTGCTCGCCGTCTTCCTCAACTCCGGCGACCACCGTGTTCTGCCTCTGCTTGCGAGCCTGATTCCGACGCCGTCCGACCACCCCTAGCCACGCTACGGGTACGGGCGGGTGCACCACCGTCCCCTCTCCATATCCCTCCCTCTCGTTTTGGCCAAGAAGGCCTCGTCGCCGGCGAGAGCTCCGGCGAAGCTGCGGCCTCCTCTGTTTCCTTCTCCCCCTTCCCCCACCTGACTAGCACGGCCCGCTAGTCAGCCACTCTGTACGTGCGTGAAGCGGTACGAGTGGTGGCGCCCTGAGGTTTTACGCCTTCGACGTCACCCCCCCCCTCAGCTGTTTATTTAAATTCAAAATCACTTAAATTCCAGAGAGCTTCAAACAGTTATAACTTTTCAACCATAAGTCCAAATGAATTGATTCTTTTTGTATTGTGTTCTTTGAAAAGAAATCTAGCAGCTCACCAAAGATGAGATTTTTTTGAGCTGTTTAGAATTTCTGGTGATTTTCAGAAGTGTTCTTGATATTTGCTTTTTGTGTTTAAATTTATTTTTAGAGGGTGAGGCTTGTCTTGAGGACCACCAGAAGGCTTGTGAACCTCATCTGCACTAAGGCAAGCCACATCAACATTTTCATGGTGTCATTTCAATATTTGTGATTTTCTTACTTGAATGAAATGATTAATCCATGCATTTAAATAACTATTGAGTTATTTTTATTCTGTTAAATGTTTGTGAGTTATTATGCTTGATTTACAGAATGCTGAAATTAGTTTAGTTGCTAGAGCCAAGTTAAGATTTATTTGTGGTGATGATAGAAATGATTTTTTATGCATGTTAGTAATTATTTCAAGTTATTCTCTTGCCTTAAATAAAATGATAAAAATTTGCTAAGAAAATATTCTGTTAAGTGCTTGTTTAGTCATTTTACTTGACTTGCAGAATGTTTGAACCTAACTTGGATGGGAAAGAAATTGGGAATTGTTTGTGGGAAAATCTTTATTAATCACGTGAGAAATTAATCAGAGTTACGTTCTTGAATGAGAAAATAATAAAACTTGTTGCAAAATATTTTGGCTCATATGTGAGCTATATTGATCAGCAAAGTAAAATGATTTGTTGATGTTTATGCTTAGTGTGTATACGGATGACAATCGGTCTTTTTCTATTATTAAGTGATGCATGTGTAGTTTTGCATTTCATGGCATGCTATGACACCGGTCATTTTCATCTTAAGTTGAACCTGATTATAACTCAACTTGAATATATTGTTGACTGGGTCATGGTGCCGCTGAATCGAGTTTTTCCTAGTGCAGCCACATTTGCCTTTTTGGGAAGGCCTTGATTCGGTCCATTGACATTGCCTCTGGTCGGTGCCTCCAACTAGGGAAGGTTGTGTCGTGCTCACCCTGGCCCGGTAAGCAGGCATAACCTTGTGTGCCCGTTGTTGAGATTATGGAACTGGGTCCCCGAGTGGGATTATTTTGGCCACGACGATGGTCGGTGTGTCTTTGGTAGACACAGGGCCACCCAGGACTAGCCCGTTGGGGATTGGGTCGGAGTGGCCGGGAGAGTGTCATGGCAATGGAAGGGTTTTGTCGGAATGCCGTTGGTCCACCCGAACGGGAGTGCGAGGCCATGGGTTCCCTGGTGTGGGTACAGTGTGCTACCTCTGCAGAGTGTATAATCTATCGATAGCCGAGTCCACGGTCACGGACACCTCATAGTAGGTCCCACCATGAGTCAACGTTTAATAAAATGTGGACACGAAGCTATGAACTTTGCATTGTTGAGGATGGCAGAAAGGCCATAGAGATATTCGGGACCAGATATTGGTCGTGGTTGTGATCGCCGTAAGGATCACGAGTTACTCTTGTTAAGACCATGTTGGTGGTTTGTTTGTGATCCGAAAATGATCACGGTTGGTAAGTTGTCCCGAGGGACGTTCGAGCATGATCACATAATGTTTGACATGTAGTGTTGCATTATTAATAATTGGTTAAGTATCATGATATTGTTTGCCATTATGATTATGCCTGTTGTGAGCTTGCAAGTACATTCAATGTACTGACCTGGTGTGTCATGCTAGATTTCAGGAAAGTCTCGTTGGAGAGGAGCACTGCTCGAGTCTAGAGTCGTGTCCACATCGGTGTCCCTGTGATATGGAGCTTCCGCTATGACGTTATTCCGCTGCCACGTAGTTGTCCTGGTCGAGGCCCCTTTATGTTCACTAAATAATGTACATATTGTTCAGCCGCACCGGGTGTGCCGCTTGGCCTCGACAACTGTTGTAATATAAACTCTGTTTCGCTAGCATCAATAAAGCGGTTGTTTTCTGTACCAAGATGTTGTGTGTTGCCAGAAGACATGGTCTCTGGGCTGGCAATGCATGGTAAACCGGTCGCTCTGAGCCGAGGTGCCACAACGCTTGGTATCAGAGCTGCGCTGACTGTAGGCCACGCTAGACTGCGACGTGTTAACTGGATGTTAGATACGAGTTTAAGTTGAGTGCCGGTAGTAATTTGTGCTGATTGTTGCATTGCATGCATACGGTTTATATATTTTTTATGCTAACCTGCTAATGGTTGTGGGTGTAGATGGCTCCGGTGCCGTATCCGTGCCAGTTACAGCTGATGCCGTACACGTCACCGCACCTCCTTCGCAACGTGTGGCGTCAGTTGTACCCTCTCACAGACGACCCAGTCTATCGTGTGTACCGGGAGCATCTAGCTGATTCAGTGTATGAGTATCACGCAGTGGTCACTCTGCGCACTAGTTCCGATTCCAGCTCTTGCACTCGTACTTCTCAAAGCGGTTACGCCTCCACCGCTTCTCAGGCTGTCCAGTTTACTGCATTCGAGGTCCTTGTCGAGCTTCGCTACAACGAGGTCCGAATGCAGAACCACCCAGGTTTCTATTACTACCCATCTCTGCACGACAACGGTCGTGTCTGTTTCCCTCTCATTGATCCGGAGTCTGATAGTGTTGCTAGCTACCTTTCTCGTTATGTCACTGCTAGCTATCTCATGATCCACGAGCTGGCTCGAGAGCTGACTCATGCCCGTACTGCTTTAGCCGCTACTTTAGTCACCTCTAGATCCGCCACTACCCCATCTTCCCTGGGATTTACCCCTTATGTTCCAGTCAGATCTAGCTCCCCTATTTTGCATGTTTCTCCTCCGAGTAGCACGGGCGTCTCGGTCGTGAACCCTCTCAGTACTCCTGCCGAGTGGGTCTCACTTCTCGCTACTCCTGTAGCCCCGATGCTTCATCCTACCCCTGCCCCTGAGGGAGAGCCCTCGAGGCAGCGCCGTCGTGTTACCTTTAACCCGGAGGTTTCCGTTAACCACGTCAGTTCGGGATCCGAGACCGCTTCAGGGGAGGACGCCGCAGCACCAGCAGAGCAGTAGTATCTTTGAGTATTCGCAGTCGTCTGGATGATGTACGGATGTAGTCGTATGAGTCATGATGTTTCGTTGCATGTATGAGAGTAGTTGAACCCGTCATGTTGTTTATCTTTCATGTATGAGTCTATGTATAATTATGTTGAGACTTTATTCGCCGTATTTTCTTTGCTCTTCTGTTTTCTTCTAGGATTTGTCGCTGGCTTTTCCCCAATTTTATTCTTGGGTGTTTCTCATCTTGATTGCGTTGTCTTGGGAAAATCCACAATAGGATGACGCGGGGAGGCAGCAGTAGCAACGTTCGTGAGCGAACCCCTGTTCGTTGTTTCGCACGATAGGCAGGACATTCTCCCGAACCGTACGTTCCGCCACCACCCCCACCGCCAAGTCCGCCCTCCACCGAGCAAATTCTGCGTATGTTTGAGGAAAGAAGGAACAATGATCTGATCGAAATATTGAGAAGTGTGGAAGGTATGGTTGGATAGAATGGAAATCAGAACGGTCATCACTCAGAGCTATCAGATTTTCAAAGGACCAAGCCACCCAGTTTCAGTCAGATTGTTGACCCATTGGATGCAGACGATTGGTTGCGCACCATTGAGAAAAAGCTTGAGATTGCTCGTACTGAAGAAAATGATAAAGTTCCATTTGCAACTCATTATCTTGAAGGTGCAGCTGCCATATGGTGGGAAAATACAAAAGCCATGTGGCCGGTTAATGAGGAAATCACCTGGGAAAGGTTTAAAGACCAGTTCCGAAAATATCATATCCCTGCTGGAGTTATGAAGAGAGAGCAATGTGAATTTCTCGCACTCATCCAAGGGAATCAGTCTGTGGCAGAATACTTGCAAAAATTCAATCATCTGGCCCCTTACTCTCTTTATGACGTGGCCACCGAAGAAAGGAAGATTGACAGATTTCTTGGAGGCCTAAATCTGCAACTCCGGTGTACTCTCAGTATGCTTGATTTTCTAGATTTCCAAACTCTGGTGAACAAGGCTTTCATTGCTGAATGGGAGCACAAGCTTATAGCAGATAATAGGCCTGTTAACAACGACAACAAGCATAAGTTTGAGCCAAAGAAGGATGGGCAACCCGCGCAAAAGGCTCGTACCTGGCAGCAGACTCAGGTGGAATATAAGCCAAATTGGCAGCAGAATGTTAACAAGACCACCACTCAAGTCAAGAATGTCGTGACCAACCCAACACATGAGGAGCGTCAGCGCAATAATTCTTGCTTCAATTGTGGGAAGAACAGACATTATGCCAGACAGTGCCCCAAGAACAACAAGATGAATGCCCTAAGCAGGCCACAAGTCAACTTTATGGAGTCATGGCCAACCCAGCAAAACTTCACTGGGCACGTGCATCATATCTCCGCCGATGAAGCCCAAGAGAAGCCAGAAGTCGTCATTGGTATGTTTTCTATTAATGACATACCTGCCATAATTTTATTTGACTCTGGGGCTTCCCATTCTTTTATTTCTCGGAGTTTTGCAGCCCAAAACAACTTTCCTTGCACGCTTTTGGGCAAAAATATGCTGGTGCAAACCCCGGGATCTATAATCAAGAGCAATCTGGTCTGCCGTGATTTGGAAATCAATATCAATGGAGTCTACTTTCCAACCTCTCTGATCATCATAGAGTCTGAAAAGTTGGATATTATATTGGGTATGAATTGGCTGACCAAATATCAAGTTTGCATAAAATGCGCAACCCGCGAAGTCACTTTGACCAGTCTGAATGGGCAGTCTACCAAATTCTATGCTCGCAAGAATATACCCAAACAAGAATTGGTTTGCACGGCTATGGCTGAATTGGAATTTATCCCTGTGGTCGTGAGTACCTGATGTATTTCGGAAGAACTGCCGGGCATGCCACGGATCGAAGCTGGAGTTTGCGATAGATCTTGTGCCCGGAACTGCACCATTATACAAGAAGTATTACCGGATGCCCTCATCAGAATTAGTGGAGCTAAAGAAACATCTTGATGAATTGCTCCAAAAAGGTTATATTCGTCCCAGCTCTTCACCATGGGGATCACCTGCTATTTTCATGGACAAAAAGGATGGTAGTCTCCGCATGTGCGTAGATTACCGCCAGCTGAATGAGGTCACCATAAAAAATAAATATCCGCTGCCATGGATTGATGATATGTTTGATTAGCTGAGTGGGGCTAAGGTATTCTCTAAAATCGATTCACGGATCGGATATCATCAGCTCAAGATTAAAAAGGAGGATATCCCTAAGACCGCATTCACTACTCGGTACGGTCTTTACGAATATACCGTTATGTCCTTTGGTCTCACCAATGACCCTGCTTTCTTCATGCATACGATGAACAAAGTTTTCATGGACTTCCTTGACAAATTCGTGGTAGTCTTCATCGATGACATCCTCCTTTATTCCAAGGGTGAAGAAGAGCACAAGGATCACCTCCGAGCAGTGTTGCAATGACTCCGCGACCATCAGCTATACGCCAAATTCAGTAAATGCGAATTTTTTCTCAAGCAAGTTGGATTTCTCGGACAGGTACTCTCTGCCAAAGGTATAGCCGTGGACCCGAGCAAAGTGAAGGGTGTGCTTGATTGGGTGCCGCCCACGACTGTGACGCAGATCCGGAGTTTTCTCAGATTGGCGGGATATTACCGTCGTTTTATTGAAGGGTTTTCCAAGATTGCTAAACCCATGACGGAGCTGCTTAAGAAGGATAAGAAGTTTGAATGGACGGAGGACTGTGAGAAATTTTTTAATGAGTTAAAGATACGTCTGACAACCGCACCTGTATTGACTCTTCCAGATGTTTACCGCAGTTTTGTTGTGTATTGTGACGCCTCCAGGCAAGGCATTGGTTGCGTACTTATGCAAGACAACAAGGTTGTGGCATATGCATCACGACAGCTACGACCCCACGAGGGAAATTACCCTACTCATGATTTGGAATTGGCTGCGGTGATTCAATGCATTAAAAATTGGGAGGCACTATCTCATTGGAAAAAGGTGCCAAATTTTTACCGACCACAAGAGTCTCAAATACATCTTTACTCAGCCAGACCTAAACCTCCGTCAACGAAGATGGCTAGAGTTGGTCAAGGATTATGACCTTGGAATAAATTAGCACCCAGGTAAGGCCAACATGGTTGCAGATGCACTCAGTCGAAAGCCCGTCAGCTTAAATGTCATCTTGAAATCATTGCCTCCCGAACTCCAAGAGGTGATCGCTCAGCTCAACTTGATCATAATGGATGCTGGCCTCACTAATATTTTGGAAGTTACGCCCACACTTGAGATGGAGATCCGCAAGGCCCAGTCCGCAGACGCCAAGCTACAAAGACGTGCCAAGAGCCAGATGGCAGATCAGGCCCCTGATTTCTCCAAGGACAAATTCGGTACCCTCCGATTCCATGGACGAATTTGTGTGCCCAATTAACCGTACTTGAAGAAGAAAATCCTGTCAGAAGCACACGAATCCTCATATTCCATTCACCCGGGAGGTACGAAAATGTATGAGGATCTTAGACAAATATTCTGGTGGGATGGAATGAAGAAAGACATTGCCTATTTTGTAGCCTGTTGCAACATATGCAACAAGGTGAAGGCAGAGCACCAGAAGCCAGCCGGACACCTCCAACCGCCGACGGTTTCCACGGTGGAAATGGGATGGCGTTTGCATGGATTTCATTACGGGATTGCCTAAGACTCGGCCGAGGCAAAGATGCAATCTGGGTTATAGTGGATACCCTAACCAAGGTCGCTCACTTCATTCCCATCAGCACCAGATACAGGGCAAATGAACTTGCACAGCTGTATGTATCCAGAATAGTCAGTCTGCATGGAGTACCCCGAACTATCACTTCCGACCGAGGTTCCTTGTTTACCTCCGCTTTTTGCTCCCATATCCATCAAGCCTTGGGGACAACACTGAAATATAGTACTGCTTATCACCCTCAGACAGATGGACAGACAGAGCGGGTAAATCAAATACTCGAAGATATGTTGCGAGCTTGTGTGCTAGCCAAAGGAGCTAAATGGGAAGATTGCTTTGATATATGCCGAGTTTTCTTATAACAACAGTTTCCAGACCAGTCTAAAGATGTCACCATATGAAGCTCTATATGGCCATAAGTGCCGCACTCCTTTAAATTGGTCTCAAACTGGAGATAGCCGTATCTTCAGAACGGATCTCATGATGGAAGCTGAGAGACAAGCTAAGGAAATCAGACACAGATTGCAACTGGCCAAATCTCGACAGAAGAGTCATTATGATGCCAAGCACCGACAGGTCATTTTTTAACCCGGAGAACACGTATACCTCCGAGTCACTCCTATGAAAGGAGTCAAGATATTTCAGACTCGTGGAAAGCTGTCACCCAAATTTATTGGTCCATTCCCAATTATGTCTCGAGTGGGTACTGTTGCATATCAACTGGAACTACCCCCTCAATTGGTAGACGTGCACAACGTGTTTCATGTTTCGCAATTGAGATGATGCATATCACCGCCTGAGAAAAGGACTGCTATGGCTGAGATAGAGTTGGCAAAAGATTTAACTTATGAAGAGAGACCGTTTAAAATTTTGGATCAAATGGAAAGGGTCACTCGAAGTAAAGTCAGAAAATTTTACAAGGTTCAGTGGGAGCATCACACATAATCAGAAGCGACTTGGGAGCAGGAAGAATTCCTTAGGGATCAGTATCCGGAGTGGTTTTCCCAAGCAACCGAATCTCGAGGACGAGATTCATTCTAAGTGGGGGAGGTTTGTGACAGCCTGGTTTTTGCCCTCTCTTATTTGCTTGATCTTCATTTGAAAATTTTCTGAAACTTGGAGTTCTTGAATCTTTTCATATGGACTTAAACACTTGGGCATCCTTGGCTTTCACCCAAGTGCTCCACTTCCCTCCTAAATCATCATTTCTCTTCGGATCCACCCAAAATAATCTTTGGAATGAAAAATATTCATTTTCTCCGGAAAAACCCTAGCCAGATCTGTTTGCTTCAAAGCAACCCTAATTTTTATGGCTCAGAAAAATCTGAGATAATTCACAAATATTCTGTGAACCCGAGGGCACCCCCTTGAGCAAAAATATTTCATCACTTTTTGGAATATTTTTGCTACAGAAAATATTTTTTGTTCTGGACAGAAATGGTGGTTTCTACAACAACTACCATTTTACTTGCTCCATTCGACCTGAACTTTCTTGTGCATCTTTATCTTAGTAACTCATGACTAGCCTCCAAAGCACAAACTCTAACTCCCAGCCGTTTGACCACAGTAACTGTTCAAAGTTACTGATCAGAAACTTACCAGGCTTGTAAAAACCTCTCTACTGCACCTGGGTACAAACCAAATTGTGGTAACACTGAAAAGTACCACGAACAACATGCCAGACATGAAGTTTATGCTTAGATCGGCCTGGTGTCATAGTTCACGCGGTGACCACGTTCATCCAGGGGTGTTGGCATTCCTGTCGACGCACTCTGAGTGCCGCCGAGCGCTCTGTTCGCGCGTGCAAGCTTCCCTCGCCTGCCCGAGCGTGCCAAACCACGCCACCATCTTCGTCTCAACGCCATTAACCTCCCTATGGCGCTCGCCAACGCTGGAGCTCGCCGCAGCGAGCACGGGCAAGGTCCGGCCAGCCCAACAGTGCGGAGCGCACTGTGCTCGTCGCCTTCCCCTCGATCCTGTGCTCGTCTCCGTCCGCCCACAGTTGCCGCGTGACCTGCGTCGCCTTCTCCCCCTCTCACTGACGCCGCTCGTCGCCGGGCGCCGTGGACAGGTGTCCACCGGCGGAGCCCGAAACCCCCTCGCCGCTCGCCTATAAATGGAGCCACCCCGGCCTCCTCGAGCACCATCCAGCACTCACACACACTCCACAATCGCGTAGGAAGCCGTAGCCCGGCCGGGCAGGCCTAGGGCCTCCTTCCCTGAGTTCGAGCTCGCCAGCGATCCCCTCTGGTCACCTCGGTAGCTCCAGCCCCTCCCAAGCCTGGGCGACCCCTCCAGGGCCTCCGCCTCTCTCCGGTGAGGCTGTCTCGCCCGCTTGGAGCTCCTGGAGTGGCCTCTGCTCACCGTCTTCCTCAACTCCGGCGACAACCGTGTTCTGCCTCCGCTTGCGAGCCTGATTCCGACGCTGTCCGACCACCCCTAGCCACGCTACGGGTACGGGCAGGTGCGCCACCGTCCCCTCTCCAAATCCCTCCCTCTCGTTTTGGCCAAGAAGCCCTCACACCGGGCGAGAGCTCCCGTGGCTGCCTCCTCTGTTCCTTCTCCCCTTCCCCCACCTGACTAGCGGGCCCGCTAGTCAGCCACTCTATCTGTGGCTGGCCAGTACAAGTGGTGGCGCCCTGAGGTTTTACGCCTTCGACGTCACCCCCCCCCTCAGTTGTTTATTTAAATTCAAAATGACTTAAATTCTAGAGAGCTTCAAACAATTATAACTTTTGAACCATAATTCCAAATGAATCAATTCTTTTTGCATTGTGTTCTTTGAAAAGAAATATCTCAGCTCACCAAAGATGAGATTTTTCTGAGCTGTTTAGAATTTCTGGTGATTTTTAGAAGTGTTCTTGATATTTGCCTTTTGTGTTTAAATTTATTTTCTGGTGGTGAGGCTTGTCTTGAGGATCACCAGAAGGCTTGTGAACCTCATCTGCACTAAGGCAAGCCACAACAACATTTTCATGGTGTCATTTCAATATTTGTGATTTTCTTGAATGAAATGATTAATCCATGCATTTAAATAACTATTGTGTTATTTTTATTCTGTTAAATGTTTGTGAGTTATTATGCTTGATTTACAGAATGTTGAAATTAGTTTAGTTGGTTCATCCAAGTTAAGATTTATTTGTGGTGATGATAGAAATGATTTTTATGCATGTTAGTAATTATTTAAAGTTATTCTCTTGCCTTAAATAAAATGATAAAAAATTTGCTAAGAAAATATTCTGTTAAGTGCTTGTTTAGTCATTTTACTTGACTTGCAGAATGTTTGAACCTAACTTGGATGGGAAAGAAATTGGGAATTGTTTGTGGGAAAATCTTTATTAATCACGTGAGAAATTAATTGGAGTTACATTCTTGCATGAGAAAATAATAAAACTTGCTGCAAAATATTTTGGCTAATATGTGAGCTATATTGATCAGCAAAGTAAAATGATTTGTTGATGTTTATGCTTAGTGTGTATACGGATGGCAATTGGTCTTTTTCTATTATTAAGTGATGCATGTGTAGTTTTGCATTTCATGGCATGCTATGACACCAGTCATTTTCATCTTAAGTCGAACCTGATTATAACTCAACTTGAATATAATGATGACTGGGTCATGGTGCCGCTGAATCGAGTTTTTCCCTGTGCAGCCACATTTTCCTTTTTGGGAAGGCCTTGATTCGGTCCATTGACATTGCCTCTGGTTGGTGCCTACAACTAGGGAAGGTTGTGTCGTGCTCACCCTGGCCCGGTAAGCAGGCATAACCTTGTGTGCCCGTTGTTGAGATTATGGTACCGGGTCCCCGAGTGGGATTGTTTTGGCCACGACGGTGGTTGGTGTGTCTTTTGGTAGAGACAGGGCCACCCAGGACTAGCCCGTTGAGTATTGGGTCAGAGTGGCCGGGAGAGTGTCATGGCAATGGAAGGGTTTTGTCGGAATGCCGTTGGTCCACCCGAATGGGAGTGCGAGGCCATGGGTTCCGTGGTGTGGGTACAATGTGCTACCTCTGTAGAGTGTATAATCTATCGATAGCCGAGTCCATGGTCACGGACACCTCATAGTAGGTCCCACCATGAGTCAACGTTTAATAAAATTTGCACACTAAGCTATGAACTTTGCATTGTTGAGGATGGCAGAAAGGCCATCGAGATATTCGGGACCAGATATTGGTCGTGGTTGTGATCGCCGTAAGGATCACGAGTTACTCTTGTTAAGACCACGTTGGTGGTTTGTTTGTGATCCGGAAATGACCACGGTTGGTAAGTTGTCCCAAGGGACGTTCGAGCATGATCACAACATGTTTGACATGTAGTGTTGCATTATTAATAATTGGTTAAGTATCATGATATTGTTTGCCATTATGATTATGCCTGTTGTGAGCTTGCAAGTACATTCAATGTACTGACCTGGCGTGTCATGCTAGATTTCAGGAAAGTCTCGTTGGAGAGGAGCGCTGCTCGAGTCTAAATTCATGTCCACATCGGTGTCCCTGTGATATGGAGCTTTCGCTACGATGTTATTCCACTACCACGTAGTTGTCCTGATCGAGGCCCCTTTATGTTCACTAAATAATGTACATATTGTTCAGCCGCACCGGGTGTGCCGCTTGGCCTCGATAACTGTTGTAATATAAACTCTGTTCCGCTAGCATCAATACAGCAGTTGTTTTCTGTACCAAGATGTTGTGTGTTGCCAGAAGACATGGTCTCTGGGCTGGCAATGCATGGTAAACCGGTTGCTCTGAGCCGGGGTGCCACAATGCTTGGTATCAGAGCCGCGCTGACTGTAGGCCACGCTTGACTGCGACGTGTTAACTGGACGTTAGATACGAGTTTAAGTTGAGTGTCGATAGTAATTTGTGCTGATTGTTGCATTGCATGCATACGGTTTATATTTTTTTATGCTAACCTGCTAATGGTTGTGGGTGTAGATGGCTCGCCGTATCCGTACCAGTTGCAGCTGATGTCGTACACATCACCGCACCTCCTTTGCAACATGTGGCGTCGGCTGTACCCTCTCGGAGACGACCCAGTCTATCGTGTGTACCAGGAGCATCTAGCTGATTCAGTGTATGAGTATCACGGAGTGGTCACTCTGCGCACTAGTTCCGGTTCCAGCTCTTGCACTCGTACTTCTCAATGCAGTTACGCCTCCACCGCTTCTCAGGCTGTCGAATTTGCTACATTCGAGGTCCTTGTCAAGCTTCGCTACAACGAGGTCCGAATGCAGAACCACCCATGTTTCTATTACTACCCATCTCTGCACGACAACGGTCGTGTCCGTTTCCCTCTCATTGATCCGGAGTCTGATAGTGTTGCTAGCCACCTTGCTCGTTATGTCACTGCTAGCTATCTCATGATCCACGAGCTGGCTCGAGAGCTGACTCGTGCCCGTACTGCTTTAGCCGCTACTTTATTCACCTCTAGATCCGCCACTACCCCATCTTCCCTGGGATTTACCTCTTATGTTCCAGTCAGCTCTAGCTCCCCTATTTTGCCGGTTACTCCTTCGAGTAGCACGGGCGTCTCGGCCGTGAACCCTCCCAGTACTCCTGCCGAGTGGGTCTCACTTCTCGCTACTCCTGTAGCCCCGATGCTTCATCCTACCCCTGCCCCTGAGGGAGAGCCCTCGAGGCAGCACCGTCGTGTTACCTTTAACCCGGAGGTTTCTGTTAACCACGTCACGTCGGGATCCAAGACCGCTTCAGGGGATGACGCCGCAGCACCAGCAGAGCAGTAGTATCTTTGAGTATTCCAAGTCGTCTGGATGATGTACGGATGAAGTCGTATGAGTCATGATGTTTCGTTGCATGTATGAGAGTAGTTGAACCCGTCATGTTGTTTAACTCTCATGTATGAGTCTATGTATAATTATGTTGAGACTTTATTCGCCGTATTTTCTTCGCTCTTCTGTTTTCTTCTGGGATTTGTCGCTGGCTTCCCCAATTTTATTCTTGGGTGTTTCTCATCTCGATTGCGTTGTCTTGGAAAAAATCCATAATAGGATGACGCGGGGAGGCAGCAGTAGCAACGTTCATGAGGGAACCCCTGTTCGTCGTTCCGCACGACAGGCAGGACATTCTCCCGAACCGTATGTTCCGCCACCACCTCCACCGCCAAATCCGCCCTCCACCGAGCAAATTCTGCGTATGTTTGAGGAAAGAAGGAACAATGATCTGATCGAAATATTGAGAAGTGTGCAAGCTATGGTTGGACATAATGGAAATCAGAACGGTCATCACTCAAAGCTGTCAGATTTTCAAAGGACCAAGCCATCCAGTTTCAGTCAGATTGTTGACCCATTGGATGCAGACGATTGGTTGCGCACCATTGAGAAAAAGCTTGAGATTGCTCGTACTGAAGAAAATGATAAAGTTCCATTTGCAACTCATTATCTTGAAGGTGCAGCTGCCATATGGTGGGAAAATACAAAAGCCATGTGGCCGGTTAATGAGGAAATCACCTGGGAAAGGTTTAAAGACCAGTTCCGAAAATATCATATCCCTGCTGGAGTTATGAAGAGAGAGCAATGTGAATTTCTCGCACTCATCCAAGGGAATCAGTCTGTGGCAGAATACTTGCAAATTTAATCCATTTGCAACTCTTTATCTTGAAGGCGCAGTGATATGTCTCCGTCGTATCTATAATTTTGATTGTTCCATGCCAATATTATTCAGTTTCATATACTTTTTGGCAACTTTTTATATTATTTTTGGGACTAACATATTGATCCAATGCCCAGTGCCAGTTCCTGTTAGTTGCATGTTTTATGTCTCGCAGAATATCCATATAAAACGGAGTCCAAACGGGATAAAAATGTACAGAGCTTATTTTTGGAAAATATGGAAAATTCCGGAAGAAAAATTCATGTGAGACGGTGCTCGAGGTGGTCACGAGGTAGGGGGGCGCGCCCCCTACCCTCGTGAGCCCACCGTAAGGCGGTTGACGCTCTTATTTTGCCGCAAGAAAGCTAATATTCGGAAAAAAATCACGGCGAAGGTTTCAGGCCAATCGGAGTTACGGATCTCCATATATACATGAAGCAGTGAAACAGAGCTAGAACAGAACGCAGAAACAGAGAGATAGATCCAATCTCGGACGGGCTCTCGCCCCTGCCACGCCATGGGAGCCAAGGACCAGAGGGGAAACCCTTCTCCCATCTAGGGAGGAGGTCAAGGAAGAATAAGAAGAAGGTGGGCTCTCTCCCCCTCGCTTCCGGTGGCGCCGGAACACCGCCGGGGGCCATCATCATCACTGCGATCTTCGCCAACACCGCCGTCATCTTCACCAACATCTCCATCACCTTCCCCCTTCTATATTCAGCGGTCCACTCTCCCGCAACCCGCTGTACCCTCTACTTGAACATGGTGCTTTATGCTTCATATTATTATCCAATGATGTGTTGCCATCCTATGACGTCTGAGTAGATTTCCATTGTCATATCGGTGATTGATGAATTGCTATGATTGGTTTGAGTTGCATATTTTATTATTGGTGCTGTCCTATTGTGCCCTCCGTGTCGGCATAAGCGTGAGGGATTCAGCTGTAGGGGTTTGCAATATGTTTATGATTTTCTTATGGTGGGTTGCGTGAGTGGCTGAAACACAAACCCGAGTAAGTAGGTTGTTTCATTATGGGATAAAAGGGGACTTGATGATTTAATGCTATGGTTGGGTTTTACCTTAATGAATCTTTAGTAATTGCGGATGCTTGCTAGAGTTCCAATCATAAGTGCATATGATCCAAGTAGAGAAAGTATGTTAGCTTATGCCTCTCCCTCAAATAAAATTGCAATAGTGATTACCGGTCTAGTAATATAGTCAGTTGCCTAGGGACAATTTCGCAACTCCTACCACCACTTTTCCACACTCGCTATATTTACCTTAGTTGTGTCTTTATCTAAACAACCCCTAGTTTTATTTCGTGTTCTTTACTTTCTTGCAAGCTTACCCGAAAACACCTACAAAGTACTTCTAGTTTCATACATGTTCTAGGTAAAGTAAACGTAAAGCGTGCGTAGAGTTGTATCGGTGGTCGATAAAACTTGAGGGAATATTTGTTCTACCTTTAGCTCCTCGTTGGGTTCGACACTCTTACTTATCGAAAACTGTTGCGATCCCCTAAACTTGTTGGTTATCAAGACCTTTTTCTGGCGCCGTTGCCGGGGAGTCAGAGCATGGGGTGAATATTCTCGTGTGTGCTTGTTTGCTTTATCACTAAGTAATTTTTATTTGCTGTTCTTAGTTGTTCTCTATCTTTAGTTATGGATATGGAACACGAAATACCAAAAAAAATTAGGTTTACTTGCTACTCATGAGGATGGGGTAACTCCTAAAACCCCCCATTCTCATTATGTGAGAGATATTATGTACTACTTTGATAATCCTGAGAAAACCCCATTCAACTTTATAATGGAAGACACGTTGGATCAACGTGAATACTTTAGGGATTATCGCTCGACACAAAAAGGGAAACTGTTATGGGATCAATTTATTATGTTGTATTGGTATGCCTGGAATCTATGCTTGAAATATGATATTACTTGTTGCTCTAGGATGGAGGCTCCACACCTTCCCTTTTCATGCGAATTTAATGATAATGAAACCTTAGCTTCTTATGCTAATGGTATATATGATTACTATGATGTGGAACAAATAGAAGAATTTGTTGCTTTTAAGGCTGCTTATGAAATTGAATCTTTGTTTGAAAAGTATGAAGCTTTAGATGATGATGCTTATAGGCCTGAAAATCTTGCTATACTTAGATATTGCTATGAAAATTATGAATACAATTACTATATTAATGCTTTTATGAAGAAAGTCAACGCTGTCCAAGAAGAGACTAATATTTTGCAGGAAGCTATGGAAGAAGAAATTGATGAAACCGTGAGCTCATTGGATAAAAAGATGATGAGGAGAGCGAAGAACAAAAGGAGGAAGAGCGGATTAGCTACCTGTGCCCACCTTCTAATGAGAGTAACCCTCCAACTCATACATTATTTAATTCCCTTCATGCTTACCGAAGGATGATTGCTATGATGATTGTTATGATCCCGTTGATTCTTTTGAAATATCCCTTTTTGATGATGCTTGCTATGCTTGTGGCCAAGATGCCAATATGAATTATGCTTATGGAGATGAACTTGCTATAATTCCTTATGTTAAACATGAAATTGTTGCTATTGCACCCACACATGATAGTCCTATTATCTTTTTGAATTGTCCCAATTATACTATATCGGAGAAGCTTGCACTTATTAAGGATTATATTGATGGGTTGCCTTTTACTACTACACATGATGATTTTGATGAATATAATATGCATGTGCTTGCTTCTCCTACTTGCAATTATTATGAGAGAGGAACTATATCTCCACCTCTCTATGTTTCCAACACGATAAAATTGCAAGAAACTGTTTATACTATGCATTGGCCTTTACTATGTGTGCATGAATTGTTCTTTTATGACATGTCGTTGCATAGCAAGAGAGTTAGACTTCATCATTGCTTGATATATGTTGCTTTGTGCTCACTACTAAATGCTAAATCATTGCTAATTAAAATTAGCTTTGATATACCTTGGGATCCGGGTGGATTCACTACTTGAGCACTATATGCCTAGCTTAATGGCTTTAAAGAAAGTGCTGCCAGGGAGACTACCTGGAAGTTTTAGAGAGTCATTTATTTTTGTTGAGTGCTTTCATATAGTTTAAAAACAACAAAAATAAAGAGGGGAACCCGAAACTTTTTCAAAAAGAGAAGTGAAAGTGAGAGAGACGAGCATTGTGAAAGTGGGGGACGTCCTTGAACTTTGTTCATGCCCATGGGAACTTTGTGAATCCTAATTACAGAAACTTTTCAATAAAAATAATTATCCCCTTGTACAATTCCATTGTATTATAAAAATAATGTGCTAAGGTTTGCCTTTAGGATGTTTGCAATGCTTGTTGGTTTGTGCGGTGCAGGACAGAAACTTTGGCTATAGTGCGTGAATTTTATTTTTTTATTGGAACATCAAATGGTTCTGTTTCTTTTTGCACTGTCTTTCTGTACAATTTTTTTTATTTTTTCTAATTTTGGTTGAATTTTTGGGGTACCAGTAGTATGGTGAATGTTCAGATTATTACAGACTGTTCTGTTTTAGATAGATTCTGTTTTTGATGCATAGTTTGCTTGTTTTGATGAAACTATCAATTTATATCAGTGGATTAAGCCATGAAAAAGTTATATTACAGTAGGAACAATGCAAAAACAAAATATGAATTGGTTTGCAACAGTACTTAGAGTAGTGATTTGCTTTATTATACTAACGGATCTTACCGAGTTTTCTGTTGAAGTTTTGTGTGGATGAAGTGTTCGATGATCGAGAAGGTCTCGATGTGAGAAGAAGGAAGAGAGGCAAGAGCTCAAGCTTGGGGATGCCCGAGGCACCCCAAGTAAATATTCAAGGAGACTCAAGCGTCTAAGCTTGGGGATGCTGGGAAGGCATCCCCTCTTTCTTCAACAAATATCGGTATGTTTTCGGATTCGTTTCGTTCATGCGATATGTGCAAGTCTTGGAGCGTCTTTTGCAATTAGGTTTTTATTTTTCTTTTATGAACCATGCTGGTATGAGATGGTCCTAGGTTGATTTATAGAATGCTCTATGCACTTCACTTATATCTTTTTAGTATGGCTTTATAGAATGCTTCATGTGCTTCACTTATATCATTTTAAGTTTGGATTGCCTGTTTCTCTTTACATAGACAACCGCCATTTGTAGAATGCTCTTTTGCTTCACTTATATTTGTTAGCGCGTGGGTATATCTTTTGTAGAAAGAATTAAAACTCTCTTGCTTCACTTATATCTATTTAGAGAGATGACAGGAACTGGTCATTCATATGGTTAGTCATAAAACCCTACATAAAACTTGTAGATCGCTGAATATGATATGTTTGATTCCTTGCAATAGTTTTGCGATATAAAGGTGGTGATATTAGAGTCGTGCTAGTTGAGTAATTGTGAAATTGAGAAATACTTGTGTTGAGGTTTGCAAGTCCCGTAGCATGCACGTATGGTGAACCGTTATGTAACGAAGTCGGAGCATGAGGTGTTTATTGATTGCCTTCCTTATGAGTGGCGGTCGGGGATGAGCGATGGTCTTTTCCTACCAATCTATCCCCCTAGGAGCATGCGCGTAGTACTTTGTTTTGATGACTAATAGATTTTTTCAATAAGTATGTGAGTTATTTATGACTAATGTTGAGTCCATGGATTATACGCACTCTCAACCTTCCATCATTGCTAGCCTCTTCGGTACCGTGCATTGCCCTTTCTCACCTGGAGAGTTGGTGCAAACTTCGCCGGTGCATCCAAACTCCGTGATACGATACGCTCTGTCACACATAAGCCTCATTATATCTTCCTCAAAACAACCACCATACCTACCTATTATGGCATTTCCATAGCCATTCCGAGATATATTGCCATGCAACTTCCATCATCATCATATACATGACTTGAGCATTCATTGTCATATTGTTTTGCATGATCGTAAGATAGCTAGCATGATGTTTTCATGGCTTGTCCTTTTTTGATGTCATTGCTATGCTAGATCATTGCACATCCCGTTACACCGCCAGAGGCATTCATATAGAGTCATATCTTTGTTCTAGATATCGAGTTGTAATATTCAGTTGTAAGTAAATAAAAGTGTGATGATCATCATTATTAGAGCATTGCCCCAGTGAGGAAAGGATGATGGAGACTATGATTCCCCCACAAGTCGGGATGAGACTCCGGACGAAAAATAAAAAAATAAAAAAAGAAAGGCCAAAAAAAGAGAAGGCCCAAAAAAGAAAAAGAAAAGAAAAAAAACAAAAAAATGAGAGAAAAAGAGAGAAGGGGCAATGTTACTATCCTTTTACCACACTTGTGCTTCAAAGTAGCACCATGTTCTTCATATAGAGAGTCTCTTGAGTTATCACTTTCATTTACTAGTGGGAATTTTCATTATAGAACTTGGCTTGTATATTCCAACGATGGGCTTCCTCAAATTCCCTAGGTCTTCATGAGCAAGCAAGTTGGATGCACACCCACTTAGTTTCAGTTTGAGATTTCATACACTTACAGCTCTTAGTGCATCCGTTGCATGGCAATCCCTACTCCTCACATTGATACCTATTAATGGGCATCTCCATAGGCCGTTGATATGCCTAGTTGATGTGAGACTTTTTTTTGTCTTCTCCACATAACCCCCACCATCATATTCTATTCCACCTATAGTGCTATGTCCATGGCTCACGCTCATGTATTGCGTGAAAGTTGAAAATGTTTGAGAACGTCAAAAGTATGAAACAATTGCTTGGCTTGTCATCGGGGTTGTGCATAATGTGAATATTTTGTGTGGCGAAGATGGAGCATAGCCAGACTATATGATTTTGTAGGGATGAGCTTTCTTTGGCTATGTTATTTCAATAAGACATAATTGCTTGGTTGGTATGCTTGAAGTATTATTATTTTTATGTCAAATGATAGACTATTGCTTTGAATCACTCGTGTCCTAATATTCATGCCATGATTAGACATATGATCAAGATTATGCTAGGTAGCATTCCACATCAAAAATTATTCTTTTTTATCATTTACCTACTCGAGGATGAGCAGGAATTAAGCTTGGGGATGCTGATACGTCTCCGTCGTATCTATAATTTTTGATTGTTCCATGCCAATATTATTCACTTTCATATACTTTTTGGCAACTTTTTATTTTATTTTTGGGACTAACATATTGATCCAGTGCCAGTTCCTGCTTGTTGCATGTTTTATGTTTTGCAGAATATCCATATCAAACGGAGTCCAAACGGGATAAAAACGGACGGAGCTTATTTTTGGAAAATATGGAAAATTCCGGAAGAAAAATCCGCACGAGACGGTGCCCGAGGTGGTCACGAGGTAGGGGGGCGCGCCTGACCCCCTGGGCGCGCCCCCTACCCTCGTGAGCCCACCGTAAGGCGGTTGACGCTCTTCTTTTGCCGCAAGAAAGCTAATATTCGGAAAAAAAATCACGGCGAAGGTTTCAGGCCAATCGGAGTTACGGATCTCCATATATACACGAAACAGTGAAACAGAGCCAGAACAGAACGCAGAAACAGAGAGATAGATCCAATCTCGGAGAGGCTCTCGCCCCTCCCACGCCATGGGAGCCAAGGACCAGAGGGGAAACCCTTCTCCCATCTAGGGAGGAGGTCAAGGAAGAAGAAGAAGAGGGGAAACCGCCGGGGGCCATCATCGTCACCACGATCTTCACCAACACCGTCGTCATCTTCACCAACATCTCCATCACCTTCCCCCTTCTATATTCAGCGGTCCACTCTCCCGCAACCCACTGTACCCTCTACTTGAACATGGTGCTTTATGCTTCATATTATTATCCAATGATGTGTTGCCATCCTATGATGTCTGAGTAGATTTCCATTGTCCTATCGATGATTGATGAATTGCTATGATTGGTTTGAGTTGCATATTTTATTATTGGTGCTGCCCTATTGTGCCCTCCGTGTCGTGCAATTGTGAGGGATTCCCGCTGTAGGGTTTGCAATATGTTTATGATTTGCTGATGGTGGGTTGCGTGAGTGACTGAAACACAAACCCGAGTAAGTAGGTTGTTTGCGTATGGGATAAAAGGGGACTTGATGATTTAATGCTATGGTTGGGTTTTACCTTAATGAATCTTTAATAGTTGCGGATGCTTGCTAGAGTTCCAATCATAAGTGCATATGATCCAAGTAGAGAAAGTATGTTAGCTTATGCCTCTCCCTCAAATAGAATTGCAATAGTGATTACCGGTCTAGTAATATAGTCAGTTGCCTAGGGACAATTTCACAACTCCTACCACCACTTTTCCACACTCGCTATATTTACCTTAGTTGTGTCTTTATCTAAACAAGCCCTAGTTTTATTTTCGTGTTCTTTACTTTCTTGCAAGCTTACCCGAAAACACCTACAAAGTACTTCTAGTTTCATACTTGTTCTAGGTAAAGTAAACGTCAAGCATGCGTAGAGTTGTATTGGTGGTCGATAGAAGTTGAGGGAATATTTGTTCTACCTTTAGCTCCTCGTTGGGTTCGACACTCTTACTTATCAAAAACTGTTGCGATCCCCTATACTTGTGGGTTATCACGCAGCTGCCATATGGTGGGAAAATAAAAAAGCCATGTGGCTGGTTAATGAGGAAATCACCTGGGAAAGGTTTAAAGACCAGTTCCGAAAATATCATATCCCTGCTGGAGTTATGAAGACCAAGCAACGTGAATTTCTCGCACTCGTCCAAGGGAATCAGTCTGTGGCAGAATATTTGCAAAAATTCAATCATCTGGCCCGTTACTCTCTTTATGACGTGCCCACCGAAGAAAGGAAGATTGACAGATTTCTTGGAGGCCTAAATCTGCAACTCCGGTGTACTCTCAGTATGCTTGATTTCCCAGATTTCCAAACACTGGTGAACAAGGCTTTCATTGCTGAACGGTGTCACAAGCTTATAGCAGATAATAGGCCTGTTAACAATGACAACAAGCGTAAGTTTGAGCCAAAGAAGGATGGGCAACCCGCGCAAAAGGCTCGTACCTGGCAGCAGACTCAGGTGGAATATAAGCCAAATTGGCAGCAGAATGTTAACAAGACCACCACTCAAGTCAAGAATGTCGTGACCAACCCAACACATGAGGAGCGTCAGCGCAATAATTCTTGCTTAAATTGTGGGCAGAACGGACATTATGCCAGACAGTGCCCCAAGAACAACAAGATGAATGCCCTAAGCAGGTCACAAGTCAACTTTATGGAGTCATGGCCAACCCAGCAAAACTTCACTGGGCACGTGCATCATATCTCCACCGATGAAGCCCAAGAGAAGCCTGAAGTCGTCATTGGTATGTTTTCTGTTAATGACATACCTGCCATAATTTTATTTGACTCTGGGGCTTCCCATTCTTTTATTTCTCGGAGTTTTGCTGCCCAAAACAACTTTCCTTGCACGCTTTTGGGAAAAAATATGCTGGTGCAAACCCTGGGATCTATAATCAAGAGCAATCTAGTCTGCCGTGATATGGAAATCAATATCAACGGAGTCTACTTTCCAACCTCTCTGATCATCATAGAGTCTCAAAAGTTGGATATTATATTGTGTATGAATTGGCTGGCCAAATATCGAGTTTGCATAAATCATGCGCAAATGAAGTCACTTTGACCCGATCTGAATGGGCAGTCTACCAAATTCTATGCTCGCAAGAATATACCCAAACAAAAATTGGTTTGCACGGCTGTGGCTGAATTGGAATTTATCCCTGTGGTCAGCGAGTACCCTGATGTATTTCCAGAAGAACTGCCAGGCATGCCACCAGTCGGGAACTGGAGTTTGCGATAGATCTTGTGCCCAGAACTGCACCATTATACCAGAAGTATTACTGGATGCCCTCATCAGAATTAGTGGAGCTAAAGAAACAGCTTGATGAATTGCCCCAAAAAGGTTATATTCGTCCCAACTCTTCACCATGGGGATCACCTGCTATTTTTGTGGACAAAAAGGATGGTAGTCTCCGCATGTGCGTAGATTACCGCCAACTGAATGAGGTCACCATCAAAAATAAATATTTGCTGCCAAGGATTGATGATCTGTTTGATTAGCTGAGTGGGGCTAAGGTATTCTCTAAAATCGATTTACGGACCGGATATCATCAGCTCAAGATTAAAAAGGAGGATATCCCTAAGACCGCATTCACTACTAGGTACGGTCTTTACGAATATACCGTGATATCCGTTGGTCTCACCAATGCCCCTGCTTTCTTCATGCATATGATGAACAAAGTATTCATGGACTTCCTCGACAAATTCGTGGTAGTCTTCATCGATGACATCATCATTTATTCCAAGGGTGAAGAAGAGCACAAGGATCACCTCCGAAGCAGTCAAGAACGACTCCGCGACCATCAGCTATACACCAAATTCAGTAAATGCGTATTTTGGCTCAAGCAAGTTGGATTTCTCGGACATGTACTCTCCGCCAAAGGTATAGCCATGGAGCCGAGCAAAGTAAAGGATGTGCTTGATTGGGTGCCGTCACGACTGTGACGCAGATCCGGAGTTTTCTCAGATCGGCGGGATATTACCGTCGTTTTATTGAAGGGTTTTCCAAGATTGCTAAACCCATGACGGAGCTGCTCAAGAAGGATAAGAAGTTTGAATGGACGGAGGACTATGAGAAAAGTTTTAATGAGTTAAAGATACGTCTGGCAACCGCACCTGTATTGACTCTTCCCGACATTTACCGCAGTTTTGATGTGTATTGTGACGCCTCCAGGCAAGGCATTGGTTGCGTACTTATGCAAGACAACAAGGTTGTGCCATATGCATCACGACAGCTACGACCCCACGAGGGAAATTACCCTACTCATGATTTGGAATTGACTGCGGTCAGGGGCGGAGCCAGGGGGGACGAGCAGGGGCCTGCCCCCCCCCCCCAACGATCAACAATTTTAGTAGGATCAACGAGTAATTACCAACAAGATTCGATTAATACATGTACTCGGCCCCCTATACTCGAATCCTGGCTCCGCCACTGACTGCGGTGGTTCATGCGTTAAAAATTTGGAGGCACTATCTCATTGGAAAAAGGTGCCAAATTTTTACCGACCACAAGAGTCTCAAATACATCTTTACTCAGCCAGACCTAAACCTCCGTCAGCGAAGATGTCTAGAGTTGGTCAAGGATTATGACCTTGGAATAAATTACCACCCGGGTAAGGCCAACGTGGTTGCAGATGCACTCAGTCGAAAGCCCATCAGCTTAAATGTCATCTTGAAATCATTGCCTCCCGAACTCCAAGAGGTGATCGCTCAGCTCAACTTGATCATAATGGATGCTGGCCTCACTAACATTTTGGAAGTTACACCCACACTTGAGATGGAGATCCGCAAGGCCCGATCCATGAGACGCCAAGCTACAAATACGTGCCAAGAGCCAGATGGCAGATCAGGCCCCTGATTTCTCCAAGGACAAATTCGGTACCCTCCGATTCCGTGGACGAATTTGTGTGCCCAATTAACCGAACTTGAAGAAGAAAATCCTGTCAGAAGCACACGAATCGTCATATTCCATTCACCCGGGAAGTACGAAAATGTATGAGGATCTTAGACAAATATTCTGGTGGGATGGAATGAAGAAATACATTGCCTATTTCGTAGCCTGTTGCGACATATGCAACAAGGTGAAGGCAGAGCATCAGAAGCCAGCCAGACTCCTCCAACCGCTGACGGTTTCACAGTGGAAATGGGATGACGTTTGCATGGATTTCATTACGGGATTGCCTAAGACTCAGCGAGGCAAGGATGCAATCTGGGTTATAGTGGATACCCTAACCAAAGTCGCTCACTTCATTCCCATCAGCCCCAGATACAGGGCAAATGAACTTGCACAACTGTATGTATCCAGAATAGTCGGTCTGCATGGAGTACCCCGAACTATCACTTCCGACCGAGGTTCCTTGTTTACCTCCGCTTTTTGCTCCCATATCCATCAAGCCTTGGGGACAACACTGAAATATAGTAATGCTTATCACCCTCGGAGCGGATGGGCCGGACATAGCGGGTAAATCAAATACTCAAAGATATGTTGCGAGCCTGTGTGCTAGCCAAAGGAGCTAAATGGGAAGATTGCTTGCCATATGCCGAGTTTTCTTATAACAACAGTTTCCAGACCAGTCTAAAGATGTCACCATATGAAGCTCTGTATGGCCGTAAGTGCCTGTTGGTGTACTAGAGTAGGGGTACCATAGTATCCCGAACTCGTGCACGGGCAGTTGCAGCACCCCGCGGCAAGGCTTGCCTGGTCACCGCCAAGATCCTACGTGGTTCCTTTGGAGCCATTCAAGAACAAAGTATTTAACCAAGAAGACAAGGACCCGGCAAGAGGAGCTTGCCGGGAAGGCCACTCAAGGCACGCAGAAGACAAGACCCCGGCAAGAGGAGCTTGCCGGGAAGGCTCGGAGAGCGACAAGCCTCCGGACGCGACAAGGATTCAGTCGCGGCAAGGCACTTGCCGCGGTAGGCAACCTCTCTTCATCTCCGCTCCAGCTCATCCACCAACGTGTCACCATGGGACCATTCCATGCACGCGTGTCAAGAGGCTGTGCAGCCAGCGGGGAGCAGCGATAAGCGGCGCTGACAAGCTTGCCATCGTATGAACGGTGGCGCTCTGACGGTCCCTGTTGCCTTTGTTTAGGCTGACGAGGGGACGGGCATTTTATGCTTTTGTCCCTTGCCGTCGTGGTTAGGTAGAGTACACTGCATACCTTTGTACAAGTAGGTGTACCAACCATCGTTTTTCCATTTGTACCCTCATCTACGTTGCCACCGCCGGAGACCCTTGAGCATATAAAAGGAGGCCCATGCGCAGCGTAGAGGGGTTCGGTTGGTCGGTCGATTAGTTCCTCCAGGTTAGAACACTCTCACGCTTAGGTCTTGTAGCTCTCATCGCTCCCTAGCGTAACACATACAATCGGACAAGCAGCGGGAGTATTATCTCCGGAGAGCTCGAAGCTGGGTAAACTGCTCGTGTGCTTCGCTTCGATCCGCTCTTCGTGCGATCTCCGCCCCCCTCCGAACCAAAAGGGACTCGGTCCGCCGGTCCCATAGGTGTCCGTGGGTCCGATCAGCCTCCCCGACATCTTTGGCGCGCCAGGTAGGGGGCGTCGAGGCTGTGTGAACCCGATCCGGCGTCCACACGAGCAACATCTTCATCATCTTCAACATCTTCATCAACATGCCACCGAAGAAGAAGGCTTCGGCGGTAGCGGAGCCGTCCGCGTCGAACCCATCATCACCGGAGCAAACGGGTGGTGGAGCAGACGCTGGCGGAAGAACGAGCGCCGGCGAAGGAGTTCGTGACGCTGCCAAGTCCAAGGACAGGGCCGCGCAAACCTCGGCGTCCGTACATGTCCCGCGCCCATCTCAGGAGCAGCGGGACCAACAACGTCATGGTATTCACAATACCATACGCTCGTTGGATCAAGACCAAGCTGGAGGATCTCGAGACCCTCAAGACCAGCGTGCACGCCAACATGCTGGCACGAAGCGAGATACGGTCGCCTGGACGGGATGCTGCTCCTTCTAACATAGTTAGAAGTCCGAGCATATCCCGCTCCTCGCACCGTTCACCGTTGCCACCCACCACTCCAGCGGAAGCCTTGGCAAGAGCTCAACTGCTCCTCGCCTACCCTCCAACAGCCGACAAGGTTGACGAATGGAGGGCCACCATCCAGAGTCTCATCGGCTTCGCCAACGGCGACGCTCCGCGGCAACCGAAAAGCGTTGCCGCCGCGGCAGGAACGCCAAACGCGAGGCGGTGGCGACGAGACCGGAGGAGGTGCAACCACCATGCACTCTCCGCCCCGAAGGCCAAGATCGCCGACTCGCCGGATCCACCTTGACAGCGACTCCACTGCGTCATCGGATCCGTGAGCTCATCGCGATCAGCGCCAAGTGCTACACGATCGACAGCAAGAGGACGCTCGAACTCGCATCGAGCGCCGAAGAGAAGCGCGACGTCAATCCGACAAGCGCGCTGGGCCCTCTGTTGACATGCACGCGCCCGAGGAACCAGGCGACTTGCCATACGCGGTAGGTTGCCCTGCGTTCACTCGTGAGCTGCGGCAAGTCGATGGCCCAAAGAAGAAGAACTTCAAACCAGACGTTCCGGAGAAGTACGACGGCAAGACGCATCCGTCCGAGTTCCTCAGCATCTACACCATCGCGGTGCAGGCTGCCGGGGGGCGAGACGACAAGATCCTTGCCAACTACTTCCCGCTGGTGCTCAAGCCCAACGCCGTCAGGTCTGGCTCATGCACTTGCCGGACAACTCCATATCTTCTTGGCAGATCTATGCCATCAGTTTGTCGGCGCCTTTACGGTGACCACAAACCCCATGGCCAAGAAAGCGACCTTCATCTGCTTTCGCCCGGAAGGAAGGAGAGCCCTCGCGCAAGTATATTCAAAGATTCAGCCGTACAGCACAACATCCCAGATGTCCACCCCGCGCGGTGATCGCTGCGTTCCATCGAGCGTCGCGGAACCGCAGGATGCGGGAGGAGATGGCGATGTGCAAGATCGAAGACGTGAGTGAGCTATACGCCTGGCCGACAAGTGCGCCGCGTCTTTGAGGAGGAGGAGACTCCGGAGAGAATACCAAGCAAGAGGATCGGACGGAGGAGACCGCCTGCAAAGAAGAGCGGCGGCGGGCAACAGGAAGAAGAAAGGCAGAGATGTGCTAGTTGTTGAGCAGTCCGCAAGCGGATGTGGCGACAAGAACGCCAAGGCTGGTAACCGGTAAGGAGGTTGCCGCTGGCACCAACCACCAACTGTGGCGGCCGCCCGACAAGCGGTGACTCCGGCAAGCAATCTTGCAAGATCCACCGCACCAAGGGTCATGACCTCCAGAGCTGCAAGAAAGTCGAGCAGCTTGTTGAACAGCAGAAGGCTGAGTACGAGCGGCGCGACAAGGAGAAGGCCTAGGAAGGTGCTGGAGGAGCCAGCAAGAAACGTCCCGGCCGGGGAGGGCGCCGCGGCAAGGCCAAGCAGCGACAAGGAGACAGACCTCCCCGCGGCCGCGACAAAGATGAAGACGAAGACGACGATGAAGACATGGATGATGACGACGCCGATGAGCAGGAGTTTCAGAAAGCTAAAGAGGTCCTCTGCGTTGACGGAGGTGCTTCCCTGCATACTTCCCACCGCCAACTCAAGCAGTGGATGCGGAAGTTAATGCACCGAACCATCCGTAGAGTCACTAAGCCTCTGAAGTGGTCCAGCACGCCTATCATCTTTGACATTGAGGACCACCCAGATCGCATAGCTGCGGTCGGGTGCTTGCCGATGTTGGTCTCACCAACTATCCGCAACCTCAAGGTCACCAAGATGCTAGTTGACGGCGGGGCCGGCTTAAACCTGATCTCCTCCGCGGTGCTCCAGAAGCTTCAGATCCCTGACAGCGAGCTCGAAGAGACTGGCACATTCCAAGGAATCAATCCGGGAAGGAGCAAGCCGAAGGGGAAGATCTCGTTGCCGGTAACATTTGGCAGCGAGCTGAACTTTAGGACTGAGAGGGTCACATTCGACGTCGCCGATTTCCCATTGCCTTACAATGGGATACTTGGCAAAGACTCGCTAAGTTCATGGCAGCCTCTCATTATGCATACAACTTACTCAAGATGCGGCCCGATAAGCATCATCTCTCGTCCATGGCGACAAGAAGGATGCTCTTATCTGTGCCGACAAGATCTACCGGGAAGCAGCAGCTGCAATGAAAGCAAAACACTTGCCGCTGAAGCTCCGGGGAAGAAGAAGACCAAGTCCGCAAGAGCTCGATGCCCACTCCGGCAAGCGCACCTCTTGAGTGCTGCGCTACCGTCGAGGACGCACCATCGAGCTCCACCGCAAGTGCAAGAAGACGATGGCAGCTCCGCCAAAGACCAAGAAGGTGTCCGCCAAGGAGGACGGCACTGGTGGTACCTTCACCAACAAAGGCCTCTCTTGACCCTAAATAGGAAGGCGCGCTGGTTGCTTTCCTCATGGGCGAATGTCGACGTGTTTGCATGGCAACCGTCGACATCCCCGGTGTTCCTGTGAAAGTAATTGAGCACCGTCTTGCCGTTTGTCCTCATGCGCGCCCGTCAAGCGTAAATTCAGGAAGCAAGCGGTGGAGCATCAAGAGTTCATCGCAGAAGAGATCAAGCTGGAAGCGGCAGGCCTTGTCGGAGGAGTGCTCCATCCTCACGTGGTTGGCCAATCCTGTAGTTGTGCGCAAGGCAAATGGGAAATGGAGACTTTGTATTGACTTCACGGATGTTAATAAAGCTTGTCCCAAAGACCCGTTTCCCTTGCCGCGCATCGACCAGATTGTTGACTCCACGGCCGGATGTGATTTGCTTTCATTTCTTGATGCATACTCAGGATATCATCAGATCTTCATGGCAGAAGAGGATGAAGAGAAAACCGCATTCATTACTCCATGTGGCACATACTGTTTCATACGGATGCCTTTCGGTTTGAAGAATGCTGGTTCAACGTTTGCAAGAGTAGTCCATGACGCTTTTGAGCCGCAAATGCACAGAAATGTAGAAGCGTACATGGATGAAATAGTGGTCAAGAGCAAGGACAAAGCAACTCTGGTTCAAGATTTGGATGAGACCTTTGCAAATCTGCACAAGATCAACCTCAAGCTCAACCCCGAGAAGAGCGTGTTCGGAGTCACTTCCGCAAGCTTCTCGGGTTCTTCGTGTCTCAGCGGGAATTGAAGCCAATCCCGACAAGATCAAGGCCATTGAGCAGATTGAAGCACCAAAGCGTCAAGGATGTACGAAGACTTGCGGTTGCGTAGCTGCTCTCGGCGAGTTTATCTCTAGGTTCTGCTGGCGTGCCCTACCATTTTTCAAAATCTTGAAAAGGCAGGTCCGATGCAATGGACTCGAAGCGGAGGCTGCGCTGCAGGACTTAAAGAGGTACTGCCCTCCACTCCAACACTTGTCGCACCTAAGCCACAAGAGAAGTTGCTGCTATATATAGCGGCAACCAATCAAGTGGTTAGTGCTGCGTTAGTAGCGGAGAGGGAGGCGGATGATGAGCTAGCAACCACGGTAGACACATCCAAATGACAAGCGGGGCTTTCACGACAAGCTCTGGTCCAGACAAGGACGGATCTGCGCAGACGCATGAGCAGATGCAGAAAAGGATGGTGCAGCACCCAGTTTACTTTGTTAGTTCCCTTCTGCAGGGGGCTAGATCAAGGTACTCTGGTGTGCAGAAATTGCATTTCGGCCCTCTCATGGCCTCGAGAAAGCTGCGCCATTACTTTCAGCCACATGAGATCACAGTTGTCACTCGCTTTCCGCTAAAGAGGATGCTGCAGAATCCAGAGGCAACAGGCAGGATTGTCGAGTGGGCACTGGAACTGTCAAGCTTTGGCCTCAAGTTTGAAAGCACTTCAACTATCCAAAGCAGAGCATTGGCAGAGTTCATAGCGGAATGGACCCCAACACCAGATGAAGAAATTCCAGACGAGCATCCCGTCCAAGGAAGCAAGCAAAGAGTGGCTGATGTACTTTGATGGTGCCTTCTCGCTGCAAAGGCGCCGGTGCCCGGCGTCTTGCTTGTCGCACCCACCGGAGAGCACCTCAAGTACGTAGTCGGATGCACTTTCCCAAGGAGCAAGCAACAAACAATACATCGTAGTATGAAGGTTTGCTTGCCGGTCTCGAGATCGCATGATGGACCTTGGGATTAAGAAGCTTATTGTCAGGGTTGACTCGCAACTTGTCGTCCGCCAAGTGAACAAAGACTATCAGAGTCCATTGATGGAACCCTACGTTGATGAAGTGAGAAAGCTAGAAGAACACTTTGACGGCCTACAAATGGAACATGTTCCAAGAGCTCAGAATGATATTGCTGATGGCCTGTCAAAGTGTGCTGCACTTAAGTTGCCTGTGGAACCAGGGATTTTTGTGCTCAAGCTAACTCAACCAACCGTAACACCATCAACTGTGCAGAACAAGAAGAGGAAGTTGATCTCTGGTGACTACTTTCCGGCAGAGCTTCCCGAAGCCGCTGCCAAGAAGGTCCCCAAGATCGACACCAACAGAGCTGAGGGGCAGTCTGCTCCGACAAGCCCTGTGGTTTGTTCCGTTGAAGCGACGCCCCGACAAGTTTTGCTCCGGCAAGCTTGCCGGGGAACGTCAAGCTCCGGCTGAGCCGCAGGTTCTTGCCGTGGAAGTCGATGTTCCCGCAGCAACAGATGTGCCATTAGTTCTTGTTGTCGAGCCGCAAGCTCCAGCATGGGCGCAACAGATTGTCCATTTCCTTCAGACAGGAGAACTTCCCGAAGAACAAGAAGAAGCGGAAAGAGTAGCCCGGCGGTCAAGTATGTACCAGTTTGTCGACGACACCTGCATGTAAGAAGACTCAACGGTGTGAAATTAAAGTGTATTCATCGGGAAGGCGGACAAAAGCTGTTGGCGAGAGATACATGGAGGCATATGTGGTCACCACATTGGCGCAGAGCACTTGCGACAAAGCGTTCGGCAAGGTTTCTTTTGGCCGACAGCCCTCCGGATGCAACTGCACAAGTAACCAAGTGTGAAGCGTGCCAGTTCCATTCCAAACAGATACACCAGCCAGCTCAAGCTCTCCAGACGATCCCTTTATCCTGGCCATTTTCGGTCTGGGGGCTCGACATTCTCGGCCCCTTCCCCCGAGCTGTCGGGGGCTTTGAGTACTTGTACGTCGCAATCGACAAGTTCACAAAGTGGCCGGAAGTGGAAGCAGTGAGGAAGGTGACGACACGATCAAGATCAAGTTCTTGGTCGATTGTTTGCCGTTTCGAATCCCTAACAGGATCATCACCGACAACGGCACACAATTCTGAGTCGCACCTTCATGCAAGACGTCCAAGATCTTGGCGCCAAGGTGCCGCTTTTTTCATTGCTCATCCGAGAAGCAACGGTCAAGCAGAGAGGGCAATGCTTTGAAGTGTTGCGCGGGCTCAAGACCAGAACTTTCGACAGCTGCACAAGTGCGGAAGAAACTGGATTGAGGAGCTGCCGGTGGTTCTTTGGTCGATCAGACGATGCCAAATCGAGCCACCGCCGACACCTTTTGCTCTAGTCTATGGAGCAGAGGCAGTTCTCCCCACGGAACTCGTATACGGATCGCCTCGAGTGCTTGCTTATGATGAGCTTGAGCAAGAGCGGCTGCGACAAGACGACGCGCTGCTCCTTGAGGAAGATCGTCTTTCAAAGTCATGACGAGCTGCTCGTTACAAGCAAGCTTTGCGTCGCTACCATAGCCGCAGTTAGTGCCGAAGCCTCGAGGAAGGCGACCTTGTTCTTCGGGCGCTGCTCAGTCCGCCAAGAATTCAAACAAGTTGACGCCAAAGTGGGAAGGCCCTTATCGGGTGAAACGAGTCACTAGGCCTGGCGCTGTCCGCTTTGAGACCGAAGATGGCATTCCGGTGAGCAACTCACGGAACATTGAGCATCTTCGTAAGTTTTACCCATAAGACGGTTGCGGAACCTGTTCAAGCAACCACCTTTTGTACAAGTCTTGCATTGTTGCATGTAATCCTTTGTACAAAGCCAAGCGCAGACCCGTGCATCAAGAAAGCTCATGTGTTGCGCACAACTTGTCAAATTCATGCTTTCATCATATTATTGCATGTTTTGGCTAACACTTTGTGCAGCACCCACACCCGGTAAGCAATATCGAGCCGCTAGGCTCCATAACTTTATTTTCTCTTCATTCTCTTTTCTCAAAGAAAGGAAGGTTCCCTCGCGCACAAGTTAACCAGGGGGGAAGGAGAAGATAATACTATGGACCAAGCGTTGCTCGAGGAAGTTTCGCCTTATCGGGAAGCAAACGACAGAAAAGCTAAGTTCCCCAAGTTTGAGCAATCAGTTCTTAAATTTTTAAGTTATCTTCGCCTAACTCGTGCGCGGAGGAACCAACTCGCAGCTAGTCGCGCCCTTACTTTGTTTCGAGTCCGCTCAACAACTTAAGTGAGCTGCAGCTAGTTGCGACAAGGTTGCTTGTCGGAGGCGGCACCGCCAGCAGGCTGCTGACGTTCCGCACTCAGCGCTCGCGGCAAAGGTGCCTGCACCGACAAGTTCCCTAAAAGCGTAGGGCAAAAACGTACAAAGGAAGGAATCAAGTAAAGGAAATAACATTGCAATCATCGCCTAAGATAGAGTTATATTACAAAATAGCTTGTCGCAGATCTAATAAATTGTTCTAAACATGATCAGCAGCGACAAGGAAAAGATAAAATTGGCGGCCTAGTCTACGCGGTCGCCATCAACCCGCTTGATCTTGCCCACCTTGTCCACAATGGGTGCGACAAGGGCTTTGAGCGCCCACATCGGCGTCTGGCGGCAAGGATCTGAGGACGCCGTTGAGGTTGAGGCCTGGATTGCGGAAGGCCACCTTCATCAACACCTTCTGGAGGGCTTCTGCATAGATCTTGCGCGATTCCTTGGCCAGCTGCTTTGGGATCTCTTCCCGGAGTCGCTGGAGAGCCGTCACCACGCCCTTGAAGAATAAGCTAAGCTTGGCGCTGGGTTGGAGGTGCTCGTCGGTGGAGTATCCAAGATCCACCATCCCCAGCTCCATCAGCTCGTTGTGGATGGCGGCAAGAAGATCCATGAGACCTTCGGTCCAGTGCTCCACACTCTCCCTCAAGGCGCTCTGGGTGGCAACAGCGTTCGCCAGCAGCTCCTCGTTGGCCTTGATCTGCCCCAACAGGCCCACTTCCCGCTCCTTGGCGCCGTCCAGCGTCTGCGTCAGAGTGGTCAGCTTCAGCTCAAGGTCTGCCTTGGAATCCTTGGCGGTGTCGAGCTCCTTGCTCCTATCGGCGAGACGGCCCTTCAGCTCGCCAAGAGTGTAGGCGTCCTTCTCGCTCTCGTGCTTGAGCGCAGCGAGCTCCTCGCCGCTCTTCTGGAGACTGGCCTCCAGCTGCGCCACCTTCGTCTCCAACTCTTTCTTGGCGGCCTCGGTGGCTGCGGCAGCATCCTTCGCTTCCTTAAGGGCCCCGCCAAGTGACTCCTCGCGCGCGACAAGCTCTTCCTCGTGGCTGTCCAAGTTGACCTTCCACTGCGCTAGCTCGCTTTCCTGCGCGGACAGCTTCTCGGCGGCGAGCCGCTGCTCCTCCTCAGCTGCGGCCTTCTCGAGGATGAAGGCCGTGCGCTCTTCAGCAAGTTGCTCCCGCTCTTCCGCTACGTTCCGGAGAGCTTCTTGGTTGGCGCCCCGGAGCTCTTCTGCGCGCTTCTCCATATCTGCTCCCGCCCTCGCGACAAGTGCTTCCCGGGACTCCAACTTGGCTTGTCGGGTGCGGTAGAGCGACAACAGCTTCTTCATGCTCCTCCTCAGACTTCGCCGATCTTGCTGCTTGGCGCGTCCTGGCGTCGGCCAATGAGGCGAGCAGCTCTCCGTCGAAGGTCTCTCCTTCGACCGGGCGCCTGAGCTCGACTCCCATGGGAGCTTGATGAAGACGCCGTCGCCGGCCTTCAAGTAGGAGTCGGGCTGAGGCTCCTCGGAGCCTGACGCTGCAGCAGCGGCGGGGGAGTCGGCGGTCGGTGTAGCGCCTGGCGCTCCTGTGGCCCCAGGGCCGTCAGTGCGATCGCCAGACCCCTCGCCAGCTTCTGCGGCGGCAGCCTCGGTGGCCTCCTCACCGGCAGGCTCGTCAGCGCCGGCCTCTTCTTCCACGACGGCGGCTTCGTCAGTGTTGCCGCGCGCGTCCTCCTCGCCGGCGACCTCAGTCTCCATCGGCTCTGTGGCGGACGGATGAAGAAAATCAAGCAAATATTCAAAGAAAAACAGAAGAAAACAAGCCCAAGGGAAATTTTCGCGCAAAAGGATTACCTGCAATGGGATCTGCAGCCATGGTCTCGACCACTGGAGGATCACTGGTGCCGTCCCTTGCCGGAGTAGTCTCCCTTGTCAAGGATGCTCCTTCTTGGGAGAATCCTCCCTTGGCGGCGTAGTCGAAGCAGATAGAATTTCGGGCGGCCTTGGGCCCTCCCCGATGAGGCTGCTCTGCTCCTACACAAACCAACAAATGATATCAATGAAGAAGAAGCACCCATGCACACCTAACGAAGGAGAAAACCGCATACTTACTCGGGAGCTGTGGCTGGGGCTGCTCTGAGAAGGGTTGCCGGTCCGGCAAGGGGTCTCAGACGCGCCTCCTGTTGCCACGGGTGGATCGTCCTCAACGACGACCACCGGGTCTTGGACCTCTTCGACGCTCTGGGCGGCGTCACGAAAAGGAAAGAGTTCGAGCAAGCAAATCAGATTCAAGATGAAGCAACAAAATTGAAGAAATACAAGCACAATATTGAAGCTTACTCTTCTTCCTCGTCGGAGCTTAGTGCGGAGAGATCAAACTCGGCTTGCCTCCGGCGACGAGGCGGAGGAGTGGGCTCTCTTGGCCGCTTGGCGGGGTGTCGGCGGTGGCACAGGAGGATCCTGCCAGCTTGTCGCAAAGAAGGGGTGCTCCGCAGCAACATCGCTGCCGCAGTAGAGCTGGCGTCATGGCGCTGCGATTAGGGCCCGTCTGCCGCCCGTCTCTGCCTGCCTCCGGCCTTGAGGAGACGCTTCTTCGGCGGAGCCGGGGGCTCCGTTTGCGGCAAGCTGCTGGATGGTGGGGAAGAAGCACCCTCGGCTGGTTCGCTCGACACGGCCTTGGGTTCGGCAAGCTCTTCCTCACCGGCGAACTCCCTTCGCTCGGCAAGGCTTGCCGCCTCGGCTGCATCTGCCTCCTCCACGGTGTACCCGAAGACGCCAGCGGCGGATTCTCTGCCGCCTCCTCCAGCTTTGGTGGCAATGCGCACCATCTCTTCGTCGGTGGTGTCGCGGGTGAGCTTCTTCGCTTTCGTCGGGCGGATCGGCATTTCTTCCAAGCTGTCGAAGAACCGCCGCGATGTCGTCGGAAGGCTCTTGCCAGTTGGAACGATCCCATGAGAATCGCACAACGGCATCATGGCGCGGATGCGGTCAAGCGAAGAGTTGTTGCACAATGGGACGACCCCCCTCGGCAACCTAAACCACTCGGGGTGATCGGGGTCATGCTTGAACAGCTCTAGCAGCATCGCATCCAACTCCAAGACAGTGAAATTCCAGTTAAGGCCCGGGCGCAGCCTCATGATGTCCGCTGCGTTTTGGAACTCCCAAGCAGGTCTCCTCCTCTCCTGCAAGGGAGCGATGCGGCGAAGGAAATCTGCCAATCGCGCTTACGGTGAGTCCGGCAAGCCTGAGGCGCCAAATCCGGGTCACAGCTATCTTCAACCTAGCATCTTCCGGCGCCAAGTTGCTCCAATCGTTGCCGCGCACTATTAGGGTTTGGCACAGGGCAGTGAAGGGCTGCGGGTTCTCCTCTACGATCCAACACCAGTTGGCTCTCCACTCCTCCCATTTGCTGCGGAACTTTCCTTCCAGATAGGCCTCTTTCTTGCCGACCCTGGAGACCCAAGCAATCCCTCCGGCAAGCGGCTCCCCTCTCTCAACGCGGGGCATGAAGAAGTGGCGGAAGAGGGCCACGTTTGGGTGGATCCCGACAAAGTTTTCGCAAAGGTGTGCGAAAACTGCCATGGTCAGGACGGCGTTGGGGGTGAAATCAAGGAGGCGGAACCCGTAGGTGTTCATAATGTCACAGAAGAATTCAGAAAAGGGCGGGCGAGCCCGCAATAGAAGAAAAGCGCAAAGAAAGGATACCCAGTTGGGGCTAGTTCGAAGCGATGGCGGGAGTACCTTCGTCTTGGCGGATGCGCACGTGTCTCCGTCGACCGAAGAGGTAGAAGCTCTCCTCGCCTCCTTTGCGTCAAGCTGGGGAGAAGATGGCCCGCTCCTTTCGCTTGATGAGCCGCTAACGCTTGACCGATTTCACGCCCTTCCTCTTGTCGGCTTTGAGCCATGGCGGAGGCGGTGGAGGAGACCGACGGCGTTGATGGCGCTGGGGCGAAAGGAGCGGCGCTGCTCTCTTCGCACTAGAGAAGAAGGGGAGAGCGGCGGTGGTTTTTGGGACAAGACAGCAATGGCGAGGTGGGCGACCGGCCCCTGTTTCCCCTGTTTATAAGGAGGGAGAGGGGGGCGGACGTTCCGGTTTTCCTAACAAAGAAACCCCCACGACCTCGCCCACGATCTCTCACACGAAGCCACGTTCGGTGCGTGCCGTTAGTGGGGGACGTGGTGGGTCCGGGGTGAGTTACGGTGTGATCAAGGCCGCGTGTGACCGTGCACTGTTTTGGGCCTAGCCCGACAGCGCTGGCACTGCAGTGCCCAGCCGAGGCTCTGGCCGGTGTACTAGAGTAGGGGTACCATAGTATCCCGAACTCGCAGCCGGGTAGTTGCAGCACCCCGCGGCAAGGCTTGCCTGGTCACCGCCAAGATCCTCCGTGGTTCCTTTGGAGCCATTCAAGAACAAAGTATTTAACCAAGAAGACAAGGCCCCGATAAGAGGAGCTTGTCGGGAAGGCCACTCAAGGCACGCAGAAGACAAGACCCCGGCAAGAGGAGCTTGCCGGGAAGGCTCGAGAGCGACAAGCCTCCGGACGCGACAAAGGATTCGCCGCTGCAAGGCACTTGCCGCGGCAGTAACCTCTCTTCATCTCCGCTCCAGCTCATCCACCAACGTGTCGCCATGGGACCATTCCATGCGGCGTGTCAAGAGGCTGTGCAGCCAGCCGGGAGCAGCGATAAGCGGCGTGACAAGCTTGCCATCGTGGCGATAACGGTGGCGCTCCCGACGGTCCACTGTTGCCTTTAGAGGCGATGTGGACGGGCATTTAATGCTTTTGTCCCTTGCCGTCAGGGTTAGGTAGAGTACACTGTACACTATACAAGTAGGTGTACCAACTACTGTTTTTCCATTTGTACCCTCATCTACGTTGCCACCTGTCGGAGACCCCTTGAGCATATAAAAGGAGGCCCATGCGCAACGTAGAGGGGGTTCGGTTGGTCAGTCGATCAGTTCCCTCTAGGTTAGAACACTCTCATGCTAGGTCTTGTAGCTCTCATCGCTCCCTAGCCAGAACACAATACAATCAGACAAGCAGCAGTAGGAGTATTATCTCTCCGGAGAGCTCCGAAGCTGGGTAAAAACTGCTCGTGTGCTTCGCCTCGATCCGCTCTTCGTGCGATCTCCGCCCCCCTCCGAACCAAAAGGGACTCGGTCCGCCGGTCCCATAGGTGTCCGTGGGTCCGATCAGCCTCCCCGACAGTGCCGCACTCCTTTAAATTGGTCTCAAACTGGAGATAGCCGTATCTTCGGAACGGATCTCATGATGGAAGCTGAGAGACAAGTTAAGGAAATCAGAGACAGATTGCAACTAGCCAAATCTCGACAGAAGAGTCATTATGATGCCAAGCACCGACAGCTCAGTTTTGAACCCGGAGAACACGTATACCTCCGAGTCACTCCTATGAAAGGAGTCAAGAGATTTCAGACTCGTGGAAAGCTGGCACCCAGATTTATTGGTCCATTCCCGATTATGTCTCGAGTGGGTACTGTTGCATATCAACTGGAACTACCCCCTGAATTGGCAGACGTGCACAACGTGTTTCATGTTTCGCAATTGAGATGATGCATATCCCCGCCTGAGAAAAGGACTGCTATGGCTAAGATAGAGTTGGCGAAAGATTTAACTTATGAAGAGAGACCGTTTAAAATTTTGGATCAGATGGAAACGATCTCTCGCAGTAAAGTCAGAAAATTTTACAAGGTTCAGTGGGAGCATCACACAGAATCAGAAGCGACTTGGGAGCATGAAGAATTCCTTAGGGATCGATTATCGCAGTGGTTTTCCCAAGCAGCGAATCTCGAGGACGAGATTCATTCTAAGTGGGGAGGTTTGTGACAGGCTGGTTTTGCCCTCTCTTATTTGCTTGATCTTCATTTGAAAATTTTCTGAAACTTGGAGTTCTTGAATCTTTTCATATGGACTTAAACACTTGGGCATCCTTGGCTTTCACCCAAGTGCTCCACTTCCCTGCTAAATCATCATTTCTCTTCTGATCCACCCAAAATAATCTTTGGAATGAAAAATATTCATTTTCTCTGAAAAAACCCTAGCCAGATCTGTTTGCTTCAAAGCAACCCTAATTTTTATGGCTCAGAAAAATCTGAGATAATTCACAAATATTCTGTGAACCCTAGGGCACACCCTTGAGCAAAAATATTTCATCACTTTTTGGAATATTTTTGCTACAAAAAATATTTTCTGTTCTAGACAGAAATGGTGGTTTCTACAGCAACTACCATTTTACTTGCTCCATTTGACCTGAAATTTCTTGTGCATCTTTACCTTAGTAACTCATGACTAGCCTCCAAAGCACAGCCTCTAACTCCCAACCGTTTGGCCACAGTAACTATTCAAAGTTACTGATCAGAAACTTACCTGGCTTGTAAAAACCTCTCTACTGCACCTGGGTCCAAACCAAATCGTGGTAGCACTGAAAAGTACCACGAACAACATGCCAGACATGAAGTTTATGCTTAGATCGCCTGATGTCATAGTTCACGCGGTGAGCACGTTCGTCCAGGGGTGTTGGCATGCGTGTCGACGCGCTTTGAGTGCCGCCGAGCGCTCTGTTCGCGCGTGCTCGCTTCCCTTGCCTGCCCGAGCGTGCCAAACCGCGCCACCATCTTAGTCTCAACGCCATTCACCTCCCTCTGGTGCTCGCCAATGCCGGAGCTCGCCGCAGCGAGCACAGGCAAGGTCCGGCCAGCCCAACAGTGCGGAGTGCACTGTGCTCGTCGCCTTCCCCTCGATCCTGTGCTCGTCTCCATCCGCCCATAGTTGTCGCGTGACCTGTGTCGCCTTCTCCCCCTCTAACTGACGACGCTCATCGCTGGGCGCCGTGGACAGGTGTCCACCGGCGGAGCCCGAAACCCCCTGGCGGCTCGCCTATAAATGGAGCCACCCCCAGCCTCCTCGAGCACCATCCATCACTCACACACACTGCACAATCGCGTAGGAAGCCGTAGCCCGGCCGGGCAGGCCTCGGGCCGCCGTCCCCGAGCTCGAGCTCGCCAGCGATCCCCTCTGGTCACCTCGGTAGCTCCAGCCCCTCCCAGGCCGGGGCGACCCCTCCAGGGCCTCTGCCTCTCTCCGTTGAGGCCGTCTCGCCCGCTTGGAGCTCCTGGAGTGGCCTCTGCTCGCCGTCTTCCTCAACTCCGGCGACCACCGATTTCTGCCTCCACTTGCGAGCCTGATTCCGACGCCGTGCGACCACCCCTAGCCACGCTACAGGTACGGGCAGGTGCGCCACCGTCCCCTCTCCAAATCCCTCCCTCTCGTTTTGGCCAAGAAGCCCTCGTCGTCGGCGAGAGCTTGGCATGTGACCTCCTCTGCTTCCTTCTCCCCTTCCCCACGACTAGCGGGCCTGCTAGTCAGCCAATCTCAGACGCAAACAAGATGCAGTGGTGGCGCCCTGAGGTTTTACGCCTTCGACGTCACCCCCCCTCAGCTGTTTATTTAAATTCAAAATCACTTATATTCCATAGAGCTTCAAACGGTTATAACTTTTCAACCATAAGTCCAAATGAATTGATCCTTTTTGCATTGTGTTCTTTGAAAAGAAATCTAGCAGCTCACCAATGATGAGATTTTCCTGAGCTGTTTAGAATTTCTGGTGATTTTCAGAAGTGTTTTTGATATTTGCCTTTTGTGTTTAAATTTATTTTCAGAGGGTGAGGCTTGTCTTGAGGATCACCAGAAGGATTGTGAACCTCATCTGCACTGAGGCAAGCCACAGCAACATTTTCATGGTTTCATTTCAATATTTGTGATTTTCTTACTTGAATGAAATGATTAATCCATGCATTTAAATAATTATTGTGTTATTTTTATTCTGTTAAATGTTTGTGAGTTATTATGCTTGATTTACAGAATGTTGAAATTAGTTTAGTTGGTACAACCAAGTTAAGATTTATTTGTGGTGATGATAGAAATGATTTTTTATGCATGTTAGTAATTATTTAAAGTTATTCTCTTGCCTTAAATAAAATGATAAAAATTTGCTAAGAAAATATTCTGTTAAGTGCTTGTTTAGTCATTTTACTTGACTTGCAGAACGTTTGAACGTAACTTGGATGGGAAAGAAATTGGGAATTCTTTGTGGGAAAATCTTGATAAATCACGTGAGAAATTAATCGGAGTTACGTTCTTGCATGAGAAAATAATAAAACTTGCTGCAAAATATTTTGGCTAATATGTGAGCTATATTGATCAGCAAAGTAAAATGAGTTGTTGATGTTTATGCTTAGTGTGTATATGGATGACAATCGGTCTTTTTCTATTATTAAGTGATGCATGTGTAGTTTTGCATTTCATGGCATGCTATGACACCGGTCATTTTTATCTTAAGTTGAACCTAATTATAACTCAACTTGAATATAATGTTGACTGGGTCATGGTGCCGCTGAATCGAGTTTTTCCCAGTGCAGCCACATTTGCCTTTTTGGGAAGGCCTTGATTCAGTCCATTGAGATTATGGAAGGTTGTGTCGTGCTCACCCTGGCCCGGTAAGCAGGCATAACCTTGTGTGCATGTTGTTGAGATTATGGTACCGGGTCCCCGAGTGGGATTTTTTTGGCCACGACGGTGGTCGGTGTTTCTTTGGTAGACACAGGCCCACCCAGGACTAGCCCGTTGGGATTGGGTCGGAGTGGCTGGGAGAGTGTCATGGCAATGGAAGGATTTTGTCGGAATGCCGTTGGTCCACCCGAATGGGAGTGCGAGGTCATGGGTTCCGTGGTGTGTGTACAATGTGCTACCTCTGCAGAGTGTATAATCTATCAATAGCCGAGTCCACGGTCACGGACACCTCGTAGTAGGTCCCACCATGAGTCAACGTTTAATAAAATTTGCACACTAAGCTATGAACTTTGCATTGTTGAGGATGGCAGAAAGGCCATTGAGATATTCGGGACCAGATATTGGTCGTGGTTGTGATCGCCGTAAGGATCACGAGTTACTCTTATTAAGACCATGTTGGTGGTTTGTTTGTGATCCGGAAATGATCACGGTTGGTAAGTTGTCCCGAGGGACATTCGAGCATGATCACAGCGTGTTTGACATGTAGTGTTGCATTATTAATAATTGGTTAAGTATCATGATATTGTTTGCCATTATGATTATGCCTGTTGTGAGCTTGCAAGTACATTCAATTTACTGACCTGGTGTGTCATGCTAGATTTCAGGAAAGTCTCGTTGGAGAGGAGCGTTGCTTGAGTCTAGATTCGTGTCCACATCGGTGTCCCTGTGATATGGAGCTTCCGCTATGACGTTATTCCGCTGCCACGTAGTTGTCCTGATCGAGGCCCCTTTATGTTCATTAAATAATGTACATATTGTTCAGCCGCACCGGGTGTGTCGCTTGGCCTCGACAACGGTTGTAATATAAACTCTGTTCCGCTAGCATCAATAAAGCGGTTGTTTTCTGTACCAAGATGTTGTGTGTTGCCAGAAGACATGGTCTATGGGCTGGCAATGCATGGTAAACCGGTCGCTCTGAGCCGGGGTTCCACAAAAACCGACTCCAAAACAGTTCTAATAGCAATTTTTCTCTATTTTGGAATATTTAAGAAAATAGGAAAATAAGAAGTAGTCCGGGAAGGACGCGAGGCGTCCACGAGGGTGGAGGGCGCGCCCTACCCCCTGGGTGTGCCCCCTGCCTCGTGGGCACCTCGTGTGCTCTCCGGACTCCATTTTCTTGCACGATACTTCTTTTTGTCGGCAAAAATTCATTATATAATCTCCCGAAGGTTTTGACCACCGTACCACGCAAATATCCTCTGTTTTTTTTCGAGCTGTTTTTCTGACAGATCTAGATCACCATGACGTCTCCAAGCGCCCCCAAGGACAAGTTCTTCGAGAAGGTCATCAACCCCTACCTCGCGGGGGTGCTGCAACACCCTTAAACTATTGATATGCGTGAGGGGTTGCTGCACATGCGTGATGTTGAGGGACCAAGGAGAAGCGGGAGCGTGGTGGCAAGACTCGAAGCAATGGAGCAACAAGTTTTCAAGTGCCAGGAGATGGTGGAACGTGGACTCGACGCCAACCACATAATGATCACGGAGTTCACCAACAACCACAAGCTGGATGCCAAGAATATTGGGGAGGCCATCTTCAAGCTTCACGAAAAAATCGAGCACCTCCAAGCCCAGATCTATGACCTTCAAAACCAAAACTGTGAGTATGAATATAGATTCAAGAGGATGAGTTTGGCTGCAGATTTGAGGACCCCGGAGAGTCGATCATCCTTCTATGATGGTGAGCCTATGCCTTGGAAGAGGAACAATAAGCCTATGTCATCAACAACTCCATCATCACCACCTTCGAAGAAGGAGACATAAATACATGGGTATGGGCACTCCCCTTGGCAACTGCCAAGCTTGGGGGAGGTGCCCCGGTATCGTATCACCATCACACTCATATCTTTACCATTTTTCTTAGTTTGATCCTTTATGTAATATCTTGATCCAATAAAGTTTTAGTATGATCTAGTTTTGAGTTTTGCTTTATGATCCTTCTATGTAATCGAGTCCGTGAGCTATATATATTAAAGATTAGTTTTGAGTCAAGGGATTGATTATCTTGCTATGATCTGGAGGGAATAAAAATAAAAGATAAAAGAAAGAATAAAAAGAAATAAAGAGATCATATTGATCTTATGGGGAGAAAGGACTTCACATATAAAGAGTATGATGAATAAAAGTTGTTGAGAGTTGACAAACATAGTTTTGGTCATCGTTGCAATTAATAGGAAGTAATAAAGAAAGAGAGGTTCCCACATATAAATATACTATCTTGGACATCTTTTATGATTGTGAGCACTCATTAAAATATGACATGCTAAAAATTGATGTTGGACAAGGAAGACAACATAATGGGTTATGTTTTCTTATATCCGAAATAAAGTATATTGTCATGGATCATCCACATGTTGAGCTTGCCTTTCCCCCTCATGCTAGACAAATTCTTTGCACCAAGTAGAGATACTACTTGTGCTTCTGAATATCCTTAAACCCAGTTTTGCCATGAAAGTCCACCATACCTACCTATGGATTGAGTAAGATCCTTCAAGTAAGTTGTCATTGTTGCATGCAATAAAAATTGCTCTCTAAATATGTATGATTTATTAGTGTGGAGAAAATAATCTTTATATGATCTTGTGATATGGAAGAAATAAAAGCGAAGGACTACATAATAAAGGTCCCTATCACAAGTGGCAATATAAAGTGACTTTCTTTCGCATTAAGATTTTGTGCATCCAACCATAAAAGCACATGACAACCTCTGCTTCCCTCTGCGAAGGGCCTATCTTTTATTTTTCGTCTTATGCAAGAGTCATGGTGATCTTCACCTTTCCTTTTTACATTTTATCCTTTGGCAAGCACATTGTGTTGGAAAGATCCTGATATATATATCCAATTGGATGTAAGTTATCATGAACTATTATTGTTGACATTACCCTTGAGGTAAAAGGTTGGGAGGCAACACTATAAGCCCCTATCTTTCTCTGTGTCCGATTAAAACTCCATACCCATAAGTATTGCGTGAGTGTTAGCAATTGTGAAAGACTAAATGATAGTTGAGTATGTGGACTTGCTGAAAAGCTCTTATATTGACTCTTTCCGATGTTATGATAAATTGCAATTGCTTCAATGACTGAGATTATAGTTTTTTAGTTTTCAATGAAGTTTGTGATTCATACTTGACATTGTGAATAGATTGTTACTTTAGCATAAGAAATCATATGAATATATATATATATATATATATATATATATATATATATATATATATGTTGCTGCTATAAGAATGATTATGATGCCCTCATGTCCGTATTTTATTTTATCGACACCTCTATCTCTAAACATGTGGACATATTTTTCGATGTCCGCTTCCGCTTGAGGACAAGCAAGGTCTAAGCTTGGGGGAGTTGATACGTCCATTTTGCATCATGCTTTTATATCAATATTTATCGCATTATGGGCTATTATTACACATTATGTCACAATACTTATGCCTATTCTCTCTTATTTTACAAGGTTTACCCGAAGAGGGAGAATGCCGGCAGCTGTAATTCTGGGCTGGAAAAGGAGCAAATATTAGAGACCTATTATGCACAACTCCAAAAGACCTGAAACTCCATGGAAGTAAATTTTGGAATATATTAAAAATATTGGGTGAAGAAAGCACAAGAGGGGGGCACACCCTGTCCACGAGGGTGGGGGGAGCGCCCTACCCCCGTGGGCGCGCCCCCTGCCTCATGGGCCACCTGGCAGGCCTCTGTGCCCATCTTTTGCTATATGAAGTCTTTCACCCTGGAAAAAATCAGAAGGAAGCTTTCGGGATGAAGCGCCACTGTCTCGAGGTGGAACCTTGGCGGAACCAATCTAGGGCTCTGGCGGAGCTGTTCTGCCGGGGAAACATCCCTCCGGGAGGGTGATACGTCTCCAACGTATCTATAATTTTTTATTGTTCCATGCTATTATATTATCTGTTTTGGATGTTCAATGGGCTTTACTATACACTTTTATATTATTTTTGGGACTAACCTATCAACCGGAGGCCCAGCCCAAATTGCTGTTTTTTTGCCTATTTCAGTGTTTCGAAGGAAAGGAATATCAAACCGGAGTCCAAACGGAATGAAACCTTCGGGAACGTGATTTTCTGAACAAACGTGATCCAGAGGAATTGGAGTGGACGTCAAGCAATCAACAAGGAGGCCACGAGGCAGGGGGCACGCCTACCCCCTGGGCGCGCCCTCCACCCTCGTGGGCCCCTCGTGGCTCCACCGACCTACTTCTTCCTCCTATATATACCTACGTACCCCTAAAACATCAGAGGAGGAGCAAAAACCCTATTTCCACCGCCGCAACCTTCTGTACCCGTGAGATCCCGTCTTGGGGCCTTTTCCGGCGCTCTGCCCGGGGGGGGGGCATTGATCATGGAGGGCTTCTACATCAACACCATAGCCTCTCCGATGATGTGTGAGTGTTTACCTCAGACCTTCGGGTCCATAGTTATTAGCTAGATGGCTTCTTCTCTCTCTTTGGATCTCAATAAAAAGTTCTCCTCGATTCTCTTGGAGATATATTCGATGTGATCTTCTTTTGCGGTGTGTTTGTCGAGATCTGATGAATTGTGGGTTTATGATCAAGATTATCTATGAACAATATTTGAATCTCCTCTAAATTCTTTTATGTATGATTGGTTATCTTTGCAAGTCTCTTTGAATAATCAGTTTGGTTTGGCCTACTAGATTGATCTTTCTTGCAATGGGAGAAGTGCTTAGCTTTGGGTTCAACCTTGCGGTGCTCGATCCCAGTGCCAGCAGGGGAAACGACATGTATTGTATTGTTTCCATCGAGGATAAAAATATGGGGTTTATATCATATTGCATGAGTTTATCCCTCTACATCATGTCATCTTGCTTAAAGCGTTAAACCGTTCTTATGAACTTAATACTCTAGATGCATGCTGGATAGCGGTCGATGTGTGGAGTAATAGTAGTAGATGCAGGCAGGAGTCGGTCTAGTTGTCACGTACATGATGCCTATATACATGATCATACCTAGATATTCTCATAACTATGCTCAATTCTATCAATTGCTCGACAGTAATTTGTTTACTCACCATAATACTTATGCTCTTGAGAGAAGCCACTAGTGAAACCTATGGCCCCCGGGTCTATTCTCTATCATATTAACTACCGTTATTTCTATTACCATTTATTTTGCTTTCTTTACTTTTAGTCTTTATCATAAAAATAACAAAAATATTATCTTATCATCTCTATCAGATCTCACTTTTGCAAGTGGTCGTGAAGGGATTGAGAACCCCTTTATCATGTTGGTTGCAAGGTTCTTATTTGTTTGTGTAGGTACGTGGGACTTGAGCGTGGTCTCCTACTGGATTGATACCTTGGCTCTCAAAAACTGAGGGAAATACTTAAGCCACTTTACTGCATCACCCTTTCCTCTTCAAGGGAAAACTAACGCAGTGCTCAAGAGGTAGCAGAGGGGGAAATCATCACCATCGTCATCGCCATTGATCCTCTCATCGGGAGGGGGTCAATCTCCATCAACATCTTCACCAGCACCATCTCATATCAAATCCTAGTTCATCTCTTGTATCCAATCTTTGTCTCAAAACCTCAGATTGGTACATGTGGGTTGCTAGTAGTGTTGATTACTCCTTGTAGTTGATGCTAGTTGGTTTATTTGGTGGACGATCATATGTTCAGATCCTTTATGCATATTAATACCCTCTGATTATGAACATGAATATGATTTGTGAGTAGTTAGGTTCGTTCACGAGGACATGGGAGAAGTCTTGCTATAAGTAGTCATGTGAATTTGGTATTAGATTCGATATTTTGATGAGATGTATGTTGTCTTTCCTCTAGTGGTGTTATGTGAACATCGACTACATGACACTTCACAATTATTTGGGCCTAGGGGAAGGCATTGGGAAGTAATAAGTAGATGATGGGTTGCTAGAGTGATAGAAGCTTAAACCCTAGTTTATGCGTTGCTTCATAAGGGACTGATTTGGATCCATATGTTTCATGCTATGGTTAGGTTTACCTTAATACTTCTTTTGTAGATGCGGATGCTTGCAACTGGGGTTAATCATAAGTGGTATGCTTGTCCAAGGAAGGGCAGTACCCAAGCACCGGTCCACCCACATATTAAATTATCAAAGTAACGAACGCGAATCATATGAGCATGATGAAAACTAGCTTGACGATAATTCCCATGTGTCCTCGGGAGCGCTTTCCTTTATATAAGAGTTTGCCAGGCTTGTCCTTTGCTACAAAAAGGATTGGGCCACCTTGCTGCACCTTTTTTTACTTTTATTACTTGTTACCCGTTACGAATTACCTTATCATAAAACTATTTGTTACCGATAATTTCAGTGCTTGCAAAGAATACCTTACTGAAAACCGCTTGTCATTTCCTTCAACTCCTCGTTGGGTTTGACACTCTTACTTATCAAAAGGACTACGATAGATCCCATATACTTGTAGGTCATCAGCCCCTCACGCGCCAGCCACCAGGCCCGCCAGGGTGCCCGGGCATTGGACCCCCATGTGCCCGGCCTCGGCTGCCCAGCCACCTGCTCCCGCCTGCCCGGGCCTAGGACCCCCGGGTGCCCGGACCCTTCCGTGACAGCCTGCGTGCTTTGGGTTTTTTACCCATGCATCCCTCTCCCCTCTCCGAACTCGTCCCTAGCATATATAAACTCTTTCCCTAGCTCTTTTGTAGGATAGCAAAGTATATGTGAGATATTGAGAGAGTTTTGCTCATCTTCCTCCTCTTGCAGATCATGACCTCCTAAGGGAGAAGATCCTCTTGTGGATATCAAGGCCTCCTCTTGGAGAAGGATCACTATTATAGAATCATCAAGAACTCTTTCCTCATAGGATTGGGATGAACTAGTTACCTCTTGTATCTTATTGTGTTGGATTTGGACCTTGTATCTCTCTTTGTGTGATTGGATCTAGCACATGTTTGATTGGATCAAGTCAATTTGAGTGTTCCTCTTGTTTTCCCCCTTTGTGTTCTTCTTATTCTTGGGGATTTCCCCTCCAATTCGTGAAAGATCTCCATCTAGGGTTCTACCCTACAACATCTTGGTATCATGAGCAAGGTTGATTCACATCTTGGAGTCCCGTCCCCCCATTTGCTAGCTTGATTTTGTTGTTTTTCGTCCAAATTCACAAATCCCCACAAAAATAGCCCCAAAATTTTTTCTTGCAATTTGTTAGTCTTGTTAGATTTGGTTGTTTTGGTCCATGGATTTGATGTTTGGCAAGTGGATCTAACCCCTACCCAACAATCCCCACCCTCCCCACCACGAAATCCACGGAATTTTATCTTTCCCCAAAATTTTCCGCCCAAATCGGCCACCACCGAGTGCTTGCACCCCGAACCCCCGGCTGCCCGCACCTTCAGGTCACTTCTGTAGCGACCCGACCTCAGACGGTCAAGTCTCTGTGCTTAAGTGTCATCCCTGGATCGGTTTGCTGACACACACAATACTCGAGGATTTATAACAGAGGTAAATCACATTATAAAGTAATGTAAATACTATTACCTCAATCCAAATAGCCGAAGTAACAACAAGGTTTTGGATTCCCATCAACACCAACGGCAAAGATGAGTGTAGAAATTGTAACCCTAACGTATCACTTACTCGTCGTAAGAACCCTGCAACATGAGACATTGCAGCCACAAAGGGTCAGAACATTGAATGTACTAGCAAATTCACACCATAGGATAATGATGAATAATAACTATCACTACATGCGTATATGGCTGGTGGAAAAGCTCTATGGTTATAATGTTTTTGCGAAAAGCCAATTTTTTCCTACAACAATGGAATAGATTTTATTTAACTATCATGGTAGTTGAACAATATTGAGAAGGTTCCTCCAACTCAATCCCAATTAAAGTAATTATCAACCCAGCAAATTAAATTAGAGTGATGAGATCCATATGATAATCCAAGAACCAGATACTCAAAATGTCCATAACCGGGGACACGGCTAACCATGATTAGTTTGTACACTCTGCAGAGGTTTGCGCACTTTTCCCCACAAGACTCGATCTCCTCCATTGGATTTTTCGCACTTCAAGGTGTTTGAGAAACGGATGACGGAGACACAGTCTTTCAGAAGCATTAACTCTAACCCCAGGTAGACAGTACCAACCTACATCCCCTACATCTGCTAGCCGACCACTGGAAGAGTTCATGCAACATACTCAACTATGCTAGAGCCCATAATAGCTTGTGGCTGCACACGGAAGTTTCTAGCATGAATAATCTTATGATCCCTTTGAGCCTGGGTGGCGAACCATAGGATGATCACACGGTATATCCCCGGGATCTCCTAGGACAACACCGGTATATCCCCAGGTGTCCGGGCAGTATATCCCCAGTGTGCCCCTTCCAATCCACCCAGATGTATATTAAAGTTGCCACCTTAAGTTGAACCATTAAGTAAACAATCTCACATGTGTCATAGAATACACTCAAACCCAATCCACGTCTACGAGCATAGTGTAGCAGTATAAGCATAACATAGAAGTAACTCCCAAGGTTTGAATGCAGGACAATAGGTTCCTACCTCATCAACTACTTCCCAAAACCAACATATTAAACAGATCCTAATCATGCAATGTTTGAGGGTGAAACTAATGCATAAAAACTGGGTATGAAAGGGATATGATCAAAGTGTGAACTTGCCTGTACTGATGATGAAGATGGTCCGCACTCATAACTACTGATAGTTCTACTCGTCACACTCCGGTCAATCTATCGTAAGCAAGCAGTAGTAACCACACATAAGCAATCATGCAAAAGAATCAGAAAGAACGAAGAAGACAATTCGGAAAACATCAAAACCAAGCAAATAACTTTTGCAACATAAAACAATTTCGAACAGTACGAAAATTGGGTGAAATTGGCCTTATCAGAAAGTTTAGGTCAAGAGCTTCGATTTGCAAAAAGAATCAACTCAAAGAGAGTTATAAAACTCAAGTTATGACAAAAAGAAGTTGAAATACAAATCTGATCTAATTCAAATTTTAAAATTCCAAAAACATGTTTAAGTTGTTTTACTGGATAGAGGGGATCGTAACGATGAAGTGGGCGTTGGTTTCGTTGGATTTGGACAAACGAGTAAAAAGTTGTGACCGTTTGAAAATCAAGGACTAAACTGAAAAAAAATAAACGGCAACTAGTTCCCTGGCAGAAACTAAAACAGAAAAAGAAAAAATTATACCGAACGAACGTTTGCTATGGGAGACTAATGAACGGAATCGTTCCTGCCTAAGCTAACGGATGAACCGTTCGCTAAATAAAAAAAGGTTTAGAGAAAAAACAGATCGTGATCTAACCCGTCGGATCGAGATCTGACGGTCCAGAGGGGACGGGGGCTACCGGCGGCAGTGGACTTCGAAGGCGGCGAGGCGGACGGCGGTGGCGACTCCGGCGGCGGCGGCGATTTATGGGGCGACGACATCGGCGAGTGGCGGCGGAGCGGGGCATCGGCGACAACGGCTGCGGCGTGGGGCAGCGGCATGCAGCGGCGGCGGCGACGACGCTGGTGGCGAGATGCGGCAGCGGTGCGGCGGCGAGACGTGAGGAGGAGAGGAGAGAGAGGGGCGGCGGCTTTATAGGAGGGGAGGGGAGAGGCGGGTTGGAGGAGGGGTGATGGAGAGGCGGTGGCGGGATCGGAGTCCCGATCGGGAACGGCGACGGCGATGCGTGCGGACGGCGGAGTTCATCTCTGTGTCGGGACGATCACAGGTTGGTCGGGCGACGCCAAGGCTGGGTCGGCTGTTGTACTGGTTGGCTTCGCTAACCCGAAGAGTTTTTTTCAAATAAACATTTTTCCAGACAAACAAAAAATAATAATAATAAGTAAATAAAAATATTATACAAGCATATAATATATCAAAACTTTCAGAAAAAGATTTTCTACAACGTGAACATTTTTCTAGAGTCAAATAAAATCCACAAAAATTCAAATAATTCAAACAGTGCTACTGCTACAATAAATCCCAATAAAATCATTTTAAAAATAAAAAAATTAATTCAAATTTATTTCTCTCCAATTTTCCGATGTAGGGAATCATTTTACCCTAATTTCCATATATTTTATTTTTGGAGAAAAATAATTTGAATAATACCCAAAAAACTCCAAATTGAAAATAATTTTCAAAAGGACTTTAAATTGATCCTTTTAAACTTCCAACTTATATTTCATATAATTTGAAGAAGTCATTTTACCTTCTCTCATGAAAACCATTGAGTTGCATGAGGTTTATGAATTGGAAATATTTTCTGAATTAAATTCAAATCTTTTCGAAACCCTTTTCATTTATTTAAATGGAAGAAGTCATGTCATCTTCTCTCTAGGGTTTCGTGGTGAAAAGAATTTGAATTCACGGAGATGCAAAAATGAAAGTTTGGGAAAGTTCTTTTGTTCCCTCTCGTTTAACTTTCAAAAGTTCTCGAATTTCACTCAATTTCACTCAAGCAATCACACCACAATCAAACAATCAATCAAATCTATTTATTTAATATAACATTCCAAAATTTTGAATTTTGGGATGTTACAAACCTACCACCCTTAAAATGAATCTCTTCCTCGGGATTCGGAGAGGCTAGAAAGAAATAGGTTAGATTGGGGGGTCTTCTCAAAATCCATCGATCGTCAGAGGAGGTCTGGGGTGCTACCACCCTTAGAAGCATGGTTACGGTTCCATCAAAACTCCTATACTCCTTCCTTATTGTTGACAGTGTCGGTCTTCTCAAATTCTCAGGAAAATTCCTTCTCTGGGCTCTTCTGGTAGTGGCATAACCTTTACCGCAATTCTTCTGTCCTTTCATCCTGGTAGGGTTCTTCTGTGACTGGGTCTTCTTACCTGACGGGTCTGGCGCCAATAATAAACAACTATCGATTTCTCATGGTGGTCATCAATTTATGGTTTCTCCTGCAGAAAATGGGTCTGGGCTTCAGTCTCACCATATAACCTACGGTTGGCAAAAGCTGCCTTGTACAAGGGAAAATTGTCATACCATTCTAAGGTTTAAACAAGTTCTTGATCGTCGTTGCTCTACTATAGGTAAGTCACTCAGATTTACCATCCCAGATAGCAAGGCGAATAATAAGAGTAAGTCGGTATGGTGATCAATCCATCCCGCACCAAAATCATTACCTTGTATATGGTTTAGCGAATCTCGCATTCTAACACTCGGTCATCCTCACAGGCATTGCAGAATCTCTCTTGTCGGTGAACCGAGTTCGGATAAATCCATTGATTCTACAAGCCCAACAAACATCTACATCACAACTCTCAGGTTTGAGTAAACTCCTATAAGATCGTCTGTTGATAAAGTCATAACTTCTTCCAAGGGTTTCCCTTCAGCAAGAATGTGCTTGCTTCTTGGCAGGTCCTGGGGCATGTGGGTTATGGCCCATCTCATCACTTGTAAACCTTGAACTCATCATCGGGGCAACTGATCATTACTCCAACATCCTAGCACTCTTAAATCCATCCAATTGTACTGTCTCCCTTCCTTCTATTTGTACAAGACTAAGACGTGATTACTCCGACTCATCATGGAGTTACAATTGCTCCTTATTACCAACTTTATTCCTCCTTTTTGTCCAATAGTACTTCATCTCTTCATATTCCTGGGGATATTTTGCCGAAGTCCACTTCGTGGAATATCATCATCTTTTCCAAGGGTCAAGTTTCCTCACAGGGTACTACCACCCTTGGAATGCACAATTTCATCCATAGACCATATTTCTCATATCCTCGAAATGGTCAAAATCTTTCTTCATAGAGTAACAACTCATTAAAAAAAATCAAATCAGTACCAACGGTGATAACTTTATTGATTCTCAAATTACTTCAATCTCCTGCATTTCCATTACATGCCTCAACTCAACACCTCAATACAAAAGAATTGTTCCCACTACTACTACTATACTTCTTAGGTTGCAACTCAACTATTTATCACAAGTCTGCTTCTCCTTGGGGCATTCTCTGGTAAAGTGCCATGCTCCATTACAATGAAAACATATTACTTCTGACATGTCTCGAGGTTTCCTTATGATTACATAGCCTCCTTGGGTCTTCGGCTTCCTTTTTGGGCAACTGCTGAAGTAGTGCCCCGACTCCTTGCACCCGAAACAAGTGATATGACTCAGGTCCTTCTTGGAATCCAATCTATTTCTCTTCCTGGACTTTTCCATTCCAGTCAGGGCTTCTATTTCTTGTGGGTCATACTCTACTTCCTCTGTCGGGAATTCTACTAGATCCCCATTCAGACAATCCTGACAGATGTGTGCTTCTTCTCCACATGAATAGCACGACTTGGTGCAGGGTTTAATTGGGTCCTTTTTGGGTGTGTCCTCCACCTCTTCCTTCATCACAGGTTCTTCTAAAATTTCCATGAGGGCTCCTTTCATTTCTTCTTTCTTCTGTTGGATAGTTCATAGTACTATGGGGTAAATGTGGCACTGAGCAGGGTAGTGGGTAGTCCCTTCACACAAGAAACAAGTGATCTGCCTATTTGGGCATTCTTCAGCTCGGTGGCTTTCTTCACAATGAGGGCATTCATCCTTGTGTTCTTTATGGTTGTGTCCTATTTCTCAACAGAGCTTGCATACACAACGTTTCTTCATATCCTTTCCATAAGGCTTCAATTTCTGGGACACAAATCGAGACTTTGACAAAGTCAACTTAAATTCTTTCTAAGTGGTTACTCCTTGCCATCCATTGATGGTTTGGTACATCCTCCAACAAGTAGTAGCACCTCTTTCAAAGCACTGAAGAGCATGCTGAGCCATATCCTTTTCGGCTATAGTGTTATTCTCCATGTGATCTTCCATGTTCTGAATCCATCGGTCCGTATCCAATTGACTTACCGGTCCAGGAAACATGAGTTCATCTCCATTCATCCTCTATCGGGTCCAGGGGTTTTGGGGTGGGATAAGAGAGATAGAGAGGGATATATAGAAAACAAACAATAGTTTTGAAAAGACAGATTTTATTTGGGGCTGTCGGAAAAACAACAAACAAATGACAGCTCACAAAGGTCGCATCTAACGTAGGTGTATAACAGGGGTTTGGTCTTCTAAAGGTCAACGTCACCAAACTCTTCAAGTCTTGTTCATGTCTCCGATGGCTTCTTCCGATCGTGCTTTTCCTTCTCAAGTTCTCTTGCCAGATCATCACTGTTGACGCGAAGTCTCTCATGACGTTCTTCAATATTCTGGAGTTGCGTTCCAAACTTCTGGGTTTCAACATCCTTGGCATGAACCATGGTCCTACTGTCCTTCAGTTCATATCGAATCTCCGGTATCTCGAGGTTTTGCTCCTCCAGCTTGGCTACTTTTAGCTTCTGGGTCCTGAGTTCTTCACGAAGTCCTTCCTTGTCAAATATAGCTTCCTGCAGGCCCATCTTAACTTCTTAATGTAACGCTCTAGATCCTGGCGGTACACCAGCTAAGGTTAAAGCTTCGTCTTGCTGATAGGTGCTCCATCAGCCTTCTACCATCCAATCCTTCCGAAGAAATGCATGCTTAACTCAGCTCGGTGACAATAGCATAAGCAGCGATAACATCTTGGATATCCATGTTTCTGCCCCGGTCATTGCCATGAGCTATCATTCCATAGTTGATATCTCCTGCCTTAGGAATTTCTTGACAAAACTTTGAGTTCTAATGCTCCATATTCTGGTCTTTCTCCGATACACCTTGATCTCGGGTATTGACAGCTTCAATAGTCTGACAAGTTCCATAAGGGTAGCCTTCCAAGTCATACCAATCGGGAAATTCTTCAGAGCCTTCAAATTCTCCTAGTCTTCGGGGTCTTCAACCGTTGTAGTTTCCATTGTTATAATGCACGGTAAAATCCTCTTCATTCCAAAGTGATCTTAGTTGTCTGATAGCTTGTCCTTCTCGGAGTAGTCTCATCAGTCGTATCTTCGCGTGGTCAAAAGGGGAAAAAAGGGGTATAGTCTAACTACTTGAGATGAGAGGAAAATACTTAGTAAAGCTTAGAAAAGAAGAGAGGTAAAAGATCTTTTTGAAAATGAAGTTGTAGAGAAAATCTTTCCTATGGGCTTGCCAGTTTCTAGGGGTCACGTCCTACAGTCAACATGTGCTCTGATACCATCTTGTAGCGACCCAACCTCAGACGGTCAAGTCTCTGTGCTTAAGTGTCATCCCTGGATCGGTATGCTGACACACACAGTACTCGAGGATTTATAACAGGGGTAAATCACATGTATAAAGTAACGTAAATACTATTACCTCAATCCAAATAGCAGAAGTAACAACAAGGTTTTGGATTCCCATCAACACCAACGGCAAAGTTGAGTGTAGAAATCGTAACCCTAACGTACCACTTACTCGTCGTAAGAACCCTGCAACATGAGACGTTGCAGCCACAAAGGGTCAGTACATTGAATGTACTGGCAAATTCACACCATATGATAATGATGAATAATAACTATCACTACATGCATATATGGCTGGTGGAAAAGCTCTATGGTTATAATGTTTTTGCGAAAGCCAATTTTTCCCTACAGCAATGGAATAGATTTTATTTAACTATCATGGTAGTTGAACAATATTGAGAAGGTTCCTCCAACTCAATCCCAATTAAAGTAATTATCAACCCAGCAAATTAAATTAGAGTGATGAGATCCATATGATAATCCAAGAACCAGATACTCAAAATGTCCATAACCGGGGACACGGCTAACCATGATTAGTTTGTACACTCTGCAGATGTTTGCGCAATTTTCCCCACAAGACTCGATCTCCTCCGTTGGATTTCTCGCACTCCAAGGTGTTTGAGAAACGGATGACCGAGACATAGTCTTTCAGAAGCATTAACTCTAACCCCGGGTAGACAGTACCAACCTACATCCCCTAAATCTGCTAGCCTACCACTGGAAGAGTTCATGCAACATACTCAACTATGCTAGATCCCATAATAGCTTGTGGCTGCACACGGAAGTTTCTAGCATGAATAATCTTATGATCCCTTTGAGCCTGGGTGGCGAACCATAGGATGATCACACGGTATATCCCCGGGATCTCCTAGGACAACACTGGTATATCCCCAGGTGTCCGGGCAAGTCCACTGGTATATCCCCAGTGTGCCCCTTCCAATCCACCCAGATGTGTATTAAAGTTGCCACCTTAAGTTGAACCATTAAGTAAACAATCTCACATCTGTCATAGAATACACTCAAACCCAATCCATGTCTACGAGCATAGCATAGCAATATAAGCATAACGTAGAAGTAACTCCCAAGGTTTGAATGCAGGACAATAGGTTCCTACCTCATCAACTACTTCCCAAAACCCACATATTAAACAGATCCTACTCATGCAATGTTTGAGGGTGAAACTAATGCATAAAAACTGGGTATGAAAGGGATATGATCAAAGTGTGAACTTGCCTGTACTGATGATGAAGATGACTCGCACTCATAACTCTTGATAGTTCTACTCGTCACACTCCGGCCAATCTATCGTAAGCAAGCAGTAGTAATCACACATAAGGAATCATGCAAAAGAATCAGAAAGAACGAAGAAGACAATTCGGAAAACATCAAAACCAAGCAATAACTCTTGCAACATAAAACAATTTCTAACAGTACCAAAATTGGGTGAAATTGGCCTTATCATAAAGTTTAGGTCAAGAGCTTCGATCTGCAAAAAGAATCACGTAACATCCCAAATTTTCAATTCGGAATGTTATACATTAGATCATCATTGCATATCATATTTTATTGCGTTTCTGTTTGATCCTAGAAATTCTACGCAACTCAAGGACCCGCGGAGAGAGTTGGGGATCTCATTATTTTCATATTCGAGTTTTTCTCGAATTTTGAAAAGAGGATCGTTTGATTTTAATTATTTTCTCTTCGTATATTTCTTTCAAAAAAATAAAAAAAGAGAGGATAAAGTGACTTTATAAAAATAAAGAAATATCGAAGATTTAATATTAAAATCAAATAGGTTTTTTATTCGGAGTTTTGTCGCTATTTTATTTGAATTAGGAAAAATATGCATTTTACAAAATTGCATTTTAGGCCCAAATAAATGTTCACCTTGTCCGACCTATTTTTAGAGGACGGGTAAAATTTATTTCGGGATTTTTGGAGTCCGTTTAGGTTTTCTTTTCTTTCTTTTTCTGCATGTCAGAGTTATTTAAAAAAAAGTCAAACCGACTCCGGGCCGTACCCGAGCGGGACTCCGCACGGGGGGGCTTTATAAGCCGCGCCCCGAGCCGCCCGAGGCCCAGCCCAGCCGCACCCGCGCCCCAAACCCTAACCCACGTCGCGCCGCCACCGCCGCCACCGCCGCGCAGCTGCCATAACCCGCTGCCGCCGCCGTTCGCCGACCCGCTGGAGGTAGTCGCCGCTGCCTCGGTTTTGGTCAGAAAACCTTCGGGTTTTTTAGAGCCCGCAGTTTATTTTTTTAGATTGGTTTTTTTTTGGTTTAGTTATTTAGCGAACTCCCGTTCGTTTGTTTGTTTTAATGAAAGTTTTTCACCGTTTAGCCGCAGACAGCGAACGTTCGTTCATTAGCATGTTCGTCAGTTTTTCTTTTTCATTTTTCGCGATTATTTTCGATTGTGATTTCTAATCCGATTTTCGTTCTAGTATAATTTTTCGCTCGTTTATCGGAATCAGGTGATTCAAGCGCCTAGAGTTTCATCTCGAAACCCTCTTTCTGTTTAACCAACTTAAACAAGTTTTTGCTATTGTAAAATTTGACTTTAGTCCAGATTAGTAAATGAAGCCTGTTTCTTTCGCTGTTTGAGTTTTGTTGCTTCGTTTGAATTGATTCTTTTTGGAAAGCGGAGTTCTTAAGTTGAACTTTCTGGTTAGATCTCTTATTTGAGTTTTACCCGTGCCCTTGCTTGATTGCTTATTGTATGCTGGTTTGTTTGCGATAGAGTACCTGGAGTGCGAAGCGTGCTACTACGAGTCTCTAGGTTTCACGGATCATCGGCAAGGCAAGTAACACTTTGATCATACCTCTTTACTACCCAGTTTTACTGCATTAGATCAATCCTCAAATAATTGCATGGTTAGGATCTGATTAAATGGTGGGTTTGGGAAGTAGATGAGGTAGTACCTATTCACCTGTTTATTATCAAACCTTTGGGAGTTGCTTCTACGTTGCTTATACTGCTATGCTATGCTCGTAGACGTGGACTGGGTTTGAGTGCATTAATGACAGATGTGAGTATTGTTAAATAATGGTTAACTTAAGGTGGCAACTTTAATACATATCTGGGTGGACTGAGGCACCTGGGGAATTCCAGTGATTGCTTGTTTTTTTTTGGAAATCCCGGGGTACCGTGTGATTATCCTATGGACTGCCACCCAGGCTCGAAGGGATCATAAGATTATTCATGCTAGAAACTTCCGTGTGCAGCCACATGCCATTATGGGCTCTGGTATAGTTGAGTAAGTTGTGGGAAACCTTTCCATGATGGGCTAGCAGATGTAGGGGATTGTAGGTGCACCGGCCTATCTATCGGTTAAGGGGACCTCTTCGGAAAGATTGTGTCTCGGTCATCCATTTCTCAAACATCATGCAGTGCGAGAAATTCAACGGAGGAGATCGAGTCTTGTGGGGAAAAGTGCACAAACCTTTGCAGAGTGCAAACTAATCATGGTTAGCCGTGTCCCCGGTTATGGACATCTTGAGTATCTGGTTCTTGGATTATCATGTGGATCTCATCACTCTTAATTATATAATTTGATTGGGGTTAATCATTATTTTTAATTGGGATTGAGATGGGGTTTACCATTCTCAATGTATAACAACCACCATGTTAGTTAAATAAAATTTATTCCTTTATTGTAGGGAAAAATTGGCTTTAGGTCGTGGTCTTAGTATAACAACCACCATGGTTCTAGTATAACAACCACCATGTTAGCCTTAGGTCGTGGTCTTTCACTCAGTGATGCCGTTGGAGTTGATGGACTCACTTTATCTTCCAAGCCTTCTGTTGTTATCGTATTAGATGGCCTTAAGCCATATTTATTGTAATAAGTTCTCTTTTGAGTCATTCGATGTAATAAGTGTGTGATTGCTACTCTGTTATAAATCCTTCAAGTACTGTGCGTGTCAGCATTACTGATCCAGGGATGACATTAATGCACAGAGATCAGACTGTTTGAGGCCTGGTCGCTACAAATCAACTCAAACAGAGTTATAAAACTCAGGTTATGACAAAAAGAAGTTCAAATACAAATCTGATCTAATTCAAATTTTAAAATTTCAAAAAGATGTTTAAGTTCTTTTACTGGATAGAGGGGATCGTAACGAAGAAGTGGGCGTTGGTTTCGTTGGATTTGAACTAACGAGTAAAAAGTTGTGACCATTTGAAAATCAGGGACTAAATTGAAAAAAATAAACTGCAACTAGGTCCCTGGCCGAAACTGAAACAGAAAAAGAAAAAAGTGTACCGAACGAACGTTCGCTACGGGAGACTAATGAGTGGAATCGTTCACTGCCTAAGCTAACGGATGAACCGTTCGCTAAATAAAAAAACGGTTCAAAGAAAAAAAAAACAGATCGTGATCTAACCCGTCGGATTGAGATCCGACAGTCGAGAGGGGACGGGGGCTACCGGCGGCAGTGGACTTCGACGGCGGCGAGGCGGATGGCGGTGGCGACTCCAGTGGCGGCGGCGACTTGCGGGATTGCTACTTGATACGTCTCCAACGTATCTATAATTTTTGATTGCTCCATGCTATATTATCTACTGTTTTGGACCATATTGGGCTTTATTTTCCACTTTTATATTACTTTCGGGACTAACCTATTAACCGGAGGCCCAGCCCAGAATTGCTGTTTTTTTTTCATATTTCAGTGTTTCGAAAAAACGGAATATCAAACGGAATGAAACCTTCAGGAACGTGATTTTCTCAACAAATATGATCCAGGAGACTTGGACCCTCCGTCAATAAAGGAGGGAGGCAGCCGCGAGGGTGGAGGGCGCGCCCCCCTAGGGCGCGCCCCTGCCTCGTGGGCCCCCCTTTGCTCCACCGACGTACACCTTCCTCCTATATATACCTACGTACCCCCGAACGATGAGATACGGAGCCAAAAACCTAATTCCACCGCCGCAACCTTCTGTATCCACGACATCCCATCTTGGGGCCTGTTCCGGAGCTCCGTCGGAAGGGGAATCCACCATGGAGGGCTTCTACATCATCACCATAGCCCCTCCGATGAAGTGTGAGTAGTTTACTTCAGACCATCGGGTCCATAGTTAGTAGCTAGATGGCTTCTTCTCTCTTTTTGGATCGCAATACAATGTTCTCCCCTCTCTCATGGAGAACTATTCGATGTAATCTTCTTTTTGCGGTGTGTTTGTTGAGACCGATGAATTGTGGGTTTATGATCAAGTCTATCTATGAACAATATTTGAATATTCTCTGAATTCTTTTATGTATGATTGGTTATCTTTGCAAGTCTATTCGAATTATCAGTTTGGTTTGTCCTACTAGATTGGTTCTTCTTGCAATGGGAGAAGTGCTTAGCTTTGGTTCAATCTTGCGGTATCCTTTCCCAGTGACAGTAGGGGCAGCAAGGCACGTATTGTATTGTTGCCATCGAGGATAACAAGATGGGGTTTTATCATATTGCATGAATTTATCCCTCTACATCATGTCATCTTGCTTAAGGCGTTACTTTGTTTTCATTAACTTAATACTCTAGATGCATCTTTGGATAGCGGTCGATGAGTGGAGTAATAGTAGTAGATGCAGGCAGGAGTCGGTCTACTTGTCTCGGACGTGATGCCTATATACATGATCATACCTAGATATTCTCATAACTATGCTCAATTCTGTCAATTGCTCAACAGTAATTTGTTCACCCTCCGTAGAATACTTATGCTCTTGTGAGAAGCCACTAGTGAAATCTATGGCCCCCGGGTCTATTCTCATCATATCAAACTTCCATCACTTTATTATTGCTTTGCTTTTTTACTTTGCCTTTTATTTTACTTTGCATCTTTATATCAAAAATACCAAAAATATTATCTATCATCTCTATCAGATCTCACTCTCGTAAGTGACCGTGAAGGGATTGACAACCCCTAATCGCGTTTGTTGCGTTGAGCTATTTGTTTTGTGTAGGTACGAGGGACTCGCGCGCAGCCTCCTACTGGATTGATACCTTGGTTCTCAAAAACTGAGGGAAATAGTTACTCTACTCTGCTGCATCACCCTTTCCTCTTCAAGGAAATCCAACATGATGCTCAAGATGTAGCAGAAGATTTCTGGCGCCGCTGTCGGGAGTCTACATAAAGTCAACATACCAAGTACCCATCACAATCCCTTATCTCTCGCATTACATTATTGGCCATTTGCCTCTTGTTTTCCTCTCCCCACTTCACCCTTGCCGTTTTATTCGCCTCTCTTTTCCATTTGCCTTTTCTCGCTTGCTTTTTGTTTGCTCGTGTGTTGGATTGCTTATGCATCACGATGGCTCAAGTTAATACCAAATTGTGTGAATTTACCAATACAACAATAATGATTTCCTTAGCACTCCGATTGCTCCTCTTACCAACACTGAATCTTGTGAAATCAATACTGCTTTGTTGAAATCAATACAACAATAAAGATCAATTCGCCGGCCTTCCTAGTGAAGATGCCGCTACTCATCTAAATAGCTTCGTTGATTTATGTGATATGCAAAAAAAGAAAGATGTCGATAATGATATTGTTAAATTTAAGCTATTTCCTTTTTTGCTTAGAGATCATGCTAAAGCTTGGTTTTCGTCTTTGCCTAAAAATAGTATTGATTCTTGGAACAAGTGCAAAGATGCTTTTATCTCTAAGTATTTTCCTCCCGCTAAGATCATCTCTCTTAGAAACGATATTATGAATTTTAGGCAACTTGATCATGAACATGTTGCACAAGCTTGGGAGAGAATGAAATTAATAATACGTAATTGTCCTACTCATGGTTTGAATCTGTGGATGATTATACAAAAATTTTATGCCGGATTGAATTTTGCTTCTAGAAATCTTTTAGATTCGGCCGCGGGAGGCACTTTTATGGAAATCACTTTAGGAGATGCTACTAAACTCCTAGACAATATTATGGTTAATTATTCTCAATGGCACACTGAAAGATCTACTAATAAAAAAGTGCATGCGATAGAAGAAATTAATGTTTTGAGTGGAAAGATGGATGAACTTATGAAATTGTTTGCTACTAAGAGTGTTTCTTCTGATCCTAATGATATGCCTTTGTCTACTTTGATTGAGAATAATAATGAATCTATGGATGTGAATTTTGTTGGTAGGAATAATTTTGGTAACAACGGCGTATAGAGGGAACTTTAATCCTAGGCCTTATCCTAGTAATCCTTCTAATAATTATGGAAATTCCTACAACAACTCTTATGGAAATTTTAGTAAGATGCCCTCTGAATTTGAGACTAGTGTTAAAGAGTTTATGAATTCACAAAAGAATTTTAATGCTTTGCTTGAAGAGAAATTGCTTAAAGTTGATGAATTGGCTAGGAACATTGATAGAATTTCTCTTGATGTTGATTCTTTAAATCTTAGATCTATTCCTCCTAATCATGATATCAATGAGTCTCTCAAAGCCATGATAATTTCCATTGATGAGTGCAAGGAAAGAACCGCTAGGATGCATGCTATGAAAGCTGCCTTTATTAAAGCGTGTTCTTCCAATTCCTATGAAAATCAAGATGAAGATCTAAAAGTTATTGATGTATCCCCGATTAAATCTTTGTTTTGCAATATGAATCTTGATGAGACTGAATATTATCCACCTTTACCTAGAAGGCGTTCCAAAAATTCGGAGTTTTTAGATCTTGATGATGAAATTGATAAAAGTGAGATTGAAAAGAATAAAACCCTAGATGTTGCTAAACCCACTATTTTGGATTTCAAGGAATTTAATTATGAAAGTTGTTCTTTAATTGATTGTATTTCCTTGTTGCAATCCGTGCTAAATTCTCCTCATGCTTATAGTCAAAATAAAGCGTTTACTAAACATATCGTTGATGCCTTGATGCAATCTTATGAAGAGAAACTTGAGTTGGAATTTTCTATCCCTAGAAAACTTTATGATGAGTGGGAACCAACTATTAAAATTAATATTAAGGATCATGATTTTTATGCTTTGTGTGATTTGGGTGCTAGTGTCTCCACTATTCCCAAAACTTTGTGTGATTTGCGAGATTTCCGCGATTTTGATGATTGTTCTCTAAACTTGCACCTTGCGGATTCCACTAGCAAGAAACCTATGGGAAGAATTAATGATGTTCTTATTGTTGCAAATAGGAATTATGTTCCCGTATATTTTATTGTTCTTGATATAGATTGCAATGCTTCTTGCCCAATTATTCTTGGTAGACCTTTCCTTAGAACGATTGGTGCAATTATTGATATGAAGGAAGGGAATATTAGATTCCAATTTCCATTAAAGAAGGGCATGGAACACTTCCCTAGGAAGAAAATAAAACTACCGTATGAATCTATTATGAGAGCCACTTATGGATTGTCTACCAAAGATGACAATACCTAGATCTATCCTTGTTTTATGCCTAGCTAGGGGCGTTAAACGATAGCGCTTGTTGGGAGGCAACCCAATTTTATTTTTGCTTTTTTTGTTTCTATTTAGGAATAAATAATCCATCTACCTTCTATTTAGATGTGGTTTTATGTTTTAATTAGTGTTTGTGCCAAGTTAAACCTATAGGATCTTCTTGGATGATAGTTATTTGATCTTGCTCTAATTTCCAGAAACTTTTGGTTCATTAAAACAATTGTTAAAAATCACCAGAACGTGATAAAATAGTGATTCCAATTGCTGATGATCAATAAACAAATTTCCTAGGTCTTCCTATTTTGGCTGATTTTGTTTGAGTTCCAGAAGTTTGCGTTAGTTACAGATTACTACAGACTGTTCTGTTTTTGACAGATTCTGTTTTTCGTGTGTTGTTTGCTTATTTTGATGAATCTATGGCTAGTAAAATAGTTTATAAACCATAGAGAAGTTGGAATAAAGTAGGTTTAACACCAATATAAATAAATAATGAGTTCATTACAGTACATTAAAGTGGTCTTTTGTTTTCTTTCGCTAACGGAGCTCACGAGATTTCTGTTGAGTTTTGTGTTGTGAAGTTTTCAAGTTTTGGGTGAATTTTTTTGATGGATTATGGAACAAGGAGTGGCAAGAGCCTAAGCTTGGGTATGCCCATGGAACCCCAAGATAATCTAAGGACACCAAAAAGTCAAAGCTTGGGGATGCCCCGGAAGGCATCCCCTCTTTCGTCTACTTCCATCGGTAACTTTACTTGGAGCTATATTTTTATTCACCACATGATATGTGTTTTGCTTGGAGCGTCTTGTATGATTTGAGTCTTTGCTTTTTAGTTTACCACAATCATACTTTCTGTACACACCTTTTGAGAGAGCCATACATGAATTGGAATTTGTTAGAATACTCTTTGTGCTTCACTTATATCTTTTGAGCTTTATAGTTTTGCTCTAGTGCTTCACTTATATCTTTTAGAGCATGGTGGTGGATTTGTTTTATAGAAACTATTGATCTCTCATGCTTCACTTAGATTATTTTGAGAGTCTTAAGTAGCATGGTAATTTGCTTAAAAATCTTAATATGCTTGGTATTCAAGATTTGTAAAACTTTCTTTTGAGTCGTTGAATACTAAGAAAAGTTTGATGATTGATAATTGTTTTGAGATATGGAGGTGATAATATCAAATTCGTGCTAGTTGAGTAGTTGTGAATTTGAGAAATGCTTGTGTTGAAGTTTGAAAGTCCCGTAGCATGCACGTATGGTAAACGTTATGTAACAAATTTGAAACATGAGGTGTTATTAATTGTCCTCCTTATGAGTGGCGGTCGGGGACGAGCGATGGTCTTTTCCTACCAATCTATCCCCCCTAGGAGCATACGCGTAGTACTTTGGTTTTTGATGGCTTGTAGATTCTTGCAATAAGTATATGAGTTCTTTATGACTAATGTTGAGTCCATGGATTATACGCACTCTCACCCTTCCATCATTGCTAGCCTCTTCGGTACCGTGCATTGCCCTTTCTCACATTGAGAGTTGGTGCAAACTTCATCGGTGCATCCAAACCCCGTGATATGATACGCTCTTTCACACATAAACCTCCTTATATCTTCCTCAAAACACCCACCATACCTACCTATTATGGCATTTCCATAGCCATTCCGAGATATATTGCCATGCAACTTTCCACCATTCCGTTCATCATGACAAATTCATCATTGTCATATTGCTTAGCATGACCATGTAGTTGACATAGTATTTGTGGCAAAGCCACCGTTCATAATTCTTTCATACATGTCACTCTTGATTCATTGCATATCCCGGTACACTACCAGAGGCATTTATATAGAGTCATACTTTGTTCTAGTATCGAGTTGTAATCATTGAGTTGTAAATAAATAGAAGTGTGATGATCATCATTTCATAGAGCATTGTCCCAATAAAAAAAAGAGAAAGGCAAAAGAAAAAAATAGAAGGCCCAAAAAAAGAAAAAAAAGGGGCAATGCTACTATCCTTTTTTCCACACTTGTGCTTCAAAGTAGCACCATGTTCTTCATATAGAGAGTCTTTTGAGTTGTCATTTTCATATACTAGTGGGAATTTTTCATTATAGAACTTGGCTTGTATATTCCAACGATGGGCTTCCTCAAATGCCCTAGGTCTTCGTGAGCAAGCAAGTTGGATGCACACCCACTTAGTTTCTTTTGTTGAGCTTTCATACATTTATAGCTCTAGTGCATCCGTTGCATGGCAATCCCTACTCCTTGCATTAACATCAATCGATGGGCATCTCCATAGCCCATTGATTAGCCTCGTTGATGTGAGATCTTCTCCTTTTTTGTCTCTCCACATAACCCCTATCATCATATTCTTTTCCACCCATGGTGCTATATCCATGGCTCACGCTCATGTATTACGTGAAGGTTTATAAAGTTTGAGATTATTAAAGTATGAAACAATTGCTTGTCTTGTCATCGGGGTTGTGCATGATGAGAGCATTCTTGTGTGACAAAAATGGAGCATGACTAAACTATATGATTTTGTAGGGATGAACTTTCTTTGGCCATGTTATTTTGAGATGACATAATTGCTTAGTTAGTATGCTTGAAGTATTATTATTTTTATGTCAATATGAACTTTTTCCTTGAATCTTTCGGATCTGAATATTCATGCCACAATCAAGAAGAATTACATTGAAATTATGCCAAGTAGCACTTCGCATCAAAAATTCTTTTTTATCATTTACCTAGTCGAGGACGACCAGGAATTAAGCTTGGGGATGCCTGATACGTCTCCAACGTATCTATAATTTTTGATTGCTCCATGCTATATTATCTACTGTTTTGGACCATATTGGGCTTTATTTTCCACTTTTATATTACTTTTGGGACTAACCTATTAACCGGAGGCCCAGCCCGAAATTGCTGTTTTTGCCTATTTGGTGTTTCAAGAAAGCGGAATATCAAACGGAGTCCAAACGGAATGAAACCTTCGGGAACGTGATTTTCTCAACAAATATGATCCAGGAGACTTGGACCCTCCGTCAAGAAAGGAGGGAGGCGGCCACGAGGGTGGAGGGCGCGCCCCCCTAGGGTGCGCCCCTGCCTTGTGGGCCCCCCTTTGCTCCACCGACATACTCCTTCCTCCTATATATACCTACATACCCCCGAATTATCAGATACGGAGCCAAAAACCTGATTCGACCGCCGCAACCTTCTGTATCCACGAGATCCCATCTTGGGGCCTGTTCCGGAGCTCCGCCGGAAGGGGAATCCACCACGGAGGGCTTCTACATCATCACCATAGCCCCTCCGATGAAGTCTGAGTAGTTTACTTCAGACCTTCGGGTCCATAGTTAGTAGCTAGATGACTTCTTCTCTCTTTTTGGATCTCAATACAATGTTCTCCCCCTCTCTCATGGAGATCTATTCGATGTAATCTTCTTTTTGCGGTGTGTTTGTTGAGGCCGATGAATTGTGGGTTTATGATCAAGTCTATCTATGAACAATATTTGAATCTTCTCTGAATTCTTTTATGTACGATTGGTTATCTTTGCAAGTCTCTTTGAATTATCAGTTTGGTTTGGCCTACTAGATTGGTTTTTCTTGCAATGGGAGAAGTGCTTAGCTTTGGGTTCAATCTTGCGGCGTCCTTTCCCAAAGGATGAGGGGCAGCAAGGCACGTATTGTATTGTTGCCATCGAGGATAACAAGATGGGGTTTTTATCATATTGCATGAATTTACCCTCTACATCATGTCATCTTGCTTAAGGCGTTACTCTGTTTTCTTGAACTTAATACTCTAGATGCATGCTTTGGATAGCGGTCGATGAGTGGAGTAATAGTAGTAGATGCAGCAGGAGTCGGTCTACTTGTCTCGGACGTGATGCCTATATACATGATCATACCTAGATATTCTCATAACTATGCTCAATTCTGTCAATTGCTCAACAGTAATTTGTTCACCCACCATAGAATACTTATGCACTTGAGAGAAGCCACTAGTGAAATCTATGGCTCCCGGGTCTATTCTCATCATATCAATCTTCCATCACTTTATTATTGCTTTGCTTTTTTAATTTGCCTTTTATTTTACTTTGCATCTTTATATCAAAAATACCAAAAATATTATCTATCATCTCTATCAGATCTCACTCTCGTAAGTGATCGTGAAGGGATTGACAACCCCTAATCGCGTTGGTTGCATTGAGCTATTTGTTTTGTGTAGGTACGAGGGACTTACGCGTAGCCTCCTACTAGATTGATAACTTGGTTCTCAAAAACTGAGGGAAATACTTACTCTACTCTGCTGCATCACCCTTTCCTCTTCAAGGAAATCCAACGCAGTGCGCAAGAGGTAGCACTACTCTGTTATAAATCCTTCAAGTACTGTGCGTGTCGGCATTACCGATCCAGGGATGACACTGATGCACAGAGACCAGACTGTTTGAGGTTTGTTCGCTACAAAGATGGTATCAGAGCACACGCTGACTGTTGGACACGACCACTAAGCTAAAGCCCTAGATCACTACTCTCTTCTCATTTCTAACTCCTCTCCATTTTGTACTCTTTAGGATGGCGGATGCAAGGATCAAGTTCATGCAACCGGATGAAGACACCCCATTTGGACGCCACTTGAAGGAAGTCACTAGGTACCTGAACATCGGAATACCAAGCTTCACTGGGACTTACAATGCCACTTTACCAGAAGAGGAGCGCTGGATGATTCAAGTTCAAGTTCCAGGAAGGACATTCAGGCCAGTCACTGAGCCCATAGAGTTTTCTTTTGATGCACCAACCTGGAGGCTAGGAAAGAGTATGGCAGCTCACATTACCATGGGACGCATTGGAGAAGTTCACCACAATGATCTCAAGGAAACTATCTACCAGATTTGTGGGCGCCGAGATGAGCAATGGGAGATGATCAACACTAGGAAGGATAGATCAATTGCCTCTTTCATCCAGGAGTTAAACCAGCACATTCGACGCCAGGAGAACCAGATGTGCGCAGGCATGACAGATTTAAAGAAGGTGATAACAAGGATCACGGAGCTGGAGGAAGAACTCAAGGCTACATGCGAAGATTATATGGAGGAAATCGTCGTACTAGTGGAGAAGAATGACGACCTGACAAGGAAGCTCGGAGTTTTCTTGGGAGACCCCGCGCCAGGAGGAGAAGATGACGATTCCACTTGCCGAGAGAACTACATCATCATCGACAACACTGACTCGGACCCTGACGATAGCGATGATGACTATGTTGATGAAGCTGGAGCTGATATAATGGAGTCTTCGACCGATCAATTTTTCTAGTCGACCACCATATCAGTAGTAGTATTCCACCATGTATATAGTATAGTCCAAGCACTTTTGTAACGATAGTCCTAGACCGATTGTATGCCATTTGTTTGATTGATAGAGTGATATGTTTGTGTTTGTCTCATGTGCATATGGGTAGTGTTTTCCCTTAGACCTCATTCTATTCTGTTTTCTCATCTTTTCTAAACCCAGCAGATGCCTCTGAGGCGCGACAATGGATTTGCTTTCCCACCAAAGCTCACTCAGTTGATCGAGTAGCAGAATGCATTGATGCAGATACTAGTCCAGAATCAGAACCAGGGGAACAACAACAACAACCCACCACCACCACCACCAGTTGATCACTTAGCCCATTTTCTTAGGCTGAATCCACCGGTGTTCTCCAGTAGCACCGAGCCGATTGTTGCAGATGATTGGCTCCGCAAGATTGAAACGGAGTTGACTACCGCAGGATGCACAGATGCGGAGAGAGTGCGTTTTGCCGCACATTAGCTTGATGGTCCCGCAGCATCATGGTGGGAGAATTTCATAGTCACTTACCCCATTGACACTATTACATGGGACCAGTTCCAGCAAGCTTTTCGCACTGCCCATGTATCAGCAGGAGCTATGGCCATGAAGAAGCGTGAGTTTCGCAACTTACGCCAAGGAAGGCGCACTGTTGGCTAGTATGTGGATGACTTTAGTAAGCTAGCACGTTATGCCCCAGAGGACATCGCTACAGATGCAGCTAAGAAGGAGAAGTTTCTGGAAGGACTGAATGATGAGATGAGCATGCAGTTGATGGTGGCAAATTTCAATAACTACCAGGAGTTGGTGGATAGAGCTCTCATGCTTGAAGGGAAGCAGCAGCAGATTGACAGCCGCAAGAGGAAGTATGGACAAGGGAAGTATAATTCTGGAGCTCAGCAGAGACCCCGTTTCACCCCGAACTCGGGAGGACTTGTTCATAACCATGGAGGCCACACTCATAATGGAGGAAGTTCGCACAATCATAGTGGCTCCAAGAATGGTAATGGTAATGGAGGAAGTAGCGGACAGAACCGTTCCAACCCGGCAACACCCGCCAAGAAAGATCTAAGCCATGTTACTTGCTACAAGTGCTAGAAGACCGGACATTACGCCAATGAATGTCCTGAAGCTAAAAAAAAGAAACGGCAATGGAAGCTCTAGGAAGAAGCCCAACCCTTTCAACAGGGGACAAGTGAACCACGTTAACGTGGAGGAGGTTCAAGCCCAGCCAGATGCAGTAATAGGTAAGTTTTTGGTTAAGTCCTTTACTGCAGTCGTACTTTTTGATACTGGTGCATCGCATTCATACATATCAAGGGGATTTGTGGATAAGTATAAGTTGCCCACTAGAGTTCTTAAGACACCCATGCTAGTAACCTCACCCGGAACAGAGTATATGGCAAGCATGGATGTTTTCAGATGCCATTGACCATAGGTAGGCATGTTTTCCCCTCAGATCTGATAATTTTGGAGTCGTAAGGTTGGATGTGATTCTGGGTATGGATTGGCCATCGATGTATGGAGGAAACATCGATTGCGCCAGTAAGACGATGTTGCTCACCACCCCAGAAGGAAGAAGAATCAAGTATGTATCCCGGCATGTGCCGAATAGGACTCAAGTAAATTCCTTATCAAGAATTGTGCAGGAGGAAGTACCAGTGGTGATGGATTTTCCGGATATATTTCCAGAAGAGTTGCCAGGCATGCCACCGGATAGAGACATTGAGTTTTTAATTGAGCTTTTGCCAGGCATGGGGCCAATATCTAAGAGACCGTACAGAATGCCCGCAAAGGATTTGGAGGAAATTAAGAAGCAGATTAAGGAGTTACTGGATAAAGGTTATATACGCCCAAGTTCCTCACCTTGGGGATCACCAGTACTTCTAGTGGAGAAGAAGGATGGATCATTGAGGATGGTTGTTGATTATCGTGGATTGAATGAGGTGACGATTAAGAACAAGTACCCACTGCCGATGATCAATGATTTGTTTGACCAGCTACAAGGAGCTAAGGTGTTTTCCAAGATCAATTTGCGATCAGGGTATCACCAGTTGAAGATTCCAGAGCAGGATATACCTAAGACAGCTTTTACCACGAGGTACGGGCTATACGAGTATACCGTTATGTCATTTGGCCTGACTAACGCACGTACCTATTTTATGAGCATGATGAACAAAGTGTTTATGGAGTTTTTGGATAAGTTCGTTGTGGTGTTCATTGACGACATTCTGGTCTACTTGAAGAATGAAGAAGAGCATAAAGAGCATTTGTGTTTGGTACTTGGGAAACTCAGAGAACATCAGTTATACGCCTAGTTCAGCAAGTGTGAGTTTTGGCTGAAGGAAGTTGGATTTCTTGGACATGTTATATCAGGAGAAGGAATAGCGGTAGACCCCACCAAAGTTGTCACTGTGACAAATTGGGAGTCACCCATGACAGTTGGAGATATCTGGAGTTTTCTTGGACTCGCAAGATACTACCGGAGGTTCATTGAGAATTTCTCAAAGATTCAAAGCCTATGACGGAGTTGTTGAAGAAGGACACCAAATTCAAATGGACTGAGAAATGTGAGGCCAGTTTTCAGGAGTTGAAGAGACGCTTGGTTACATCACCGGTGTTGATTCTGCCAGATCAACGCAATGATTATGAAGTGTATTGCGACGCTTCTCATCGAGGACTTGGAGCCGTACTTATGCAGGAGGGAAGAGTTGTTTCATATGCCTCACGACAGCTTAAACCCCATGAGTTAAATTATGCTACGCATGATTTGGAGTTAGCAGCCATAGTGCATACGTTGAAGACATGGAGACATTTTCTCATCGGAAACCATTGTGAGGTATACGGATCACAAGAGTTTGAAGTATATCTTCATGCAGAAGGAGCTGAATCTCAGGCAGAGGAGATGGTTAGAGCTCATTAAGGATTATGATATGAGATTGCATTATCATCCCGGAAAGGCTAACGTAGTAGCCGATGCGTTGAGCCAAAAAAGCCATGTCAATACACTCATGACCGGAGAATTACCCAAGGAGTTGGCAGAAGACCTTCGCGAGCTATGTTTGGAAATAGTTTCGAGAGGTTATGTAGTAGCTTTGGGGATTCAGTCTACTTTGATGTATAAGATCAGAGAAGCTCAGAAGACGGACAAGGAGATAGCCGAAATAAAGGAAAGGATGAGTAAAGGAAAGGCTAAAGGATTTCGTGAGGATGAGCACGATACCTTATGGTTTGAGGACCGCGTATATGTGCCAAATGATCAGGAGATCAAGAAGTTGATTCTGCAAGAGGCCCATGATTCGCCATGTTCGATTCACCCAGGAAATACCAAGATATATCTGGATTTGAAGGATAATTTCTGGTGGACCGGAATGAAGAAGGATATTGCGGAGTATGTACCAGTTTGTGATGTATGTCAGAGAGTGAAGGCAGAACATCAGAAGCCAGCAGGATTGCTACAGCCATTGCCGGTACCCGAATAGAAGTGGGATAAGTTAGGCATGGACTTTATCACGGGATTACCCAGGACTCGTTCAGGCTATGACTCGATATGGGTTGTAGTCGATCGTTTGACGAAAGTAGCTCATTACATCCCAGTGAAGACCACGTATACCAGTGCTAACTTGGCAAAGATATACATGACCAGAATCGTATGTCTGCATGGAGTTCCGAGGACCATTGTATCAGATAGAAGAACCTAGTTTACTTTGGGAACCAGGCTAGAGTTCAGTACAACTTTTCACCCGCAGATAGATGGACAGACTGAGAGGGTCAACCAGATTCTGGAGGACATGTTGAGAGCTTGTGCGCTAGACTATGGATCTAGTTGGGATGATAATTTGCCGTATGCAGAGTTCTCATACAACAACAGCTATCAAGCCAGTTTGAAGATGGCCCCTTTCGAAGCATTGTACGGAAGGAGGTGCACAACACTGTTGTTGTGGGACGAAGTTGGAGACTGACAGTTGTTTGGACCAGATTTGTTTAAAGAGTCTGAAGAGAAGGTTAAATTGATCCACGATAGACTCAAGGTAGCCCAGTCCAGGCAGAAGAGCTATGCGGATTCTAAACGCAAGGAGACAGTTTACGAAGTCAGAGACAGAGTGTATCTTCGTGTATCCCCACTTCGAGGAGTGAAGCGCTTTGGAGTTAAGGGAAAATTAGACCACGTTTTGTGGGACCATACAGAGTTTTGGAACATATGGGAGAAGTTGCTTACAAGTTGGAATTGCCCAAAGGATTGTCAGGAGTTCACGATGTGTTCCACGTTTCTCAGTTGAAGAAATGCCACGCAGAGATGGCTGAAATTCCTTTGAGAGATATAGTGCCGCTGGAAGCGATACAGTTGGACAGCAATTTGACCTACGAGGAGAAGCCAGTCAAGATACTCGAGTTTGCCAGCCGAGTTACGCGCAACAAGGTTATCAAGTTTTGTAAGGTTCAATGGAGTCACCATACCGAAGATGAAGCCACCTGGGAACAAGAGGAAGACCTACGGAAGGATCACTCTCACCTATTTTCTAGCCAACCAGAATCTCGAGGGCGAGATTCATCTTAAGGGGGTAGGTTTGTAACATCCCAAATTTTCAATTTGGAATGTTATACATTAGATCATCATTGCATATCATATTTTATTGCATTTTTGTTTGATCCTCGAAATTCTACGCAACTCAAGGACCCGCGGAGAGAGTTGGGGATTTCATTATTTTCATATTCGAGTTTTTCTCGAATTTTGAAAAGAGGATCATTTGATTTTAATTATTTTCTCTTCGTATATTTCTTTCATAAAAATAAAAAGAGAGAGGATAAAATGACTTCCTCAAAATAAATAAATATCAGAGATTTAATATTAAAATCAAATAGGTTTTTTATTCGGAGTTTTACCGCTATTTTATTTGAATTAGGAAAATATGCGTTTTTCAAAATTGCATTTTAGGCCCAAATAAATGTTCACCTTGTCCGCCTATTTTTAGAGGACGGGGTAAATTAATTTCGGGATTTTTGGAGTCCGTTTAGTATTTCTTTTGTTTCTTGCATGTCGGAATTATTAAAAAAAAAGTCAAACCGACTTCGGTCAGACCCGAGCCGGACTCACCGGGGCTTTATAAGCGCCCATGCCGCCATGACCCAGCCGCACCGCGCAAACCCTAACTCACAGGCCGCCATTGCCAATACCGCCATCACGGAACCGCCGCCATTGCTTGCCGACCGCCGGAGGTAGTCGCCGCCGCTGCCTCGGTTTTTGTTAGAAAACCCCTCGGTTTTTGATAGAAAACCGTCGGCTTTTTGAGAACCCTCGTTTTTTAGATCGGTTTTTTTCTTTTCGGTTTAGTTATTTAGCGAACACCCGTTCGTTCGTTCGTTTTTACGAACGGTTTTCATCGTTTATCCGCAGATAGAGAACGTTCGTTCGATAGCCTATTCGTCAGTTTTTCTTTTTCTCGGATTTTCCGTGATTATTTTCGATCGTGATTTCTGATCCGATTCGCGTTCTAGTATAACTTTTCGCTCGTTTATCGGAATCAGGCGATTCAAGCGCCTAGAGTTTCGTCTCGAAACCCTCTTTCCGTTTAACCAACTTAAACAAGTTTTTGCTACAGTAAAATTTGACTTTAGTGCAGATTATTAAACGAAGCCTGTTTCTTTCGCCGTTTGAGTTTTGTTGCTTTGTTTGATTTGATTCTTTTGGCAAATCGGAGTTGTTAAATTGAACTTTCTGGTTAGGTCTCTTATTTGAGTTTAACCCGTGCCCTTGCTTGATTGCTTATTGTATGCTGGTTTGTTTGCGATAGAGTACCCGGAGAGCAAAGCGTGCTACTACGAGTCTCTAGGTTTCGCGGATCATCAGCAAGGCAAGTAACACTTTGATCATACCTCTTTACTACCCAATTTTACTGCATTAGATCAATCCTCAAACAATTACATGGTTAGGATCTGATTAAATTGTGGGTGTGGGAAGTAGACGAGGTAGTACCTATTCACCTGTTTATTATCAAACCTTTGGGAGTTGCTTCTACGTTGCTTATACTGCTATGCTATGCTCGTAGACGTGGATTGGGTTTGAGTGCATTCATGACAGATGTGAGTATTGGTAAATAATGGTTAACTTAAGGTGGCAACTTTAATACACATCTGGGTGGATTGAGGCACCTGGCGAATTCCAGTGATTGCCTGTTTTTTTGGAAATCTCGGGGTACTGTGTGATTCTCCTATGGACTGCCACCCAGGCTCAAAGGGATCATAAGATTATTCATGCTAGAAACTTCCGTGTGCAGCCACATGCCATTATGGGCTCTGGCATAGTTGAGTAAGTTGTGGGAAACCTTTCCATGATGGGCTAGCGGATGTAGGGGATTGTAGGTGTACCGGCCTATCTATTGGTTAAGGGGACCTCTTCGAAAAGACTATGTCTCGGTCATCCGTTTCTCAAACATCATGCAGTGCGAGAAATTCAACGGAGGAGATCGAGTCTTGTGGGGAAAAGTGCACAAACCTCTGCAGAGTGTACAAACTAATCATGGTTAGCCGTGTCCCCGGTTATGGACATCTTGAGTATCTGGTTCTTGGATTATCATGTGGATCTCATCACTCTTAATTATATAATTTGATTGGGGTTAATGATTATTTTTAATTGGGATTGAGATGGGGTTTACCATTCTCAATGTCTAACAACCACCATGTTATTTAAATAAAATTTATTCCTTTGTTGTAGGAAAAAATTGGCTTTTCGCAAAACCTATTAACCATACAGCCTCCACCAGCCAAATATGCATGTAGTGATAGCTTTATTCTGTTCATTACTCTCTTGTGTTACATTGCCAGCATATTCCATGTGCTGGCCCGTTTTTCGGGCTGCAACGTGTCATGTTGCAGACTTTTCAGACAACGAGTGAGGAGCCTTAGGCCGTGGTCTTTCACTAAGTGATGCCGTTGGAGTTGATGGACTCACTTTATCTTCCAAGCCTTCCGCTGTTATCGTATTAGATGGCCTTAAGCCATATTTATTGTAATAAGTTCTCTTTTGAGACATTCGATGTAATAAGTGTGTGATTGCTACTCTGTTATAAATCCTTCAAGTACTGTGCGTGTCAGCATTACCGATCCAGGGATGACACTAATGCACAGAGATCAGACTGTTTGAGGTCTGGTCGCTAAAAATCAACTCAAATGGGGTTATAAAACTCAGGTTATGACAAAAAGAAGTTCAAATACAAATCTGATCTAATTCAAATTTCAAAATTTCAAAAAGATGTTTAAGTTGTTTTACTGGATATAGGGGATCGTAACGAAGAAGTGGGCGTTGGTTTCGTTGGATTTGGACTAACGAGTAAATAGTTGTGACCGTTTGAAAATCAGGGACTAAATTGAAAAGAATAAACTGCAACTAGGTCCCTAGCCGAAACTAAAACAGAAAAAGAAAAAAGTTTACCGAACGAACGTTCGCTACGGGAGACTAACGAACGGAATCGTTCGCTGCCTAAGCTAACGGATGAACCGTTCGCTAAATAAAAAAACGGTTCAAAGAAAAAAAAACAGATCATGATCTAAGCTGTCGGATCGAGATCCGACGGTCGAGAGGGGACGGGGGCTACCGGCGGCAGTGGACTTCGACGGCGGCGAGGCGGGTGGCGGTGGCGACTCCGGCGGCGACTTGCATGGCGACGGCGTCGGCGAGTGGCGGCGGAGGCGTCGGCGGCTGGCGGCGGCGAAGCGGCAACGACGGCGGCGTGGGCGGTGAGATGGGGCAGCGGTGCGGCGGCGAGGGTGAGGAGGAGAGGAGAGAGAGGGGCGGCGGCTTTATAGGAGGGGAGGGGAGAGGCGGCTTGGAGGAGGGGCAATGGAGAGGCGTTGTCGGCATCGGAGTCCCGATCGGGAACGACGGCGGCGATGCATGCGGACGACGGAGTCCATCGCCAGGTCGGGGATGGCTGCATGCTGGGCTGGCGACGCGGCGCTGGGCTGGGGTCGGCTTGTCGGGCCGGCTGGCTGGGCTTCGGCCCAGCTAGCCCCAAGAGTTTCTTTTTAATAAACTTTTTTCCAGACAAACCAAAAATAATAATAATAATAAAATATTATATATGCATATAATATATGAAAATTTTCAGAAAAAGATTTTCTACGACATGAACGTTTTGTAGAGTCAAATAAAATCCACAAAAATTCAAATAATTCAAACAGTGCTACTACTACAATAAATCCCAATAAAATCATTTTAAAAATAACAAAATTAATTCAAATTTATTTCTTTCCAATTTTATAATGAAGGGAATCATTTTACCCTAATTTCCATATATTTTATTTTTGGAGAAAAATAATTTGAATAGTACCCAAATAACTCCAAATTGAAAAATTCTGTCGGATTATGCAACTTCCATTGGCCTTAAAATAAACTTCCAAAAATCCACTCTCATCCAACTCAACTGTGATGAGTCCCTCGATATGACATTTCACAAATCTTGATTTGCATGACTGGCAAAATGCCCTTCACTTACCTTGGGCTGCCTTTGGGAACCACTCGACCATCTGTTCAAGACCTAATGCCTTTGGTATGCAAAGTGGAGAGACGCCTAACTGCTACCCTCAACATGATTTCATATGGTGCAAAGCTTTCTCTTGTAAATTCAGTGATCACTTCGCTCATGATTTTTGCTCTTTGCACTCTCAAGCTTCCCGCCTCCATTATTGAGCTCTTAGACAAGATCAGAAGGAAATGTCTCTGGACTAAAAAGACGGAGCAGGGGGAAACATGTAATTCACTGGCGGCTTGGAGCATGATCTGTAAACCTAAAAAGTGTGGTGGAATGGGTATATTGGACCTCAGAACTCAAAGTGATGCCCTGTTACTTAAACATCTTCACAAATTCTACAATCACTGGGATTTATCTTGGGTGGAATTAATCTGGAACACCTACTACTCATCGAAAATTCCTCATGCAACGTATGCTTGTGGTTCCTTCTGGTGGAGAGACGTCAGAAAACTCACGCCAGTTTATAGGGGGATCACCAAAGTCACAATTCAGGATGGTTGCACCACTTTACTTTGGAAAGATCTTTGGATGGATGACATTCTGGCCTCCAGCCACCCCAGGGCCTTTTCTTACACCAAATATGAGGATATCTCTGTCCGTGCAATGATAACGGTGACACGTTGGTGAAACCTTCCACCTTCCCTTTCTCGAAAGGTGCTCATGCAGAGCTAATAGACCCCAACAATTGTTGACTCCAATTACTTTGGCCCACGGAGAGGACAAATGGATATGCATTTGGGGTAAAGGAGATTACATCATGAGCCAATATTACTCATACTATTTCAGAGAAATAAGAGCTCACCAAACATACATCCGTTGTGGAAATCCAAGGTCACCATGAAAATAAAAGTGTTCGGCTGGCTACTCCTCTCAGATAGACTAAACACACGAAACATGCTCAAGAGGAGACACTACAACATTGGTGACAACCACACATGTCTGTTGTGTACTTCTCCTATTGAAGAAACTTTGGAGCACCTTTTCTTCACCTGTCCATTTAGTCAAGAGTGTTGGGCACATATTAATATAAACTGGATGACACATGGTACAAGACTTCAATGGGTTGAGCGCGCGAAATCTACTTGGCATAGCCCGATGTTCATGGACATCTTTCTGCAGGCTGCTTGGAGCATATGGAAGGAGAGAAACAACAAACACTTGGAGGGATTTCACCTCTGAAATCATCCTCGGCTGGATAGGTCAAGGAGGACCTTTCCTTCTTCGTTCTGAGTGGGAGAGAAACTTCAACCCTTTTTGTCCTCTTTTTTAAATAGTTTATAACTTTAGTATTTTGTTCCCTCTTTCTAGTTTTAAACCCCCTCCCCCCTTAGTTTCAACATGGCCATGGATGTAAGGTTATAACTCTGTAAGACTTTTTGTCACTTCATTTAATACATACAGTAGGAGCCTCTCCTACTGTTTCAAGTGTCAAAAAAAAACTCCAAATTGAAAATAATTTTCAAAAGGACTTTAAATTGATCCTTTTAAACTTCGAAACCATATTTCATATAATTTGAAGAAGTCATTTTATCTTCTCTCATGAAAATCATTGAGTCGCATGAAGTTTATGAATTGGAAATATTTTCCGAATGGAATTCAAATATTTTCGAAACCCTTTTCATTTATTTAAATGGAAGAAGTCATGTCATCTTCTCTCCAAGGTTTCATGGTGAAAAGAATTTGAATTCACGGAAATGCAAAAATGAAAGTTTGGGAAAGTCCTTTTATTCCCTCTCGTTTAACTTTCAAAAGTTTTCGAATTTAACTCAAGCAATCACACCACAATCAAACAATCAATCAAATCTATTTATTTAATATAACATTCCAAATTTTAGAATTTTGGGATGTTACAACTTCCCGCTGACCACCCCAGGCACCCGCACCTCCCACCCCCGGGGGCCCACCCCCCCCCCCCCCCGAATCAGCCCAACTACAACACCAATTTGACCATAACTTCCTACTCCCAAGTCCATTTTTCGTGTTCTTTAGCTCGTTTGGAAGCTCTTGACATCCCCCATCCACATACATCACTACCACCACCATTAGCCTCCATAAAAATCTCTTCATAAAAGCACCCACCTTCCGCATTTGTTCGATTTTGAGTTGCGGTTTCCGTTTCCTAAGGTGTTTCGGCTACTTAGGAACGTGTGACATCGACATCATCGCCATTCATCATCGCCTCGGAGTTGTCATCGCCAACAATCTTCACCGTTGACACCGTTAACCGTAAGAAAGGACGGTAACCTTGACGACACTTACTTCATACCGTTGCTTTTGCATTGATAACCCGAGCCATTTTGCGTCACTTACCCATCAAGACTAGCGGGTTGAGAATTGCCAGGCCACGCTATTGTGCACCATAGTGATCTTGTTATCATGTTTGTGCCATAAGTCTCTCCTGTGCATATCTTACATGCTTGTCTCATATCATTCTTGGCTCGAGCATCAATCATAGTGAACAAAAAAAAGAAAGCAAAGCTTTTAAGCAAAAGGAGGAGTAACAAGAGTTTGTAAGCAATAGCATTGAGCCATTTTGCATAGTCATATCATCGTGGTCACCGCGTACATAGCATAGTTGGGATTGAAGACGACACGTTTCTCTCATAGGTTGGTGCACAAGCGTATCTTGCCCCTTTGAGAAATCGAGCTAGCGTCTCTCTAGCATTCACACAACAAGAGCATTTATCGTGGTTGCACATTTTGAGCTCAATCCTTGGTTGTGCGGATCCCATCTATCTTCCGTGTGTGTGTTCCTAGTGATAGTCTTGGCTTTGATCTATTTGCTTTACTTGCATTTTTGTGAAGCTTCTCAACCTTATCGATATCTTGACTAACATTTTGTTTGGAAAATTCGCCACCATCCTAACCGAGCTACTCCATAAGCCTTTTACTTGTAGGTGTGAGAAACAAACCTGGTTCCAATTCTCCTATTGTGGCATTACATTGAGTGACACTTGTTACATCCTCAATCCTAGGAAAAGGTAACTTCGGTATTGTTCTCTCATTTTCCTACTCACCCCACTTGGTTATCATGAATAGGCCAAGTTCGTAGGCGAACCCGCTTTTCGAGGAGCAAGGTGATGATTCCGGCTACGTCACCAAGAACCACTTCTTCATCGCGCAACGAGCGCTACATCAAGAAAGCGAAGCATCGGGTGAACACATGGAGCAACTCGCCTCCGACCTTCGTCAATTGGAAACAAGGAACCGCGACTACATCGACGCCAAGTTCACCACACAAATGGAAGAACTCCGCAACATGATAGTGCGACGCCCGTCTTCCTCATCTCTTCATCAAGATGGCGCCACTCAAGCGCCGCTCAAGTCGGCAGTCTTTGGACTACTCCTATTATGATGCAAGTCCTCCACGAGCTCGCTTTCCTCGACGTGATGATCCTCAAGATCGCCAAGCTCAAGAAAATCCATTCCATGGCAATGGCTTACAAGACCGAGTTCGAGCACGTGAAAGGGCGCGACATCAAGCGCAAGAAGCAATGGAGCAAGAGCAAATACCTCCACAAGTGCCATGTCAAGAACCTCAAGATGATGACGCCATCCGTCAAGCACAAGGACTCGAAGCACAACGCGCACTCCGCGAGTCCACTCGAGCCATAGAAGAGCGCAACTGCCAAGTGCGTGTACAAGAGGAAGCACTTCGCCAAGCACGATAAGAAGACGCCGCCCGACGCGAAGAGCAACAAGAAAGGCGCAACCAAGCGCATATTCCTCGTCCTCCTCCAAGACAAGAACGACACCAAGTGGAACAAGTGCTTCAAGACCCTCCTCCATGCCAAGAGTGACATCTAGAGGAACGAGCATTTGAGGACCTTCCTCCATGGTAAGAGCGATATCAAAACCGCTACTATGATGAAGAACTCCGCTACGGCAAGCTCAAGTTCACCATGCCCAAGTTCTCCGGAAGCAATGATCCCGAAGAATACCTCTCATGGGCTTTGAAGGTGGACAAGATATTCCGTCTTCACAACTACGACGAGGAAAAGAAGATCGCCATGGCCTCCCTTGAGTTTGAAGACTATGTCCTCATTTGGTGGGAACAAGTGATCGAGCGACAACATACAAGAGGTGAACCACCAATCACAACTTGGACGGAAATAAGGATGTCATGAGAGCTCGCTTCGTGCCTACACACTACACCCGTGATCTCTTCAAGAAGTTTCAACTCCTCAAGCAAGGCACAAAGACGGTGGAAGAATACTACCAAGAAATGGAGGTTGCCATGATACGTGCCAATGTCAAGGAAGATAACGAGCAAACAATGGCACGCTTCTTGAACGGCCTCAACCACCCAATCAAGCGGACTGCCGACTTCCAACCATACTCAAACCTTCTCGAGCTAGTTCATCAAGCGACCAAGGCCGAGCGACAAGCGCAAGATGACTTCAAATACGCCAAGTACTCGTCCAAGACCTACGGCTCCTACACTCAAGCTCCCATGACTTCGACACCTCCTACCTCAACTAGAGCATCACCAAGTACTGGTGACAAGTCAAGTTCCAAGCAAGCTACGCCTTCCTCGATTCGTCATCTGGCAAGCACCTACAAATACAAGACTCCCTCATCTTCGGCGCCTCCCAATGATCCCGTCAAGACAAGTTCATTCAAGTGCTTCACATGTGGTGGCCGAGGACACAAGTCTTTTGAATGCACCAACAAGCAAACCATGATTCAATGATGATTGCACATACGACTCGATGAGTGAGGAGGAAATGGAAGCCCTTGAGCACGTGGCCATGCACCGGCGCATGAACGAAGATGAAGATGATCAAGTGTTTTGTGACAACGATTCAAGTCCCTCTCTCGTGGTCTCCAAGGTCTTGACGCTCCAATACCACCAAGAAGAAGACCAACGGTGCCACATCTTCCACACCAAAGCCGACATCAACGGGGGTTCCGTGAAAGTCATCATCGATGGAGGTAGTTGTCACAACTTGGCAAGTGAAGAGCTATGTTACAAGCTGCAATTGGTCAAGAAGAAGCACCCTCGTCCCTACAAGGTGAAATGGCTAAGCGACTCTGGCATTATTCAAGTGGAGCATACGGTGCAAGTTTCTTTCAAGATCGGCGCCTACGAGAACACCTTGGAGTGCGACATAGTTCCTATGTCCGTGTGCCATCTTCTCTTGGGATGACGTTGGCAATTCGTCCGCGAAGTCATCCACAACGGAAGAACCAACCACTATAGCTTCAAGATAAAGGGCAAGGAGTATGTGATTCGACCAATGTCACCAAGCCAAGTGATCGCCGACAAGCAAGCATCCACCCATCATGGAGATACTAGTGAGAGAGTGAACCACCACAAAGAAAGTGAGCGCCACAAGCAAAAATTGAGCGACTCTTCACCAAGAGAGAAAAACTTAGTCCTTCTAGCCACAAAAAGAGAGATGAGAGAAGTGTGTGAGAACCCATCAAGTGTCATCCACTTTTTCCTTCTTTGCAAAGATGAGGTGGCAAAAACTAACACTCCTAATCCGCTTCCTCTAGTGTTTTCTAACTTGTTGCAGGAATTCGAGGATGTCTTCCCCGATGAGCTACCTCCCGGTCTCCCTCCTCTACGCGACATTGAACATCGGATCGACCTCATCCCCGGAGCACCTCTTCCTAACAAGGCTCCATATCGTGTCAACCCCGAAGAAACTAATGAGATCCAATGGCAAGTACAGCAACTCATCGACAACGGCCATGTACGTGAAAGCTTAAGCCCTTGTGTCATTCAGGTTATCCTTGTGCCTAAACAAGATGGTAGTTTTCACATGTGCTCTGATTATAGACCCATCAATGCTATCACCGTTAGATATAGGCATCCCATACCTCGCCTTGATGATATGCTAGATGAGCTTAGCGGTGCCACTATTTTCTCAAAAATTAATCTCAAAAGTGGTTACTATCAAATCCGCATACAAGAAGGTGATGAATGGAAAACCGCTTTCAAAACTAAATTTGGCTTGTACAAATGGTTAGTTATGCCTATGGGTTTATCGGAAGCTCCTGATACTTTCATGCGTCTTATGCATTTTGTGCTTCATCCTTACATTGGAGTGTTTGTTGTGGTCTACTTCGACGACATACTTGTTTTTAGCAACTCCATCAAAGATCATATAAATCATGTTAGGGCCTTTTTGCAAACTCTTCGCAAGGAACGTCTTTATGCCAACATGAAAAAGTGCACTTTTGGAGTTGACAAGCTTGTTTTCTTGGGTTTAGTTGTTTCCTCAAAGGGTGTCCATGTTGATGAGTCTGAAATTGAAGCAATTAAAACTTGGCCACAACCCACTAATTTGCAACAAGTGCGTAGTTTTCTTGGCCTTGCGGGTTTCTATCATCGCTTTGTGAAAGACTTTAACACTACCGCCGCACTGTTGCATGACTTAAGTAAGAAGAATCCACCCTTTGTTTGGGGACCTTTGCAATCTACCGCATTGGATGAGCTCAAATCCTTGCTTACTCATGCTCCGATTCTCACTTTGCCTAACTTTGACAAAAATTTTGAGGTTCATTGTGATGCGAGCGGTAATGGAATTGGTGGAGTTTTGATGCAAGAAAAGCGAGCCATTGCATATTTTAGTGAAAAAATTTCCGGTGCTCAACTTAACTATCCCATCTATGAAAAATAATTATATGCTTTAGCGTTGCATGTTTGGGAACATTATCTTAGACCACATGAGTTTGTCATACATACCGATCATGAAACACTTAAGTACCTTAAAGGCCAAACCAAGTTGAATAAACGGCATGCTAAATGGAGTGAATTTATTGAATCTTTCCCCTATGTGATCAAGTACATTAAGGGAAAAGAGAATGTTGTAGCGGAGGCTCTTTCCCGCAAATGCATGTTACTTACTCAACTTGAATTGGATGTTGTTGGATTTGACCATATCAAAGACTTGTATGAGCATGATGTGACTTTTGCTACTCCTTTTACTAAGTGTGTGACGCATACTTCTTGGGAACCATACTATATCAAAGATGGTTATCTAATGAGAGCTAACAAACTATGCATTCCCAAGTCTTCTCTTCGTTTGTTACTTTTGCAAGAGGCTCATGGAGGTGGACTCATGGGACACTTTGGACGCGACAAGACTTTTGCCACGCTCTCCAAGAACCATTTTTGGCCCAAGATGTTTCGCGATGTCTCACGCTTCACCAACCGGTGCTCTACATGTCGCAAAGCTAAGTCACAATCTCAATCCCGTAGTTTACATATGCCACTGCCTATTCCACATCAACCTTGGGAAGATATTAGCATGGATTTTGTGCTTGGATTACCTAGGACTCAAAATGGCAAGGATTTAGTGTTTGTTGTTGTAGACCGATTCTCTAAAATGGCTCACTTTATCCCATGCAATAAGATAGACGATGCTTCACATGTTGAAAATATCTTTTGTAGGGAAATCTTGAGGTTGCACGGTGTGCCAAAGATAATAGTGTCGGACCGAGACATCAAGTTCTTAAGCTACTTTTGGAAGACACAATGCGCCAAGCTCGGCATCAAGCTACTCTTCTCCACGGCATATCATCCTCAAACCGATGGCCAAACGGAAGTCACCAACCGGACGCTTGCCACTCTCCTACACGTGTTGATAAAGAAGAACATCAAGGAGTGGGAGGAGTGCCTACCCATCGCCGAGTACGCCTACAACCGTGCAAGACACTCTACCACCGGCAAGTCCCCCTTCGAGGTCGTCTATGGCTTCAACCCATTGTCGCTGTTGGACATCCTTCCTCCATCTCTTCAAGAACAAGCAAACATGGATGCTAGCGCAAGAGCCACCTACCTCAAGAGGATGCATGAAGAAACACGTTCCACGATCGAGCGCCAAGTACAACGACTCGCATCCAAGCTCAACATCCACAAGTCTTCGTTGGTGTTCCCATCGGGTGATCCAGTATGGATACATCTCCGCAAGGACCGCTTCCCCAAGGAGCGCAAGTCCAAGCTACTCCCGAGAGCCGGTGGACCATTCAAGGTGCTCGCACGCTAAAACGACAAAGCCTACAAGGTCGATATCCCACGTGACAAGTACAATGTAAGTGACATCTTCAACGTCAAAGACTTGGCTAAGTACCATGGTGATGAAGAGCACGATCCGTGGACGGATCTCTCCCAGGGGGGAGATGATGCGGAGCATCCCTCGACCACCCACACGGACACTCCATCACCACCGCAAGCACCGAGAGGACCAATGACAAGAGAACATGCACGCGCCATCGAGAACGAGGTTGATTCTCTCCTCTTCGAGTTTCGTTCGGATTCGCATGAGAATTGGCTTCTACCTCATAAAGACAAGTTATGCATTCTAGGATACCAAGGAGATGATCGTGAGAAGGAGAAGTTGAAGACTCGAGCATCCACGGAGCAAGAGAACGAAGGAGAGGACAATAAGAACGAAGGAAAGAAGGTCCTGGACACCCCGGGTACCTGGACAAAAGGACCCCGTGTGCCCGGACGAGCAGCCAAGGGGCGGGCCAACCCCCTGGACACCTCGGGTGCCTGGCCTCCTCGGCCCTGGGTGCCCGACCTCCATCTGGGCTGCGCCCCTGCCCAGCCCGGGTGTCCGGCCCTTTGCCCAGCCGCCGCCTGGGCTGCACCCCGGGTGCCCGGCCCCTCACGCGCCAGCCACCAGCCTCACGGGTGCCGGGCATTGGACCCCCGGGTGCCCGGACTCGGCCGCCCAGCCACCTGCTCCCGCCCCGGGTGCCCGGACTCGGCCGCCCAGCCACCTGCTCCCGCCACGGGTGCCCGGGCCTAGGACCCCGGGGGTGCCTGGACCCTTGCTTGATAGCCTGCGTGCTTTGGTTTTTTTACCCTTGTATCCCTCTCCCCTCTCCCAACTCGTCCCTAGCATATATAAACTCTTTCCCTAGATCTTTTGGAGGATAGCAAAGTATATGTGAGATATTGAGAGAGCTTTGCTCATCTTCCTCCTCTTGGAGATCATGACCTCCTAAGGGAGAAGATCCTCTTGTGGATATCAAGGCCTCCTCTTGGAGAAGGATCCCCATCATAGGATCATCAAGACCTCTTTCCTCATAGGATTGGGATGAACTAGTTACCTCTTGTAACTTCTTGTGTTGGATTTGGACCTTTGTATCTATCTTTGTGTGATTGGATCTAGCACATGTGTGATTGGATCAAGTCTGTGTTCCTCTTGTTTTCCCCCTTTGTGTTCTTCTTATTCTTGGGGATTTCCCCTCCAATTCGTGAAAGATCTCCATCTAGGGTTCCACCCTACAACACAATCCTCTCTCTCCGCTTGCATCCTCGACGCCGCTCTCAGTCCTTAAAGCCGTCAGTGTATAAGGATGTCGCCGAAGCGCCCCATCGGAGGCAGTGGCGACGCCGGGGCTGCTGAAGCACGGGAGTACGGCGTGTAGATGGAGACGGAAGTTTGCGTCACCGCCGGCGAGGTATCGCTGCACCCTGACATCGTCGATGGCGTCGAGCTTCCACAGCCGGAGGCGGAGTTCCACACCGACTCTGGTGACGACTCGGGCGACGACCCCGGCGACGACTCCGACGACCACTCCAGAGACGACTCCGACGACGACTGACAACTGGTTAGTCATCTATACCCATTTCTGTGTCAAATAGATCCTAGGGTTTCTCTGGTTACTCCTGCCTCCCCCTTTTTGGAATATAAATCATATGGTTATGTTCTCCCAATCCATGAAATCTGAGTAAGTTTCGTTAGATCTGTGTAGTGTATTGATTGTTTGAATGGTACAAGTGATAAGTGATTAGTTGTTTCATCTGTGCAAATGATTTCTGCTAGTAATGTGACTAGGGTTAGTATTCATGCTAATAGTTCCTAGCCAGGACTTGACAATTGATTTTGAATGACCTACATATATGTTTGTGCCATTATTTTCTTCAAGATTGGTCTGTACATAGAAGACCGTGCTTAAAAATCGAACCATAATCACTGGATATGTATAAAAAATAGCCATAAATTCCTAATCCTACTTCACGGCATGTAAACATTGATTTGATGCCAAATCTGTTTTACTATTTGTATAGGTGTTGTCTAACGATGTGGACAGCGAGGATGAAAATGGCCAGAGGAGGTACAAGAGGCAAATCCCGAGGGAGCTTTATGCGGGAATGCATAATAGGCGTATTAGGACCTGAAACGGCGGCTACCGATGCCCATTTTGCAACCAGAAGCTTCATGACACGTATCAAAGTGTTCTGGCGCATGCAAGAGGACGGGCCGTTGGCTCCTTCAAGCAGAAGTATTCTCGCAGGGTGGCACATGGCGCGAACGCCGAGTACCTGGAGAAGCTTCAGGATCGTGCCGACATGTGAGATGAGATGTGGGACCAAACTATGTATGCTTGAGTATGCTTAATGACGGTTGAACTATGTACTTATATTTGAACTATGCTTGTGTACGTGTACGCTTATTATCTATGTCTGAATATGTTTAATCTATGTTTACTTATGTCTAACTGTGGGATATGGATGTAATCAGTTTGGTTGATGGAATCTACCTCCGTCCTGGTTTCACTACAAAAAAAATACACTTCCGTGATGATACGTGTTTGTCACAATAGGTCACATTTTCTGTCATGCATGTACATCCATGACAAATTTATGACAGAATGAAGATAGTCATACCTGTGCTGTCGTAGAAGTGTTCCATGACATTACCAAAATTATCATCACGGAAGTGTCCACTTCCATGACGATAAATCGTGCGTCATAGAAGTGCTTTCGTCAAGGGTGATCGACACGTGGCATCCACCATAACGGGACGCCGTTAAGCTATCGGGTCCGGTTTTGGATCCGATAACCCGCTAACAGCCACGACCAATGCCGATTTTCCACGTGTAAAATTCTCATTGGCCGACAGAACCACACGTCGACTCGCGTTAACAGTGTCACTCATCCAGCAGTCGAGATGTGCCTATGATATGTTGACACGTGGACCGGCCCAAAAGTGGCCCATAAAGATTAAATGGGTCGGCCCAACTAAAGGCCCACAAGATTTTGCGGACCATAATGGGTCGGCCTAGCTAAAGGCCCACAAGATTTTGCAGACCATAATGGGCCGGCCCAGCTAAAGGCCCACAAGATTTAGTGGACCACAATGGGCCAGCCCAGCTAAAGGCCCACAAGATTTTGCAGACCATAATGGGTCGCCCCAGCTAAAGGCCCAACATTCTCAGTTAAGGCCCATACGGCTAGTGTCAAATCGGCCCATCGATGGCCTATCCTAAACTTGTCATCATCGCGGCCCATGGTCACTTCTGGCCCGTTAACAGTCTGCTAAGAATATGGGCCGAATTACGGCATGGTGTATTTCCGGCCTATTAAAGGTCCTGCTTCATTTGGGCCCATTTACAGGCCATTGAAACTTTCCGCCCATAAACGACCGTGAAGGATTTGGGTCATATTCGGCCATGTCTGACATTCGGCCTGTTAGAGGCCCACTATAGATTTGGGCCACTTTCGGCCTGTTAACGTCGGACGAAATCCATGGGCCATATGTGGCCCAACGTCACATCGGGCCCATTAACGGCCCATAGAAAAATGACGATAATCTAACTCGACCGAACTTCCGGCCTGTTAAAGGCCCGTGTATTAGGTCGGCGCATTTACGGCCCGTCCGAATTTCAGCATGTGAATGATCCGCATCGTAAATGGGACCAATCTCACTTTTGGTCTTTTAAAGGCCCATGTTTTTATGGGCTCGAGATATTTACACCTGTAAATGGCCTATTGTTACTGAGGGCCCAAATTATGTTTAGGCTTGTTAAAGGCCCACTATGGGCACAAGCCTACCAGAAAAATATGAAATCTTATGCTGATTTAGGCCCAGATATTTTTAGTGGGCTACATGCAAATTTTGGCCCATAATCATTTTTAGCCCAACTGGAATGGGCCCGACGAATGTTGGCATGTTGGGCTCCTACGAAGCTTTCGGCCGAATACATTACTAAGATAAACCTACACTATACAAAAATAGCATCGTAATTATTGCAGCCTTTGGCAGCATCATAAATGTTGTATCACAACAAAATAAATTCCAACCATACAACAAAAGGCACATTGGCATAAAGTTTATGATCCTTGCGTATAAAAGCACCATCGGATGTATAGAAGCATAGATCATTTGACACGAGTGCTAATGTTTCAGGATGTAGAATCTGATGGAGCAAAGACGATCTTCACCTTTTTCCGCCATTGCTCTTGAACAACAAAGTTTAATGTCCGATAGTCCGGTTTCAAAACCATTCATATCTTGACGACATTTGTCAACCACTATTCTTGTTTCCAAAGCAGCGTCCATTAGGGATTGGACTTGTGTCCGGAGCACGGATATATCACTCTATCTAGCGGGAAGATTTTGTTCAAGAGGGCGATTTGGACGAGGTTACCTTGACAACCAACCCGTAATTACGCAGGAAGGTGCTTTTTGCACTGTTAGTGGAGAGATCTTGACGATCGCAGCAAGAGGTGACATTGTGCCTGTGGTAGCCTCGTCACCTTCAGGTGGTTGTGGCTATTCAATCATTTGTTCCATAGCTTCCTGAAAGTTTGAACTTGTAGATTAGTGTACGAGATAAGTTACTAATGAGACAAAAACAAACAAAGTAGGTTACACGTTTATACATAACTTATTTTGGTGAACTAATGTAATACATTAGCATGTATTGTAGTGCCAACTACATAATAAAATCACTTTCGGAACATATGTCCATGTAGCATGCCCATCTGTATTGTCTATTTCCTCACATTCGTTGACATCTAAGGATAAAGAGACATGGTTTAAAGTAGGATGAAGATAGTATGACATCATTCATATCATGGGCAAACAGATATAAAAAAACATGCTATTTTATCATTGTGTGCGCACGTGAACATAACAACTAGAATACAGATCAAGACCAAAAGAATATCCTTCATCTCTTTTAAACCATGTAAGGTGAAATGATACGTTAAGGCAACTGTGTATAAAAGTGCAAACCAAGTAGTTAAATGAACACATCACAGTACCAATCAGTTCAAAGGCAGGAGGAGTAAGGACTTACAACAGCGGCTTGAACTGGTGTGTTCATGCCCTTCATCTTGTTGGTGTGGCAATCCTTGAAGATTTGCACTGCATTCGGTTCAGGTTCTTTTTGGTCCGCACAGGCTTTCCTCTGTATTTGGAACAAGTCAATATAGATACGATAATATGGCATAGAAAAAATAAGGAAGTAGCAGCTATTTACAAGAGCCTCGCAGTGTGCAATATAGCTACGAGATCATGTTGTCTGTTGGAATTTCACTTTAGAACGGTTGGCCTTGTTCTTCAAACAGTTAGCCTAGAAGAAGATACACTTGTAAGGCACATACATAAATACAAGCTCAATATGTGGTCTGATCAAATACATATAGCCTACGATACTTTGGATCGAGACCGGTGTTTAATGAGGGTTGTCCGGTCTTTATCTCTGTAATATATTTATTTGGAGATGTTTGGGCGATTTCATTGTTAGCCTTGCCTTCAAAGTGAGATTTTCTAAGATGGTACCGATATTGTCGCATGAGCGCATCGAAAAACATGAGTGCATGCTTGTTTAGTTGCATCATCTTTTGGATCCAACTTGAACCTCATCTGTTGAAAAAGAATGTGAATCTTATTAGGAGGAAGCTAGAAAGTATGGGATGAGCAAGACAATATTACTAATTGCGATGAATAACATTACTTACGGATAAATGGTCAAGGAAGGTGTTAAACTGGGTATTGTCTTTCTCATTCTGTCTTTGGATCCACGTTGGGAGGATACGTGCATGACACTTAACGGCAACGGCTGCCTCGATACTAACTTGGATGACTCAGTAGCATCACATGGCCTTTTAAACCTGCCTCAAAATGGATCTCCATTCTTCCTCCTTTAGATTTTGTTAATCTGTCAAGCATTATCCACGATGTCTCTGCTTTCGCTTGCGTCGTGGTGCTAGTTCAACAACGAATATGGAAAGTGTTAGTGTACATCAAACTGTGAGAGTACATATAAAGGAGCATACAACTGCAACTTGACTCGGTCAGGTATCGTCTTGGTGTTGATGCTCATGAGGTTCATCTAATCTTGCCAAGTCCTGTTGTGTCGGTGATTAGCCGGAAGTAGTGTTAGGTGTGAAGGCAGCTTGGGAACTGGCAGCCCGGAGCAAGCGAACGAGTAACTCGTTGAGATCTTTGGTACAGTTGAAGCGGAATCTGCGGTGGTGGAAGCGGTGATCTTGTGTTTGTAGACTTAGTGGTGGACTTGGACCTTCTCTTGCACTATAAGTACCAGCAGAATCTGGACGGCAAATCCTTTTCCGTTTCACCCGACAGTAACACCACTCCCTACTATATTATTTTCCTTGCTCTTTTTGACTTTGCCATGTCAAGCCGCACTACCACACAAAAAAGAATAAAATCGTTCTTGAACTCATTGATGCATAATCTGAGACAAGCAATACTTTGATGTAAGACAACCGTATGAGGATGGAATATGTAAGAAAAATAGGACGGCATGACATATTCACAGCTACGATGTGTAAACTAAGCAGAAGGATTTTCAAGAAAATAGAAGTAATGCAAGCTAGACACCATATGAAAGATGCAACCAATATTACTCTGCCAAGTTAAAAGTGTCTTGTCATAAGTGGCAATTCGAAAAATTAGAAGCAGTACAACGTATAAATCAATGCAAGATGCAACCACTATCAAACTGCCATGTTAAAAGTGTCCAATCATGAGTGACTAATGCGGGATACACAACAGTAGTACTTTGATGTAAGAACATGGTATGATAGATAGATGTAGTATATTCTAGACATAGAACGCCATGTCATATGCACATGTATAACGTATGAACTCAGTAGGTCCAATTTAATCAAAATAGAAGAAATACAGGCTAGACAATATATGCAACATGAAACCAATTATCACACTGTCAACTTAGAGCAAGCACCTGCGATGGTGGAGTACGGGAGATGAACTCATCATGTAGACTTGGGACTTCAACTTCATTAGCATTAGAAGTGGCTAATCTAGAGAGTCTCTGTTTGCGTCGGTGCGGAGGACCACCAACATCCCCTAACTTACTCTTTTCCTTCCTATTTTCTGATATTGCCTTATGAAGTAAAAACCACAAGAAGATGAATAAAATTAGCTCTACATAACTGTAACATCCCAAAATTCTAAATTTTGGAATGTTATATTAAATAAATAGATTTGATTGTTGTGTGATTGATTGACTGAAAGTGAGTGAAATTTGAAACTTCTGAAAGTTAAATGAGAGGGAATAAAAGGACTTTCCCAAACTTTCATTTTTGCATTTATGATCTCCATGAATTAAAATTCTTTTCAAATACAAAACCCTAGAGAGAAGATGACATGATTTCTTCCATTTATTTCAATGAAAAGGGTTGTTGAAAATATTTGAATTTCATTTGGAAATATTTCAAATTCACACACTTTAAGCAACTCAACGATTTTCATGAGAGAAGATAAAATGACTTCTTCAAAACATATGAAATATGAGTTGGGAGTTTCAAAGAATCAAATTTAAAGTCCTTTTGGAAATTATTTTTCAATTTGGAGTTATTTGAGTTTTACTCAAATTATTTTTCTCCAAAAATAAATATATGGAAATTAGGGTAAAATGATTCCCTACAATAGAAAATTGGAGAGAAATAAATTTGAATTTATTTTGCTATTTTTAAAATGATTTTTATTGGATTTTATTGCAACAGTAGCACTCCTTGCTTCATTTCAATTTTTGCGGATTTTATTTGATGCTAGATAAATGTTCATGTTGTAGAAAATCTTTTTCTGAAAATTTTGATATATTATATGCCTATATAATATTTTTTAATTTATTTTTTTTTATTATTTTTGGTTGTCTGTAAAAAAGTATTATAAAAAACCTTCCTCCGCCTAGGCATGCCTCGCTAGCCAGCCAGGCCCAGCCCAGCCATGTCATCACCGACCTCCCGCGGGAGACCGAGCCCCGTACAACGTCGGCCACCGCCGTGCTCCGCCCGGTCTCTCCTCGCCGCACTTGCCTCCCCTCCTCCTTAAATAGCGCTGCCCCGGGGCCCCTCTCTCTCCTCGCCCTTTCGCCCAGTAGCGCCACCGCCTGACCTCGCACAAACCTCGCCGGAGTCCGAGCTCTGACGAGATCTGCCGCCGTTGCACCGCGCTCCACTGCCGCCTACGCCCGACGCCACCACCACCTTCGGAGTCCCCACGTCGCGCCGCTTCTTCCCGACCCCACGGCCACGCCGGAGGACCACCTGAGCCGCCGCCCGCTCAAAGCCGCCGCCGTCTTCTCCGGCGACGTCGAGCCCCACCGCCGCGGTTACCGCCGCCTCTCCCCCTCATCCATTAGATCGAAGATCAACGACTCAGATTAGATCTAGGTTTGTTTTTTTCTCTTCTCCAACCGTTTTCTTCTAATTTATGAACGTTCGCTCGATAAGCTGTGTAACGAACGGTTTCGGGCTGTATAAATCTGCCACGTGTCGAGGGACCTATTTGCAGTATTTTTCTTCATAGATTAGTCCTTGTTCTTCAAACCTTCGTAACCTTTGCACCGTTTATCCAAATATAACCAAACCAACGCCCACTTCCTCGTTATGATCCCTTCTATCCAGTAAAACAACTTAAACATATTTTTGAAAGTTCAAAATTTGTTTTCAAATAGATTTGAATTCAAACTTCTTTTGTTCATAACTCGAGTTTTATAACTCCGTTTTAATTGATTCTTTTTGCAAATCGAAGCTCTTGACCTAAACTTTCTGATAAGGCCAAATTCACATAATTTTGGTACTGTTAGAAATTGTTTTATGCTGCAAGAGTTATTTGCTTGTTTTTGATGTTTTATGAATTGTTCTCTTCGTTCTTTCCAATTTTTGAGTGATTGCTTTCTTACGATAGATTGACCGGAGTGTGACGAGTAGAACTATCAGGAGTTATGCGTGCGAATCATCTTCATCAACAGTACAAGACAAGTTCACACTTTGATCATATCCCTTTCATACCCAGTTTTATGTATTAGTTTCACCCTCAAACATTGCATGGTTAGGAATTGATAACATGTGGGTACTGGGATGTAGTTGATGAGGTAGGAACCTATTGTCCTGCATTCAAACCTTGGGAGTTACTACTACGTTATGCTTATACTGCTCTGCTATGCTCATAAACGTGGATTGGTTGAGTGTATTCATGACAGATGTGAGAGTTATCATTAACGGTTAACTTAAGGTGGCTACTTTAATACACATCTGGGTGGAATGGTAGGGGCACCCTGGAGCACCCAGTGGTCTGCCGGGGCACCTGGAGAACCCAGTGCTTGCCCAAGGGGATCCCGGAGGACCTGTGTGATCACCCTATGGTATGCCACCCAGGCTCAAAGGGATCATAAGATTATTCATGCTAGAAACTTCCGTGTGCAGCCACAAGCTATTATGGGCTCTAGCATAGTCGAGTATGTTGCATGACCTCTTCCAGTGGTAGGCTAGCAAATGTAGGGGATGTAGGTTGGTACTATCTACCCTGGGTTAGAGATAATGATTACGAAAAGATCGTCTCGGTCATCCGTTTCTCAAACACCATGTAGTGCGAGAAATCCAACGGAGGAGATCGAGTCTTGTGGGGAAAAGTGCACAAACCTCTGTCGAGTGTATAAACTAATCATGGTTAGCCGTGTCCCCGATTATGGACATCTTGAGTATCTGGTTCTTGGATTATCATATTGATCTCAACACTCTATTTAATGAATTTGATTGGGTTAATGATTATTATTTTGGGATTGAGTTGGAGGAACCTTCTCAATGTTTTCAACAAAACTTTGTAGTTCAATAAAATACATTCCTTTGATGTAGGGAAAAATTGGCTTTTCGCATAAACATTATAACCATAGAGCATCCACCAGCCATATATGCATGTAGTGACAGCTATTATTCATCATTATCCTATGGTGTGAATTTGCCAGTACATTCAATGTACTGACCCTTTGTGGATGCAACGTCTCATGTTGCAGGAATCTTACGACGAGTAAGTGATACGTTAGGGTTACGATTTCTACACTCAACTATGCCGTTGGTGTTGATGGGAATCCACAACCTTGTTGTTACTTCCGCTATTTGGATTGAGGTAATAGTATTTAAGTTACTTTATACATGTGATTTACCTCTGTTATAAATCCTCGAGTACTGTGTGTGTCAGCATACCGATCCAGGGATGACACTTAAGCACAGAGACTTGACCGTCTGAGGTCGGGTTGGTATAATAACTGGTTGATGCATGATACAGACGAACACTACTTTGATGTAAGGCAAGCGCAGGATAGGAGGATGGAATATATACAAAAAAAGACAGCGTTTCATATTCACACGTACGATAGGAGGATGGAATATGTATGACAAAACAAAGAAGCGGAAGGCATTTCAACAAAATTAGAAGAAATGAAAGCTAGGCACCATATGAACATGCAACCAATATCACTCTATCAGGTAAAAAGTGTCTCATCGTAAGTGCCATTTCAAGAAATTAGAAGCAGTACAAGCTAGAAGACAATGCAAGATGCAACCTACATCACAGTCCCAAGTTTAATGTGTCATGGGCAAGTGACCGTTGCAGGTATAAGTTGTAAGCTACGCAGATGCAATTCAACATAATCAGAAGCAATACAAACTAGACATCATACGGAAAACGCAACCACATATAACAGTTCCAAGTTGGAGCAAGCACCTGTGATGGTGGAGTAGGGGAGATGTGCTCATCATGTACACGTATGTTCTAGAAACAGGAACACGTGTCATATTCACAGGCATTATGTGTAAAGTAAGGAGATGCAATTCAACAAAGTTAGAAGCAATACAAGCTAGACATCATACGCAACATGAAACCACATATAATAGTGCCAAGTTAGAGCAAGCACCTGTGATGGTGGAGTAGGGGAGATGTGCTCATCATGTACATGTATGTTCTAGAAATAGGAACACGTGTCATATTCACAGGCATTATGTGTAAAGTAAGCAGATGCAATTCAACAAAGTTAGAAGCAATACAAGCTAGACATCATACGCAACATGCAATCACATATAATAGTGCCAAGTTAGAGCAAGCACTGTGATGGTGGAGTAGGGATATGTGCTCATCATCTACAGAGCTACGTTGACTGTATAGCCTTGCGTTGTCTTGCTAATCTTGTTGGGAGGATGGCGGAGTAGAATCTGTAGAGAACCTCCGTTTCAGTTGCTCGGAAGGACCACCATCATCCAATGCCTTGCCAATTTCCTTCAGCTTTATTGATTTTGCATTGTGAGGTCAAACCGACAAGAAAAAGTAATATAATTCGCTCTTCAGAACACATTCATGCATGATATTGACGAACACTACTCTGATGAAAGGCAAAGTCATGATACGAGGATGGAATATGTACGAAAAAATGGACGGCTTGACATATTCACACCTATGATGGGGTAACTAAGCAGAAGGCACTTCAAAAAATTATAAGCACTGCAAACTAGACACCATATGAAAGGTGCAATCAATATCACTCTGCCAAGTTAAAACTGTCTCGTCATAGGTGGCGTTCATCAAACTAGAAGCAATACATGCTAGAAATCATATTCAAGACGCAAACCAATATCACACTGCCAACTTAAATGTGTTCCATCATAAGTGACTGATGCAGGATACACAAGAAGAGTAGTTTCATGTAAGAACATGGTGTGATAGACAGATATATTATGTACCAAAAACAAGAAAACGTGTCATATTCACACGTATCATGTGTAAGCTAAGCAGATGCACTTTACACTAATTAGGAGCAATACAAGCTAGACAGCATATGCAACATGCAACCAGATATCACACCGCCAAGTTAGAGCAAGCACCTTGGATGGTGGAGTAGGGGAGCGGAGACTTGGACCTTGTAATGCACTATCAGAACAAGGAGAATCGGTACAGATGCTCCATTTACATTGCTGCAGAGGACCACCATCATCGCCTTCCTTACTCTTTTCCTTCCTCTTTCTCGATTTTGCCTTGTCAAGTCAAACCCACAAGAAAAAGGAATAAAATTTTCTCTTCAGAACTCATTGATGCATGATACTGACGAACACTACTCTGATGAAAGGCAAAGTCATGATACGAGGATGGAATATGTACGAAAAAATGGACGGCTTGACATATTCACACCTATGATGTGGTAACTAAGCAGAAGGCACTTCAACAAATTAGAAGCACAGCAAACTAGACACCATATGAAAGGTGCAATAAATATCACTCTGCCAAGTTAAAACTGTCTCGTCATAGGTGGCGTTCATCAAACTAGAAGCAATACATGCTAGAAGTCATATTTAAGACGCAAACCGATATCACACTGCCAACTTAAAGGTGTTCCATCATAAGTGACTGATGAAGGATACACAAGAAGAGTAGTTTCATGTAAGAACACGGTGTGATAGACAGATATAGTATGTACCAAAAACAGGAAAGCGTGTCATATTCATACGTATCATGTGTAAGCTAAGAAGATGCAGTTTACACTAATTAGGAGCAGTACAAGCTAGACACCATATGCAACATGCAACCAAATATCACACTGCCAAGTTAGAGCAAGCACCTTGGATGGTGCAGTAGGGGAGCGAAGACTTGGACCTTGTAATGCAATATCAGTACAAGGAGAATCGGTACAGATGCTCCGTTTACGTTGCTGCAGAGGACCACCATCATCGCCTTCCTTGCTCTTTTCCTTCCTTTTTCTCGATTTTGCCTTGTCAAGTCAAACCCACAAGAAAAAGGAATAAAATTTGCTCTTCATAACTCATTGATGCATGATATCGATTTAACACTACTTTCATGTAAGGCAGCCGCATGATAGGAGGATGGAATATGTATGAAAAACAGGACGGCGTGACATATTGACATGTATGATGTATAAAGTGTAAACTAAGCACAAGGTGCTTGAACTTGTTAGAATCAATGCAAGCTAGAAACCATATGAAAGATGAAACCAATATCACTCTGCCAAATTAAAAGGGTGCCCTAACAAATGTATTTGACCAAATTAGAAGCAATACATGGCAACAGACTAGAAATAATATGCAACGAATAAAGGTGACTCATCGTAAGTGATTGATGCAGGATACAGAAGAGAGGTAGTTTCATGTAAGAACAATGTTAACACATAGATGTAGTGTGTACCAAAAATAGGAAGGCATGTCATATTCACGGGTATAATGTGTAAACTAAGCAGATGCAATTTACCCTAATTAGAAGCATTACAAGCTAGACATCAGTATGCAACATGCAACCACATATCACATCGCTGGAAGTTAGAGCAAGCACCTGTGATGGTGGTGTGGGGGAATTGCGGTCATCAACTAGAGAGCTACGTTGACTATCTTCATTTAGCCTTGTTGTTTCTTGAGAATCATGTGGGGAGGATGACACTGCACTCTTTAAACGAGTATGGCGTCTCACAAGAACTCCACTCGGGTGTTGTCTCATCATAAGTGATTGACGAGGGATACAAAAGAGCATTAGTTTGATGTACGAACATGGTTAATAGACATATGTAGTATGTATCAAAAACAGGAAGTCATGTCATTATCAAAGGTATAATGTGTAAAGTAAGCAGATGAAGTTTAACCAAATTGGAAGCAATACAAGCTAGACATCATATGTCATGCAACCACATTTGACAACAAGAAAGTTAAAGCAAGCACTGGGATGGTTGTGTGTGGCAATTGAGATCATCAACTGCAGAGCTACGCCATTGTCTCCAACCGCGACCTTTGCATCCTTTAGAGCTACTGAAAAGCTTAGTGCTTATCTTTGAATTACACTGGAGCAACTTTTGTCTATTCTTTTCAGCATTCATCAACACTGCGTCAGAGTCTGAAATACCCATGCATAAAAAACAATAGTGTGAGTATGGGTGAAGTGTGTGCACAATTAGTACAGTTTAAAGGTAGCAGATAGCAGGTCGGTGAGAAATAATTGACGGGAGACATATGATAGCTCTACAACATGCATGGCACACTAAATTACTACAGGATTATATGAAAATAACATTCAACTGAAAACAAATAGGCCAGTCCATTTTTTATGCACAGTCCGATGTACAATGAACGGGCAGATCGCCTTCATCTACCTCCAGCCAGTCAGTGTTCACGATCTTCCTCGAAACGGCAGCGACCACCAGCCCAGTCCCCTGCCTGCGCCCTCCCCTCGACCTCACCGCACCGCCGTGCTTGGCATCGCCCCCGGCAATCCATTCATGCCCCGCCGACCTCCAGATCGGGCGCAAGCAGCTCCTCCGCCCCACACACCTATGATAGACACCGATGTGCCGCTTCCCCGGCGAACAGGCGGACTAGGTGCTCCGTGTGCCTAAGCGGGTGCTACTTCTTTTAAATGCGGTTCGACTGACCCTGCATTGAAATCCAGGCGGGCTACTAACCTCTAGCAAAGGTGAAATGGTAAAGGGAGGAAACCTTGTGCATTTAGTATCACGAAGAAGATGCAGTAAGAAGCGATCAACTAGTTTCTTTCGTGGGATGAATACGGTGTGAGCAGAGACGTAAGGTTTGCTCGAATAAGGGAAGAGGAGTACCTCTTTCTGTTGGCAGTGATGTGTCCTCCTTCTATATTTCCAACGATCTTCTTGTGGTTCGCTGGAAACGAGAAGTTGTGGAGGACGGTGCAGCCTTGGACGAACCCATGGCCAAGTTGTTGAGTGTGGTGCGGTGGCCGTCTGTCGGCGGCGGGGAAGCAGATCCGAGGCGGCGAACGACGGCGTAGCGGGAACAGCTCCGGTGCGGTGGACGGTTGCGATAGTGGAGCGGCAGCAGTGAGGCGCAGGACGGCATGGTCGGAGTGATTGTGGTACGGCGCACGTCGGTGCCAGCATCGTGGAGGCAGCTCTACCTCGACTTCAGCTACAAAGTCCTTGAGGACGTTGCGGTTGCAGTTGCGTTGGACGATGACGTCGGGGTACCGGCTCCGGCGTGATGGAGGACGGCGGCGGTGGATTGAGCGCTATGGGGTGGAGGACGGAGGAGGCTGCGGTTTCACGGCTGGTGGAGAGGGCGTTTTGGTGCCCATGGAGTATGAATAGGGAAACGGAGGGAGGCGGGGAACTAAGGGGGAACAATGTTTCAGTTTGGGACGTGCTTGTTTGAAATTTGGGGAAAGTTACAAACTTTGCACCCATCTCGGACATATTGTGGGTTGGGGGTAGGACAGTAATCTCAGGTGTCCCAAATGTGGGCGGGATAGATTTCGGCCGAGCGCATGGGTGTTTAGGCGCCCACGGCATATGAATGCTTCTCAGAGGCGGCTGATACTGGCGTCTTCGTGAAGTTACAAACCTACCCCGGTTTAGACCTTTGGACATCGAGCCAATAGGCTACACGGGCCAGAGTCAGGACAGTAATTTCCTACCACCAAACATTAGTCTCGCACGGTTTCGGGTGACCAGAGGCCTATTTGGCGCTTCGTTCAATATTTGGGAGCAGAAGTATTAACATTTTTGGTTCTCTTGAATTGAACATTCAGGATTTTTCAAACCTCACAAATCTTTACTCTTGAAACTCCTAAAGCTACGATTATTTTGGAATGGAGGTGGAACATTTGAATATACATTGTACACGAGTATATATTAAAAAATATGCAACTTACCTCAGTTCATGCATGGTTCCAGATATAATCTCCTTGGTTGCAAAAAAAGTTAGACATGCGTATGAATATATATATATATAGCATGTTCAAACGCACAACAAAGATTGATGCCCCCTTTTACATCTGATTTACAAATGCCATTATCTCGGGTTCAAATAGATGAATGCACTTTTTATGAATTCGAATCTTCGAAACCCCCTTTATGTTGAATTCGACATGTATTCTATTTCGTAGCTAGCAATTTGGAATGTATCCATGCAAGTGACAAATGTATAAAGTGCATCACACTAACAACATGGAGTGCACTAATTAATGTTTATATATGAATTGCAAAAGCATCCATTGCCTGTATTTCAAACCGCTCTCCTTTGTATGGATCAATAATATGAAATAAACACATGCACATGCTAGAATTCAATAGAGTATGGGTGTCTGATAGACCGATTTTCGTCCATACGCAATTTGCAAAATTCATGATCTCATCCAAAAATAATAATGCCATTTATATTTCAATTTAATGCGTAGAACCGCCTTTTACACGTAGATGCACTATGCCTCGGCCCGTTCTCACGAACGCGTTATATATCTCTCTATCTACCGCATAAGTGCACACACTTTATATGCATCGGCATTTCTCTTTCACACATGCTCACAATCTCTCTCGGGGTGTCGGGGAGTCTCACGCACATGCTCTCTATGTATCTCTCTCTCTTTCTGACTACTATGTACCACTCTTTTCACTAATCTCAGTTGGAAAACACTATTTCTCTCACATGCATATATACACACGCACGGTCTCTACTAGCCCTCTATACGCACATATATGTGCCTACGTGTCTCCCGCACGCACATTATCTTTAGGCCTCTCTCGCACACATTGCCCCCCCCAGACACACCTCTCTCTTAGTAGTTGGCAGATATGATTCCATCATATCATTCGGTAGGATATCCCTGACTGTTAGGCTGGATGGTAATACGAGGCAAAGTTTTACCCTAGTTCGGACCCTTGCAGTTGAGGAAAAAGCCTACTCCTGGTACTGTATATTAGTGATAGGGGTGTGTACAAAGTACACGTGAATACCAGGCATTGTGTGTGCGTATACTCTCGATGAACTAGCCCCCAATCTTCTATAACATACTGGGGGGCTAGGGTTACAAATCATATATAGTCGGCTTATCACCAGTGGGGATAGAGTCCTCCGCGACTCTGGTAGCTAGCTTCGTGTTGTACGCCGAGTCCTCCACATGGGTCTTCGTATAACGCGTCTCGATCCAACCTATGTGGCGCAGGATGGAACCGACCCATGAGTCCTCATGTTGACCCACCACAACTAGAAATGATGTGCCCACCACACCACACATGCAATCGGCCACTAAGAAAATAAGCATATACAATAGTACAATGTTATACATGAAAGTTAATTGCATGGTGCATCCAAAAATATTTGTTCTGCGTTGTGAATGTTTATATATTCTCCTAAAATATTAGTCACGGGAAAGAGAAATGAAGGGCATATCTCTCCTTGTCTCCACGGGACATCCCCTCTTTCTACACCACTTTCACGTACCCACACAAACTATCTCTCGGCCCTCTAAAAGTATGCATGCCCACGACACATTCATGCATGACGGTCACTGTATTTCAAGCTAAAGCACTATACAGTCACTGGAGTTCAGAATATGCTCATTATGGTCACCGTATACATTCTCGTGGTGATCATACGGTATCTAGCTCACGATACGTCTCTGTATTTTCTTGATGACACTGACGGACTTTGCATTTGAAGCGTGCTCCGTATTTTGTTGACGACACTTACGGTCATTGTATTTGAAGCGAAAGCACAATATGGTCACTGGACTTCAGAATAAGCTCATCACGGTCACCACATACATTTTATCGTTCTAACCAACATGTGGTTGGATGGTTAGGAGGACTGTGGTTTCTCGAGCGCACCAGGATTAAAGTCCCGGTGCTCACATTTATCCTGGGTTAATTTCAGTATTTTCTGGTAATGTGCGTTCAGTGGGAGGAGACGTTCCACTCGAGTTCGAGGCACCTATGGTGACTTCTTAAAATCTCAAGATCATATGCTGACCCACTCTCTCGAAGGTGCTCATAGGGGTAGGGTCTGCATGTGTGCGCTTATAGCGGTGAGTGCTTGCGTGTATATATGAGCCCTTGTGTTTGTACGTGTTAAAAAAATACATGTCATGATTATACGGTCACTAGCTCACCCGTACAACTCCGTATTTTGTTGATGACACAATCAATTGACCAGTCAAACGTTCCACGTGGCGCAACTAGTGTTGCACCATCGGGGAGCCTAACCGTGGGGCCCACCTGTCAGCCCATATATGAAAGAAAGAAATGGTAGTTTGATTCTGTACTGTGTTAATAAAATACATTTTAGGGTGATCATACGGCCACTGGCTCACCATACAGCTCCGTAATTTGTTGATGACACGATCAATTGTCAAACGGTCCACATTCAGCAGCGCACATTACCATAGGGCCCACCCACAAGCATATATGAAGGAAAAAATTGGTAATAAACTTGTGGTCGGTGGGTTTTCGAAGTCGTGAGACCTCGGGTTGGCGATCGCCCGGCGGTGGGAGGCGTTGATTGGGCGGTGGGTGGGGATCGCCAGAGAAAAAGCTCGGCGCTGGGGCTAAAGGGATGGCGGTGCGGGCGGACCGACGGTGGGGAGTGGTTTCGGGGCGGGCGGGGCGGTTCGGCCTGTGGTGGCTGGCGGCTCAGGGGGGTGGAGTTTGATGATAAACTGCAGGCCCTTGATTTCGTATCCAACGGATGGAAAATCTAATGACCAGAGATGAAAAAGTCAGTCGGCTGACGTTTAGCCTCACCCCGCACATACACATGCACGCACGCAAGACACGCACGCATGCAGGTGTGCAACACTGACACGTACACATAACGAACACACGCACGCATGCAGGCGTGCAACACTGACACGTACACATGCACTCACGAACACACGCACGTACGCACACATGCATGCAACACTGAAACGTACCCTTGCACGCACGCAACACTCGCACGCCTGCATGCACACAGCACACGACGCAAGACACACGCTCAACCTATACGTGCATGCACCCTTTGTTAAGGACATGGATTGTTACGGGTATTAATCAATCTTATCTGTGATAAGTAGAACATTCATGTTTGCAGCGGTCTTTATGAATCACAACGTATCGAACGGGCTATCAACATAGTAGGCTTATCTACATGAAAAGGATGATGTCACATTCAATGAACAATCATCGGTTTATCAAATGCCCGCTTCTGACCGCCCTGGCCCACCAAAGGTTCCTCTGCTGTGCACTGCCTGCATTGGGTCACTGAAATGCAGGCCATGTACCCAGAGAGCCCACACGTCAGTGGAAGAACGGCGCAGTGTCCTACATCAGAGTCGAGGGCGCCACTCGCTGCACGCCCGGGCTAACACGCCTCCTTGCCGCATTCAAACGCCTCCTTGAAACCCGCCCATGTGGAAGCCGAGAAACCCACTCTGGACACACGTCCACACGTCCGTTCATGACCTGGCCGACATTAAACGCAACGCCGGCCGAGCTCCTCCCGCCCGTCGTCTATTTAATCTCCTATTTAAATGAGGCCAAACGCCGGCCAAGAATCGCACACCTCCGTCGCTCCCCTATCTCCTCCTTCACCATTTTGTCCACTCTTACAATGGCTTACGAAGAGTAGTTATTCCGCACAAGCTATTGTCTAGGTTTGTATCTATCACACACACCCACGTAGATGGGGGACGTGCACGAAGAGAAGAGGTGCACGCACGACGCACGTACTCCCGTATCTTTCCTAACCACACCCGCGCGGGTACACGATGGAGCTCATTTCTGTACGAAAAGGCAGCCCACGTGGTAATTTGATCGTGTACCGGTTGTCCACTTGGTGGAGGGAGGATCGTCTACCACGGGTGAACAAACAAATTGCGACCTGGCGCGTTATGTTAAAAAATAGGCAAACCATGTGGGGCCTACCTTAGAGGCAAGGCTCTATACTCTGGAGTACTTTTGATGTGTCCCGTCAACTCGCAGAACGAGGAGAAGCTTGCTTAGTATGCCGTCTCCCCCGCCCACGGGCGCGGTGGCTCGCAGGATGAGGTGAAGCTTGCTTACTAGTAGTAGTACTGTACGCCTTACGCCCGCTCCCTCGCCCACGCGCATGGTGGCTCACAGGACGAGGAGAAAATTTTACTACTCCCTTTGTTTACTCCTCGTCCCTACAACCTTGGTTAGAGAGATTATCATATTGTTTGGAATATATATGTCCTTTAGTACTCCTTCCATTTACTTATACAAGGCCACTATAAAAAAATACATTTTGCATCTATACAAGGCCACAAATAGTAATCGAGACAAAAGTTATTACTCCCTCCTTTCTAGTTTATGGATCAATTTCAAAATCTCTCCAACCAAGGTAGACGGTGAGTGGTCGAATTAATTTCGTATTCCTAGTTTGCACAAGTAATTAGTATGCTCGTTTTTTTCAAGAAGTTATGTTTACCGATGCATTAATTAGAACGAATGCATGACTGACCACTAAATTTCCATGAACTTCTACATGCATTAGTGAGTTTTCTCTTGACACTGCTTGCATCGGGTGATCTAACGCACCTCGAAATCCAACATGTGATGGTACTAATACTAGTAGTAGAATTGAGACTTATAAATCGGAAAAACGAATGTTTTTTAGATGAGCCCTATAAACCCTAGTGGGTACATACTCCGTAAAATCAGATTTTCCCAAAACTAAGTTGCTCAACCTTTATTTGCTTGTTTCCCTTCCTGCCTCCTTTCCTCGAAAAGACTATGCCAAAGTCCCCTGCCTGCCGCGCCGGAAAAGACCCACCCTTACCTTGTTTAGTCCGGGTTTGTATCGATGGATCGCGCGAAGCAGCAAAAACCCAAGCCGTGTCTTGTACTCTTCCATCGATGCTCGCTTTCTTGAATTATGTACTTCCTGTCGCCGACATGTGGTACATATAGCAACTGGGTCGACGTGTCAAGCACCAAATAACAGTGCAGAACAGCAGGGGGGGACGCACCCAAGTCGTACCGCCCCAGTAGTAGTAGTAATGAGCAATGAGACGTCAAATCACAATGTCACACCTTCCTAGACGGACGAAGCAACCATTATTTCACACTTTGGTTCGCCATCATCTCAAACCACGTAGTATTGCTTCTGCCTCAAGAGGGACACGCGCATCGCCTTGGTCCATCATGACACGTGGGACCGCATGACAAGCCATGCTCCCCCACCGATCGCTCGGTAAAATCACCTCATTTTTACTACTATACTTCCTCCATATCGGTTTACATGGCATGCACGTCGTTCTAGGTTGAGAATTTAACTGGCTATATATGTGATGAACAGTATATGTTTAGAAACTACATCCGCTTAATAATCCAATGATATACTTTTTGTGACATAGTAACTCAGATTAGTTAGTCAAATGGATGACCTAGAACTACGTGCATGCCCTATAACCGAGACATCTAAAAAACGAGACGGAGAGGGTAGTTCAGTACATATCTTTTTAGATCAATATAGTCGGGATTCACCAAGGAGCAAAACCAAGTGGTAGGCTGCACCTGTCGTGTTGGCGTAGCGACTCAAGCAGGGTCAGTCCGCACACGAAATGGCGACACACTTAACAGGACCCCTTTGGTCGACATGTGGATCATCCACCGTCTTGTTCCACGTGCGATGCACAAATTACAGTTCGGAGCAGCGGTTGGAATTGGAGGCACCTCGGTCGTAGCGCCGCAGTAGTAGAAAATGAGCGATGAGGGCTCAAATCACAAAGCCCCACCTTTCCCGCATTAAGCTGGACGGACGAAGCAACCATCATTTCACTCTAGGGCGCAAGAGCATAAAGAAAAGAGAAAACCAATGATGCGTGCGGCAGCTACCTAGGGCACCCTAGGGTAGGGGTCTCCACTATAGATCTTTTTTTAAAGCGCCTCCACTAAAAATCGGCTTCTCCCTCATCCTCTTGAAGAAAACCGATGATGTGTGCGGCGGTAGGGTTTGTAGGAGTACTACTAGGGCGTGCGGGGCCACGTTGTAGTAAACGGGAGAGGGATTGAGCTCGAGTCGACGCCTTAAATATGTGTGGGCCGCTTGGTTTTAGGGGAACGAGGCAGCATTTTGGGTTCGAGGACCAGTGGAGATATAGTACGTACAAAAAATTGTGGACGTAGGTTCAACCGAAAGGCAATGATGCATGGGCCCTGCATTTTGATATACTCGGGGCCGCGTGAAATTTGCTACTCTACTCAAAACTAGTAAGGTACACATGCATTGAACGCATGAGATTTTGAAACCAAATTATGAATAAATACACACTATAGCATGTAAATCTTTAAGTCATATATGCATGATGTAGATGTTTGTTTAGTTCTTATAGTTCATCTCATTCAAAATCAATTAGTTTTATAAAAATGTTAAGATTCATGGGGTTATGCATTGTAAAGCATAAAGTAAAAACAAATAATGGCAATTCATTTAGAATAAAAAATCAATTATGATACGGAAGATTCTAGAACAAAGGAGAAGTGCTTGTGTTTTGAGGTTTGTGCATTATGCTTAAGTTCAACCATGGAGTCTTCTAAATTGTACATGTGGCAGATCTAGTGGAATGTTGATGATATCCAACGGCCAATAGAGCTTGGATATCCAACGGCCAATGTCTCTGCACTGTCGGATTAGCTTCATCCAGCAACCATCTTTCAAGTTATTCGCACACTATATAGTTCTTGTGCCATAGTTGCATGTCTTGGAAAAAAGCTACTAGTGGGTTGTACTAGCTATTTAGGAATAGAAGATGTATACATGGAAGTTGTAGGGAAATAGATGACATGGAGTATCTCAATTCCTATGAGTAGGGATTGGAAAAGAGATGTCATTTGGTTGACATCATAGGAACTTTTCTATTGAATCTAGAGACGACGTGTATCCCAATTCCTATGAGGAGGGATTAGAAAAGAGATGTAATTTGGTTCATATCATAGGAACTTTTCTATTGATTATACACTAATGTTTATTTTCCTTTGAAATTATGGGAGTATAGGAATCCATTCATATGAACCAAGTGGCTCTAAAGCTATAGAAATGATATCAGGTTCATTTCCTTTGAAATGTGGAGTATATGAATCTATTCCTATGAACCAATTGGCTCTAAAGGAAAAAATCCTATAAAAATCATATCATATAGAGTTCCTATGATATTCCTCCACACCAAAGGATGGTTAAAATTATTGCAGGTGATACAATGGTCTTTCTTTGTAGACTCATCCCCCATCTTTATAGTTACCTCTCGAAGATGAATGAAATTATATATACAGGGTATTCTACATGTGCACTTTGGTACACGAAAACTCGGTAAAAGTTTGCGAGGTTCGAATTTTCAATAAAGCTATATGCACTGCATTTTGGAACAGAGGGAGCATACGGCAGTTGCTAACACTCACGTGGAAGATTTGTGTGTAGGAGGAGTGGATGTTCTGTTAAATGACATGGCAAAACTGACACTGTCAAATGCTGATCTAACGGTTCTTACGTTAAATCGGGGAAAAGGCTTGTGGCGAACGTTTGTCGGATAATGATTTACGGACACATGCATTGCATTGATACGTGCCCCCCTCTCTCTCACGCACACGCACCCTCCCGAGTCCTCTCGCACCCACCGTCTATCTGCAGGTAGACGTCACACACATATGTGCTCTTCACACCCTACCCTCAGAACTTCTAAAAAACAAAAGACGTCGCGCACATTTTATTTTAGCTCACACATCACACACTTATATTATTACTCTTGTGGCGAAAGTTCTTTGGGCATAGCATATTGTACTCTCATGAAGAGAAGCGGTGCACGCACGCACTAGTTCTCTCACAACCACTTTCATGGTACACGTGGAGCGCATTTTTTGAAGCTGGTACAACAAAATCACTCCACTATATATATAAGCAGGAGCCTTAGCACTTGCTTTACTAGGGTTCCTCTCGTTCACTCTCTCATGCTCTCCAGATCTAAGCAAGACATAGGTGGCCACACTCTCTCTCTCTCTCTCAGCTCACGGCTGGTCACAAATCCGGCCGGACAACCTCGACCGGGGCAGGGGTGTAGGTGCATCGTTCACGGTGTCGTCGGCGGCGAGGGAGGAGACCAACAGCTGCCTGCGCGTCCCGATCGGTGGTCGTGTCGTTCTCTCCGAGAGAGTGCCGGCTCCGGAGGGCCTCCGACCCCTTCTTCCTCCCTGCGGTATTGTGGCCAAGATGCAGCCTCCCGACGCCGTCTTTGCCACATGCCAACGACCCTCGGGTATATATTCCTTCGAAACCTGCCTTGTTTCATCGCCTGACTCCCCACTTGGCTTCGTGTGGATCTTTTTCTACTTCCGTCCGTTGTTCCAAAGCCACCTAGAATTTTACTATTATTAGAGGTAAAGATAGTTCATACAGTCGACTCTAAGAGTTGGTTCAAACAGGGAAGAAAGTGGGAAAGCTGTAGCATGAATCTAGGACTTGGTTCTAAGAGGAAACGGGGGAAAGTAGTAGATACTGGCTACCCAACCGGTCTCTTGGTTGAAAAGACGAAGAAAGCATGGTGGATGGAGAAGGGTGGGGGGAAGTGGATCTATCTCTTCGTTGAAAAAGGAAAGGAAGTGACGGGTGTTGGGGGGCAACGCAAATGAGAATGAGCAGGTCTAGATTTCCTGTGCCCACATAGGAAAATGTCGCCGAGGAGATAAAAAATGGGACAAATGCAGACATGCTTCCTGAGTGTTTGCCGCTCTCGACAACCACATCTGCCTCACCACTTTATGCCCCTGCTGTCCCTACACCCATATTGCTACCGTTAATGTAAAATCACATGAAGCATTATGCAATGCCACCTAATGTCACTATAAGTAATGGTCTAGTGCCGTCGATAAATTGAAGCAATGCCACCACCATTTTATGAAGTGCTTCCGTCTTGCTTTATTTCCCATGAATTGTGTTTTTGCAATTACACTTAAATCTCACACCGCTAACATTGCTTCATCCCAGTGGAACTGCACAAATTTGATTGCACATTTACTAACCATGTGCTACTCTCATGACATTAATACTAATGCTATTGTTCTGCATGTTAATCTAGTGGCAGTGTTGATGTGATGTGATGCTACTTACTTAAGGACACTTCCATACTGTCAATCTAGTGCCAATTATAAAACAATAGATGCTGTTGTTAATCATACGCCACTGCAAATATCATCCTTTGTTTAAATAACCGTATTTCGTATTTGCGCAAATAGGGATGTCTGTCTCCATATCGTTTCGGGATGTCTGTCTCCGTATCATTTTTATCCGCGCAATCAAAAGCACACACCTCAGTTTTAGAAGAACTACGCAAAATGAGATGGCTATCCCTCGTTGCCATCATCTAACCACCCGTCTTCCAGGTATTCTTACATTGGTAGTTACTAGGTAGAATGACCAACGCAATATAAAAGAAGTTGATTCGTACGTTTTACTTCCTGATTGCAGTGTAGGCACGAGCGAAAACAACTGCATCCTAGTCTGGAATGCACTTTCTACCAGTTCATCCATGGACCGAGGACTAACTGGCACAACTGCACGGCGGTTTTTTGGATAGGTGCACGGACAAGAGGCATTGTGGTCTGCTTATTTTTGCAAATAGCGGTGCTTAAATTTAGTGGAATGCACAAGAATTTCAGCTGGTCAGTACACTACATGGTTCAGTTCAGCATTCCAGTTGAGAACACAATTATAATTGGTTATTCTGGAATGAGAGAACCTAACCCTGGATGGTGGCAACAAGAAAAACCAGAGTGAACTCCAGGAAATTTAAGCTCTTGGGGAGGCCCTTTGCTCATAGAAGCCTTGCTTGTTTTTTCCTGATTTGTAAACCTTCTCACAACTTTGTCTTTTGCTTTGTGAACTAGTATATGTTTGTTATGTTCTATGAATCATTGAGATGTATAAAATTTCTTAACTTATGCTTTTCAAGTTTTTTATGAAGCCGAGTTTAATGTGAGTGTTCCACATGAACGCTGGACTAGCGTGTGAATGTTTGGAATTTACATTGTGGCCTCAGTTAACTACATGAACCACTATACCAAGATACATAGTTGCTTATATGTCAGACAACAGATTGTTGATTGTTAGCTGGTCGATAGCCTAGTGTTGAAGCGAGCTGAGCCAATGTGCCGTGTTTTGCACAACTGCTTATAAGTGGGGTAGCACCAACAGTGTTTAGAAGTACTTATGTATATGTCAGCGCATAGTTCTCGAACGAGTACTCTATTTCATCAAAACACACACTGCTCGTATGATAAAACTAGTGAGGACGCATTTGTTTCGGCAACAATTACGATGATTCACGGGCACACAAAAGTAGCAGCAATTCCCATAGACGGATTCAAACAGAGTACTAGCCCCAGAGGGCTTGATAACGGGCAAGGTTCGGATAATTAGACACAATCCAAACTACTATTAAACACTAGCTGGGGCAACTATTTCATGCCTCGATCTAATTTGGGCTGGACACAAGATGGACCTAGCCATGAACATCACCGAGGACGTCTGACAGCAGCTCAATCCTGTGAACCTTCATGAAGACAACCTTGTGGCCTTGCCACTCATAAACTTGTTTGTGGAGGCATGCCACGTCATCTTCCTGCGTAAGCTTGATGATGACCCACAAGTATAGAGGATCTATCGTAGTCCTTTTGATAAGTAGGAGTGCCGAACCCAACGAGGAGCAGAAGGAAATGATAAGTGGTTTTCAGCAAGGTATTCTCTGCAAGTACTGAAATAAGTGGTAACAGATAGTTTTGAGACAAGATAATTTGTAACGAGCAACAACAAAAGTAAATAAAGTGCAGCAAGGTGGCCCAATCCTTTTTGTAGCAAAGGACAAGCCTGGACAAACTCTTATATAAGGAAAAGCACTCCCGAGGACACATGGGAATATCGTCAAGCTAGTTTTCATCATGTTCATATGATTCGCGTTCGGTACTTTGATAATTTGATATGTGGGTGGACCGGTGCTTGGGTGTTGTTCTTACTTGAACAAGCATCCCACTTATGATTAACCTCTATTGCAAGCATCCGCAACTACAACAAAAGTACTAAGGTAAACCTAACCATAGCATGAAACGTATGGATCCAAATCAGCCCCTTACGAAGCAACGCATAAACTAGGGTTTAAGCTTCTGTCACTCTAGCAACCCATCATCTACTTATTACTTCCCAATGCCTTCCTCTAGGCCCAAATAATGGTGAAGTGTTATGGTGTCGACGTTCACATAACACCACTAGAGGCTAGAAAACATACATCTCATCAAAATATCGAACGAATACCAAATTCACATGACTACTAATAGCAAGACTTCTCCCATGTCCTCGGGAACAAACATAACTACTCACAAAGCATATTCATGTTCATAATCAGAGGGGTAATAATATGCATAAAGGATCTGAACATATGATCTTCCACCAAATAAACCAACTAGCATCAACTACAAGGAGTAATCAACACTACTAGCAACCTACTAGTACCAATCCCGGACTTGGAGACAAGAATTGGATACAAGAGATGAACTAGGGTTTTGAGATGAGATGGTGCCGGTGAAGATGTTGATGAAGTTTGCCCTCTCCCGATGAGAGGAGCGTTGGTGATGATGATGGCGATGATTTCCCCCTCCCGGAGGGAAGTGTCCCCGGCAGAACAGCTCTGTCGGAGCCCTAGATTGGTTCCCCCTCGTGGCGGCGGAGTTTCGTCCCGAAAAGTAGCTTATGATTTTTTCCTCGACGAAAGACCTCATATAGCAGAAGATGGCCATCGGAGAGCCAACAGGGGGCCCACGTGGTAGGGGCGTACAGGGGTAGGGCGCCCCACCCTCGTGGCAGGTGGGTCCCCTCTCGTGAACTTCTTCCGCTGGATATTTTTTATTATTTCCAAAATGACTTTCGTGGAGTTTCATGACTTACGAGTTGTGCAAAATAGGTCTCTAATATTTGCTCCTTTTCCAAATTTCGTAATTCCAGCCGGCATTCTCCCTCCTTATGTAAACCTTGTAAAATAAGAGAGAATAGGCATAAGTATTGTGACACAACGCGTAATAACAGCCCATAATGCAATAAATATCGATATAAAAGCATGATGCAAAATGGACGTATCACTTGACAAGAACAGTATGCCTCACAAACGAAGGAGTAGCTTTGAACTTCTTGTGCTTCAGTACACCCGGACAACACGCCTGACAACAGTGAGGCTGGAATACAACTCTTCATTGGTATAAGCGCAAATGGCTTCCAGCATCCAACAGCCTAAAAACTCTGTTTTCCCAGTGCGTATATTCAGGTCATCCGCCTCATAGCGAGTGACATGTACAACCACACAATGCTTGTTTGCATCAGGGCTCTAATTGAAACAGAAACAAATTCTGAATTAATTTCTAGTATAAGAAAATCACCTTGGGCAGCTCAGCGGGGGGGGGGGACACATCCTCGAAGGGGGAAAACTGCTCCTGCAGTGCCACGGGGGCTGTAACCTCAAATGGGACATTGACCATCTCAGTAGTGGCCGTGAGCGTATCTGGGGTCGGCTCGGTGGCTGCCTCCATCTTCTTGGAGCTCTCTGTCTTGTGGGGATCAGCCTCCCGCGTCTGCTCCAATATAGGCAGATCTTTGCCTGGTTCTCCTTGGTCCATCATGAAACCAGCGAATACTAGGAGACTTTGAAAGGAAAACACAATCGCAATGACAATGAAACAAAAAAGAGAGTGAGGATCGGTTATCGCTGCGAAAGTTCTTTTTTCTCTGAACAAAAATATACCAACATCACGGATCCGCTTACCTTCCCTTCATTGGGAGAGAAGAACAGTGGCAGATGCGAGTGTTGCCTTTCTTGAAGACGGTGAGGGAGAAGGGGATTCAGCGAAGAGTGAAATGATGGTTGCTTCTTCCGTCAAACTTAGACTGCGGGGAGGTGGGGTTTTGTGATACGACGGCTCGTTATTGTCGTGTTATGACCGGGGTGACTCTCCGCCTACATACTGCCTTCTAATTTGGTGGATGGCATTTGGGCCCGCGCGCTGCATGGCCCTCATGTCGGTGAACAAAAGTATAACGGCATTCAGTAGAGGGAGACGTTTCGATGACCTAGGAGGAGCCAGAAGCGGTATTGTATCCACTGTACTAGTAGTAATTGTTTTTCTGGGTAGCTGTAGAGTGTCTCCACTGTACTAGTAGTAATTGTTTCTCTGGGCCCAAGACAAAACAGCCCATCCACCCTAGTAAATAGTAAAATCAATTCAAAAGTCCATATATTTATTGAATGAGAGGCGCTACCCACACCCAAAGACACCCCCCAAAAACCTGGGTGTTCTTCTTCCTCCTCACTCCCACCCACCTCACGCCTGCTCGCTCCACTCGTACCCCCAAATTCCTCACCTCACTCCTACAGAAAACCCCAGCTCCCCTTCTTCCTCACTACTACAGAAAAAACCCAGTTCCCCTTCTTCTTCACTCGCACTACAACTTGGCTCATCATTCGTTACTCTGCTCAAATCCGTGAGCGCGACGCGACGCCCTCGACGAAAATGGAGTCGGCTGACCCCAGCGCCAAGAAGATGATGCTCGGCCAGCGGCGACGATCACAGATCCCGCACCGCAGCTGGGAGAAGCGGCGACCCGCCCCACGGATCGAGTGAACCCGCAGAATCTCGGATGGACCGCATCAGCGATCTCCCGGACGCCGTCCTTGGGGAGATCATCTTGCTTCTCCCCACCAAGGATTGCTGCCGCACCCAAGTCCTCTCAATTTGGTGGCGCCTCTATGGCGCGCCGTGCCCCTTAATCTTGATTGTCGTCAGCTATCTCTCTTCAATGATTTTGAAATCCCCAGAGCCATCATCTCCTCCCTCCAAGGCTCCGTTCAAAGCCTCTGCATCCCGTCATGCTACCAGAGCAAGCATACCATGCCCTGCATGGTGGACGCCTGGCTGAAATCCCCTGAATTCACAGAACTACAGCTGCTTGAGTTCTACTATTCCCCTGGAAATCACCTACCAGATACCAAACGCCATCTACCTGTGCCCTCAGCACCGATGTCCATCTCGTGGTTTTCCTCTTGTCTCCACACCGCCACCTTTGCTGTCGACCTACCGCATAATCTGGTACTAAACCTTCGACTCCCATTTCTCAAGAAACTTTCACTTGTGCGTGTTCAGATATCGGAGGCCTCATTGCACAAGATCATCCACTCCAGCTTGCCCTGCCTCGAGTGCTTGGTGCTTGTTTTCCTGATTAGAATCGGTTGTCTCCAAATAAAGTCGCCTAACCTTGTAAGAATTTGAATTTGTTTTGTGGAAGGCAGCTCATCATCCAAGATGCCCCTTCACTTCAAAGGTTGATCCTTGATTCTAGTTATTCATCGTTGCAAATAACCGTCCTCTCTGCGCGCCTAAACCGAGACCTTGGGTGTAATACATGATCTCTATGCTCATTTCAATATGGTGTTTGGCTCCACAGTTCTTCAGGTACTTTACATTATCATCTACACTTGTAACCATAAGCTGCATTTTAAATTTCTGCGCATAAGTTATATGTCATCATGGAGTACACATTTTTTACTAATATTATGTTCCATGCTCAATGAAGACTTTCTCCATGGATGGCCTATCAATGGTGCTGGATTCTGTCAAGATATTATATATCCAAATGAATAGTTTTGATCTAAACAAGATTATTGGCTTGCTGCAATGCTTTCCATGTCTGGAGAAGTTGTATATAAAGGTGATAATTTGACACACATTGGAAGCCCACATATAGTGTACTAGAATTAACCGTTCAGCTGTTGCTCTTTCGACACTCTTTTTTTAGACCTTAACTATTTTCAATCTTCATGTCTATTTAGGCAACATGACGGGATAACAAAGTTATAACCAATCGGTGGATTCGTAAGCATCGGGATTTTCTCACTTCTCATGAGATTCGATTGAAGACAATAACGCTACAACAATATGTAGCCAACCGTGCAAACACTAGATTTGTCACATTCTTCCTGTTGAATGCGAGGTTACTATTGTCCATCGTGCTTAAGTTTATCAAAGCATGGTTTTGACGGATGGATATGTGGAAGAGCAAAAAATAGTTTCAGGTGGGCAAAAGAGCTTACGAACGTGTCGGGCTTCTATTTACAACATATTGTGGTCATAATCCAAAGAAATTTTACGACCCAGGATGTTCATTCTATGGACCTGACCGATCCATTTGACTGTGACTGCCGAAAACAATGCTGGAGTTAGATGTTGTTGCCCTTTTGAACCCGGGTTTTTTTGTAAACCTCATGAACAATTAACCCTCGTGCTTTTGTACAGTTTGTAAGCTGGAATTAGATGTTCTTTCCTTTTTCAACTCGGCTGTGACTGTCATATTTTCTTTGAAGCAAGGCAAATGGCTTGCCAATCGTTTAATTTAGAGTGAAATATTGTAACAACTAACAAATCCCAACCAAGGGAAATAACATCACTCTCGCCGGCTGCTTGAGCTCACTGTGTATTACAGAAGCCAAGTGATTAGCCCACACCAGCACCCACAAACTTGTTTCCAACTAGCACATCAAATGGGCTGTAAATTTTCATAGGAAAGGCTGCATGACCGTGAAAAATTTGGATTCTGACATTTGGGACCCGCGAGGAAATAGCCTATCCAAGGTGGTGTCGACTTACTAGCCAGTCAACAAACGATTCTGCCTACCAGCCGTTGGATTGACATCCAACATCTGTCGTGTATATTATATCTCTTGTCTTCTTCTTCCTCCAGCCACCCAAACCAAACCACCCCGTTGGCTCCGCCTGCTCCCGCCTCCCATGGCTGGTTGCGCCTCCGCCACCCTACCGTACGTACCCTCCAATGTTGGCCAGTCCCTCCCTCTATCCCCCCACACGTCCTGTTATTCTCCGGCAACGTCAGCCCCAACATGCACCCGCACACGAACCAGTCAACCCTCGTACTCCCTTCCGATTGCGACTGGACCGGCGCATCTTCCACGGCTCCTGTTCGTTCCGTCCGAGGCCTCGCCGTCGTCCTCCGCCTTGCGGCCTTGGTTTGCTCGCCTTGCATGGTGCGCCACCCTCTGGCGTTGTCAACGTCGTCAACAACCGAGAGGAACAAGGAAATGACTGTACGTGGAGAGGATGAAAGTAGGGACCCACCAGTGTCATGGAAGTACGCAAGCAAGTGCCTCTATATTACAAGCCCAAAAATATGGTTCCTCCTAATGGTTGGACATCTGGGGCTCACGCCATTGTCAACGTAGTCAATAAACGAGAGAACTACACTACGACCGGCTGACACCAGGGACCCAGCAGGTCGCGTAGTTTTTTCTGAGGAACAAGCAGTTGTTATTTATACTAGTTTTAGCAACGGATCAGGGTAACAACGGGCCGTAAGGGGCTGTGGCCCGTCCTAGCTGTGGTTTTATTTATGTTTACCACATCATGAGACCAGTTGTGTTTTCTTCTTGCTGAAAATGGCTAGCCCAGTTCTATTTTTTTTAAGAAATACCCAAACGAGGCCTACTTGCTTTATCAGCCCTACTGGGCTGCAAATATTTCAAGACGAGGAGAGTTTCATTCGGTTTGCCCAGAAATGGGTTGTACATTTTTAAAACACATCAAACCGGGAATTAGTTTCAATTTTTTTCATTACAAGATTTTAAATTCCATTGATTTTTATGTGTGGACAATTATTTGGATTTTATATTTATACAAATTATTTTTCAAAATAGTTTGAATGTGAATCGATATTTCGGGATTGTAAGTGCATCTAGTGCCCCTTAGTGATTTTCGTGTATTGAAGACTTATAGGTTAAGGGACTAATGTGTTTATGAGTGTACACAGGTCTATAAGTCTATGAGGAGTTTGATATTCTGAGAGAAAGTCGACCCTAAAATGAATTTCTTCGATGAAGACTTTCTCAAGACTTTGAAAGTGAATAAATTGGTGTGACCTTGAAGACTTGGTATTCATTTGAGGAACATGAAGCGTGAAGACTTTTGTTTTCATAGTTTCGCTTTCTCTTTCTTGAGTCATAGGAAACACCGCATCGTTAAAGGGGGTCGAGGAAATACTAAGGAAAAATTTCCATGTGATGCTCAACTCAAAATCCTAGACCTACCAATCCCTTCGAGTGAAGCCATTGAAATCTCATACAGATTCAGTCAATTTCTTGATGTGAGACGAAGTCTTCGGTCGCCGAGGAATTTGTCCTCGACCGAGGAGTTAGGAATTCGCCCGGCGGATTGCCTACATGAGGATCATGATAGCCCCGAGGAATTTGAGAGTCAAATTTCCGACCGTTCTTTATCTTCTTGCGGCCAGTTGTCCCAAAATATCTTATCCACCTAACGGTCATATCATTGAAGGGCATTTATGTCTTATCATGTCGGGCTGCTCCTAGGCTATAAATAGCCGCCCCTACAACCACTAGCTGGTTGGCTGCTCCGAGAGAAACTGACACTTGTCATTTGAGAGCATCCCATCCTCCGAGGACTTTGAGCGAAAATCATCGAGTGAGGAAAACCCAAAACCAAACACCCACAAACCGAAAGTGATTGAGCATCACTGAAGAGATTGATCCTGCGTGGATCCGACGCTTGTTACCTTTGAAGACTGTGCTTCTTCCAGACGGTTAGGCGTCATGGTCTAGAGCATCCAAGAGGAATTGTGGATCGCCGAGTGACCGAGTTTGTGAAGGTTTGGGAGTCGCCTGAAGACTTACCACAAGTGATTGGACGAGGTCTGTGTGACCTTAGTTCAAGGAGAATACGGTGAGGACTTGGTGTCCCGAGTTGCGTGCTCAGGACTGGGTGTCCGGGACTGTGTGTCCTCGAGTTTAAATACTCAGCCGCTCCAACCAGACGTACAACTGAGACAACAGTTGGAACTGGTCTACCAAATCATTGTATTCACCAAGCTTACTGGTTCTATTTCCTCAACTCTTTCATTTCCTCATTACTGTGCTGAGTGTTTGTTCATATCTGTGTTTGAAGACTTTGACTGAAGACTTTCTCTATTTCCTAAGTTCAGTTTCTTCAGTATGTTTGTCTTCATCTTGTGTTATCCTGTGATTACGCTTTCTGTACTCTGTGCTTGTCTTCATTTCATCATGATGACCATGCTTGTATTCTGTTATGCTTACTCCTGAGTACTTATTCCGCTGCAAGTAGTTCTTCGCTAAGGAATTTCCTCACCGGAAAATTCCTCAGTGAAGAATTCATAAAAATCGCCTATTCACCCCCCCCTCTAGTCGATATAACGCACCTTCAATTGGTATCAGAGAAAGGTACTCCCTTGTTCTGTGTGATTTTGGTTTAACCGCATGGAGTTTTAGTTATGTCGACCGCAGGTATGATCAAGGTCTCTGCTGGCTGTCCTACCTTCGATGGGGATGACTACCCCTCTTTGGAAGAATAAGATGCGAATGCATCTTGAGGCAATTGATAACGATCTCTGGTATGTTGTGGAAAATGGTGTTCCCATTGTCTCTGAGGGAGTCCTGGACTAGGGGGTGTCCGGATAGCCGAACTATCATCACGGCCGGACTCCAAGACTATGAAGATACAAGATTGAAGACTTCGTCCCGTGTCCGGATGGGACTTTCCTTGGCGTGGAAGGCAAGCTTGGCGATACGGATATGTAGATCTCCTACCATTATAACCGACTCTGTGTAACCCTAACCTATCCGGTGTCTATATAAACCGAAGGGTTTTAGTCCGTAGGACGAACAACAATCATACCATAGGCTAGCTTCTAGGGTTTAGCCTCCTTGATCTCATGGTAGATCTACTCTTGTACTACCCATATCATCAATATTAATCAAGCAGGAGTAGGGTATTACCTCCATCGAGAGGGCCCGAACCTGGGTAAAAACATCGTGTCCCTTGTCTCCTGTTACCATCCGCCTAGACGCACGATTCGGGACCCCCTACCCGAGATCCGCCGGTTTTGACACCGACATTGGTGCTTTCATTGAGAGTTCCTCTGTGTCTTCACCGATAGGCCCGATGGCTCCTTCGATCATCAACAACGACGCGGTCCAGGGTGAGACTTTTCTCCCCGGACAGATCTTAGTATTCGGCGGCTTTGCACTGCGGGCCAATTCGCTTGGCCATATGGAGCAAATCGAAAGCTACGCCCCTGGCCACCAGGTCAGATTTGGAAGTTTGAACTATACGGCCGATATCCGTGGAGACTTGATCTTCGACGGATTCGAGCCGCGGCCAAGCGTGCCGAACTGTCCCGATGGGCATGATCTAGCTCTCCAGCCGAACAGTGCCCTGGAGGCCGCACCAGCATCCGCTCCGACCTTTAATCCGGAGCCGGATTCCCCGATCGAGGACGAGTGGTTGGACACCGCCTCGGGGGCTACGATCTCTACGGCGATTGAGCCGAACTCCATCCCTGTCCTTTGCGAAGACCCTGACTCCAGGGTGCCGGACTCCTCTCCGGACTCCGAACCCTTCACGCCCCTGCCAATCGAATCCGATTGGGCGCCGGTCATGGAGTAAACTGCCGCGGACATCTTTCAGCACTCGCCCTTTGGCGACATCCTGAATTCACTAAAGTCTCTCTCTTTATTCGGAGAGCCCTGGCCGGACTACGGACAGGAAGGTTGGGATATGGATGACGAAGAAATTCAACGCCCACCCACCACCCACTTTGTAGCCACTGTCGATGATTTAACCGACATGCTCGACTTCGACTCCGAAGGCATCGACGATATGGACGACGATGTCGGAGACGATCAAGACCCAGCGCCTACAGGGCACTGGAAGGCTACCTCGTCATACGACATATACATGGTGGATATCCCAAAAGAAGGGAACGGTGATGGAACAACGGAGGACGGCCCCTCCAAAAAGCAACCGAAGCGCCGATGTCAGCGGCGCCGCTCTAAATCCCGCCACAGCAAAAATGGTGATTCCGGCACGGGAGATAATAACACCCCAGATAGTACCGAAGACAACCCCCTCCAGCAGGACTTAGCGCAGGAGGAGGGAGAAGGAAGTCCGCACGACAGTGCGGCAGAAAGAGAGGTCGAGGACGACAATTATGCGCCTCCCTCCGAAGATGAGGCAAGCCTCGACAACGGCATTTAATTTGTCGTGTACGAGGATCCCGCCGAACAAGAGCTGCTTTCAAACGCAGGCTTATAGCCACGGCAAGCAGCCTCAAGAAAAGCAACAACAACTTAGAGCTAACCAAGACCTGCTAGCTGATAGATGGATCAAGTCCTTGCAGCCAAGAGTATGAACTCAACGCCCCTCCAAAAGCTACCCCAAACGCAGGCCGTTGCCTCGATCACAGGAGGAAGCACCCAAGTCACCAGCGACGACATGGCAGACCCGGCCACCCTGCGGGTCCGCGACAGAGAAGCCTCTTGGCCCTCCGCTCAAGCCACACCCCAACACCGCTCAAAAAGTACCAAGGCACGGGAAAACGCGCCGGACTTGCGAGATATATTGGAGGATAAGGAAAAACATACAAGATCGATCTATGGATCGCGTGGGCGCCCAACGACGCGGGATGATTACCGTCGCGCCGGATACAACAAACCCGGCCGGGCCGAACACAGTAGACAAAGCTCATATGAGCTACGTCGTGATATAGCCCAATACAGAGGCGCCACACACCCACTATGCTTCACATATGAAGTAATGGATCATCAAATCACGAGGGTTTCAAACCCGTAAACATCGAATCATACGATGGTACCACAGATCCTGCGGTCCGGATCGAGGACTATCTCCTCCATATCCACATGGCCCATGGTGATGATCTACATGCCATCAAATACCTCCCACTCAAGCTTAAAGGACCAGCTCGGCATTGGCTCAACAACTTGCCGCAGAATAAATTGGTTGTTGGGAGGACACGGAAGCCGCATTCCTTGATAACTTCCAGGGCACATATGTGCGACCACCAGACGCCGATGACCTTAGCCACATAATTCAGCAGCCAGAAGAATTGGCTAGACAATTCTGGACACGGTTCCTAACAAAGAAAAACCAAATCGTTGACTGTCCGGATGCAGAGGCCCTTGCAGCCTTCAAACATAACATCCGCGACGAGTGGCTTGCCCGGCACCTAGGACAGGAAAAGCCGAAATCCATGGCAGCCCTCACAACACTCATGACCCGCTTTTGTGCGGGAGAGGACAGTTGCCTAGCTCGAAGCAACAACTTGGCCAAACACCCTGATAGTTTGGATACCAAGGACAGCAATGGCAGGTTGCGTCGCAACAAGAACAAGCGCCGCATCAACGGCGATAATGCTGAAGACACGGCCGTCAATGCCGGATTCAGAGGCTCTAAACCCGGTCAGCGGAAGAAGCCATTCAAAAGAAATACCCAGGGCCCGTCCAACTTGGACCGAATACTCGATCGCTTGTGCCAGATACATGGCACCCCCGAAAAACCAGCCAATCACACCAACAGAGATTGTTGGGTGTTCAAGCAAGCAGGCAAGTTGAGTGTCGAACTCAATGACAAGGGGCTGCATAGCGATGACGAGGAAGAGCCCCGATCACGAACAATAGAGGATGAAGGGTTTTCCCACACAAGTGCGGACGGTGAACATGATATACGCAACCCATATACCCAAAAGGGAGTGGAAGCGTGCACTAAGGGACGATATGCGATGGAGCCAGTCGCCCAAGTTCAACCCATGGTCTGCCCGCCCGATCACCTTTGATCAAGGGACCACCCCACTAGCATCCGTCACGGCGGTTTCGCCGCATTGGTTCTTGACCCAATTATTGACGGATTTCACCTCACAAGAGTCCTGATGGACGGCGGTAGCAGCCTGAACCTACTTTATCAGGATACAGTGTGCAAAATGGGCATAGACCCCTCAAGGATTAAACTTACAAAGACGACCTTTAAGGGCGTCATACCAGGTGTAGGGGCGGTTATGCGGGCTCGATTACACTCGAAGTGGTCTTCGGATCCCCGGATAACTTCCGAAGCGAAGAGTTAATCTTCGACATCGTCCCATTCCGCAGCGGCTATCATGCACTTCTTGGACGAACCGCATTTGCAAAGTTCAATGTGGTGCCACACTACGCATACCTCAAGCTCAAAATGCCAGGCCCTCGAGGAGTAATCACGGTCAATGGAAACACCGAACGCTCTCTCCGAGCGGAGGAGCACACGGCGGCCCTCACGGCGGAGGTACAAAGCAGCCTCTCACAGCAATTCTCGAGTCCGGCCACTAGACGTCCGGACACCGTCAAGCGCGCCTGGAGTAACCTACAACAAGATCGCCTGGCACGATTCAAGCATCGCGTAAGTAATCCGTTCCCCAACCCCAGCCCTCGCGAAATTGCGAAGCTGGTATTACGCGTACATAATTACGCTCTGGAGACACCATGGGCATATGGGGAGGGGCAAGACCACGACACGCCCGGAATACGGCTCAACCGCACCAGGGGATCCCGATTGTGTCATTCTTTTTCTTTTTTCCTTTTCTTTTTCCTTTTTTACTTTCAGGACTCCCTCTTTCATAAGTCCTGTCCGGCACAAGAATCGCCGAACTCACGATGCAACAGCCAGGGAAGTAGAACGCTACGTCGAATGTTCAGGTGGTCTTTATTACGAGCATTATACCTATTTTACATACCATCCCGCAGCTTACCCCTGGAGGGGGACATGTTAGATAGTCCCATCCCTTGCTTATCGCACTATTTGTATCGATATGCTTTCATTGCAGTACATTTTTGAATAAACAATACATGGCCTTCGCCTATTATTGTACTCTTTTCTGTATCTATATATATGTTCATTTCATGACATGTGGCACCCGTACACTTTGGTGCGGCCAATACACCAGGGGCTTAAGTATCCCAAAATTATGGTGTGATAAGTCCGAACACTTTCACAAGTGCGGCACCCCGAACTTATAGCATTATATGAATCGGCTCCGAATCATGTCTTGGGTCAATAGTTGGGTTTGCCTGCTCCCGTGTTTTGGTACCTTACGCTCTGTTATATCGGCTAAGGTAGCACCGGAGAACCATCGCGATTGTGCCCAGCTTGAGCTGGGTCGAGCACCTCGGTGGAGAAAGCTAAAACTGACCGGCCATGATAGGGCGAGAGCCGGTCGCTGTTCGAGAGGTTTTTCGGGTCCCTAAAGACTTATGCCTCTTAGAGCGAGGAACTGGAGTTGTCCGCCAAAGGCGTGGATAGCGCCTCAACTCGGTCTTCCGAATACTAGGGGCTTCGGCGAAATTTAAAATTATAGAATTCTATGGCTAAGTGAGAGTGTTCAAGCATTATAAGTCCGGTTGCCTTGTTCGTTGTGTTGAGCGCCTCCCTAGATGGACCCAAGAATGGGAACAAGAGTGCTCAAGTTTATCCCGAACACCCCAGCACTCGTGGCATGGGGGCCGAAGCCAACGACTTGCCATCTCTCAAATTTGATAAACGGCCGCACAGAAGGTAATATTTTAAATTAACAAGCGTTGCTTAGCGCATATGAACAAGTTTTCAGCAGACAGATAACAAAGGCGAGCCTATTCAAAAATTACATCTTTGGAGCACTCATCCGCTTATTCGGGCGGGCACCCTTCGGAGGCCCTCATAGTACATTTCGGGCGTATGATGCTCCTTGCCCTTCGTGGCCCGTCCGTCACAAGCTTCTCCAGATTCAGCTTGCGCTTAGTGCACTTTAGCACGGAAAGGGCCCGACGGACACCCTCAATGCAGACGGAGCGCTTTGATGACTTCAATCCGTGGACAAAGGCCCACCAGCCGCTGCACTAAGTCAAGTAGCTCCTGTGCATGGCTTCCAATGGCCATACGCGCTTATAAGGCCCTTCATGGCCTGTTCGGCGACCTTAGGAGCTCGACCAGCTGCTTCAGCTGGTCGCTCAGGGCACTGGATGTCCGGCCTCAAAGATATCGAGACGAGAACACCGTTGCCGAGCTCCTCCTTGGCGCGGTAGAATGCGGCAGCATCAAACACACTCAGGGGAAAATCTGCGAATGCTCCTGGAGAGCTCCGAATCCGGGTAAGTAATAGGTAATTCACTTTCACATGCTTGCTTTGCATAAAGAATGCCTTACCCGCCGCTATCTTCTTTAACGACTCAATTTCTTGGAGGGCTTTTTGGGCCTCGGCCTTAGCAGCTTTGGCACTCTCAAGAGCCGAGGCGAGCTCGGACTCTCGAGTCTTTGAGTCACGCTCCAAACTCTCGTGTTTTTCCACGAGAGCTTGGAGCTCTTGCCGCTCTGGCCAGCTGCGCCTCCCCTTCTCTCGCTCGGTGCGTTCGCAGCCGCTTTGTTTCGACCACGGACACCGCTTCCTTGAGTGGTCGCCACCTCGCTCGTGGCCCCGCGAGTATCCATGTTATTCATGTTATTTTTTGCAACCAAAACCTTTCTATAAGGTATTTCTTTAATAAGGTACTACTTACCTTCCTTGTCCTCGAGCTGCTTCTTGGCTTGGCCGAGCTCGTTCTCGGACCGCTCGAGGCTCTGCTTCAATGCATTGACCTCCGCAAATAAGGCGGTGAGGTCAGCAGCAGCCTGCATTCCCATATTGACATACTTATGTTAGACTCCTGCGTATATCTTTTTAGATCCTTAGTAAGGCTTTTCTTTCCGAACACCGAACTAAGAGTCAGGGGCTACTGTCTATGCGGTAATATTTTTACATATTCTAAACTTACCTCAAAGCATGTTAGAAGGCTGGTACAGGCTTCGGTCAGCCCGCTCTTGGCGGACTGAACTGTCCGGATCACCGCACTCATAACAAAGGCGGTGCTCCTCCTGATGGAAGCGCTGTTAGCGCCTCCGAGCTATCCGGTGCCTCCGGTTGGACAGAGGACACGGCGTCTTACCCTTCTTGCGAAGGAACCGCTTGCTGGACTCCGGAACCGCTGAAGGTTTCGGCATGGAGTCCGGACGAGGGTCGGGCTTAGAGCCCCTGGGGGTCTCGCCCCCCACGCACCTGGAGTCCGGGAGGTTGCCTGGTGGCGCCTCCTGCGCCACCTCCTCTTGACCAAGCCCTTTAGCCCCACCGTGGCCGTCGTCCAAGGGCGTGAGGTGAGCAGGCGGTCAGAAGTGAAGTACTCTCCATTCCCGACGAACCCAGGGACCCGCTTGTGGAAGCGGCGAACTCGCCCTTGGGCGGGCTGCATGATGGTTCGGTATTAGAGAACACTATGCAGTGATAAAGAAACCATGGGTATCCGGACACTTACGATCTCGCCAGGGGCTTGCCCTTGTTGGCCAATCCTCCACGTCGTCGTCGACGTTGGTGGAGAAGTCCGGAGGAAGGGTTCTTCCCTTCTTCGACCCTCCGGCCTCCCCAGTTGGGGCGGCCTTCCTTTTCCTCTCCTCTTCACTGGGGAGAAGCTTCTTCTTCCTCCAACTCGTCCTCAGGAGAAGATTCTGCTTCAGAATCTGGCAGCACCTGGCGTCGGGAGCTCCTTCGAGTTCCCGCGGCCTCCTTCTTGGCCTTCTTCTCCGGCACCACATGGGGTACCGGAGCCAGCAGCCCCGTCAATCGGGCGTCCGCTGGGTCTTCTAGCAAAGGAGCCGGACAGTTAATCTGACCGGACGTCTTCAGCCAGTCCTGTTAAAGAATAGGGAGTTTTTAGATCCCACATAGAGTCAGTCTCTGAAAAAAGAGTCCCATAAAGGGTAAAATAACTTACCTCACCGGCTTGACGCCGCGAGCTGTATCCGTGATCTTTGTTAGCGGATGTGGGGGCTTCGGTGCCCTTGAACCGCACCTTCCAGGCATCTTCGTACGTAGTGTCGAAGAGCCGGCTCAAGGTTCGGTGCTGTGCCGGATCGAACTCCCACAAATTGAAGGCCCGTTGTTGGCATGGGAGAATCCGGCGGATGAGCATCACCTGGATTACGTCGACAAGCCTGAGATTCTTGTCCACCAGGTTTCGGACGCATGTTTGGAGTCCCGATAGCTCGTCCGAATCCCCCCACATCAGGCCCATCTCTTTCCATGATGAGAGCCGTGTAGGGAAGCCAGATCTAAATTCGGGGGCCGCCACCCATTCAGGGTCGCGTGGCTCGGTGATGTAGAACCACCCCGATTGCCACCCCTTTATTGTATCCACAAAGGAGCCCTCGAGCCATAGTACTTTGGCCATCTTGCCGACCATGGCGCCTCAAGACTCCGCTTGACGGCCGCCCACAACCTTCGGCCTGACATTAAAGGTCTTCACCATAGGCGAAGTGGGCTGGATGCAGAGGAAGGTTTCGCACACGACGATAAACGCCGAGATGTTGAGGACGAAATTGGGCCAGTCGTGGAAGTCCAGGCCGTAGTAGAACATGAGCCCCTGACAAATGGGTGAAGTGGAAAACCTAGTCCATGGAGGAAGTGGGGAGAAACACCACCCTCTCATGGGGCCTGGGGATGGAATGAGCTGCCCTGCCGGGCAGCTCAGGCGCCGATATCGCGGGACAAGTATCCGGCCTCCCAGCCTTGTGATGTGCCCCTCCGTGACAGAGGAGGCCATCCATCTGCCTCCCGCTCCTGACATGGTTGGAGAAGGTTGAGGAGGAATGTGCGGACTTGGGCGCTAGAGCTCGAGTGTGCGGAAATGGAGGAACAAAAGAGGAAGAAGGCGTAGATGAAAAGGTGGGTCCTTATCCCCTTATATGGACGGACGGAGCTATGCATCCCCCACCAGCCTCGTAAAACTCGCTTATCTCCCAAGCGCCGTAATCAATGGCGCGGATGGGTTACCCACGTCCGTATTGATGAGAATCCCGGAATAAGGGGGCATGATCTATGCTTTGATAAGACGTGCCAAGGAAACCGCCTCGCTATACGCGCTTAAGGTGGAACGGTAAAACCGATTCATATAAAGGCCTGGCCGTGGTGTGATGTCACGCCATGAATACGTCAGCAGATCTGTGCAAAAGTTCTTCTCTACGGTGGTATGTGGAACTTGTTTTGCCGAGCGGACACTATCATGGTGTTCAAAACCTTATATGAAGTATTCGGAGGAGGAACACGCCTTGCAATGCCTAAGACAATATGCTCTCCGGACTCGTCGTCATTGAAGCCTGGTTCAGGGGCTTCTGAGGGAGTCCTGGACTACGGGGTGTCCGTATAGCAGAACTTTCATCAAGGCCGGACTCCAAGACTATGAAGATACAAGATTGAAGACTTCGTCCGTGTCCGGATGGGACTTTCCTTGGCGTGGAAGGCAAGCTTGGCGATACGGATATGTAGATCTCCTACCATTGTAACCGACTCTGTGTAACCCTAACCTATCCGGTGTCTATATAAACCGGAGGGTTTTAGTCCGTGGGACTAACAACAATCATACCATAGGCTAGCTTCTAGGGTTTAGCCTCCTTGATCTCGTGGTAGATCTACTCTTGTACTACCCATATCATCAATATTAATCAAGGTGAGTAAGGTATTACCTCCATTGAGAGGGCCCGAACCTGGGTAAAAACATCATGTCCCTTGTCTCCTGTTACCATCCGCCTAGACGCACAGTTCGGGACCCCCTACCCGAGATCCGCCGGTTTTGACACCGACAGTCTCACCCTCACTGAACGCTACCGATGTGAAGAGATTCAAGCAACTCGATTCTCAAGCGAAGAATATCATATGTGGCCATCTGAACAAAGGACAGTATGGAAGAGTGAGTGCTTTGGAAACTGCTAAGCTTATCTCGGGATAGGCTATCCAAAGTAAATGAAGGAGTCTCAACTCAGCGTGACTCTCGAGTTGATGTTCTTCGCAATCTCTTCAACCGCTTCAAAAGACTCGACAATGAAAATGTTCAACAAACCTTCGATCGCCTCATCGACATCTCGAATGAGCTTCAAGCGCTTGGTGCCAATCGACATCACCGACCATGAGGTGGTGAAGAAATTGTTGAGATCGCTTGATTCCTCATTTGATACTCCGCAGCGATAATACAGAACATGCCGACTACAAGTCACTTGATCCCGCCGATATCCTCGAGAGGCTAAATACTCATGAGTTCCAAATTTTGAAAAAGAGAGCTCTCTATGGTTCGAGCTATGGCAAATCACGTGCCCTGAAGGCCAAGGCAGTGTCCGAATCTGAATGTGAAGATTCTGGTAGCAGCCTTGGTGATCCTGAAGAATTGAGCCAGGAGCTAGCACTACTCGTGAAGAAGTTCCAGAAGTTCTCAAGACGTGGTCGCTTTGGAAAATCCTCAAAGAGCAGTGATTCCTCATCCAGTGACTATAAGAGAAGGCTATGCCACAAATGCAAGAAACCTGGTCACTATATTCAAGATTGTCCTCAGTGGGAAAAGGAATTAAAGAAGAAGAAATACAAGGATTACAGTTCGATGACGCTAAGAAGAAGAAGAAATCGTCAAAATCTTCATCATCAAAATCCTCAAGTCTTCATCTCACAAGAAGAGCGGCTCCAAGAAGGCTCGAGGCATTCATTGGCAAGGAAATGGACTCTGAAGCTGAATCGAGGAACATGAGGAAGAGGAGGCATCCGAGGAGTCCGAGTCCGGTGTGGCGTAGTCGGCTCTCGCCATCGTGCATTCGTCGACAAGTCTATCTTCAACTCAAGAAACCGACCTCACCAACAAGGCCGATGAAGATAATGATGACTACGCCCCACCTATTGCTTCATGGCAAAGGGTGCCAAGGTACTCAAATATACCTCCTCTGAATCTAGTGAGAATGAATCTGATGAAGACCTCAAGCCCCGCTACTCTAAACTTGCTAAGATTGCTGTAAAACAACAAAGTGCTTTTGAAAAGGTTCAAAACATGCTAGACAAAGTGATAATATGTTGGGTGAAGAAATGGATCGCACTAAAGCCCTGACAGAAAATCTTCAAAGACTTCAGTCTAGGTTTGACAGCCTTCAAGGTCATCATAACACTCTCTTGTGTGATCATGAGAAGCTTTCTTATGAATTTCTTCAAAGAAAGCAAGATCTTGAGAAGCTAAGAGTGAGTTATGAAGATCTTCAGAAGGAGCGCGGTTCATTACTTGCTCAACAAATCAGCGCGGCTCAGGAAGAATTTGTTCCTCCATGCTTAAAGTGCATTGAACGTGAATCTGCTAATTCTTCACCTGAATGTTCAAATGCTTCAATTGTTACAAGTTCTTCTCCTGCCTCTGCTATCACTAATTCCTCATCTGAGGACATTGCTAGTATCATTGATGATGCAGGGCTGAAGGAATTGTACATGACAGGCATGTACAAAAGCCTCAAAGGGCATCAGACTCTTTGTGATGTGCTTAAAAAGCAGATCCTCAACAGGAACCCTAGGAAAGAGGGTATTGCCTTTGAGAGGAAACTCAATGCTGATGGAACATATTGGAAGCCTGAGCAGTACCCCAAAACTTCATGGGTTGCTGCAAAGGGACCTCCAGTTGATCCATCTAACTTATCTGGCTTTACATGTGAATCTCATCATTCTTCTGATGAGTCACTTGACTCCAACTATAAACTATTCAAAAATCAGAATGGTGAAGTATTTGCTAGATATGTTGGCACTAATTGCAGGAACGGTTCTCCTATGAAGAAAATCTGGGTTCCCAAAAGGTGCCTTGAAAGTCTTCAGGTGAATGTCCTCATGACACCACCTGTGAAGAATTGGAACCCCGTATCAAACTCTTCATATGGACCAAATTCTTCATATGGATCCAAGTCCTCATACGGACCAAATTCCTCACGTGGATCAAATTCCTCAAAAGGATCAAAGTCCTCATATGATTATCATCGTGCTAACAACTCTGTTTCTGTGGTAGAGCTAAGGGCTATGCATATGTGCATTATTCTTCAAACCATTATGTTCATAAGTCCTCGAAGAATTTCTCTGCTTATTCATATGCTTACCCTAACCCCTCTTGTGTGAAACGAAATGGATTGGCTTATATGCCACCATTCTCATATGGAGCTCGTAGATTGATGAACTATTTGCCACCCCTTCATATGTGGGTGGTGAAGAAAAAGAACTAATCTCTTCTGCAGGGTCAGGTCTCCAGACATGCTTTAACGTCTGAAGAATTTGCTGGGGGCTTGACAAAATTGCGTGACAGGACGCAGGCTAATCATGAAGAAATGAACTTTCATTTCACACGTCCTCATACTGCTATATCTGTTTTACTGCTTGATGAAATTCATCTGATGAATTTGATATCATATTCTTCACTGATGAAGTACATGAGTTTGTAAGTTGCACTAATTCATTTGCAGGATGATCTTCCCAAAACCTCTGAGTGGGTCCTCGATAGTGGATGTACAAATCACATGACTGGTGACAAGAATCTATTGATGGATGCTCCCTTATCACCATCACATATGAAGCATATCATCTTTGCTGACAAAGGCAAAAGTCAGGTATTGGTTCTAGGTAAGGTTGTGATCTCTAAGGACATACACATGGACAAAGTCATGCTTGTTGAGTCCTTAGGATACAACCTCATGTCAGTCTCAATGCTTTGTGATCTTGATATGGTTGTTGTCTTTGGCAAGTATCGTTGTGTTGTGATTATGGAAGCTGACCATTCCAAAGTCTTCGAAGGCTTTAGGAGAGGAGACTTGTATATTGTTGATTTATCTACAGGACCGCAACCAGCTGTGTGCCTACTTGCAAAAGCTTCAGAAGGCTGGCTATGGCATCGACGACTTGGTCATGCAGGCATGAGGAATTTGCACACGCTTGCGAAGAAGAAGCATGTCATTGGCATTGAGAATGTCAAATTTCTCAAGGATCACTTGTGTGGAGCCTGTGAAGCTGGAAAAATGACCAAGGACAAGCATCCAGCGAAGACTACCATGACCACTACTCGACCTTTCGAATGGCTTCACATGGACCTCTTTGGTCCTAATCATTACTCAGCAGTCACTAATGATGCATCTCTATATGGCTTTGTTATTGTTGATGATTACTCTCGTTACACATGGGTACACATTGTTACTTACAAACATGAAGTGTAGGAAGTCTTCAAAGGATTTTCCTCGAGGGCTTCAACCAACTTTGGTGTGAAGATCAAGCACATCAGGAGTGACAATGGAACTGAGTTCAAGAATTCCGGTCTTGATGACTACCTTGATGAACTTGGTATTACTCATGAGTTATCTGCTCCTTATACTCCTCAGCAAAATGGCGTCGTGGAGCGCAAGAACAGAACTCTTGTTGAGATGGCTTGCACTATGCTTGATGAGTACAAGACGCCTCACTTCAGTATTGAGGCAATTTACACCTGCGTGCCACATCATCGCTAGGTATATCTTCACAAATTCTTCAAGAAGACTGCCTATGAACTCCTCAATGACAAGAAACCGAATGTGAGTTATTTCAAAGTCTTCGGTGCTAAATGTTGGATTAGAGATCCTCATCACAATGCAAAATTTGCACCGAAGCACATGGAGGTTTTATGCTTGGTTACGGAAAGGACTCAAGACACCTACATAGTCTTCAACAATGTTCTTCACAAGATTGTTGAAACTGTAGATGTGCGGTTCGATGAAACTAATGGCTCGCAAAGAGAGCACCTACCTTCTGTGATAGATGAACCAGCACCTGAGGATTCTATCAAGTTCAAGGCGATTGAGGATGTCATTCCCATCAAGAATCTGCTGAAGAATTCATTCCGTAACGTGAAGAACGCCGAGCTGATGCACCAAGAAAATGTCAAGAAAATGGTGTCAAGAAAATGCTGATCAAATTCCTCGACGACAACTAGCTCATCCTCACGCTAAAAAGAAGTGCAAGTTGAAAAGATCATCGATGACATTGAAGCACCAGTGTCCTCTCACACGCTCAAAAGCTTCACATTTATCTAACTTTTGTGGGCACTATGCTTTTGTCTCTATCACAGAGCCCACTAAGGTAGATGAAGCATTTCGAGCCCGAGTGGATTCAGGCCATGCAAGAAGAATTACATCAGTTCGAGCTCAACAATGTCCGGGAACCGGTAAAACGTCCGAGATCCTCGCAAGCATAATATCATTGGCACAAAGTGGATCTACCGCAACAAACAAGATGAAAATGGCCTTGTGGTGAGGAATAAGGCACGACTTGTAGCTCAAGGCTACACACAGTTGAAGGAATTGATTTCGATGAAACTTTTGCACTGTTGCTAGACTTGAGGCTATTCGTGATATTACTTGCTTATGCTAACCATCATGATATCACTTTATATCAAATGGATGTGAAAAGTGCATTACTCAATGGTAAGCTTGAGGAAGAAGTATATGTTGCTCAACCCCTAGGTTTTGAAGATCCAAAGAATCCTGACGAAGTCTTCAGACTCAACAAGGCCCTCTATGGCCTCAAGCAGGCCCCTCGGGCGTGGTATGATACTTTGAAGGAATTCCTCATGAAGAATGGCTTCACACCCGGTTCACTCGACCCTACTCTCTTTACTAAATCTTATGATGGTGAACTGTTTGTGTGCCAAATATACATTGATGATATTATCTTTGGCTGTACTGACCAATGTTATAGTGATGAATTTGCCTATATGATAAGTGAATAATATCAAATGTCTATGATGGGAGAGCTGAAATTCTTCTTAGGTCTTCAAATTCACAACAACAAGAATGGCATATTCATATCTCAGGAGAAATACCTCAAGGATGTTCTGAGGAAATTCGGCATGCAAGATTGCAAAGGCATCAAAATTCCTATGCCCACAAATGGCCATCTATGCACTGATGAAAATGGTATTGACTTCGATCACAAGGTATACCACTCCATGATTGGTTCTTTATTGTACTTATGTGCATCTAGGCCAGATATAATGCTTAGTGTTTGCATGTGTGCTCGATTTCAAGCTACACCGAAGGAATCACACCATAAGGTCAGAAGCATATTCTTCGATATCTAGCTCACACACCAACACTAGGATTATGATACCCCAAGGGCTCGCTTTTGATCTCATTGGATATTCGACTCGACTATGCTTTGGTGATCGTGTGTGGACCGCAAGTCAACATCTGGTACTTGTCATTTCCTCGGACGATCTTTGGTCTGTTGGTCCTCGAAGAAATAGAACTGCGTATCACTGTCTACTGCGGAAGCTGAATACATTGTTGTTGGTTCTTGCTGTGCTCAATTGCTGTGGATGAAGCAAACTCTCAAGGACTACGGCATCAATGTGAAGAATGTGCCTCTCTACTGTGACAATGAGAGTGCCATCAAGATTGATCACAACCCAGCTTCAAAGACTTGAAGACAAAGCACATTCAGATTCGTCATCATTTTCTTCGTGATCATGTGTTGAAGGGCTTACATCTCCATCGTAGCATGTGAAGATCAAGAACAGCTAGCCGATATCTTCACAAAGCCCTTGGATGAGAAGAGATTTAGCAAGTTGTGGTGTGAGCTAAATATCTTAGAATGTTCGAATGTTCTTTGAAAAGTACACTCATCCTAACACTTATGCAAAATTGATGACTTAGATGTGCAACACATGAAGAAACATTTTTCTTCAATCAATGAAGAACAACACTCTAAGTGTGAAGAAATTAATGAAGAATTTGATTCTCAGAACCCTATGACAATTGTACGCGGTGTCTGAAATCATCATTCTTATACGTTGGTTCACGCCACCACCAAAGTTGAAAATCTTCAATTTGAGTTTTTCCTCAATTTTGAAATTCTTCAGTTTTTCAAATTCTTGAACTTTGCAAAATCTTCACTGTTTCCGTCGTTTTTCTTCATTGGCTATATATATATATATATATATATATATGTGTGTGTGTGTGTGTGTGTGTGTGTGTGTGTGTGTTTATGTCCTCTACAGCATTCACTTATGGCTATTTCTTAAAGTTGCATTTTCTGCTAAGTGAATGTGATCGGACCCGTCCCCTCTATGCTATACTCAACCCAATCTATTCACAAATTCTTCATGTGCATTCTATTTGAAACTCGTTCAAAATATTCACTGTGTCCTTGTCAGCTGAAGAAATTGCGAACGGAACTTTAAAACTAATCTTATCCAAATTTTCGGCTTTGCCACTCAAGCTGTTCCGCTTCCTATGATAGACTTATCTATTCACCCACGATCTAACACGATCTCCACTTTTCAGTACGTGGGTGACACATGTCAAGCGAATGAGAAGGGTCAGGGGCATGTTCGTCCTAAATCTTGAGCTAACAGTTTTTCATCGCGACTATAAATACCCCTCTCCCTTCCTCACTTCCTTTACTCGCCGACCGCTCTCTCCCGCCGAGCTTCTCAAACCCTAGCGCCGCCGCTACTCCATCGTCAGCCGGTGAGGAAGAGCTTCACTGCCTCGACCTCGTCGCCGTCGTACTCACACCGGCCGCGGAAATCTTCACTCCGCCACCGCCGTAGCTGTCTTCCTCCGCCGAGTTAGGGCGTGGAAGATCTGAACTGACGAGCTTCAAATCTACACTTCTCAGTTCGTCGTGTTCTTCATCCAGGGTAATTAAAAGTTACTTTTACTGCCCTCTTTGATTCAAATTTTCTCTACAAAATCTTCAAAGGTGTTTTATTCTTCAAATCCTCACACACAAAACACCTCATCTGTTCTTGATTCGTTTCTCTAATCATCAATTTTCTTCAAGATTCCTCAATTGTGTGGATCCTCGATCTATACAACTCTGGAACCTAAGACAAAGAACGCTTAGTGAAATTCTTCAAGGCTCATCTGGCCAAATTCCTCAAACTTGTTCTTGTTGCAAAACCTTCCGAGAACGCATATGACCTCTCCAAATTCCTCAACTATACTCGCTCACAGGTACTCATGTCCACTGCTGAATCACTAGGTTCTCATCAACTTAACTCATTTGCAGCATTCCTCGAAGAAAAGTTGCATACTTCTTTAGAGAATTCGATTGTTCAAATTCCTCAACTGAAGAATATGGCAGACGGTAAGAAGCCACGTAAAGGAGGAAACAAAGCGTGAGGTCATGATCGCTTTTGAAATACCCGAGGACATCTATGCCGACTATTGCACACCGATGAGGCCAAGTTTGGAAAGGAGAACAAAAATCAGCGCAAGGTGCGATACAGAGGATTGAAAGGAGATGGGCAAGAGAATGAAGGGAGTATGTGTATGTTACTCCAAAGTATATGAAGAAATTCGCACTTAATCCTCCATGCCCAAGAGCTCCATTGGCACTGGCCAAGAAGTCGACCCCACCAAAGATCAAGCGTGGTGAGGATTTTCCAAGAATGGGCCAAGCGCCAAGCCAAGTTGGCAAGACAAGCCAAAGAAGCAGTGAGGAAATTCAATGAAGACTCTGCTGCTGCGCCACTAAGGCCTCTGTCAAGCCTAAGAAATCAATGGCAAAGACGCTCACAAGACAAGACAAGTGCTTCACCAACTGTGCCCTCATGTCCAAGTTCCTAAGCAATGCCCTCACGGCCAGAATATTCAAAAGCCTCACGTCCAATTCCTCATGTTGCTCCTGCTCCTCCAAAGTCCTCAGCTGCTCCGGCAAAGTCCTCAAGACTGTGCATCCGCCACGTGCCAAAGGACTGCAGTATCTCTATTGCCTTCCGGTGTCTCAAATGAAGTTCCTCACCTGCACCAAATTCTTCATCAAGCCCCACTCATTGAAGACAAAGGCAACGGCTGGACGAGGTCCTCGCCAAGTCCAAGAAGAAACAGGTTGCCTTCCAAGTGCCATCTAACGATGAAGCCGATGATGATGAACTTGCGTAAATCATCGAGATGCACAAGAAAGGGCCGCTAGAGCCAAAGGCACACCTGCAAGCATCGCTTTTGGATCCTAAGATGATCCTCGATTACATTGATCTCTCGCACAAGGATCTAGACACCCCTATGCCTGATTTTCATTTGACTCTGGCCAAAGTCACATGCTGACCCATTTCATCATCAAGAGAAATGGAAATTTGAGAAGGCCGCATGCATCAAGAAGGCTCCGCCAGAAAGAGAAGTTCCTCAAGAAAAACGTTGTCAAAATGACAACTGATGAACTCATCAAAATTCAGTCTGAAATCAAAGCCCTCAGCGATGATTTCGATGCTTATTATGCTGATTGGCAAGGTGCCAAAGTCAGGTTTGTTAAAATGACTGAAAAGTTCACCAATGTTGCAGCCCCATCGCAACAAGAAGTTCCTCAAGCTGAAGCCTCTGCTCAGCCAACTGAAGAACATGCCAAAGACCACCGATGACTTTCAGCTGCTAAAGAAAATGCTAGTTCCGTGGCTAATGACTCCATTCCAAATTACCGAAGAAATCGCCAGGCATCCACTAGTGGTGCGCTCAAGAAAATGATGAAGTCGAGCAACCGCATCGGGCCATACCGAGGCAAATCAACCAGATTCCTCAGCTCCTCCTGCGCCTACACCAACTCCTATCCTTCCATCTACATCAGATGTGAAGAAGACCAAGGCTGTAGAGCGAGCTGCTGTGAAGAAAAGGAAAGCATCAACTGCCTCAGATTCTTCAGCTCCAAAGAAAATGAAGCCTATGACCAGCTCGTTTGAGTATCCCATTGATGCTATTCCGATCTCAACCATGCCATCAAAGGACCTTGTTCCTTTTGGTGAAGAATATATGATCCCTAGCGGATCTGATGAACAAAATCATTCAGCTGCTTCGTCAGAGCAGATTGATGAAGAAATTGAAGTGGATGCAATCCCTTCAACGCCAGTTGTTTCCTCGCCAATGCCTCAGTTCACAGCTGAAGAGGCTAGCGTTGAAGAAATTGAAGATGAAGACGTGGATATTGGATGCACTACGCCAGTAATGAATGATGACTTTTGGGAAAGTCTGCACCCCAATTCTCCACTCTTCACCCCACTACAACAAATACCTCAGTCCCCTGCACCAACCGTTCAAATGGACTCTGAAGAAACTCACCCCACCTCGCATATGCATGAAGAAATTCCAGCCACTAGCGCTGAAGAAACTGCTGCTGCTAATCCTTTGAACACGCAGACTGCAAATGAAGAGGAACCAGAAATTACTCAGCCCGAAGAACCTGAGATTGCGATTCCTGAGGTAGTGATGCAACTCACTGACACTCCTCTGCCAAAACCAAAGGATCCATTCTCGCGCAAGCAAAAGTTCAAGGCTGAAGACTTCTTTGGCGAGCATGTTTTCTTCACTGATTACAACCCGTATGATTCTGCTCCCATAAGGAAGAGGCGTTTCTGGATTGCTAGTCAAGCCAATTTCTATTCCTCAGTGCTATTCAACAAAGACAAAGTCCTCGATCATGCACACATTCCTCACGTGGACATGGAATCTCTACCGGGCTTCGAGCCGATCCTCAGTGTTCTTCATGATGCTGGATTGCTAAATTTCTGCACTGACATATGTGATTGGAATGAAGAACTCATTCTTCAATTCTATGCGACGCTGCACATCACAGGAAATTCTGAAGATGTGAACTCATGGGTGCTGGATTGGATGTCGAAAATACTCACTACAAGGCACCAAAGAATCGAATTGCTTCGTGCCCTCCCACTCGGCCCTCCCCTTGAAGGTGCTCGCTATGCCTACAATGAACCCGAAGCTTACAAATCATTACATGCAAGTGCCGATGAAGCCTTTGAAGCCGTGGCAGGCCCCTCGAACCAAATTCCTCGTCAAGGAATTATCAGATGTGCCTCGGACTGTCTATCGCATTCTGACGAAGACAATGAGTCCTATCAAAGGCCACGACTCAAATGATGAAGAAGTCATTGGCATAATGAAGAATATGCTTTTCAATATATTCATGGCGTTCCCGTCAACTTCCATGATTTCTTCATGAGGACTCTGGCGAATATTGCTAAGTCACCATTTGACCTGAAGCCTTATACACCATGGATGATGAGGTTCATCAAGACAAGGTCTTCACTCAATTACAAGGCTGATACTCGGAACCACTGCAGCTACTTGCCTCCGATTGAAGTCCTCAAACGGACATTTTCCTCAGCTGATGACAAAAGGCAAGGCAACTGCTGTGATAGATGAAGGCATTCGTCCATTGGATGGTCAATTTCGCAAGGCTGCATCCTACTCCACCAATGATGACTCTGCCACACATGACTCTACCGCCAACAACTCTGCCAAGCAAAATCCTCAAGCCACAAAGACCTGTGGTGATGACCGATCGTGAGTTACTCCTCGCCTTTCATCAGAAATTTGATCGCAATCATAAATGTGTCAAGCGTCAGTTTGGTTCAATTCTTCACAACATGACCTCAACACACAATGCAGTGAAGAAAAACCAATACTACCTCCATGAAACCTTCAACCGTACCTGGGCTGTTCTGTCTCATGTCTACAGCGAAGAAGATCTGAAGAAAATGGGTCCGAAGGAAGAATTTGACTGGTCTGCACCTCCTCCGAAGAAATTCAAGAAGGTCAAGGTTCCTTCCTTGGTGGCCAGCGCTTATTCTTCATCGTATGACATCGATGAAAATGAAGACTTGGACGACATCTGCGGCAGCCTACTATGACAACCGACCCGACAACGCCGGGCGCCTCCATCAACTTGATATTCTTCGTATGCGTTAGTCCTCGGTTCGATCCTTTTGGTCATTCGATGACAAAGGGGAGAAATTTGAGTTAGTCTTCAAGCGGGTCTATTATATGGGCGTTTTTTCGCTAAGTTACAACTCCCGCTCTCAAAACTTTTATTGGATCGAGTTGTAATCTTAAACCCGATGGTGCTCTGATACTTTTGATGTGTTCCTCTGCATGCTTATTCCTCATTATATATTAATACACGCATGTTGAATCACATCAGTCACCATATTTCATCATGCATTTCAAATTCTTCATATTATATGTCAAATGCGTGTATGAATTACAAGATATAGGGGGAGATCTCCATGATTCAACTCTTCAAATGTGCATTGCCTCAAAAGCAAATTCCTCACTATGCACATCTTCAGGGGGAGTTCTTCTATATCTTGCAATCAAATTCCTCAATATCAGTATTTACACTTCATATGTTTATCCCCGTTGAAAACTTAACCTATATTGTCATCAATCACAAAAAAGGGGGAGATTGTAAGTGCATCTAGTGCCCCTTAGTGATTTTGGTGTATTGAGTCATAGGAAACACCGTACTGTTAAAGGGGGTCGAGGAAATACTAAGTAAAAATTTCCATGTGATGCTCAACTCAAAATCCTACACCTACCAATCCCTTCGAGTGAAGCCATTGGGAATCTCATACAGTTCAGTCAATTTCTTCAAAGGATGTGAGACGAAGTTCTTCCAGTCACTGAGGAATTTGTCTCGACCGAGGAGTTAGGAATTCGCCATGCGGATTGCCTACAGTGAGGATCATGATAGCCCCGAGGAATTTGAGAGTCAAATTTCCGACCGTTCTGTCTTCTTGGCCAGCTGTCCCAAAATATCTTATCCACCTAACGGCCATATCATTGAAGGGCATTTATGTCTTATCATGTCGGGCTGCTCCCTAGGCTATAAATAGCCACCCCCTACAACCACTAGCTGGTTGGCTGCTCCGAGAGAAACTGACACTTGTCATTTGGGAGCATCCCATCCTCCGAGGACTTTGAGCAAAAATCATCGAGTGAGGAAAACCCAAAACCAAACACCTACAAACCCAAAGTGATTGAGCATCACTGAAGAGATTGATCCTGCATGAATCCAACGCTTGTTACCTTTGAAGAATGTGCTTCTTCCAGACGGTTAGGCGTCATGGTCTAGAGCATCCAAGAGGAATTGTGGATCGCCGAGTGACCGCGTCTGTGAAGGTTTGGAAGTCGCCTGAAGACTTACCGCGAGTGATTGGACGAGGTCTGTGTGACCTTAGTTCAAGGAGAATACGGTGAGGACTTGGTGTCCTGAGCTGCATGCTCAGCGATCGGGTGTCCAGGATCGTGTGTCCTCGAGTTTAAATACTCAGCCGCTTCCAACTGCAGACGCATAACCGAGACAGCAGTTGGAACTGGTCTACCAAATCATTGTATTCACCAAGCTTATCGGGTTCTATTTCCTCAACTCTTTCATTTCCTCATTCTTGTCGAGTGTTTGTTCATATCTGTGTTTGAAGACTTTGACTGAGGACTTTCTCTATTTCCTCAGTTCAATTTCTTCAGTATGTTTGTCTTCATCTTGTGTTATCCTGTGATTACGCTTTCTGTACTCTGTGGTTGTCTTCATTTCATCATGATGACCATGCTTGTATTCTGTTATGCTTACTCTTGAGTACTTATTCCGCTGCAAGTAGTTCTTCGCTAAGGAATTTCCTCACCGGCAAATTCCTCAGTGAAGAATTCATAAAAATCGCCTATTCACCCCCCCCCCCTCTAGTCGATATAATGAACTTTCAGGGATTAAAAACAGTTGACCGCACCGAAATATGCAAAAATTCGTATACTTTTTAACCGTGGCCACAATATGGGGTGTAATGCTAATAAAAAGAAGATGGGCTCCAAAAAGATTCTTAAGAATTAGCAAATGGGTTGTACATTATTAGAAATAATGCACATGAGAGCAGTGACTGTTGGATGTCTGTTGGATGTCCATCCAACGGCTGTCGAGCTTCTTCAATCATTGCTTTTCCTGCTCCAGCCGCTCAAACAAGCACCGGCGGGACTGCCTGCTCCCTCCTCCCGCGATCGGCTATGCTGCCGCGCAGGCCTCACCGCCCCATCGTACTCCCTTTGCTGGCCTAGCCATCCCTCTACTCACCCACACCTGTTGTTATTCTCCGGGGACGGCAGACGAACCATTAAACCCTCGTACTCCTCTGCGTGAACAACTGCCGAGTCTTCCCTGGCTCCGTGTCGTTCCCTTCCCAGGCCTCGCCATCGTCCACCGCCCTAGTGCTCTTGGCGCGGCCTGGTCAACATGGTCAATGAACGACATCCATCGGAAGTGGATCAGACGTGGAGAGGCCGACAGCTGGGTCCACGGCCGCACGCAAGGAAATGCCTCCTTATTACGCGCAAAATAACGATTCCTCCACCTCACAGCTAGGACCCACGGGAAGGGCTTCTGTATTTCGTGCAAAAACGCGTTCCCCGCCGATGTGTCAGACCCACCAGCTATAACTTCGCACACAAGGAAGTGCCTCCTTATGACGCACAAAAAATGAATACCCCCTGCTAGCTGGGACCCACCATAGTGGGTGGCTGACTTGTGGGCCTACTAAGTTGACGGGGACAAAGGGCTTTGTCAACTTAGTCAATATGAACGATTCTAGCTCCAGTGACCGTACGATGTCCATCCAACGGCCATAGTGCTTCTTCAACCTCTGGTCTTCTTGCTCCAGCCGCCCAAAGCAGCCGGTCGTGTCACCGCCTGCTCCTGCCTCCCGTGGTCGGGTTGGCTGTGGGAGGCTTCACCGCCCCATACTACTCCCACCGCTGGCCGTGCCATCCCTCCACTCACCAAGCACTTGTTGTTATTTGATACGCCTCCAACGTATCTATAATTTTTGATTGCTCCATTCTATATTATCTTACATTTTGGACATTATTGGGCTTTATTATTCACTTCTATATTATTTTTGGGACTAACCTATTAACCGGAGGCCCAGCCCAGAATTGTTGTTTTTTTGCCTATTTCAGAGTTTCGCAGAAAAAGAATACCAAACGGAATGAAACCTTCGGTAACGTGATTTTCGGAACAAACATGATCCAGAGGACTTGGACCCTATGTCAAGAAATCAAACAGGAAGCCACGAGGTAGGGGGCGCGCCTACCCCTCAGCGCGCCCTCCACCCTCGTGGCCCCACCTTGCTCCAGCGACGCATTCTTCCTCTTATATATACCTACGCACTTCCAAACGATTGGAAACGGAGCCAAAACCTAATTCCACCGTCAAGAACCTTCTCAGACTCCACAAGATCCCATCTTGGGGCCTGTTTTGGCTCACGGAGGGGGCATCGATCACGGAGGGCTTCTACATCAACACCATAGCCTCTCCGATGAAGTGTGAGTAGTTTACCTTAGACCTTGGGTCTATAGTTATTAGCTAGATGGCTTCTTCTCTCTTTTGGATCTCAATACAATGTTCTCCCCTCTCTCGTGGAGATCTATTCGATGTAATCTTCTTTATGTGTGTGTTTGTTGAGACCGATGAATTGTGGGTTTATGATCAAGTTTATCTATGAACAATATTTGAATCTTCTGAATTCTTTTATGTGTGATTGGTTATATTTGCAAGTGTCTTCGAATTATCAGTTTGGTTTGGCCTACTAGATTGATCTTTCTTGCAATGGGAGAAGTTCTTAGCTTTGGGTTCAACCTTGCGGTGTCCTTTCCCAGTGATAGTAGGGGCAGCAAGGCACGTACTGTATTGTTGCCATCGAGGATAACAAGATGGGGTTTTTATCATATTGCATGAATTTATCCCTCTACATCATGTCATGTTGCTTAAAGTGTTACTATGTTCTTATGAACTTAATACTCTAGATGCATGCTGGATAGCGGTCGATGTGTGGAGTAATAGTAGTAGATGCAGGCAGGAGTCGGTCTACTTGTCCCGGACGTGATGCCTATATACATGATCATACCTAGATATTCTCATAACTATGCTCAATACTGTCAATTGATCAACAGTAATTTGTTCACCCACCGTAAATACTTATGCTCTTGAGAGAAGCCACTAGTGAAACCTATGGCCCCCGGGTCTATCTTCCATCATATTAATCTTCCAACACTTAGCTATTTATGTTGCCTTTGATTTTACTTTGCATCTTTATCATAAAAATACCAAAAATATTATCTTATCATATCTATCAGATCTCACTCTCGTAAGTGATCGTGTAGGGATTGACAACCCCTTATCGCGTTGGTTGCAAGGATTTATTTGTTTGTGTAGGTGCAAGGGACTCGTGCGTAGCCTCCTACTGGATTGATACCTTGGTTCTCAAAAACTGAGGGAAATACTTACGCTAGTTTGCTACATCACCATTTCCTCTTCAAGGGAAAACCAACGCAGTGCCCAAGAGGTAGCATTATTCTGCAGGGACAGCAGCCTCACACCGCAGCAGAACCAGTGAACCCTCGTACTCCTCTCCGCGTGGGCATCCACTGTCGCGTCTTCTCCGGCTCCGCGTCATCCCCTTCCTAGGCCTCGCTGTCGTCCACTGCCTTGGTGCTCTCGGCGCGGCGTGGTCAATGTGGTCAACGACCGACTTCCATCGGAAGAGTACTGTACGTGGAGAGGCTGATAGCTGGGTTCATGGCCGCAGCTAGGTCCACGGCCACAGCCCAGCTTTTTTGTGATTTGCCAAGTAAGTCGCTTTGTCAGGCCTGTTGGGCTGCAAATCTTTCAAGATGAGGAGAGCTTGATTCGTCTGGCCGACAAAAAGGCCTATCAGTAATGAGAAATGGGCTGTACATTTTTAAAACACATCAAACCGGCAATTAGTTTCAAATTTCTTTTTTTCATTTCAAGATTTTAAATTGCATTGATTTTTATGCCTGGACAATTTGTTGGATTTTATATTGACATACATTTATTTTTAAAATCAGTTTGAATGTGACTCGAAATTTCAGGATTAAAAAAAGTTCGGACCTTACCGAAATATGCAAAATTTCGTATAATTTTTTAACCGTGGCCATAATATGGGATGTAATGCTAACGAAAAGAATATGGGCTCCAAAAAATACCTTAAGAATTAGCAAATGGGTTGTAAATTATTAGAAATAATGGCAGATGGGTTGTATGTTGTTTTCCATAGATTTGAGGCTTTCCTAAAAAAAAGGTTGACGCACAAGCAGTGACTGCTGGATTTCCATCCAACGGCCGTCGTGCTTCTTCAATCTTCGCTCTTCTGCTCGGCCCGCTCAAACAAGCGCCTTGGACTGCTCGCTCCTCCTCCTCAAGCCGGGTCTTTGCCCGCCAGCCTCAGCCCACCGTACTCCCATCGCTGGCCTAGCCATCCCTCTACTCACCCACACCTGTTGTTATTCTCCGTGACGGCAGACGAACCAAGAAACCTCAGACAATCGTATTCCTCCGCGTGGGAAACAACTGTCGAGTCTTCCCTGGCTCCGTGTCATTCCTTTCCTAGGCCTCGCCGTCGTCCACCGCCCTGGTGCTCTCGGCGCAGCCTGGTCAACGTGGTCAATGACCGACATGCATCTGAAGTGGACTGTATGTTGAGAGGCTGACAGCTGGGTCCACGGCCGCACGCAAGGAAATGCCTCCTTATTACACGCAAAATAATGATTCCTCCACCGACATCCGGGACCCACCGGAAGGGCCTCTCAGATTTCGCGAAAAGCGTTACCGCCACCGACAGCTCGGACCCACCAGCTATATCTTCGCACGCAAGGAAGTGCCTCCTTATTACGCACAAAAATAATGAATACTCCCCGCTAGCTGGGACCCAAAGTATAGTGGCAGGCTGACTTAGGGCCTACTAAGTTGACGGGGACGGAGGGCTTTGTCAACTTAGTCAATATGCATGATTCTAGCTCTAGTGACCGTACGATGTCCATCCAACGGCCGTAGTGCTTCTTCAACCTCTGGTCTTCTTGCTCCACCCGCCCAAACCAGCGCTGGTCATGCCACGTGCTCCTGCCTCCCGTGGCCGGCTGCGACGCGGCGGAGGCCTCACCGCCCCTACTACTCCCACCGCTGGCCAGGCCATCCCTCTACTCACCCACACCCCCTGTTATTTTGTGGCGACGGCAGCCTCACACTTCAACGAACCAGTGAACCCTCATACTCCTCTACGCGTGGGCATCCACTGCCGCGTCTTCCCTTGCTCTGCGTCGTCCCCTTCCTAGGCCTCGTCGTCGTCCACCGCCTTGGTGCTCTCGGCACGGTGTGGTCAATGTGGTCAACGACCGACTTCCATCGGAAGAGTACTGTACGTGGAGAGGCTGACAGCTGGGTCCACGATAGTCGCAAGGAAGTGCCTCCTTATTACGCGCAAAATAATTATTCCTGCACCTGACAGCGGGGACCCACCAGACGGGCCACCATATTTCGCAAAAAAATCGTTTCCCCCCTGACTGCTGGGACCCACCAGCTACATCTTCGCACGCAAGGAAGTGCGTCCGGGCAAAAAAACAATTCGCCCACCTGACTGCTGGGACCCACCAGCTATATCTTTCCATGCAAGGAAGTGCCTGACAGTCGGGACCCACCTGGTCGAAGCATACGTAGCATTGCCATTCTGGTCGCGAACGTGTACATACATAGTGGTCGATGTAGAGCGCGCACGTGTCGTAGTAGAGGCGCGCATGTAGCATGTACACGTACGTACAGCGGCCAGTGTGCAAGAAATAAAATACGGCCACGTACGTACATACGGGCGGGGTCTCGAATGCTTACTCGCGCATACGTACAGCCAGGGCTCATGTACATGGCTGGGTCGGAACGGAGAAACTGCGTCGTCGTCGTATTCATGGGGAGTCAACGGAATGCGTCGTGTTCATCGGGAGGCAACGGAACGCATGGGAGCCAACCGTCTTGGACGGTACAGCCGATGGAAACGAGGCCTGGCGTACCGCAGAATAGAGGAAACGGCCTTGTGTTCGACCGGCCACGTTCGAAACGGGATCATGTTCATCGAGAGGGGTCTGGCGTACCGCAAAACGGAGGAAACGGACCTCCTACGGTTGAAACGGGGGTCCTGTTGATCGGGAGGGGTGTGGCGTACCACAAAACGGAGGAAACGGACTTGTGTTGGAGCGCTACGGTCGAAATGGGGGTCCTGTTCATCGGGAGGGGTTTGGCGTACCGCAAAACGGGACTCCAGGGGATACTGTTCATCTCCACCGTCGACCCCCTCCAGCCTCCACGGGCCACTCTTCATCCACCGTCGACCTCCTCCAGCCTCCACCGCGATCGCTCATCCACGGGCTCCTGCTCATCCAGTCTCCACCGCCGCTACTCCACCGGCCATCGCTCAACCAGCCCTCTCCACGGGCTACTGCTCAACCACCCTCCATGGGCTACTGCTCATCCAACCCTCCACGGGTGGTCCTGTTCATCCAGCCCTCCACGGGTCCTGTTCATCCAGCCCCAACCGGCTCGATCGATCGGGGTCCTGTTCATCCAGAGGCAACACCACAGGGTCCTGTTCATCCACCCCCACCGGGAACTATTCATCCAACCCCCCCCCCCCAGCAATGCTCACTGTTCAACCAGAGGAAACACCATGGGGTCCTATTCATCCACCCCCACCGGGAACTGCTCATCCAAACCCCCAAAGAACGCCGACTGTTCATCCAGAGGCAGCATCGATCGGCTTGATTAGCGGCAGTAGTGAAGGAATCGCCGATCGGGTTCGATTAACGACCATCGATCGATCGCCCGGGTTCAAGAACGGGTAGCCTCTGATGCAATCGCCGGGTTCGATTAGAGCCCAACGCCTCGCTTCGGGTTCGATTAGAGCCCAACGCCGACGCAGCAGCGCCTCCGGTGTCTGAGAGAAACACACGTCGCTCGGCCCCGACCACCCACCATAACGGGAACACCCCGATATTTTCCTCGCCCTTGCTTCTACCACGGTTTATTCCATCATGGACGGCCCAAAGAATGTAATGCAGCTATGTCTCCGGCCCGCCCAGGACAAAAAGCCCATTTTCTGTCATGATTTTTTGTCATAGAAGTAGGAGCCCACCACATCTATGATGATACCGGGTTTTGTCACAATTATCGTCATGGAAGTGTCATAAGTATGATAGGAAAAAAATTCGTTCGGCCCAAAATGTCACGGATGTGTCTTTTTATTGTAGTGTTTATTGGTCCCCTTCGTAATTTGTGTTAAATTTTGACCAAAGATTTAACTCACAAAATGTTAGTGCAGGTCAGCAAAAATTATACGCTGGATGCATATTTGAACATAGTGTTCAATGATATAATTTTTGGTGACATGCATAAACATTTCTTAGTTAAATATTTGGTCAAATTTTGGTACAAATTACAAAGGGGACCAATAAACCAGGATGGAGGTAGTACGCCAATCACACACGGTTCCCAAAATTGGAACCGTGTGCAATGACTTTCATTTTGCCTATTGCGTCAATCACACACGGTTGGCTCTAGCAAATCATTGCCTCCGAAATTCTTTGTGGGACAGAAAACCCTCACCACCCAATTCAAAAAAGAAAAAAGAAAACCATCACCATCCCCACGTCACAAAAACCCTCACCCCGCCTACCACCCCCTCCGGTCCCCATTCACACCTGCACAAGCTCCTCTGCGTTTTTGCATGGCACCGCCTATCACGGCGGCAACCACTTAGCTCGACGCCTGCATCCGCCAGCAGGCTACCGGCAAACCCCACCGTATTTCGCCACTTCCGCTTGCCGCTGCCTATCGCCATCGACTTTCTCGACGCTGCTCGCGGTCGACCCGGCTCTGCTTGGTTGGGGAATCCGCCATACTGAGGTTTCTTTCTCATGGACAACAAGGTAACTAACTTAATGAGATATTATCTCATCTCTTATCCCAGTTCATTGATATGTCTCCAACGTATCTATAATTTATGAAGTATTCATGCCATGTTTACTATTGTTTTATATGATTTTGGTATGATTTGATTAGAACTAACCCGGACTGACGCTGTTTTCAGCAGAACTACCATGGTGTTGTTTTTGTGCAGAAATTAGAGTTCTTGGAATGCGCTGAAATCAACGGAGAATTTTTCTGGAAAATATAAAAAATAATGGAACAAAGAGTTACTGGAGGGGAGTCCCGTGGGCCCCACAAGGGTGGGGGGCGTGCCCACCCCCTGGGGCGCTCCCCTATGCCTCGTGGGCTTCCCATGGGGCCCCTGACTTGTTCTCGACGCCAACCTCTCCTATAAATGCCCAAACCTCCAGAAAATAATCTAGATCGGGAGTTCCGCCGCCGCAAGCCTCTGTAGCCACCAAAAATCAATCGAGACCCTGTTCCGACACCCTGTCGGAGGGGGGATCCATCACCGGTGGCCATCTTCATCATCCCGGTGCTCTCCATGACGAGGAGGGAGTAGTTCACCCTCGGGGCTAAAGGTATATACCTGTAGCTATGTGTTTGATCTCTCTCTCTCTCTCTCTCTCTCTCTCTCTCTCTCGTGTTCTTGATTCGGCACGATCTTGATGTATCGCGAGCTTTGCTATTATAGTTGGATCTTATGATGTTTCTCCCCCTCTACTCTCTTGTAATGGATTGAGTTTTCCCTTTGAAGTTATCTTATCGGATTGAGTCTTTAAGGATTTGAGAACACTTGATGTATGTCTTGCATGTGCTTATCTGTGGTGACAATGGAATATTCACGTGATCTACTTGATGTATGTTTTGGTGAGCAACTTGCAGGTTCAGTGACCTTGTGAACTTATGCATAGGGGTTGCCACACGTTTTCGTCTTGACTCTCTGGTAGAAACTTTGGGGCACTCTTTGAAGTACTTTGTGTTGGTTTGAATAGATGAATCTGAGATTGTGTGATGCATATCGTATAGTCATACCCACGGATACTTGAGGTGACATTGGAGTATCTAGGTGACATTAGGGTTTTGGTTGATTTGTATCTTAAGGTGTTATTCTAGTACGAACTCTAGGATAGATCGAACGGAAAGAATAGCTTCGTGTTATTTTACTATGGACTCTTGAATAGATCGATCAGAAAGGATAACTTTGAGGTGGTTTCGTACCCTACAATAATCTCTTCGTTTGTTCTCTGCTATTAGTGACTTTGGAGTGACTCTTTGTTGCATGTCGAGGGATTGTTATATGATACAATTTTGTTATTATTGTTGAGAGAACTTGCACTAGTGAAAGTATGAACCCTAGGCCTTGTTTCCTAGCATTGCAATACCGTTTACGCTCACTTTTACCACGTGCTACCTTGCTGTTTTTATATTTTCAGATTACAAAAACCTATATCTACCATCCATATTGCACTTGTATCACCATCTCTTCATTAACTAGTGCACCTATACAATTTACCATTGTATTGGGTGTGGTGGGGACACAAGAGACTCTTTGTTATTTGGGTGCCAAGTTGTTTGAGAGAGACCATCTTCATCCTACGCCTCCCACGGATTGATAAACCTTAGGTCATCCACTTGAGGGAAATTTGCTACTATCCTACAAACCTCTGCACTTGGAGGCCCAACAACGTCTACAAGAAGAAGGTTGTGTAGTAGACATCATTCATCTCCCTCCTTTAATCACCCGGCCAAAATCGCCGTGAATTCATTTTTGTTCGAGCTGATTTGAGGGTTTTCTTTCATTCATAGAGTGTACAATGTGCGGACACATCAGGACTTTGCGGCCTCCGCCAGACATTCCATCTCACCGTACCAGACGACTTGAGGATGCGCGTGGTATGTTCAATCTCGCCCTAAATTGGTTGGCATAGCCTTCTTTCCTGAACATATACTAAATATTGCTACATTTGGATAAAAGGTGCCACATGCACCATATACGTCAAAGGGGATTTTCCCCCTCTTCTTTCTATATTAGGAAAATTAATGATGTATTGTTCTTTCGATTACTCACATATTTCCATGACATCATGTTTACCCTATCTGTTTAATTATAGATTTTTGTCCTTCGATTTCAACTGCTATACAGTTCTTTTAATTTGGGCCCATATTTGCATGTTACCATATTTTTTTTAACAATCCTACCATTTTCTGCAGTGCGTCCCTTCCTATGCAACAGAATCTATAGTGCACAATCTTTTCCTTTACATAAATCAAGACTGTAGGGATGTGATACTGAACACAAACCATGGATTTACAATCGTTGCTACTATAAGACTTGATGAACGTGGTGACTCCTATTTTGGCACTGGCCTTTGGAAAGAAATTTCTAAGTTTTATGTACTGAAAGCTGGCACTATAATTGCACTGCACATAAAAGAGCATGTTCATGAGATATATGCTAACTTCCCCGACGATATCATCCGTCCAGACTTTGTTCTAAGTAAGTTTTCTTTTCAAGTATCTGCATGTTGACTTACCCAACAATATCAAATGAATTGTGTAGTATTTAAGCAACCAATTGTTATTCCATTTTCTTACTATATTCCTACCTAATAACTTCTAGTTACCAATACACTTTTCTATTGCCCTGTTTTAACTAAATATTCCATGTACTCCCACTTCTATCAGAAAGCGCCGCTGACAATGAGACTCCAGAGGTGGAGAACGGGGCTGCCAACAAGCATAGGCGGGGCGAGCAAGAACCGCAAGCGACTCCAGCAGGCCTAGACTTCATCAGCAGCCTCCCCGATGATATGTTGACAGTCATCATCTCCCTCCTCCCAATCAAATATAGGGCACGGACAATCGTCCTTTCCCGGCGGTGGCGCCCCCTATGGAGCTCCACCCCTCTCAACCTCATTGACACCCACGAGCTCTGCCATGACTATCGCAAAAGTTTGGGTGCGTTCTCCAAGATCCTCGGCAGTCACCTTGGCCCAACCAGAGGCCTTAGAATGGGCAAGTTCCATTCCAACGGCAAGGACCGAGCCACGCTTGATGAATGGTTCCGATCCCCCGCCCTAGATCAGCTCGAGGAGCTCACTTTTGATGATGGGCATATGCGTCGATGCCAATGTCCGCGCTCCACCTCGCGCCCACGCTGTGCGTCGCCAAGTTCAGGGACTGCCATCCCCCCCCCCCTTAATGACGTGCCCGCTCTTATTCTACCACGACTGAAGCACCTCGAGCTCGTCGTCGTCTGCCTCCCAAACGGTGACATGGAGCGCCTGCTCCATGGTTGTATTGCACTCGAGTACCTTCATCTTCAGGCGATCAAGGGGTTGAGTAGCTTCCACGCCACCTCCTTGACTCTCCGGACTATTTATGTGTGTTGCTGGTGCGGCAAGAAGGCATCACAATATGTGTACCACGGTATGGTCACTGAGGACACACATGCACTTGAGAGATTACTTGTAGTTGATCAAGAAAGTCCAACAAGGATTAATGTCATTTCTACGCCTAAATTGACAGTGGTGGGCTACTTGTTTGACAAATACTCCGAACTTGTTATTGGATCCACACCCGTTCAGGTACAACAACCGCCTTCTACCTCTCCTTCTACAAATTAACATTATTTCTAATTTTTAAGATGTATGTTCTTCTGTCATCCAGAAAATGATTCCGACAAGCTTGACCCCGAAACTGCGCACAGTGAAGGTCTTGGCACTAGAATATATCGGCCCCAACCTGGAGCAAGTTGTCAGTTTCCTAAGATGTTGTCTTTGCCTCGAGAAGCTATATATCGAGGTGATGTTCCTTTCCTGTTAAATGTTAACCATAAGGGAGTTCAATTTGTGACACCTTTTTCCAAGTTTACAATGACAATGTACTATGACTTCTGAAGGAAGTTTTGGAGGATTTCAGTACATACATGTCCCCCCCCCCCATATTGGTTGCTTGATCTATATGGTTACAATCCATAAGCATTTCTCCTTTGGATTCATCTGTACTAGTTTTCTTAGGGAACTTTTCATCCACTCCAACCTCTTGTGAAGAAGGCTACATTTTTCTAGATTGTAATCAAATGCCCATGTTAATCATGTCAGATCGAAGATGGCATGTTAGTGTATTTTACAAATCCTGCAAACCAAATAGGCATGTAGTAGTGTTCAAAACTGCATGTAGGCACTAACACGTTTTCTTCTTTTGCAGATAAGATTAGGCCCAGTGGTGGATAATGTGATACAATATAACAATCACGTCGAATGCCTAGATCTGCATCTCTCAGAAATTACTTTGAACTCCTACCGAGGGACCTTACTGGAGATTATATTCGCCAGGTTCTTTGTTGTCAGAGCAAGGGTGCTGAAGGTAATGAGGTTTGCCCTACATTTATTTTTGCAAAAATGAATGGTTTTTTGATCAGCATCGGCGGCTGCGGCAGAATGGAATAGGCTCCAAAAATGCCGAATTTTACTTTGGAACTTCAGATGGCAGAGTAATCGGAAGTCATTGTGTCAACCCATACATGACTTCTCAGTGGCTGACTCCTTTGCAAAAATTATGAGGTTTTAAAACCAGACTTAGAAGTGGTAATATTAGTTTGAACCTCTCTGATATCCATGTTCAGCGGATCAGTGCGAGGGTCCGCAGCTGATGAGCTGAATTTAATTTCTAATATCAGTTTGAACCTTGTAATCTTCGAATTTGAGACATATAACTCTGGAATTTGAACCTTGTAATATTTCGAGCTTTTGTGGTACTATCATTCAAATGGCATCGTATGGACTCGTATATTGGTAGCACTATTTTGACCTTAATATGCAATGGTCTTAGATTTTATTAACCATTCTCGAATCTGTTTACCTTATCGATCTCATGCACACAATTTGTATAGCTAACTCGACTGCGATCTTTGACATTATTGCACACAGTTGGTTTCTTCAACCGTGTGCCCTGTAGAGCGCAGAATTAATTATCGCACTCGAGTGTCCATCATCACCCTTGTGTGTAACTTTGACCTCATCACCCACGGGTAAACCCACACTTCATTTTTACAAAGCTTTTTGCCAATAAACGCCCACGGTTTGTGTTGGGGAACGCAGTAATTTTAAAAAAATTCCTACGCACACGCAAGATCATGGTGATGGCATAGCAACGAGAGGGGAGAGTGTATGTCCACGTACCCTCGTAGACCCGTAGCGAAGCGTTATAACAACGCGGTTGATGTAGTCGTGACGTCTTCACGATCCGACCGATCCAAGTACCGAACGCACGGCACCTCCGAGTTCAAAGCACACGCTCAGCTCGATGACGATCCCGGACTCGATCCAGCAAAGTGTCGGGATGAGTTCCACAAGACGACGGCGTGGTGGCGATGATGATGCTTCACCGGAGAGGCTTCGCCTAAGCTCCGCAACGATATGACCGAGGTGGAATATGGTGGAGGGGGGCACCGCACACGGCTAAGGAACGATCACGTAGATCAACTTGTGTTGTTGTGCCTAGAGGTGCCCCCTGCCCCCATATATAAAGGAGCAAGGGGGGAGGGGGCGGCCGGCCTAGGAGGGGCGCCAAGGAGTCCTACTCCCACCGGGAGTAGGACTCCTCCTTCCTTGTTGGAGTAGGAGAAGGGGGAAGAGGGGAGAGGAGGAAGGAAAGAGGGCCGCACCCTTGTCCAATTCGGACCAGAGGGGGCTGCGCCTCCTTCCTTCGGCCTCTCTCCTCTATTCCCGTATGGCCCAATAAGGCCCATATACTCCCGGCGAATTCCCGTAACTCTCCGGTACTCCGAAAAATACCGAATCACTCGGAACCTTTCCGAACTCCGAATATAGTCGTCCAATATATCGATCTTTACGTCTCGACCATTTCGAGACTCCTCGTCATGTCCCCGATCTCATCCGGGACTTCGAACTCCTTCGGTACATCAAAACTCATAAACTCATAATATAACTGTCATCGAAACCTTAAGCATGCGGACCCTACGGGTTCGAGAACTATGTAGACATGACCTAGAACTATTCTCGGTCAATAACCAATAGAGGAACCTGGATGTCCATATTGGTTCCTACATATTCTACGAAGATCTTTATCGGTCAAACCGCATAACAACATACGTTGTTCCCTTTGTCATCGGTATGTTACTTGCCCGAGATCCGATCGTCGGTATCCAATACCTAGTTCAATCTCGTTACGGGTAAGTCTCTTTACTCGTTCCGTAATACATCATCTCACAACTAACTTATTAGTTGCAATGCTTGCAAGGCTTATGTGATGTGTATTACCGAGAAGGCCTAGAGATACCTCTCCCACAATCGGAGTGACAAAACCTAATCTCGAAATACGCCAACCCAACATGTACCTTTGGAGACACCTGTAGTACTCCTTTATAATCACCCGATTACGTTGCCAGGACGCTTTGGTAGCACCCAAAGTGTTCCTCCGGTGGCAGGAGTTGCATAATCTCATAGTTACAGGAACATGTATAAGTCATGAAGAAAGCAATAGCAATATACTAAACGATCAAGTGCTAGGCTAACGGAATGGGTCATGTCAATCACACCATTCTCCTAATGATGTGATCCCATTAATCAAATGACAACACATGTCTATGGTTAGGAAACATAACCATCTTTGATTAATGAGCTAGTCAAGTAGAGGCGCACTAGTGACTATATGTTTGTCTATGTATTCACACATGTATTATGTTTCCGGTTAATACAATTCTAGCATGAATAATAAACATTTATCATAATATAAGGAAATAAATAATAACTTTATTATTGCCTCTAGGGCATATTTCCTTGAGTCTCCCACTTGCACTAGAGTCAATAATCTAGATTACATAGTAATGATTCTAACACCCATGGAGTCTTGGTGCTGATCATGTTTTGCTCGTGGAAGAGGCTTAGTCAACGGTGCGCAACATTCAGATCCGTATGTATCTTGCAAATCTCTATGTCTCCCACTTGGACTTGGTCTCGAATGGAATTGAAGCGTCTCTTGATATGCTTGGTCCTCTTGTGAAATCTGGATTCTTTTGCCAAGGCAATTGCACGATCTTGATCAGAGAAGATCTTCATTGGTCCCGATGCACTAGGTATGACACCTAGATCGGAAATGAACTCTTTCATCCAGACTCCTTCATTTCTTTGCCCAAGCAGCTATGTACTCTGCTTCACATGTAGATCCCGCCACGACGCTTTGTTTAGAACTGCACCAACCGACAACTCCACCGTTTAATAAAAACATGTATCCGGTTTGCGATTTAGAATCGTGGGATCGATGTCAAAGTTTGAATCGACATAACCATTTACGACTAGCTCTTTGTCACCTCCATATACGAGAAACATATCCTTAGTCCTTTTCGTGTATTTCGGGATGTTCTTGACCGCTGTCGAGTTGATCCACTCTGGATTACTTTGGTACCTTCTGCCAAGCTTATTGCTAAGCATACGTCAGTCTGGTACACAGCATTGCATACATCATAGAGCCTATGGCTGAAGCATAGGGAACATCTTTCATTTTCTCTCTATCTTCTGCTGTGTGGTCGGGCATTGAGTCCGACTCAATTTCACACCTTGTATGTCTGGTAAAAACCTTTCTTTGCACGATCCATTTTGAACTTCTTCAAAACTTTATCAAGGTATGTGCTTTGTGAAAGTCCAATTAAGCCGCCTTGATCTATCTCTATAGATCTTGATGCCCAATATGTAAGCAGCTTCATCGAGGTCTTTCATTGAAAAACTTTTATTCAAGTATCCTTTTATGCTATCCAGAAATTCTATATCATTTCCAATCAATAATATGTCGTCCACATATAATATCAGAAATGCTACAGAGCTCCCACTCACTTTCTTGTAAATCTGAGGCTTCTCCAAAAGTGCAGATAAAACCATATGCTTTGATCACACTATCAAAGCGTTTATTCCAACTCCGAGAGGCTTGCACTGACCATAAATTGATCATTGGAGCTTGCACACTTTGTTAGCACCCTTTGGATCAACAAAACCTTCTGGTTGCATCATATACAACTCTTCTTCTAGAAATCCATTCAAGAATGCAGTTTTTACATCCATTTGCCAAATTTCATAATCATAAAATGCAGCAATTGCTAACATGATTCGGACAGACTTAAGCATCGCTACGGGTGAGAAAGTCTCATCGTAGTCAACCCCTTGAACTTGTCGAAAACCTTTCGCAACAAGTCGAGCTTTATAGACGATTACATTACCATCGGCCAGTCTTCTTCTTAAAGATCCATTTATTCTCAATAGCTTGCCGATCATCGGGCAAGTCAACCAAAGTCCATACTTTGTTCTCATACATGGATCCCATCTCAGATTTCATGGCTTCCAGCCATTTCGCGAATCTGGGCTCACCATCGCTTCTTCATAGTTTGTAGGTTCGCCATGGTCAAGTAACATGACTTCGAGAATAGGATTACCGTACCACTGCAGTGCGGATCTTACTCTAGTTGACCTACCGCGATTCGGTAGAAACTTGATCTGAAGTTTCATGATCAATATCATTAGCTTCCTCACTTATTGGTGTAGTTGTCACAGGAACCGGTTCTTGTGATGAACTATTTTCCAAAGAAGGGAACAGATATCTGATTATCTCATCAAGTTCTACTTTCCTCCCACTCACTTCTTTCGAGAGAAACTCTTTTTCTAGAAAGGATCCGAATTTAGCAACGAAAATCTTGCCCTCAGATCTGTGATAGAAGGTGTACCCAATAGTCTCTTTTGGGTATCCTATGAAGACATATTTCTCCGATTTAGGTTTGAGCTTATCTGGTTGAAGTTTCTTCACATAAGCATCGCAGCCCCAAACTTTAAGATACGACAACTTTGGTTTCTTGCTAAACCATAGTTCATAAGGTGTCGTTTCAACGGATTTTGATGGTGCCCTATTTAACGTGAATGCGGCCGTCTCTAAAGCATGACCCCAAAACGATAGCGGTAAATCAGTAAGAGACATCATAGATCGCACCATATCTAGTAAAGTACGATTACGACGTTCGGACACACCATTTCGTTGTGGTGTTCGGGGTGGCGTGAGCTTGAAAACTATTCCGCATTGTTTCAAATGCGCACCAAACTCGTAACTCAAATATTCTCCTCCATGATCAGATCATAGAAATTTTATTTTCTTGTTACGATGATTTTCCACTTCACTCTGAAATTCTTTGAACTTTTCAAATGTTTCAGACTTATGTTTCATCAAGTAGATATACCCATATCTGCTCAAATCATCTGTGAAGGTGAGAAAATAACTTGATACCGCCGCGTGCCTCAACATTCATTGGACCACAAACATCGGTATGTATGATTTCCAACAAATCCTTTGCTCGCTCCATAGTTCCGAGAACGGCGTTTTAGTCATCTTGCCCATGAGGCACGGTTCATAAGTACCAAGTGATTCATAATCAAGTGATTCCAAAAGTCCATCAAGATGGAGTTTCTTCATGCGTTTTACAATCGATATGACCCAAGCGGCGATTGCCACAAATAAGTTGCATTATCATTATCAACTCTGTATCTTTTGGTTTCAACATTATGAATATGTGTATTACTACTATCGAGATTCAATAAAAATAGACCACTCTTCAAGGGTGCATGACCATAAAAGATATTATTCATATAAATAGAACAACCATTATTCTCTCGACTTAAATGAATAACCGTCTCGCATCAAACAAGATCCAGATATAATGTTCATGCTTAACGCCGGCACCAAATAACACTTACTTAGGTCTAAAACTAATCTCGATGGTAGATGTAGAGGTAGCGTGCCGACCGCGATCACATCGACTTTGGAACCATTTCCCACGCGATCGTCACCTCGCCCTTAGCCAATCTTCGGCAATCCGTAGTTCCTGTTTCGAGTTGCAAATATTAGCAATGTAACCCGGTATCAAATACCAGGTACTCTGCGAGTATTAGTAAGGTACACATCAATAACATGTATATCACATATACCTTTGTTCACCTTGCCATCCTTCTTATCCGCCAAATACTTGGGGCAGTTCCGCTTCAGGTGTCGATGCGCTTGCGAAGCACTTTTCGATTTCGTGCTTAGGTCCAGACTTGGGTTTCTTCTCTTGAGCAAAGACAACTTGTTTGCTGTTCTTCTTGAAGTTCCTTCTTCTTCCCTTTGCCCTTTTTCTTGAAACTGGTGGTCTTGTTAACCATCAACACTTGATGCTCCTTTTTGATTTCTACCTCCATGGTTTTTAGCATTGCGAAGAGCTCGGAATAGACTTGTCCATCCCTTGCATATTATAGTTCATCACAAAGCTCTTGTAGCTTTGGTGGCGATGATTGAAGAATTCTGTCAATGACACTATCATCGAAGATTAACTCCCGGTTGAATCAAGTGATTATTATACCCGGACATTTTGAGTATGTGTTCCTTGTGAACTATTTTCCTCCATCTTGCAGCTATAGAACTTATTGGAGACTTCATATCTCTCAATCCGGGCATTTGCTTGAAATATTAACTTCAACTCTGGAACATCTCATATGCTCCATGACGTTCAAAACGTCGTTGAAGGCCCGGTTCTAAGCCGTAAAGCATGGCACCTCGAACTATCGAGTAGTCATCGACTTTGCTTTGCTGCGAGAAGTTCTTAACGTCGTCGGTTGCATCAAGACGAACTGGCGCCCAGCGGTGCTTCCAGGACGTAATTCTTACGTGCAGCAATGAGGATAATCCTCGATTACGGACCCGATCCGTGTAATTGCTACCATCATCTTTCAACTTTGCTTTCTCAAGGAACGCATTAAAATTCAACAGAACAACAAAGACGAGCCATCTATCTACTGTAAACATAGACAAGCAAAATACTATCGTGTACTAAGTTCATGATAAATTTAAGTTCATTTAATTATATTACTAAAGAACTCCCACTTAGATAGACATCTCTCTAGTTATCTAAGTGATTACGTGATCCAAATCAACCAAACCATGTCCGATCATCACGTGAGATGGAGTAGTTTCAATGGTGAACATCACTATGTTGATCATATCTACTATATGATTCACGTTCGACCTTTCGGTCTCCGTGTTCCGAGGCCATATCTGTATATGCTAGGCTCGTCAAGTTTGACCTGAGTATTCCGCGTGTGCAACTGTTTTGCACCGTTGTATTTGAACGTAGAGCCTATCACACCCGATCATCACGTGGTGTCTCAAAGACGAAGAACTTTCGCATAGCGGTGCATACCGGGAGAACACTTCTTGATATTTAGTGAGAGATCATCTTATAATGCTACCGTCAATCAAAGCAAAATAAGATGCATAAAGGATAAACATCACATGCAATCAATATAAGTGATATGATATGGCCATCATCATCTTGTGCTTGTGATCTCCATCTCTGAAGCACCGTCGTGATCACCATCGTCACCGACGCGACACCTTGATCTCCATCGTAGCATCGTTGTCGTCTCGCCAACTATTGCTTCTACGACTATCGCTACCGCTTAGTGATAAAGTAAAGCAATTACATGGCGTTTGCATTTCATACAATAAGCGACAACCATATGGCTCCGCCGATTGCCGATAACTCGGTTACAAAACATGATCATCTCATACAATAAAATATAGCATCACGTCTTGACCATATCACATCACAACATGCCCTGTAAAAACAAGTTAGACGTCCTCTACTTTGTTGTTGCAAATTTTTTACGTGGCTGCTACGGGGCTGAGCAAGAACCGTTCTTACCTACGCATCAAAACCACAACGATAGTTTGTCAAGTTGGTGCTGTTTTAACCTTCGCAAGGACCGGGCGTAGCCACACTCGGTTCAACTAAAGTGAGAGGCAGACACCGCCGGTCACCTTTAAGCAACGAGTGCTCGAATCGGTGAAACCAGTCTCGCGTAAGCGTCTGGCGTAATGTCGGTCCGGGCCGCTTCATCTCACAATACCGCCCGAACCAAAGTATGACATGCTTTGGTAAGCGGTATGACTTATATCGCCCACAACTCACTTGTGTTCTACTCGTGCATATGACATCAACGCATAAAACCAGGCTCGTATGCCACTGTTGGGGAACGCAGTAATTTCAAAAATTTCCACGCACACGCAAGATCATGGTGATGGCATAGCAACGAGAGGAGAGTGTATGTCCACGCACCCTCGTGAGACCGTGGCCAGCGTTATAACAACGCGGTTGATGTAGTCAGACGTCTTCACGATCCGACCGATCCAAGTACCGAACGCACGGCACCTCCGAGTTCAGCACACGTTCAGCTCGATGGCGATCCCGGACTCCGATCCAGCAAAGTGTCGGGGATGAGTTCCGTCGACCGCACGGCGTGGTAGCGATGATGATGCTTCACCGGTAGCGAGGCTTCGCCTAAGCTCCGCAACGATATGACCGAGGTGGAATATGGTGGAGGGGGCACCGCACACGCTAAGGAACGATCACGTAGATCAACTTGTGTTGTTGTGCCTAGAGGTGCCCCTGCCCCCATATATAAAGGAGCAAGGGGGAGGCGGCCGGCCTAGGAGGGGCGCCAAGGGGAGTCCTACTCCCACCGGAGTAGGACTCCCTCCTTCCTTGTTGGAGTAGGAGAAGGGGAAAGAGGGGAGAGGAGGAAGGAAAGAGGGGCGCACCCTTGTCCAATTCGGACCAGAGGGGGGCTGCGCGCCTCGTTCCTTTCGGCCTCTCTCCTCTATTTCCGTATGGCCCAATAAGGCCCATATACTCCCCGGCGAATTCCGTAACTCTCCGGTACTCCGAAAAATACCCGAATCACTCGGAACCTTTCCGAACTCCGAATATAGTCGTCCAATATATCGATCTTTACGTCTCGACCATTTCGAGACTCCTCGTCATGTCCCCGATCTCATCCGGGACTCCGAACTCCTTCGGTACATCAAAACTCATAAACTCATAATATAAGCACATCGAAACCTTAAGCGTGCGGACCCTACGGGTTCGAGAACTATGTAGACATGACCTAGAACTATTCTCGGTCAATAACCAATAGCGGAACCTGGATGTCCATATTGGTTCCTACATATTCTACGAAGATCTTTATCGGTCAAACCGCATAACAACATACGTTGTTCCCTTTGTCATCGGTATGTTACTTGCCTGAGATTCGATCGTCGGTATCCAATACCTAGTTCAATCTCGTTACTGGCAAGTCTCTTTACTCGTTCCGTAATACATCATCTCACAACTAACTTATTAGTTGCAATGCTTGCAAGGCTTATGTGATGTGTATTACCGAGAAGCCTAGAGATACCTCTCCGACAATCGGAGTGACAAAACCTAATCTCGAAATACGCCAACCCAACATGTACCTTTGGAGACACTGTAGTACTCCTTTATAATCACCCGATTCACGTGGTGACGTTTGGTAGCACCCAAAGTGTTCCTCCGATGGCAGGAGTTGCATAATCTCATAGTTACAGGAACATGTATAAGTCATGAAGAAAGCAATAGCAATATACTAAGCGATCAAGTGCTAGGCTAACGGAATGGGTCATGTCAATCACACCATTCTCCTAATGATGTGATCCCATTAATCAAATGACAACACATGTCTATGGTTAGGAAACATAACCATCTTTGATTAATGAGCTAGTCAAGTAGAGGCGTACTAGTGACTATATGTTTGTCTATGTATTCACACATGTATTATGTTTCCGGTTAATACAATTCTAGCATGAATAATAAACATTTATCATGATATAAGGAAATAAATAATAACTTTATTATTGCCTCTAGGGCATATTTCCTTCAGTTTGTCCCTCTTCTAGCCGACGCGTGGCCAAACTAGCCGGGCGGGAAGCTTGCGTGGTAGCGCGGGAACAGGCTCATCGACGATACATTTGGCGCCTCTTCGAGCCCACGCATGGTGAAACGAAATGCGTGCGGTGCGGTGTTGTCAAGCGTGCACTGGAATCCTCTGTTATGAATGCCGTGACAAGACGTGACGATTACAGGCCGACTGGCCCCCATTTATTATAGAGGCCATTTAACCCTTGTGTCTCTTCAACCTTTCGATCGCGCCCCACCATTGCAAGAAGCACACCCACCATGACAAATTCTTAGAGGGTATCCTGTGCGGCTCCAATGGCGCTCCGAGCGGCTGCCGACGACGAGCAGCAGTTCACCATGCATGCCGTGGTGGACACCCACAGAAGGTTCACAGAGCTATCGGTGGTGTACACCAACAACCCGGTCAGGTTGGAGCACTCCATCCACATCATGGAGTTGTTGCTTGCCGAGGAGAAGTACAACGTGGTCGGGTTCGACCTCGAGTACACCCGCGCTCGTGCCGGGTCTCGCCCCAACGTCGCTGTCGCCCAGATGTGCCTGCGCAACCACGTCCTCGTCTACCACTACTGCCTGGCCACAAGGCCTTGCGAGCGTTTCACCAGGTTTGTCAATAGCCCCCACTACATGTTCGCTACGGTGGACATCACCAACGATGTAAAGGTGCTCAAGAATTCAGGCATCGCCTGCCAGAATCTTGTCGACATCCAGGGCCAATACAAGATCTGGGGCAGCAAGGAGCATGAGAAGGACTCACTGGTTCACCTCGCCGAGGCGATCATCGACCCCTACTACAAAGACATGAAGGATTCCCGCAACAAGGACAAGCGTGCCTGGCACTCAGCCTGGATGGAGAAACTCGACAAAGCTCACGTCGTGTACGCGGCCAAGGAGGCGTACACGAGCTACGACATGTACAAGCGGATCATTGACATGAGGAAGTGCCTCCTTCCCCAAAACGGCCAGGGATCCAGCCGGAAGCAGAGCAATGGCAAGCGTCATCACAACAATAAGTAGATGATTAGATCCTCGTTTCTCCTAGTTTAGTATGCATGTAATTGCTTACTTTGGTGTGTGGAAATGTTATGTGTGTAGTCACTTGTGTAATTGTATGCTTAATTTGGTTTTGCAATGCTGTATTTTTGAGTATATATGTTGATTCTCTGTAGACAGAGCAAATCACATCGCACATGGACTAAACAATGGAACTCGTCGGTGATGATTTCATCAATCACTGACAATTATACACCAGCAATCGTTTACTCACAACACACACTGCTTGTTAACAGGAATCGTGTGTGTTGTTATCGGTCTTCCCACACATTTTCGATTACAGACCTGTTTGCCGCGTATCACACACATCTTGTTAAGTTGAACCATTTCTGTTCTCTTGGCTCAACGCAAACAGTTCATCCGAGTGAACTATATGCCGTATATCGCACACACCGTCATCTGGCTGCGGTTTCTGTTGTTCCGCCTCATCACAAACAGTTTATCCGAGTGAACTGTATGTCGTATATGGCAAGCGCCTTCATGTGGCTGCCCATTTCTTTTGTTCTGCCTCATCGCAAATAGTTCATTGAACTAAACCGTATGCCCCTCATCGCACACGCAACTAAAATATGAACCGTGTTTGATGTATCCTTCATCGCAAACATTTTGCATCTTTTTTTACGGTTATTTTACATCACCATTTGCGATTAATGCAACGCACACAGTTCGTCAAAGGGTCTCTGATCATAGTGTCGTGTTAGCAGCATCTTGCAGTAGTGAATGGGTCCCTTTCTAGAGAAGGAGTTTTCTCTCGAAAGAAGTGAGTGGGAGGAAAGTAGAACTTGATGAGGTAATTTTACCTTCTCTCGAATTGGAGAGTAGCACATCAGAGAAATCCGTTCGCGTGATACCTACAACAACTAGAGAGGAAACTAATGATGATGATCCTGAAACTTTGGATCAAGTTACTACTGGACTTCGTAGGTCGAACAGAGCACGTTCACCACCAGAGTGGTACGGTAATCTTGTCATGGAAGTCATGTTACTAGACCATGGCGAACCTACGAACTATGAAGACGCTATGATGATCCCAGATGGCTTGAGGCCATGAAATCTGAGAAAGGATCCATGTATGAGAACAAAGTGTGGACTTTGGTGGACTTGCCCTATGATTGGCAAGCCATTGTGAATAAATGGATCTTCAAGAAGAAGACAGACGACGATGGTAATGTCATCATTTACAAAGCTCAACTTGTCGCGAAAGGTTTTCGACAAGTTTAAGGGGTTGACTACGATGAGACCTTCTCACCCGTAGCAATGCTTAAGTCAATCCAAATCATGTTAGCAATTGCCGCATTTTATAATTATGAAATTTGGCAAATGAACGTCAAAACTGCATTCCTTAATGGATTTCTTAAAGAAGAGTTGTATATGATGCAACCAGAAGGTTTTGTCGATCCTAAAGGTGCTAACAAAGTGTGCAAGCTCCAGCGATCCATCTATGGACTCGTGCAAGCATCTCAGAGTTGGAATATATGCTTTGATGAGGTGATCAATGTTGGGGAACGTAGCATGCAATTTCAAAATACTTCCTATGCTCACGCAAGATCTATCTAGGAGATGCATAGCAACGAGAGCGGGAGAGTGTATCCACGTACCCTCGTAGACCTGAAGCGGAAGCGTTTGTTAACGCGGTTGATGTAGTCGAACTTCTTCTTGTTCTGACCGATCAAGCACCAAACATACGACACCTCCGAGTTATGCACACGTTTAGCTCGATGACGTCCCTCGAACTCTTGACCCAGCAAAGTGTCGAGGGAGAGTTCCGTTAGCACGACGGCGTGGTGACGGTAATGGTGAAGTGATCCGCGCAGGGCTTCGCCTAAGCACTACGTGAATATGACCGGAGGCGTAAACTGTGGAGGGGGCGCCGCACACGGCTAACAATGTTTGATGGGTGTTCTAGGCGCCCCCTCCCCACGTATATAAAGTAGGGAGGGGGAGGGAGCCAGCTCTAGGCGCTCCCAAGTAGGAGGAATCCTAATTGGGCTCCTAGTTGGATTCGGCCCCCCTTTCCTTTTACCGGAGGGGGGAGAAGGGAAGAGAGGGGGGAGGAAAGAGGGGGCGCCGTCCCCTCCTCCTAATCTAATTCGGCCTCCTTCCTTGGGGGGGGGGGGCGCCACCCCTTGTGGGCTGGTGTGCCGCCCTCCTATGGCCCATATGGCCCATATCTTCCCCCGGGGGGTTCCGGTAACCCCCCGGTACTCTGATATGTACCCGATACATTCCGGAACACTTCCGATGTCTGAATACTATCATCCAATATATCAATCTTTACCTCTCAACCATTTCGAGACTCCTCGGCATGTTCGTGATCTCATCCGGGACTCCGAAAAACATTCGGCCTCCAAATCACATAACTCATATAATACAAATCGTCATCGAACGTTAAGCGTGCGGACCCTACGGGTTCGAGAACTATGTAGACATGACCGAGACTACTCTTCGGTCAATAACCAATAGAGGAAATTGGATGCTCATATTGGTTCCCACATATTCTACAAAGATCTTTATCGGTCGAACCGTTATGACAACATACGTTATTCCCTTTGTCATCGGTATGTTACTTGCCCGAGATTCGATCGTCGGTATCTTCATACCTAGTTCAATCTCGTTACCGGCAAGTCTCTTTACTCATTTTGTAATACATCATCCCGCAACTAACTCATTAGTCACATTGCTTGCAAGGCTTATTATGATGTGCATTACCGAGAGGGCCCAGAGATACCTCTCCGATACTCGGAGTGACAAATCCTAATCTCGATCTATGCCAACCCAGAAAACACCTTTGGAAATACCTGTAGAGCATATTTATAATCACCTAGTAACGTTGTGACGTTTGATGGCACACAAGGAATTCCTCCGGTATCCGGGAGTTGCATAATCTCATAGTCAAAGGAATATGTATAAGTCATGAAGAAAGCAATAGCAATAAAACTTAACGATCATTATGCTAAGCTAACGGATGGGTCTTGTCCATCACATCATTCTCCTAATGATGTGATCCCGTTCATCAAATGACAACACATGTCTATGGTTAGGAAACTTAACCATCTTTGATTAACGAGCTAGTCTAGTAGAGGCTTACTAGGGACAACATGTTTTGTCTATGTATTCACTCATGTATCAAGTTTCCGGTTAATACAATTCTAGCATGAATAATAAACATTTATCATGATATAAGGAAATATAAATAACAACTTTATTATTGCCTCTAGGGCATATTTCCTTCAACCGAAGCATATGGTTTTATATAGACTTATGCTGAAGTCTGTATTTACAAGAAAGTGAGTCGGAGCTCTGTAGCATTTCTGATATTACATGTGGATGACATATTATTGATTGGAAATGATATGGAATTTCTGTAGCATTTCAATGAAAGACCTCGGTGAAGCTACGTATATATTGGGCATCAAGATCTATAGGGATAGATCGAGACGCTTAATAGGACTTTCACAAAGCACATACCTTGATGAGATTTTGAAAAAGTTCAAAATGGATCAGTCAAAGAAAGGGTTATTGCCTGTGTTGCAAGGTGTGAAGTTGAGTAAGACTCAAAACCCGACCACGACAGAAGATAGAGAGATAATGAAAGTTGTTCCCTATGCCTCAGCCGTTGGTTCTATAAAGTGCACCATGTTGTGTACCAAACCTGTTGTGTACCTTGCCATGAGTTTGGCAAGGGGGTACAATAATGATTCAGGAGTAGATCACTGGACAGTGGTCAAAATTATCCCTAGTTACCTAAGAGGACTAAGGAAATATTTCTCGATTGTGGAGGTAATAAAGAGTTTGTCGTAAAGGGTTACGTTGATGCAAGCTTTGACGCCGATTCGGATGACTCTGAGTCTGAATCTGGATACGTATTGAAAGTGGGAGCAATTAGCTAGAGTAGCTCCATACAGAGCTTTGTAGACATAGAAATTTGCAAAAATACATACGAATCTGAATGTGCCAGACTCGTTGACTAAACTTCTCTCACAAGCAAAACATGATCACTCCTTAATACTCTTTGAGTGTTAATCACATGGCGATGTGAACTAGATTACGACTCTAGTAAACTCTTTGAGTGTTGGTCACATGGCGATGTGAACTATGGGTGTTAAATCACATGGTGATGTGAACTAGATTATTGACTCTAGCGCAAGTGGGAGACTGGAGGAAATATGCCGTAGGGGCAATAATAAAGTTGTTATTTTATATTTCATTATTCATGATAAAGGTTTATTATTCATGCTAGAATTGTATTGATCGGAAACTTAAATACATGTGTGAATACATAAACAAATATCGTGTCCCTAGTAAGCCTCTACTAGACTAGCTCATTGATCAAAGATGGTTAAGGTTTCCTAACCATAGACATGTGTTGTCATTTGATAACGGGATCACATCATTAGGAGAATGATGTGATGGACAAGACCCATCTGTTAGCTTAGCATAATGACCGTTCAGTTTATTGCTATTGCTTTATTCATGTCAAATACATATTCCTTGGACTATGAGATTATGCAACTCCCGGATACCGGAGGAATACCTTGTGTACTATCAAACATGACAACGTAACTGGGTGATCATAAAGACGCTCTACAGGTATCTCCAAAGGTGTTTGTTGAGTTGGCATAGATCGAGATTAGGATTTGTCACCCCGAGTATCGGAGAGGTATCTCTGGGCCCTCTCGGTAATACACATTATAAGCTTGCAAGAAAATGACTAAGGAGTTAGTCAAAAGGTGGTGTATTACGTAACGAGTAAAGAGACTTGCCGGTAACGAGATTGAACTAGGTATGAAGATACCGACGATCGAATCTCGGGCAAGTAACGTACAGATGGACAAAGGGAATTACGTATGTTGTCATAATGGTTCGATTGATAAAGATCTTCGTAGAATATGTAGGAGGCAATTTGGGCATCCAGGTTCCGCTATTGGTTATTGACCGGAGAGGTGTCTCGATTATGTCTACATAGTTCTCGAACCCGTAGGGTCCGCACGCTTAACGTTCGTTGACGATATAGTGTTATATGAGTTATATGTCTTGGTGACCAAATGTTGTTCGGAGTCCCGGATGAGATCACGGACATGACAAGGAGTCTCAAAATGGTCGATAGGTAAAGATTGATATATAGGACGATGGTATTTGGACACCGGAAGTGTTTCGGGACGTACCGGGAAGGAATCGGGTCACCAGAAGGGGTTCCAGGCACCCCCCCCCCCCCCCGGGGCAAGTTATGGGCCTTATGGGCCAAAGAAGGGGACGGACCAGCCCACAAGGGGGCTGGTGCGCCTCCTCCCTTGTTTGGCCAGCCCTAGGGAAGGAAAAGGGGGAGGGCTAGCCCCTCCTGCCTTTCCCTCTCATGGGAGAAAGGAAAGGGGGGGGGGGGCGCCACCCTCCCCTGCCTTTCCCCGCACTCCAAATAAGGAAAAGGGGGCACGGCTTGGGAGGGACCCCAAGTAGGATTCCTACTACTTGGGCGCCTCCTTTGGCTGCTCCTCCCTCCCTCACACCTATATATATGTGGGAGGGGGGTGTCTAGCACACAACAGACAATTGCCTAGCCGTGTGCGGCGCCCCCCTCCACCGTTTGCACCCCCGGTAATATTTTCGTAGTGCTTAGGCGAAGACTTGCGGAGATCACTTCACCATCACTGTCACCACGTCGTCGTGCTGCCGAAACTCATCTACTACATCACCGTCTTGCTGGATCAAGAAGGTGGAGGACGTCACCGAGCTAAACGTGTCCAGAACGCGGAGGTGCCGTACGTTCGGTACTTGATTGGTTGGAGCACGAAGAAGTTCGACTATATCAACCGTGTTGGTAAACGCTTCCGCTTACGGTCTACGAAGGTACGTAGACACACTCTCCCCCTCGTTGCTATGCATCTCCATGGATAGATCATTGCGTGAGCGTAGAATTTTTTTGTTTTCCATGCAACGTTTCCCAACAACTAGGACTAGGGTACAAAAGTTGTCAGGTTTGTGGTATGTGAGTTACCGGGGGGTATTTTTCATCAACGCCCCCCCCCCCCCCCCGATCACCAAACTTGCCAGGACTGGGGTACATAAGTTATCATGTCTGCAACATGTGAGTTACCGTGGGTATACTTCATCACCCCCTTCCTTCCCCACCCCCAAAGCTACCAGGACCGAGGCACATAAGTTATCAAGTCTGCAACATGTGAGTTATCATGCTATTCACATAAGAGTTGTTGGGGGTATATTTCATCAACCCACTCCCCCCCCCCCCCCCGTCGCCCGTCGCCAAAGTTATCAGGACTGGGGTCATAAGTTATCATGTCTGCGACATGTGAGTGCACATAAGTTATCATGTCTGCAATGTGTGAGTTATCATGCTATTCACGCAAAAGTTACCGGGGGATATTTAATCAACCCCCACTCCCCGTGCCAAAGTTATTAGGACCGTCATACATAAGTTATGAGGTTTGTGATGTGTGAGTCACCAACTTAACATGCTATTCACATAAAAGTTACCACGGGGATATTTTATCACCCCCCCCCTGCGCCAAAGTTACCAGGACCGGGTTATATAAGTTCTCAGCTATGCGATGTGTGAGTTACCATGATATTCACACAAAAGTTATCGGGCGTGAAAATTACCACGATGTGATCAACTCGATACGAGTTGGTAACAAAATCATCATGAAACTAGATATCATGATGATTGTAAATGAGTTATCAGACAAATCCAAGAAAATAACTAGAATTTTTTGCATTTTTTTGCTCATATTGCAGGAGAAAGGTTCAAATACCTTGTTACCATTCTTTAGATAAGTAACAGTTGGTGAGATGGCAAGGGTGATCGGTATAAGCACAACACGTGCTAGGTTCGATTCCCACACCCAACACATATTTTTCGCACCCAGATTTTTTGAGATAGAAAAAAGAGAAGGGGACAGCTGGGCCTGGTGTGCGATTTCATTGGGAGAGTGGGCCGGTCACGATCTAATTAGTACACAAGTCAATCCATGTGTGCAGGATTACGACGGTTAAGTCAGGAAAGTGCAACGCAAAATCATCGCAAGGTCGCCAGCCCTGTTCGATCGAGAAATGGACGAGATCCACATCGTTCGGATCTGTTGTGAGTTTCTGATCAGTCAGATTTTAGCTTTGTCGTAGCAAAATACGTGCGATGTGATCTAGAAAGATAACAACAACGAAAAAACTGTGATACAGAAAAATGAATAAAAAATCCAAAGAGAATAAATTGGGCAATGCTGATGAGAAAAACACTAGGAGGCAATCCTAGTAAAATATATTTTTACACTAATACAAATGGTTTGAATGGTAAAAAAGTCAAATAGCTTACTAGCCTCCATTTCGTTTACAGTAACTATAGTTTGAATCTCAATATGTGAATAATATTTTTCTCCCTCCGCAAGTACTTGAATTCGAGTGTTACAATTTTTTTTTTGAGAAAAAACTTGAGTTTTACCCATTTTTTCTTGAGAAAAATTGTGAGTGATATCTGCAACAGAGTAGTGGCCTACTCATGGTAATGAACATAGAACACCTAGCGACAGTCAGAACACAAGGGGCAGTGCAGCTGGTCAGCAGGGGTGGCACATTTAGCTCGTGGACGTCTAGGTTTCGAGTTCGATCCCTGTCGCTGCCTTTTTTGCGATAAACAGAAACCAACTGACAAGACATGGTTCGTGACTGTTGCTAACATCCAGTCGACAGGAACTTAGCTTTCCCATTTTAGAACATACAGTAAACACACACTCTGGCATACATGCACCTATATTCACCTTTGTAAATGCAGGCATATACATCCTACTACTGTACATATAAGCATCTTTAAGACATTGAATCGGTAAATCTTAAGATTGACAACCACCTATATTCACCTTTGTAAACGCAGGCATATACATCCTACTACTGTACATATAAGCATCTTTAAGAGATGGAGTCGGTAAATCTTGAGATTGACAACCACCACAAGATGATTTTTTGAATTCTCACTACAATGTTGACCCATATTGCACTTTAGTATGATAGAATCAGACATTCAACAACGTTCAAATCACAAAAACAGAAACCAACTGACGAGACATTGTTCGTGCCTGTTGCTAACATCCAGTCGGCAGGAAACTTAGCTTTCCCGTTTTAGAAAATACAGTAAACACACACTCTGGCATACATGCACCTATATTCACCTTTGTAAACGCAGGCATATACATCCTACTACTGTACATATAAGCACCTTTAAGAGATTGAGTCGGTAAATCTTGAGATTGACAGCCACCACAAGATGATTTTAGGATTCTCACTACAATGTTGGCCCATATTGCACTTTAGTATGACAGAACTAGACAGTCAACAACATTCAGATCACGAAAACGGACAACTCCAATGTTTGATGTTTGAGAGGGCAGGAAAAGTACATAGTTACAATGTCTCTAAAATACTTTTTTCATGGACTCCCACTTGCATATGTAATGATGGATATTTTTATGTTGAATGTGAAAGTTCACCAAACTTCATGACGACTAATAACATCATGCATGGTCTTTGTGGTGTTGAAAATATGAGGCAATAATAAATGTGTGTTATTTTTTTCATGTTTATATTTTATGTTATAACTGCTATGGTTCTCAAGCCTGCGAAAACAAGAGGTTCAAAGGAAAACTCATGTGCACAGGTAAACTTGTAAAGCTAAAATAAGATTTCAAGTCTTGCCTCTAGAACTAGTCAAGTATTGCGTGATGGTTCTGTTTTCCTGATTATGGGCATAGTTAAGTATAACGATGATGCCGACAAAATTGAGGGCATGATGGTAGTAGAACATTCGTGATGAATTGACCCAAGTTGTATGTTATACTTAGAGATGATTTCGTCACAAGTCTATAGTCCGTAACACGGGAAAGTTAATGTATGCACACTTAGGTCATGAGAGTATCAAGTCACTCCATACTGGACGATGCACTTTGGGGTTGTTCTAGCGTCATCCATAACAGGGTGATCATAATGACAACTTATAGGTTCATCAGAAACCGTATGTTGAGGGACCAGATAGTTCGAAAGTGAGATTTACTCCTCCGACGATTGAGAGATATTTCTAGGGCCCTCTCGGTGTGACGACATCCATCATTATCTGGCCAGACACAACGTGAATTGGTCACGGGGATGCGTGAACACGAGAATGAGAAAACGGAACAAAATTGGTAACGAATAGACAGACATAGTGACAAATGCGTTTGACTCGCGGGGATGTCGATATATCTCACCTCGGGTTTTGTAAAGTATTGTGAAGGAAAAGGAATAGCATACGGCAGCTACAGGTTTACTCTGTAATCATTCGTGTGAGTATATGGGTCAATATGCATGTCCACGGTTTCACTATTGATCATTGATCGAAAGGTTTTTCGGTCATGCCTATATTTCACCGAACTTGCAGGATCACAAGGTTAAGAACCTTTGATCTGTTGAGTATTAGATGAGCTTGGAGCATAGGAGAATATCACCGAATTTTTTTCAGAGATAGCAAAATTTGTTTCAAGAGAGAATCAAAAAGGTTTTGGAAAAGAACTTGATAAAGCCGGATTGGTGGAATTTTTTTGAAGAATGTAATAGTAATATAGGACGGCTCTGGTATTTATCAAGAACCCCCTGAAATTATTCTAAACGCCGTGGATAGCCCAAAATAGGATGAAGCCTATTAGGGGCAGCCACATGGGCCTAGAGGCCCAATGGGGTGCCCCCCAGCCTTGCACCCACAAATGGGAGGCCCTTCCTCCAAGTCGGACTCCCCCTCCCCTCCACCTATAAATACCCAAGGGGGTGCCCCTAGAGACATAATTCTGTGTGCAATCTTGGGTGCCCCTCTCTCTCTGGTTCTCCAAATAATTATGAAATGTCGCAAGGCTTCTCATCCCTACCCTTCTACTCCGGCATTATCGAGCTCTGGGCGGCGAAGCGCTTGTCGTATCACTGGTGCCATACGTGTGGAATCCACAGAAGGATCGTGCCTTCGATTCTTGTTCGAGGGAACTGTTCGTGGGACGGCTCGAGGGACTTCAAGAACGATCTTCACCAACTCTTATTCAGCTGCAACCCGTTGTTGGTATATATCGGATATAACCTTGTGTGTACATCTTCGTAGTGATCCTGGTTTAGTTTTGTTAGATGTTTTTTTGGGTCTTCTACTACGATTCCCAACATGTGAAACTTGGTAAGCGTGAGTTGAGTTGCAGTGTGTTATACAAATCAATCCTTGCCAGTGTATGAATTGAATGTCTGAATATCGTGATTGTAAATTACATGAAATTGCCACTACTTCATCGATACCATCCGTGGTTTCTGTCTCGGTGTATTGGTACCATCTATGTTAGCAGAGTCACCACGTATAAACAATATAAGAGACTACATCTGTTCTAGGGTTTGCTACATAGGAGACGACCATGAGGCAACTAGTTTATCCCCTTGACACACAAGCACCGTCACAGGTTCTCGTGGCCTCCATCAGCTGTTGCAGTGGCGCAAGGATGGGGAACCCTAGATCTGAGTATTCCAGTCCATATTTCGTAAGGATTTTGAGTTCTTCATTGCCAATGAAATTGGGGTTGTGGCGGAGATAGGAATAATGGTTCTTCAACTTTCCCCATGTCTATGTACCTTCTCAGAGTGGCATCGACGATTTAGAGGATGGCATCAATTATCGCGCACTCGGTATGGCATGATTAGTGTATGTTCAAAGGTGCACTCGGTTGCATCTTGAGGTGAATATTTTTCTATGCATGGTTGCACGAGTTGATGTGGATTTTTCCTCGTGTATAATTACATGTTTGCGTGTTAAAAAATGTGTTAGTGGAGATCACCTATCTTTTATCTTTTATATCTAAATAAATAGCTAGCCTCCATTAACATAGTTTTCTCAACATCCAAGCATTGCCACCTACGCATGCAACTGCACGGGAAATGCCAATCATAAGATGCAACCATGCATAGGAAAAGGCTCACCCCAACATGCAAACATGCATGTGAATTTTGATTCTATTGTGCTATTTATATTTGTTAAATATTTTACAACTATACAATAATCAAGCATAATAAATTATATGCATTTTCAGTTTTAGTTGTCATATTATTACTCTAAATATCATTTGAATCTATTTCAAAATATTCCCACAACTCGTGCGGGGTATCATCTAGTTTGGTTATATAGGACGAGTTGTGCCCTTGCCGTTTGCCCAACCTCTGGTCCGGCCGTCTTCCACAACTCAGTGTCATAGAATGACACAAATCAGCTATGCAAACCTTATTTCATTAGCAATTTTCTTAATTTTCTTTCGGCACTTCAAACTGCCGCATTTTTTCATCGTGGTTATCTGTTGACACAAATGGAAATGACCATTGGGCTTATCCATGGTTGAATTTTGCACATAACAATTTCAAAATTACCGTGTGAATTCAGAGAAATGAGACACCAAGAAGTGCATGCATCACCGAATGAAACCATTTGATTTCAAAACCTGAACGATGCTTTCATCATTTAGCTGTATATAATTCAAGATAGCCGAGTCTTCAGTGTGTTCAAGGTCCACGCGGAGTATGTGGTGGTAGCTGAAGCTCTTCAGTGCTCTTCTCCAGCATCTCGAGCACTCTGGTCATGGAAGGCCGGTCCGAAGGGGAGATTTGCACGCACCACAGCCCGACCACCACCATCTTCCTCACCAGCTCGGTAGCCTCGCCATCATCGATCGCGCAAGCGCTTGCGCAGAACTGATCTAAGCCTTCATATAAACACTGGGGGAAATACTTGCTGCTGCTTGTCCCTGAACCAGCAAAATCATCATCGTCGATGTTCCTCCTAGCCCCAGATATCTCAAGAACCATCATGCCGTAGCTGTAGACGTCGGACTTGCTGGTGACTGCCCCTACTCCCCTGGAGAACACCTCAGGCGCGATGTACCCAATCGTCCCCCGAGCTCCGGCGATGGACACCGCAATGGTGCTCTCTTTTTGGGAGCACAGCTTGGCCAGTCCAAAGTCGGAGATCTTAGGCCGGAGCTCCCGGTCCAGGAGGATGTTGTGAGGCTTGATGTCAAAATGCACAATATGCGCGTTGCAACCTCGGTGCAGGTACTCGAGGCCTCGCGCGATGCCGACAGCAATGTCGAACAGCGTCTCCCAGCCTAGTGAGTTGTGCTCAGTGCCTCTCCCAGAAGTGTATCTTTCAAGAGAGCCATTCGGCATGAACTCATAGATGAGTCCCCTTTTCGATCTACCCTGCAAGCAGAATCCCAGCAGTGTGACGACGTTGACATGGGAGGTTCTGCTGATGCTGGCGACCTCAGTCATGAAACCCTCGCCATCGACGTCCCTGTTGTCCTTGAGCATCTTCACGGCAATCTCGCGGCCATCCGGGAGGCTGCCTTTGTAGACCACACCGTTGCCGCCGTGGCCAAGTTTGTGGGAGAAAGATTTCGTCATCCGTTTCACTTGCGAGTAGCTGTACCTCCTCGGCTGTTGCCGCCGCAGGAAGGATTCGATCGTCGGTGTGTCCCTCTTCCAGGGCATGGGAGGAAGTGAGCCATGAAACTTCTTCTTGTAGTACAGAAATGCTCCCAGAAGAAAGAGGCACAGCAGCGCCAATGCACTCAGGGTCCCCGCAAGTATGTATGTTCTAGCCTTCTTCCTCCCTGAGGGAGTCCCTGGTTCAGACGCCGGAGGAGGAGGTAGCAGGGGTGCCATGGACGGCGGCATGCTGGGGATGAAGGCCATGAACTCGTAGCGCAGGTAGCAGCTGGGCCCGTTTAGACGGACACCATCCATGTCGGCGCAGCATCCGGCGAGCCAGACCATGTGCGACGCCAAGCACCGGCTGCACTCCTCGGGGGGCAGGTCCTCTGTGCATTGTGCCAGCCCATGCAGCGTCATGTTCGGTGTGACCTCCTCGGCATCAAAGGCAAACCGAAGCATCGAGGCCGCCGCGGCGGGGAGCATCCGCCCGGCCAGCCTCTGACGCACCGCACCCAGGCTCACTGGATCTGAGAAGTTGTGGGGGTTGGGCACGTCGAACCGCCGCGCCGGTGACGTGTCCGCGGTGCCGAAGAAGGGGGTGTCATCGTAGCGCACGAGGCAGTGCCCGTACCAGAGGACAATGTCCCTGCGGCCTGCGCACCGGGTCCCGGGCAACTCGGCTGCCGCGCCAGCAAGACAGGCAGAGCAGTCGGACCGCTCCGCGTCGACGAAGCACATGGCGAGGCCAAAGACCGTGTCCGCCGCGTCGCTGGCGCCGGTGGTGAAACTGGAGTTCAGGAAGCTGGCGTCTATGGCGGCCATGTGTTGGAGAGAGGCCTGGAGCCGGAGGAGATTGGCCTCGAAGCCAGCGCTACGGTTTGAGGTGGCTGCAGTAGAGGTGGAGCAGTCAGGGCAGGCGTACCTGCCATTGGCCTTGGTCCCGCAGATGTTGGGGAGCTGGGAGAACACTTGTGGGAGGAAGACGACGACGGTGAAGAGGAGGAGGCGCCGATGAGGCGAAGCCATGGTACTGCAACTGCAGAGGATGGCATCCACGTCAGAACTGATGAATCTTGCTTCAAGACTGTAATGCAATGCAAATTATTCATGCAAGGAGAATCACCAAGGGAAAAAATTGGGGACTAGTAGCAGGGAGTCAAGATGAAGTCTTCCCCGCTGGAGAGACTAGGACAGGCACCGGCCGGCAAGAAGCAAGTTGCATGGTGGAACAAGCTGTACTGAGTGCATCAGCCAACGCCACACAAATTCATTTGTCTCTACAGCAGTAGGTCAAAAAGGACAGCTGACTACTCCCTCCGTCCTGAATTATTTGTTGCAGAAATAGATGTATCTAGAACTAAAATATGTCTAGATACATCCATTTCCGCGACAAGTAATTCCGAACAGAGGGAGTACGTAGCAAAGGTCCTATCTACTACTATTCCACCACAAAACCTATCTATACGGCATCTTATTAATAATATCTCTCTCTCTCTCCACATAAGCTAGGTGTATAATTAAAAGTTGGATGGGAAAAAATTTAGGAGCTGTAACGTGGTTGCAGTGATAGTCTCTGAAACTTCAACAAGTGCAAACACAGATGATGTACATCGCACTTAAACTTAGCTAGTGAACTGACATTATAGACCAAAGTAAGAATGAGAACTGAAATAACAACAGTTCTGAAGTCCCGGGATATTTTCAGTTCTATTAATATGAATAGTAACTAATTAATGTGATTATAAGATGATGTAACATAGTAAAATAAAATTTGTCTTAGCTCTGTCGCTATGAGATAAATAAGATATAGAGGAAATAATTTTATCACAACAGCAGATTCCAAGGAGAAAAGCCAGCCACATGCCTGGTCCAAAGTGCAAGTAGAGCTATGCCCTAAACTTATAGAACATAAAAGGAACCCAGCCATAGCACATTTCTCATGGTCAACGTGTAGATGGGGAAGATCCGAAGTGCAGGTAGAGTTACAAAGAAACCTCTCCTGAAACTCGCAAAATGCCAGCCTACAACTTTGTACGTATAAGTTTTCTTTTTGAGGTACAACCTAAGTTATGACACAGAACTGACGTCATGTCAAGTTGTTTATGCAAAAGAAAAGTACGTATTAGCAATGCAACAGGAGTTCATTTTTGATAGTTAGCAGTCCATCACAACCCACACTGGAACCTGGGCCAAAAGATATACACAGATCCTCAGGAATCTGGTGCAGGGAAGCAGTGCAGAGTGAAGTGCAGAAAGATAACTGAGAAGATATCACTGTTATCTTTCATACTGCAGGAACCCTAGTAATTTTTTCAGGTTCTCATTTCTCAGTAGGAACATTCTTCATGTGTATAGTGAAGTCCTAAAAGAAGAGGTGACAGATGCAAAACAAGTCAGCCAACTAAAAAAGGAAAATGAAGTGCCAAAGCTAGATTTGTTTCTTCAAATGTAGATAAACTACTGACAAACCAGTCGCATAGTCAAAGGTTTGCTACTCCATAATAACTCACACAAACAAATGTTAACACCAAATCAAAGTTCTCAACTAATGCAACTAGCCTCATTCATTATGCTATTTTGTAAGAATTTATATTTGAAGTCCTTGACAATATTGCAACTTATAGAAAAATGGCCAACAGACTTCATATCTGATAAAGGGTTATTTCTTTCGATTATATAACAAACAGTAGGATGGATATTTCCCACCAGACAGAAGAATAGAATAGATATGCAACACAATAGATCGAACATGACACAGAAATGAAGACGAACGGGTTCCTCTACCTTGTAAGGTAGTGCAATCGCATCAACTTCTAATAGTTATTTCCATCTTCAATTAATAATTTTATATCTTCATGAAGATCAATAGTTTCATGGGATGCAATTCCAGTGGCGTAATAGGCTTTTTACAAACCTTTGATAGGCATCAGGGCACGAAACTCAGCCCTCCAGACAAAAGCTTGCCAGTGTGGAAAATCAGAACGAGATTTTCCCTCAATATATTTGAAACCATGAAGGCCAACCTTGAATTCGGGTACACCCCTCCTAACAAGGACTAAATTTAAGCAAGACCAGTGGAGAACCAGGTCTTCCACAATGAACGCGATCATGTTTCTTCATCTCTGAATGATTTACATACATGAAGTGCTCCATATCAAAGTCATCACCTTTGCGTTTTGCAACTCTGTGCTGGCTCAGTCAGCATCCAAGCTTGTCTTGTAGAACAACATCACAGTGAACTCTGACAGTAACAGAGAATCACAGATTTCCAGTCACTTTCGAATTCTCAAAACTGAGCTGTTTTCTTTTTGGCTGACCTGTGCTGTTTTGGAAAAGACCACATCTTCTGTCGTATGAGACTAATACGACTAGCACCCTATATGAGCAAAATCAACTTGATTTATTCACTGTAAAAGCTACCAGTAGTCTTTGCAAGAGCACTCACCATTTACAAAGTGATGGTAACGGTTAACATCTCTTATGATGATTTCACGCTGCGAGATCTTTGAAATCAGCTTGATAACAACATGACAGTCCTCGCAAACTCGAAGATTCTTAGTCACAAGAAGCTTTGTCCCAGGAGGTGTACTAATGAGCCCAAACGCAATGGCCAACCTCTCACTGTGGCTTCTCACCATATTCCTCTTTTCATCATCACCCACATTGTGGAAAACTGGCATTGTGTCAGGCACATAGCCAGCATCACTCATGAGACCTTCCAATCTCTCTAACTCTTCATATATATCATCTGATCTAGGATGAGATGCATCCCCAACTAGAAATCCATGAGTTTTCCCTTTCAACTCAATCCAACTGCAAGCGAGGATTTTTTTCAGGCCTCTATTGGTCATTAGCTTTCTCACCCTTGCAGCATTTTCCCATTTCCCAGACTGAGCATAGATATTTGATAGATGGACATAATTACCAGCATCTTCAGGCTCAAGCTCAATCAACTTCTGCAGGGCTAGCTCACCTAGTTCAACATTTTTGTGGATCTTACAACCATTGAGAAGTGCCCCCCATATTCCTGAATCTGGTTTGATAGACATTCCTTTAATAAGATCATATGCTTCCTCAAACCTACCAGTGTGACCAAGAACATCTACAAGGCAAGTGTAATGCTGCACTGTTGGCTTGATGGAGTACACATCAACCATCAGACTAAAGAACTCTTTTGCTTCTTCTACCATCCCTCCATGGTTGCAGGCAGATAAAACCCCAACAAAAGTGATGTTGTCAGGAGTCACTTGAGCATCTCCCCTCATTTTGTTAAACAATTCAAGCACTTCGTCAGCATGGCCATGCATCCCATATCCACATATCATGGCATTCCAAGAAACAAGTTCCCTCTTCATAAGTTGCTCAAAGAGAACACGAGCCACATGAACCCACCCACTCTTGGCATACATGTCCACAAGGGAAGTTTTCAGCTTGTCCTGCCCCCCGAACCCCCTCCTCCAACCAAACCCATGCAGCTCTCTCCCTCTAGGCAGAGCAGCTGCATCAGCCGCCGCTGATATTGTACTCACCAGAGTAGCGATTGTGGGCCCAATACCATTAGAAGCCATGTCGCGGCACAATGAAAGCGCCTCCATGGGTCGCCCGTTCTGCCCATATGCAGCAATCATCGAATTCCACACAACAGCGTCTCTCACCGCGATCCTATCAAACACCGCTCGAGCATCGTCCACACAACCACACTTGGCATACATGTCAACAACACCGGCGCACACAAATACATCCTGGCCCCACCGTGTGCCCGAGACGCGCTCGTGCACCTCCCTCCCTGTCTCCAGGTCCAGGAGCGCGGCGCACGCCTTGAGCACCAGCGGGTACGTGAAGTTATCCGGCTCCACGCCGTGCTCCGCCATCCCTCGGTAGAGCTGCACCGCGGCCTCGCGAGGCCCCTCCCGCGCGTAGGCCCTGATCAGCACATTCCACAGAAACACGTTCCGCTTGGGCATTCCGTCGAACAGGCGGCGCGCGTGCCCAACATGGCCGCAGGCCGCATACAGATCAACTAGCTTGGTGAACAAGATCGTGTCAGGGCCGAGGCCTGAGACTAGGAGCCTGCCATGGAGCTGCCTGCCGGCGCGCAGAGAACCAGCGGCGACGCAGGATTGGAGGATGGAGGTGTAGTGGTGGTAGGTATGAGGGGAAGAAGCGAGGTGGGAGTTGGTGCTTGGAGGTGGTGGTGATGCTGCAATGGCGGTGGTGGGTGGGAGGGTTGTAGCCCTGCCGAGCGAAGAGGAGAGGAGACGACAGAGACGGCGGCGGTGTCCGGCGGGTGACGGCGCGTTTCTTGATTTTGAAAGGATGGAGGGAAGCATTGTGTGGCCGCGGAAGCGGTTAAACTGGGCGTCCCTATGTCTCGCTTATTGCGAGACAGAGGGAAGCTCTAGCGTCGGGGGTGAGCTACGGCCTCGTTTCCTTGTTTATTATTTTTTCATGTTTTTTGATTTCGTTTTTTTACTTCCATTTATACTTCCAAATATTCTTTATTTCAAAAAAAACTTTCAAATATTTTAAATAAATATATTGCAAAAACAAATTTACATAAATATCCAAACAAACAAATTAACCAAGCATTTGAAAAATATTGAATGTGTATCACATGTGTATGAAAATTGTATACAAAAAATAAGCAATGTGCATGAAAAAAGTTGATCGTGAAATCTTAATCAAGCATTTCAATAAAATGTTAAAAAAGTATTTAAAAAATGTTAATCAAGTCTTGAAAAAAATTAAATGAGTATATAATAAATATTGCCCATGTACTAAAAAAAATCTTATATTGTATTCAAAAACTGCTATTTTTATTTGTACACTGTTAATATAGCAATTGAAAATGTTAATTATATATAGAAAAATGTTGACCATCTAATTGAAAAATGTTAATCAAGAATGTTAAAATGATAAATGTGTATAGAAAAATGTTGACCATGTATTAAAAAATGTTAATATTGAATCGGAAAAAAATTTAAATATGTATAGGAAATGTGTTGACAATATATTAAAAAAATTTAATCCCGTATTTGAAAAATGTTAACCAAGCATTTGAAAATGTTTAAACTATGTATAGAAAAAAGGCAGACCGAGTATTCAGATAATGATGATCTTGTATTTGGAATATTCTAGTCAAGCATATGGATTTTTAAAAGTGTCTAAAAAATGTTGACCATGTATTAAAACAATATTACACTTGTATTTGGAAAATGTTAAATATGTATTAGAATAATGAAGAATGAAAACCAAAAGAAAGAAAGAAAAATGAGAGGATAACAGAAATAAAAAAGAAAACAAATAAAAAATAATTCAAAAATAAAACCAAAGAAACAAGTGCAGAAAAGAATTGAAAAACTGTAAAATACAATAAAGAAACAAATAAATTGGAAGCCAATTAAAAAAAACCTGACCATATATTAAAAAAATGTTAAACTTGTATTTGAAAATTGTTAAACATGTATTAGAAATATGTGTTAGATGTATACCCAAAGTGTACAATGTGTATGGAAAAAAAGAAAACATAAATAAATATAACTTTTAAAAAAATTAAGTTGCTCAAATATGTAATCGTGTATATAGAAAATGTTTCTGATATACAAGAAAATGTTGAGCGTGCATTAAAAAAAGTTAAGACGTGTCGAACGAAAAAGAAACCAATGAAAATTCACAAAAAGAGCAGAGAAAAAGAAAGAAAACAAAAGCAAAATAATAAAACACTGAAGAAAACGGTGCAAACAATGAAACCGAGAAAACCAAGAAAGAAACAAAGAAAAGAAAAACGATGAAACCCATGAGAAAAACAAAGAAAGGAACAAAGAAAAGAAAAGAAACAATGAAAACCAAGAAAAAAAACAAAGATAAATGAAAAACCGGTGAGAATCAACAAAGAAACAAAGAAAACAAATGAAAAAACAAAGCAAAGTTGTTAAGGCATATCTCTCTAGATGTAGTTTTGGTGATTGATGACAACATGTTTGCGGACTAATCGTGTGCTTTGAGCATTTCAGAGATTCATCCTTTGGCACGAGACGATTTCTTTCCCCTCGGAGTGTCATTCAAGACGATGTAGCTCTTTCGCTTCTATTTTGGTGGACTAGTTCCGTAGGAGTCACCGTACTATCAAGAGGGGGTCCGCTTTGGTAAGGCTAGGGTGGAATCAACACGTACACATCCCTTTTCACATCCTCTGAGCCTTTCCGCTTCAATGGAGAGCTCTATCCCCTTTCTTCGGGCTTTGTCTGGTCCCAGCGGTAGTGCCGCGGTAGTATCGCTTAGGGGTCATAGGCGGCAGTACCGCTCCGCAGCGGTAGTACCGCCGGTGGGTCCTCAACCGTAGTACCGCTGCGGTACCAGGCCCCTACCGCGTCGATTCGAGGGGGTCGATTCTCGTGTCAGATTGTGCGGTACTCACGGCAATGACGATGGTCTTGGCGGTCAGCTCATGAGCGGTAGTACTGCCTTACCACCGCTGGGCAAGACCGCTTAGGTCCCTCTCTCTCCCGCCTCCAAGCTGCAGCGGTACCACAGGGATCGGTAGTACCATTGCACTGCAGTGTAGTGCCGTTGCCTCCTGCGGTAGTACCGCCCTCTGCGGGGCTATTTTGGGGGGTAACGGTTGAATTGTTTCCCCCCACTATATAAGGAGGTCTTCTTCCCCAAAGTTAACCTACCTCTTCCCCCAAAAGCTCCATTGTTGCTCCAAGCTCCATTTTTCGCCCGATCTCTCTCCCTAGCCAATCAAACTTGTTGATTTGCTCGAGATTGGTTGAGAAGGCCCCGATCTACACTTCCACCAAGAGAAATTTGATTCCCCCCACTAATCCCTAGCGGATCTTATTACTCTTGGGTGTTTGAGCATCCTAGACGGTTGAGGTCACCGCGAAGCCATAGTCCATTGTGGTGAAGCTTCGTGGTGTCGTTGGGAGCCTCCAATTAGGTTGTGGAGATTGCCCCGACCTTGTTTGTAAAGGTCCGGTCGCCGCCTTCAAGGGCACCAATAGTGGAATCACGGCATCTCGCATTGTGTGAGGGCGTGAGGAGAATACGGTGGCCCTAGTGGCTTCTTGGGGAGCATTGTGCCTCCACACCGCTCCAACCGAGACGTACTTCCCTTCAAAAGGAAGGAACTTCGGTAACACATCCTTGTCTTCACTGGCTCCACTCTTGGTTATCTCGTCTCTTTACTTTCGCAAGCTTACTTGTGTTAAATCCCTTGCTTGCTTGTGTGCTTGTTGTCATTGCATCATATAGGTTGCTCACTTAGTTGCATATCTAGACAACCTACTTTGATGCAAAGTTTAAATTGGTAAAGAAAAGCTAAAAATTGTTAGTTGCCTATTCACCCCCCCCCCTCTAGTCAACTATATCGATCCTTTCAATTGGTATCAGAGCCTCGTCTCTTTATTAAGGACTTTACCGTCCGAAGAGTATGGTTGACGTCGTAGACGGTGTGGAGGAGCACTCCGGTGCGAATCCGGTCTCGTCTACGGGAGATGGGGAAACCACGGTCTCTCGTGAGGAATTCAATGTGGCCTTGGACACATTGAAGACCTCCATGACGACCGAGGTTCAAAGCATGTTTAATAAATTCTTAGAAGGGCTCAAACTTTCCACCTCACCGTTTAAAGTGGGTGATCCCACTAACAAGGTGACGGATGCTACCTCCGACAAGGGGGAAGTTACTAGCGAGAAGCTCCTTCTTCTAGTGGTAAAAATGGCACCGGCATCTTTGCCCATGTGGAACCTCCACTTGTTTATGGTGGACCGCTTTCTTCCACTCATTTGAATCATGCCGGCCCGGCCCCTAAGATTGAGAAGAATGTGGAATTTGATTCTTGGGTCTATCGCTTTAAGCGTCATTTAAATCATGTGAACACTAACCTTTGGAGAATCATTGAAGAAGGTTTCTATCCGCATGACCGAAGCAACTTCACTCCTAGAGAAGCCGTGGATAATCAATTCAATGAGAATGCTCTCTTCATCATCCAAGAAGCAATCCCTCCCAAAGATCTTCCTCATCTCCGGCCCTACTCCATGGAGAAAGATGCTTGGCACCAAGTTGTTTCCCTCTACCGGGGAAGTGCAAGCATTCAACGCTCCAACTATGAAGTGGTGCAAGATGAAGCCGATGAGTTTGCAATGAAAGAAGATGAAGAACCTCGTGAGCTCTATCGGAGGGTAACCAAGCTCGCGGTCTCACTCCGAGATCATGGAAGTAAGGACACGGATGACAATTGGATCAAGCGCAAATTCCTCAAGGCAATGATGCCCTACCACAAAGCCATGTCCTCTGTCATTCGTCAAAGACCGGACTTCCACACCTTGTCCTCAAGTGAGGTGCTGGATGAGTTCGTTGCTATGAGCATCTTGAACAAGACCGCCGACAATGCGGTACTACGCTCTCAAAGAGTAAAGAGCCCAACCTTGCTCTAAAGGCCAAGGTTAGTATGGAGGAAGAGGATGAAAAGGAAGAAGAGGAGAGCAACCTCGAAGATACGAAGTATGCCTATCATGAACACATGGCTCTTGCTTCAAGGCAATTTTGGAGCAAGAAGAACTCAAGGCCCAACTTCAACAAGAACAATTCAAGTGGGCGCAAAGGGCAAGCAACGAGTGAGGACTTGCTTTAATTGTGGCAATGTGAGCCACTTTGTTGCGGAGTGCCCTTATGAGAAGAGGGAAGACAATGGTGGCAAGCTCATCCGAAAGGACAAGGCCAAATCTTTCCCCAACAAGAGCAACTTCACCAAGAAGACTCCTCCCAAGGCATTGGTGGTACAAGAAGAGTACAATGAGGATGATGATGATGATGAAGATGGTGAGTCGATAGCCATGGCCTCCGTTGCCATTGCGACGACTCCACGGGTGTCTCTCTTCGACTCACCCAATGAGAGCATCACCACCAAGTGCCTCATGGTTAAAGCCACCAACAAGGTAACCCCCAACATCAATACTACCATCATTAATCATCCTTCTTTTACGGATTGCATTGATGAACATGGGGAGTCTAATGTGGAGGAGAATGAGTTTGAGTCCTTTATGGGTAAACTCAAGGGTAAATCTAAGAAGCACTTTGTTGCTCTCTTGGAACAACTTGGTGAATCCAATGACATGATCGAGGCTCACGAAGATACCATCTCTAAGATGGAGGGGCATAGTCGAGACTATGTCGATGAGATTTCGGATCTTTCCAATGCTCTTGAGGAAGAGTGTGGTCTTCGTTTGGCTCTTGAGGAGTCACACAACGATGATCATGCTAAGTTAAAGAAAGATCTCCATCATGCACTTGTTGTTTCTCGTGTGCTCAATTCCGAGAAAGCCAAACTTGGGGTTGATCTTGCTAGACTCAAGGAGGAGTTTGATATACTTGACAAGGCTCACAAAGTCTTGAAAGGTACTCATGGTAGCCTCAAGGAGTCTCATGATCAACTCCAAATGAAGCTAACCAAGGAGAAAGCCACCTTTCCTCATATGGTGTTAATTGAGAATGCAAATGCTACTAACCCTTGTTGTGAGCACGTGCATCTTGTTGAGGAGAATGCTAAGTTGAAGGAGCAACTTGAGAAAGGCCTTGTGTCATGCATACAAGGTGAGAAGAACCTCAACGACCTTTTGAGCAATCAAAAGGAAGTTATGGCCAAGGAGGGGATTGGGTTCGCACCCAAGCCCAAGGACATGAAGAAGAATGACAAGACCAAACGACCTCCTCCTCTCAAACAAACTTTTGTGAAGGAGGGAGAGGGTGCTTCCAAGGAGAAGAAGAACAATGCGAAGGGTGGTGGTGTCAAGAAGGGCAATGCCACCCCTCCCAACAAAGCCGGCGACTTTAACCCTTCTTATGTGTTATGTCGTGCTAGTGATGGGCATGTTTATGCCAAATTTGTTGGTTCTCCTCATGAGTATATTGAATGGTCTATTTGGGTTCCTAATACCCTTGTTACTAACATCAAAGGACCCATTAAAAAATGGGTACCTAAAACCAAGCATTGATCTCTTGTAGGTGTTTGCTTCCGGTGGGGGATCATGGTTGCTCGATAGTGGAGCTACAAATCATATGACTGGAAGCAAGGACTTGGTGGTGGACGTGCACAAGACTTCATATATGCCCACAAATGTCGAGTGGGGTGATGCCTCGTCTTCTAAGGTATTGGGACTTGGCAAGGTTGTCATTTCTCATGATCTCACGATCGAGAAAGTCATGCTTGTTGAGTCCCTGCATACAATTTACTTTCCGTTCGTCAACTTGCAATCATGGGCTTTGCCACTTTATTTGATATCGATGCCGTGGCCCTCTTGTGGAGCAAGACTCTTAAAGTAGCCTTTGTTGGGCATGTCGAGAATGGTCTATATGTGATTAACTTTTCGGAGCGACCCACTAAGACCGCGACATGCCTAATGGCTAAAGTTGACGTGGGATGGCTTTGGCATCGCCGTTTAGCCCATGTCAATATGAGATCTTTGCAAAGTCTTCTCAAGGGGGACCATGTCCGTGGACTAACGAATGTTAGTTTTGCTAAAGATCGTGCTTGCAATTCTTGTATCGAAGGAAAGCTACATGAGAAGGCTCACCCTCCCACGACTATCATTTACTCGAAGAGGCCTTTGGAGCTCCTTCATTTGGATCTCTTTGGGCCTCCATCCTTTGATAGTCTTGGGGGTAGGAAGTATTGCTTGGTGATTGTGGATGACTATTCAAGATACACTTGGGTGTACTTCTTCAAGAGGAAGAGCGAGACCCAACAAACCGTCATTGGCTTTGCAAATGAAGCCCAACGTCAACACAATGCAAAGATCTTGACTATAATAAGTGAAAACGGCACCGAGTTCAAGAACTACACATTGGATGAGTTTCTTAGTGATGAGGGGATCAAGCATCAATATTCCGCACCATACACACCTCAACAAAATGGTGTAGCGGAGAGGAAGAACCGGACGTTGATGGATGCGGCAAGGACCATGATGGCGGAGTTCAAGTCTCCCTACAACTTTTGGGCCGAAGCCATCAACACCGTGTGTCATGCATCTAACCGTCTCTACCTCCGCAAAGGTTTGAACAAGACTCCATATGAGATACTCACCGGCAACAAGCCCAACCTCAAGTACTTCTGGGTGTTCGGGTGTAAGTGTTTCATTCTCAAGAAAGGTGTCTGTTTGTCTAAATTTGAGGCTAGAGCTTATGAGGGCATATTTGTTGGTTATGCTACAAACTCTCATGCTTACCGTGTTCTCAATAAGTCCACGGGACTTATTAAGGAAACGTGTAATGTGGAGTTTGATGAGAATAACAGGTCCCAAGTGGAGCAAAGAGGTACTTGTGATGTAGGTGATGAAATTCCTCCCCAAGCCATAACAAGAATGGGTGTTGGTCATATCCTACCCATTGAGGAACCCCTTGTGGCTGAAGGAGAAGGACAATGTTCCACTCGAGTGGAACCATCACCAACCCAAGACCCACACGCTTCCGAAGAACATAGTGAAGGCCCTCAACCAAATGAACAAGATCAAGGGCAAGATCACCCTCAAGATGGTGGTGAACCACCACATGATGCCCAAGGTCAAGTTCTCACCACCGAGCAAGTCCAAGATCAAGAGCAAGCTCAAGATAAAGAACAAGCTCAAGACGGCGCTCAAGATGATCAAATTTCATCTCCTCATCTCACTTCCGAGGAGGAATTGGAGCGTCGTGCCGCCAAGATTGCTTCCAAGCTCACCACCAAAGGGCACATCATGGAGAATGTGCTTGGAAGCTTAACTAAGGGGGTAAGCACTCGTAGACAATTAGCAAACTATTGTGAACATCGCGTTTGTCTCTTGTGTGGAACCCCAAAAGGTTTATGAAGCGCTTGAGGATCCGGATTGGCTTAATGCAATGCATGAAGAACTTAACAACTTCGAGCACAACAAGGTGTGGAGATTTGTGCCAAGGCCAACGGGGAACCATAATGTCATTGGGACCAAGTGGATATTCAAAAACAAGCAAGATGCTCATGGAACTATCATTCACAACAAGGCTCGTTTGGTGGCACAAGGCTACTCCCAAGTCGAGGGTATCGACTACGGTGAAACCTTTGCTCCCGTTGCTCGCCTTGATTCCATTCGCATGCTAATTGCCTATGCTTCTCATCATAACTTTAAGTTGCAACAAATGGATGTGAAGAGTGCTTTTCTTAATGGTCCCATTAATGAGTTGGTCTATGTCAAACAACCCCCCGGGTTCGAGGATCCCTACTTCCCGGATCATGTGTATCAACTCGATAAGGCACTCTATGGCCTTAAACAAGCCCCACGTGCGTGGTATGACCACCTTACCGAGTTGTTACAAGATCGTGGATTTGAAGTTGGGATAATCGACCCCACTCTTTTTACTAAGAAGGTCAAAGGGGAGTTGTTTGTGTGCCAACTATATGTTGATGATATTATCTTTGGTTCCCCTAACAAAGCTTTCAATGAGGAATTTGCCACTCTCATGACCTCAAAGTTCAAGATGTCTTCCATGGGAGAGTTGAAGTTCTTCCTCGGGTTCGAAGTGAAGCAAAGAAGAGAATGAACCTTCATCAACCAAGCTAAATACACACAAGACATGCTTAAGAGATTCAAGCTAAATGATGTCAAGCCGGCTTCCACTCCAATGCCCACCAAGTGCCAACATGACATTGATCCCAATGGTAAAGCGGTGGATCAAAAGGTATATCGCTCCATGATTGGCTCCTTGCTTTATCTTTGTGCATCTAGACCGGATATCATGTTGAGTGTGGGAATTTGTGCATGGTTTCAAGCCGCACCTAAGGAAAGCCACTTTGTGGCGGTCAGCGAATCTTCGATATTTGGCTCATACCCCAAACTTTGGCTTATGGTACCCCAGAGGAGCAAACTTCAAGCTTGTAGGATATTCGGACTCCGATTGGGCGGGAGACAAAGTGGATAGGAAGTCCACTTCCGGAGGGTGCCAATTCCTTGGTTGCTCTTTGGTGAGTTGGTCTTCCAAGAAGAAAACTTGTGTATCTCTCTGGTCCACCGAAGCGGAGTATGTGGCGGACGGTAGTTATTGTGCACAACTCTTATGGATGAGGCAAACTTTAAAGGATTACGGTGTCATTTGTGACAAAGTGCCTCTTTGGTGTGACAATGAAAGTGCCATCAAGATTTCTCTCAACCCGGTGCAACACTTCAAGACGAAGCATATTGAGATTCGGTATCACTTCATCCGGGATCATATTATGCGAGGGGAGATCGAGCTCAACTATGTCAACACTCATGATAACCTTGCAGATATTTTCACGAAGCCTTTGGATGAAGCAAGATTTCACGAGTTAAGGCATGAGCTAAATATCATTGATTCGAGCAATGTTGCTTGAACACTTGCACTCCCCACCATACTCAACTTGTTATCTTGTTTAGGTGTAGGCATGGACATAGGGGGAGTTGTTCTCTCAACGAACTCTCCCTCCCCCCATTATGCATAAATTGATCAACTCTTTCACATTAGCCATTTTTATGGTACTTGTGCTTCAAAGACGAGTTTTGGTCATGGGCCCAAGGATAATTCTTCGCGGTGCCATACCAATTGACTCAAACATAGGTGGCTCCGGCCACCGCCCTCTCCTTGGAGAGGTTGTGTCTTGTGGTTGGTCCTTGTTGTCTCTTGCCTTTCTTTCTCTCTGCTTAGTCTTAGTTTCCTCCTCTTGCCGTTTATTTTTCCGTTCCTTTTGACCCAAGCCTTCTTGTATAGTAGTTGCGTCTCGCTGGGCGGTACTACCGCTGGTGGTGCGCGGTACTACCGCTTATGTTGACAAGCGGTACTACCGCCCACGCGAGTGGTACTACCGTTGGGGGGCAGGATCAGGGAGTTATGTCGGGGCAGGGGGAGGTTTCGTCTCTCCCATACCCATTCGCACCGCCCCCTCGTTCCTCTTCTTCTCTCCAGCGTCGCCTTGCCGCGGGAGGGCTCCGGCGGGCCGCCGTCTCCGGGCCATCCCTCTCCATTCCCTTTGGTGGAGTCGATCCCCACCCCGTCCTCTTGCCATGGATGCCGGTATTGCCCCCGTTCCTCCTCTCTTTTTGTCTAGTTCTCAGATCTAGCGTCTTTGGGGCAATAGTGGTTGCATCTCTCAATTTTTGGCTAAATCTCGGCTTGAGTAGTTTGGAGAAGGCGTCTAGACTATGTGGATTAAGTTTTGGTAGGAGTATTTTTGAATTTGGCGGTCCGGTAGTGCCGGATCTGACCACGGCAGTAGGAACCGCCGTTTCCCAGTCTTGATCGGTATTACCGCTCCCACTGGAGCGGTACTGCCGCCTATGGCCAGCGGTACTACCGCTGCTTGCCAGATTCCATCGTTTTCCTACCACTGTTCGATCCATGTTGTTTTGTTTGGAGGTTTATGCTCTTTCTTTCATGTTGGTTCTTCTGTTCATGTGTTTGGTTCCAAGTGATGAACATCCTGAGCAGCAAGTCCGCCGTGTCAACCCTGGACGTGCAACATCAAAGCGCTACCGCACCTCTGAGTCAGCAGGTGCTTCCTCAAGTGCGCCACCTCCGCCTCAACTCCAGAAGAAACCTACCAACAGGCCGAAGCCAAGGGGCAAGACTGTGACTGAGTTGACTGCCAAGGAGTTCTGGGAAAGGCGTCGCCGCAACCCCTATGCGGAAGCCCAAGAACCCAATTTGGTCAACCGCCCGTACTGGAACCGCTTTCAGTTTGCCATATACTTTGATGTGATCAAGGCCAAGAAGAATCTCTTTGTTGATGTTCGCTCCATCGACACGGATGCCATGGAAAAGGATCCTGAGTACTTTGGTCAAGCTATTCAGATGTGTTCTCAGCTAAACATTCTCAGAATCATGCAGTTCAACAAGGACTTTGATGCAGATTTGGTGGCTCAATTCTATGCTACTGTCCATCTTGGAACTGATGAAGAAAGTACTCTGACCTGGATGACAAATGGCAAGTTGCTTTCTGTCAAGTGGAAGGCCTTCATGGAGTTACTTGAGGTGGAAGATCACGGGCTTGAGACTCCTGTCGGCTTTCGCCCTCACCGCAATGCCAACTCCACTCACAAGCAAGCCCTCTGGCCCTACTACACTATGAAGGTTAACCCAGTGACTAAGAAGGAAACCTATGAGTTGTCTACCTTTCTGGACATCCTTCATGGTGTCTTTCGAGAGACCCTCTTCCCTCACATCGGGAATCTGGATATGGTCCACTCCTATCTCGTGGATATGCTTCTCTTCTACCAGCATGAGAAGGAAGCAAACACTGGCGAGTCCCTGGACATTTATCATGTTATGTGGTCTAAACTTCTTACTGCCGTTTCTGAGCGCAAGTGCCCGATCTATGGTCCGTTCATCATGCTGCTCATTGAGAAGGCCTGGGCACGTGTCTATTCCAAGGTTATGCTGGAAACTGGAGAATTGGTTTCTCATGAGATCAAGCATCTGAGGAAGAAGGACAATTGGGGCACCCCAGCCCCTAAATCCGGGGGTCCATCTACTACTGCTGACATGGAGACCGAGGACGGGGCTGAGGCCGATGATGACGATGAGGACTATGAGCCTTCTGGGACAGGGCCCTCTTGGGCAAAGAAGCTCAAGCGCAAGATGAAGAAGCTCTTCTGCATGGAGTCTCATGGTCAGTACATGACTCACGTGGCTGAGAAGAAGGCCAGGGGCATCACAAGGAGCTCATGCGTCAGCTGGGTGCGATCGTTGTCAGTGGGTCTGAGGGCCAGATCACTGAGGAAGAGGAGTGGATTCAGCAGCACTGTCCGTGGACTGATTCCGACACCGAGCAGTTTCCGACTGAGGATGGCAGTGCAGATGACCCTGCCAGGATGTGATGAGAGAGCTCCTCAGTTTGCCTTCACCTGGAGCCGTAGCGTCGCTCTTTGCCCTTTTGGTGTTTGATACGTCTCCAACGTATCTATAATATTTGATTGCTCCATGCTATATTATCTACTGTTTTGGGCAATATTGGGCTTTATTATCCACTTTTATATTATTTTTGGGACTAGCCTATTAACTGGAGGCCCAACCTGCATTTGCTGTTTTATGCCTATTTCAGTGTTTCGAGGAAAAGGAATATCAGACGGAGTCGAAACGGAACGAAATCAACTGGAGAAGTTATTTTTGGAAGGAAAGCCACCGGATAGACTTGGACTCTACGTCAGAAGATACAGGAGCTGTCCATGAGGGTGGGGGACGTGGCCACCCCCCTAGGGCGCGCCCCCTGCCTCATGGGGCCCCCGAAGCTCCACCGACGTACCCCTTGCACCCATATATACCTACGTATCGTAAAACTTCCAGAAAAGAGATTAGATCGGGAGTTCCGCCGCCGCAAAACCTCCAGAGCCACCAAAAACCAATCGAGGCCCTGTTCCGGCACCCTGCCGGAGGGGGGAACCCTCACCGGTGGCCATCTTCATCATCTCGGCGCTCTCCATGACGAGGAGGGAGTAGTTCACCCTCGGGGCTGAGGGTATGTACCAGTAGCTATGTGTTTGATCTCTCTCTCTCTCTCTCTCTCGTGTTCTTGATTGGCACGATCTTGATATATCGCGAGCTTTGCTATTATAGTTGGATCTTATGTTTCTTCTCCCCCTCTACTCTCTTGTAATGAATTGAGTTTTCCTCTTGAAGTAATCTTATCAGATTGAGTCTTTAAAGATTTGAGAACACTTGATGTATGTCTTGCCGTGCGTATCTGTGGTGACAATGGGATATCACGTGATTCACTTGATGTATGTTTTGGTGATCAACTTGCGGGTTCCGCCCATGAACCTATGCATAGGGGTTGGCACACGTTTTCGTCGTGATTCTCTGGTAGAAACTTTGGGCCACTCTTTGAGGTTCTATGTGTTGGTTGAATAGATGAATCTGAGATTGTGCGATGCATATCGTATAATCATACCCACGGATACTTGAGGTGACATTGGAGTATCTAGGTGACATTAGGGTTTTGGTTGATTTGTGTCTTAAGGTGTTATTCTAGTACGAACTCTAGGGCTGTTTGTGACACTTATAGGAATAGCCCAACGGATTGATTGGAAAGAATAACTTTGAGGTGGTTTCGTACCCTACCATAATCTCTTCGTTTGTTCTCCACTATTAGTGACTTTGGAGTGACTCTTTGTTGCATGTTGAGGGATAGTTATATGATCCAACTATGTTATTATTGTTGAGAGAACTTGCACTAGTGAAAGTATGAACCCTAGGCCTTGTTTCTAGCATTGCAATACCGTTTACGCTCACTTTTATCGCTTGTTACCTTGCTGTTTTTATATTTTCAGTTTACAAAAACCTATATCTACCGTCCATATTGCACTTGTATCACCATCTCTTCGCCGAACTAGTGCACCTATACAATTTACCATTGTATTGGGTGTGTTGGGGACACAAGAGACTCTTTGTTATTTGCTTGCAGGGTTGCTTGAGAGAGACCATCTCCATCCTAGTCCTCCCACGGATTGATAAACCTTAGGTCATCCACTTGAGGGAAATTTGCTACTGTCCTACAAACCTCTGCACTTGGAGGCCCAACAACGTCTACAAGAAGAAGGTTGTGTAGTAGATATCAGTGTCTCGATGCCAAAGGGGGAGAGAGCTTAGGGATTTGTGCTTTGTGGTGTCGTCGTTTCTCGTCGTTTCTTTGTAGTGTCGTTGTGTTTTCTCGCCTTTTGCTTTGTTTGCTTTTGTGCCAGTGAGACCTAAGTTACAGACATATGGTGTAAGACATATGCTACCTCATCTTTATCTATGTCTGTCTAGTACTTTGGTATCTTATGAGTTGCTTGTTTATCCTGTTATATTACCTGCTCTCATGTATCCTATGCTTAGGTTGTTGGACTATAAAATATAGGGGGAGTGTTGATCCTAATGTGTGTGTCTTACATTCCAAAGGCACTACTAACTAGGTGCACACATTCAGGGGGAGCCCGTCTATATTTTGTAGTTCTAAGTATCTTTACTTTCATGATATATCCTTGTGCAATCCCTGGTTGTCATCAATCCACCAAAAAGGGGGAGATTGTTAAGGCATATCTCTCTAGATGTAGTTTTGGTGATTGATGACAACATGTTTGCGGACTAATCGTGTGCTTTGAGCATTTAAGAGATTCATCCTTTGGCACGAGACGATTTCTTTCCCCTTGGAGTGTCATTCAAGACGGTGTAGCTCTTTCGCTTCTATTTTGGTGGACTAGTTCCGTAGGAGTCACCGTACTATCAAGAGGGGGTCTGCTTTGGTAAGGCTAGGGTGGAATCAACACGTACACATCCCTTTTCACACCCTCTGAGCCTTTCCGCTTCAATGGGGAGATCTATCCCCATTCTTTGGGCTTTGTCTGGTCCCAGCGATAGTACCGCTTAGGGGTCATAGGAGGCAGTACCGCTCCACAGCGGTAGTACCGCCGGTGGGTCCTCAGCCGTAGTACCGCTGCGGTACCAGGCCCCTACCGCGTCGATTCGAGGGGGTTGATTCTTGTGTCGGATTGTGCGGTACTATGCAGCGGCAGTGCCGCTCATGAGCGGTAGTACCGCCCTACCACTGCAGCAGTACCGCTCGGGTCCCTCTCTCTCCTGCCCTCCAAACTGCACGGCGATCACTGGGAAGCGGTAGTACCGCTGTGCACAGCGGTAGTGCCGTTGCCTCCTGCGGTAGTACCGCCCTCTGCGGGGCTGTTTTGGGGGGTAACGGTTGGATTGTTCCCCCCACTATATAAGGAGGTCTTCTTCCCTAAAGTTGACCTACCTCTTCCCCCAAAAGCTTCATTGTTGCTCCAAGCTCCATTTTTGCCCGATCTCTCTCCCTAGCCAATCAAACTTGTTGATTTGCTCGGGATTGGTTGAGAAGGCCCCGATCTACACTTCCACCAAGAGAAATTTGATTCCCCCCACTAATCCCTAGCGGATCTTGTTACTCTTGGGTGTTTGAGCACCCTAGACGGTTGAGGTCACTGCGGAGCCATAGTCCATTGTGGTGAAGCTTCGTGGTGTCGTTGGGAGCCTCCAATTAAGTTGTGGAGATTGCCCCAACCTTGTTTGTAAAGGTCCGTTTGCCGCCTTCAAGGGCACCAATAGTGGAATCACGGCATCTCGCATTGTGTGAGGGCGTGAGGAGAATACGGTGGCCCTAGTGTCTTCTTGGGGAGCATTGTGCCTCCACACTGCTCCAACGGAGACGTACTTCCCTTCAAAAGGAAGGAACTTTGGTAACACATCCTTGTCTTCATCGGCTCCACTCTTGGTTATCTCGTCCCTTTACTTTTGCAAGCTTACTTGTGTTAAATCCCTTGCTTGCTTGTGTTCTTGTTGTCATTGCATCATATAGGTTGCTCACTTAGTTGCATATCTAGACAACCTACTTTGATGCAAAGTTTAAATTGGTAAAGAAAAGCTAAAAATTGTTAGTTGCTTATTCACCCCCCCCCCCCCCCTCTAGTCAACTATATCGATCCTTTCAAAAGTAAACCATGAAGAAAGTGAAAACAACCAATGAAAAACAAAAAAAAGAGAAGAAAAACAAACAGAAAAGAGAAAAAGGTAAACCCTTGAGGCGATCACTCCGAGCGAGCATCGCATTCTAGCTATAGCGAGTGATCGAAGGAAAAATTAATCGGGTCGGCCCAGAAGGTAAGAAAAACCTTTAGCCAGAGATGCTTAAGGCTCGCGTAAAGCAATTTATAGTCCTGGTGGGTTAAACTTAATGCTATGATTGGGTTTTACCTTAATGAAGCTTTGGTAGTTGCATATGCTTAGTAGAATTATAATCATAATAACATGTGATCCAAGTACGAAAAGTATGTCAGCTTAAACCTCTCCCTCATTAGTATGATAAGTATCACTGTCCTGCCATATTCAATTACCTAGGGACGAACATTTCTCATTGTTCTTCAAAAGCCTTCACTTTATTATTATTTTATTAAAACAACAATTAATTGTTTATTATCTTGCAAAGCTATCTTTTTATTCTCCCAAAGTGGTTTTATTTCTTGTTCTAGGTAAAGCAAATGTTAGTGTGTGTAGAGATGTATCCGTGGTCGATAGAACTTGAGAAAAATATTAATTCTACCTTTAGTTTCTCGTTGGGTTCGACCCTCTTATTTATCCAAAAGGCTACAATTGATCCCCTATACTTGAGGGTTATCAAGTCTTTTTCTGGCGCTGTTGCCGGGGAGCACTAGCGTGGGTTGAATATTCTCATGTGCTTATTCGCTTTATCTCTAAGTAGATTTTATTTTCGGTTCTAAGTTGTGCTCTATCTTTAATTATGCGTATGGAACACGAAACACCAAAAGAATTAGTTATACTTGCTACTCATGGAGATGGCGAACCTCCTAAATCCCTTAATGTTGGTTATGTGTGGAACATTGAATATTTGTTTGATAACCTCGATAAATCCCCGTTCAACATGACAATGGGAAACACTTTGGATCAATGTTAATACATTAGGGATTATCGCTCTACTCAAAAAGGGAAACACTTATGGGATCAAATAAAAATGCTATGCTGATATGCTTGGAATATGTGATCTATATATGATTATACTTGTTGTTCCAAGATGGAGGCTCCACACCTTCCCTTCCAATGTGAAATGATAAGGAAGCATTGGCTTCTTATTCTAGTGGTGTATATGATTACTATGATGTGGAGCAAATAGATGAATTCGTTGCTTTCAAGGGTGCTTATGAAATGGCGTCTTTGCTTGGAAAGTATGATGATGATTTTTACAAATCTAGAAATTTTACCATACTTAAGTATTGCTCTATGATTTTAATGCCTGTGTTAATGATTATATTAAGAAATTCTCCGCTATCCGAGAAGATATTAACATTTTGGGAATGTATGAAAGAAGAAATTGATGAAACTATGAGCTTATTGGATGAAAAAGATGAGGAGGGGCACAAAGAACAAAAGGAGAAAGAGCGGATTAGCTACCCGTGCCCACCTTCTAATGAGAGTAACTCTTTAACTCATACATTGTTTAATTTTGTTTCGTGCTTACCAGTGGATGAATGCCATGTTAATGATTGCTCTGATCCCTTGGATTCATTTAAATTATCTTTTGTGATGAACTTCATGCTTGCTATGCTTACGACCATGATGCCACTATGAATGATGCTTATGGAGATGAAATTGCAATACTTTCCTTATGTTAAGAATGAAATTGTTGCTATTGCACCCATACATGATAGTCCTATTATCTTTTTGAATTCTTCGAGCTACACTATATCAGAAAAGTTTGCTCTTATTGAGAATTATATTGATGGGTTGTGTTTTACCATTGCACATGATGATTCTAATGGATATAATATGCATGTGCTTGCTGCTCCTAATTGCAATTATTATGAAAGAGGAACCTCATCTCCATCTCTCTATGTTTCCAATGTGATAAAAGTGCAAGATATTACCTACGCTATGTATTTGCCTTTACTATGCGTGAATGAATTGTTCTTCTCTTTATGACATGCCAATGCATAGGAAGAGAGTTAGACTTCATTGTTACATGATATATGTTAATTTGTGCTCACAACTAAATTATAAATCATTGTTAATTAAAGTTGGCTTTGATATTCCATGGGACCCTGGTGGATCAATTACTTGAGCACTTTATGCCTAGCTTGATGGTTTTCAGAATGTGCTGCCTGTGAGACAACCCAGAAGTTTTAGAGATTCATTTTCTTCTATTGTGTGCTTATAAAAAAATTCAAAAGCTAAAACATAAAGAGGGAAAACTAAAACTTTTTCAAATAGATAAGCAATTGGGAAGTTATCCATTGAAGAAGTGAGGGTCGACCTTGAACACTTGAGTTCATGCTCATGGAAACAATGTAGAATTTTTTTTGAAAGTTTCTCACAAAAATAATTATCCCATTGTAAAAATCCATTGTATTATAAAAATAATGTGCTAACATTTTTTTTAGGATGTTTACAAGTTTGATATGTGTTGTGCAGAAACGGAAACTTTTGCTGAAGTGTCTGAATTTTCATATTTTACTGGAACATGATAATTTTTTGAAATTTGTACACAATACTCTCATATAAGCTCCCCGATATTTACTAATATTTCAGAATTTTTTGAGTTGTTTAAGTATATGCACCATCTGCATCTTTACAGGTTGTCATGTATTCACATATTGTTGTTCTAGTCTCTTTAATTGCTTATCTTTGCAATTTTGTTGAAGCCACATTGATGTGGGAGTGTTATAATTGTGTTAGCGTACACTAGTTAATGTTGGATTATAATTGTACAATATTTTTACAGCAGAATGTGATGGAATTTGATGTTATTTCTACTAACCCCTTTAATAAAAGTTCGGTTGAGTTTTATGCGGATGAAGTGTTTGAAAATCGAGGAGACATCGATATGAAGGGAATAAGGAGGATCAAGAGTTCAAGCTTGGGGATGCCCAAGGCACCCCAAGTAACTATCCAAGGAGGCTCAAGCATCGAAGCTTGGGAATGCCCTGGAAGGCATCCTTCTTTCTTCCTCGAAAATTATCGATATGTCTCGGGTTTTATTTTGTTTGCATGATATGCATAAATTTTTGGAGCATCGTGTGATTTCCTTATTATTTTACTTATGCACGATGCTGGTATGAGCTAGCCCTTGGTTGATTTACTAGTGGTTGGGACGCCACCATGTGGCGCCGCTTGAGAGAAAGTTATGCGCATGTTTTCATTTTAAAAAAATACAAAAAGTCCTTGCCTCCGTCTAAACACACATCTAGAAAAAAAAATCCTCATCTTCATCTAAAAAAAGAAGTAAAAAAGAAAAATAAATTGCCACCGCAGCCTACCAGCGAGCGTCACTTTGCATAACCCTCTATTTAAAAAATACCAGAGGTCCTCACATCCATCTAAAAAAATACATTTAAAAAATATTCATCACCTTTATCTAAAAAATCCAAAAGATTTCTCACCACGGCCAACCAGCTTACGCCATGTGGCATAGCTGGTTGACCACCCTTCACGCGACGCTTAATGGGTTTAATAGAATGCTTTTTAAACTTCACTTATATCTTTTGATTACGGCTTTATAGAATGCTTCATGTGCTTCACGTATATCTTTTGAAGTTTGGATGCTCGTTTCTCTACATTTGAAGTACTATTATTTGTAGAATGTTCTTTTGCTTCACTTATATTTGCTAGAGCTTAGCCGAGTATTTTGTAGAAAAGATAATAACTCTCTTGCTTCACATATATCTTTTTGAAGAGTTGAATAGAAATTGGTTATTTGCATGGTTAGTCGTAGGTACGTATAGGTGGTATGTAAAAAACTATAAGGCCTTGTAGATCATTGGATATGATGCATTTGATTACTTGCAATTGTTTTGCGATATTGAGATGATAATGCGTGGGTGTATTAGTGAATGATTTTTGTTTAGTAAGAATATTGTTGTTAAGATTTGTGACTCTCTATTCATGAAAGTGTTAGTCTTTGGCATAGTGAGGAAGTTGGAGCATGATTTATCCTTGATTAATAGCCTTTTTGTTGTTTGCACCGGGGGCACGTGATGGTTAATTCTTCCCGACCTCCCCCTAGGGGAATATGAGTTGTGCTTTTCTTCGAGGGCTAATAGGCTTTTGCAATAAGTATTTGAGTTCTTTATGACTAATGTGAGTTTTCGGACTGTAAGCACTTCCACATATCCATATTTTGCTAGCCTCTCTGGTACCGTGCATTACCCAATCCAACCTCTAGACATGGTGCAAACTTCGCCGGTGCAATCAAATCCCGTGAAATGATACCCTATTTCACACATAACCCTTATTATATCCTTCATCAAAACTGTCATCATATCTACCTATTATGGTATTTCCAAAGCCATTTCTGAGATATATTGCCATGCAACTTCCATTGTTACTATTCACAAGACTTGAGCACTCATTGTCATATTGTTTTGCATGAACATATAGAGCTGACATGACATTTTGTGGCAAAGTCACCATTCATCATTGTTATACATGTTACGCTAAATCATTGCACATCCTAGTAAAGTGCCAAAGGCATTCATACGTAGTCATCATATTCAGTTTTGAGCTGTAAGTAAATAGAAATGTGACGGTCATCATTATTAGAGTGCGTCCCTGCCTATGAGGATATGAATTGGAGGAGACTTATGGTTCCCCGAAGAAGAGGTCCATGAGGCCTTTCAAGAAAAAAGAGGCCAAAAGAGCCAATAAAACAAGAAAAAAAGAGAAAACAAAAAAAGATAAAAAGAGATAGGGGCACACTACTATCCTTTTTCCACACTTTTGCTTGAAACTAGCACCATGTATTTCATATAGAGAGTCTCCATGATTTTCACTTTCATATATACTAGTGGAATTTTCTACAATATTAGAACTTGACTTGCATATTTCGATGACGAGCTCCCGCAAATGCTCGAGGTGTTCATGAGCAAGTAAGTTCGATGCACACCCATTTAGTTTCATACATGGAGATTTCATACACTTATAGCTCTAGTGCATCTGTTGCATGACAATCCCTACTCCTCGCATTGACATCGGTTGTAAGGCATCTCCACTACCTAACAATCAGCCTAGTCGGTGCGAGACTATCCTATACATTTTTATCTTCCCTTATTAACCCTCATCGTTATTATTTTTGCCATCCAAAGTGCTAAGTCCTTGGCTCACGCTCAAATATTGTGTGGGATTTGAAGAAGCTGAAGTGGGGAAAAAGTATGATTTAATTGCTTGGTTTGGCACCGGGATGTTCATGGTAGATATCTTTATGTTAGGAATACTGAGCCATGCCATGCTTACAATGACTAAGTGGGTAGGGATAACGTTCTTTAGCATTTTTATTTTGAAAGGCAATGATTGTTTGCTAGTAAGCTTATGTATTATTGTTTTGGTATCAAATTGATAGACTATTGTCTTGAATCACTCGTATCCCAATATTCATACCGCAATTTAATTATTTGATCAACTTTGTGCTAGGTAGCATGCCACATCAACTATTTTTTTTATCATTTACCTACTCGACGACAAGCAAAAATTAAGCTTGGGGTTGTTGATACGTCTTCAGTGTATCTATAATTTTTTATTGTTTCACGCTATTATGATACCACTTTTACATATTTTTTGGTAACAATTCATTTATTTCTATTTGGACTAATCTATTAACCCAGTGCCAAAGGCTAGTTCCTGTTTACTATCGTTTTGGGGTTTTTAGGTGAAACTTCACGGAGCCGGAATGACGTGAAAAATTAAATGGATTTTTGTGGAATATATCTGAATTTTTGGCGCAAGAATCAATGCAAGGGGAGGCCCATGTGCTCCACAAGCCAGGGGCGTCACTACACCCTCAGGGAGCGCCGGGGTGGCTTCTGGCCACCTCGTAAGTCGGTTGGAGTTGTCTGTCCGCCGCAAGGAAGATAATATCGAGAGAAAAATCATGTCAAAATTTAGCTCATTCGGAGTTACAGATCTCCGGATATTTAAGAAACAGGTGGTCGTCCGCAGAAATAGTTTCAAAAATCATAGCAAAAACTAAGAGAGAAACACACACACACACACAGAGAGAGAGAGAGAGAGAGGAGATCCAATCTCAAAGGTCCAGGAGCCATGGCAGCCAAGGACTTGAGGGGAACCCTTCTCCCGTCTAGGGGGAAGTGAAAGTGCAACTATCCCTAGGTGGTTTTGGTAATTCATAACAACATATAGCTCATTGAGCTAATGCTATTCCAAGACAAATATTGCAGGAAAGCTCAATGAATGGCATGGCATGGTTGATGAAAGTGGATCCCTCAAAATATTAAGGACAAAGGATTGGCTCAAGCTCAAAATCTCAAGACTCTACGTTTTACATTTTAGTGATCCAAGATCACATTGAGTCTATAGGAAAAGCCAATACTATCAAGGAGGGATGAGGTGTTGCTTAATGAGCCTCTTGCTTCAAGTGCTTAGTGATATGCTCCAAAACCCTCAACTACTTTCTCACATCCACATATGACCTAAACCCAAAGTCAAAATCGGTCCTAACGATTCTTTCTATCCGGCGCCACCGAGTTCAAATGTCATAGCCACTGCCACAAACCCTAGGCAAATCGGTCTCACCGATAGGGATCTCAGTCTCACCGAGATGGGATTGTAATCTCTCTGTTTCCCTTCGCAACGTTTCGATCTAACCGAAGTGAGCGATCGGTCCCACCGAGATTGCAATGTAAACTCTCTGTTTCCCTTCGGTAACATTTCGGTCTCACCGAAAAGAGCGATTCGGTCCCACCGAGTTTACCTGACCAACTCTCTGGTTAGCTAATTACCAAAATTGGTCTCACCGAGTTTGTGTAATCGGTCTCACCGAGATTACGTTATGCCCTAACCCTAACCATATCGGTCCTACCGAGTTGCATGTCGGTCCCAATCGAAATCACTAACGGTCACTAGGTTTCTTGAATCGGTCCGACCGAGTTTGTTGATTCGGTCCTACCGAGTTTGGTAAATTGTGTGTAGCAGTTAGATTTTGTGTGGAGGCTATATATACCCCTCCACCTCCTCTTCATTCATAGAGAGAGCCATCGAACAAACCTACACTTCCAACTTACCGGTTCGAGAGAGAACCACCTACTCATGTGTTGAGGCCAAGATATTCCATTCCTACCACATGAATCTTGATCTCTAGCCTTCCCCAAGTTGCTTTCCACTCAAATCCTCTTTCCACGGATCCAAATCCTATGAGAGAGAGTTGAGTGTTGGGTAGACTATCATTTGAAGCACAAGAGCAAGGAGTTCATCATCAACACACCATTTGTTACTTCTTGGAGAGTGGTGTCTCCTAGATTGGCTAGGTGTCACTTGGGAGCCTCCGACAAGATTGTGGAGTTGAACCAAGGAGTTTGTAAGGGCAAGGAGATCGCCTACTTCATGAAGATCTACCGCTAGTGAGGCAAGTCCTTCGTGGGCGACGGCCATGGTGGGATAGACAAGGTTGCTTCTTCGTGGACCCTTCGTGGGTGGAGCCCTCCGTGGACTCGTGCAACCGTTACCCTTCGTGGGTTGAAGTCTCCATCAACGTGGATGTACGATAACACCACCTATCGGAACCACGACAAAAACATTCGTGTCTCCAATTGCGTTTGAATCCTCCAAACCCTTCCCTTTACATTCTTGCAAGTTGCATGCTTTAAATTCCGCTGCTCATATACTCTTTGCATGCTTGCTTGAATTGTGCGAAGGTTGCTTGACTTGTGCAAAGATAGCTAAAATCTGCCAAAGTCTAAAATTGGGAAAAGGTTAAGTTTTTAATTGGTCAACTAGTCTAATCACCCCCCTCTAGACATACTTCAAGGTCCTACAAGTGGTACCAGAGCTTTGGTCTCCATTTGCTTTGATTTCCATAGCTTTTGGTGGTCATAGCCTTGGTTTCACAACCTAGGAGAGTATGGCGTCTAGCGAGGGAAATTATCACCGTAGAGGTCCTTACTTTGATGGCACTAATTTTGCTAGTTGGAAGCATAAGGTGAAAATGCATATTCTCAGACATAACCCCGCCGTTTGGGCTATTGTGTGTATTGGCTTGCAAGGTGAATTCTTTGATGGGAGAGAACCGAACCGTGAAGCTAGTGCGGAGGAATTGAAGATGCTGCAATATAATGCTCAAGCTTGTGATATCCTCTTCAATGGCTTGTGCCCCGAAGAATTCAACAAAATCAGCCGTCTTGAGAATGGAAAGGAAATTTGGGATACTTTGATTGATATGCATGAAGGTACCGACCCCGTCAAGGAATCCAAGTTGGATGTGCTCCAAAGTCAGCTTGACAAGTTCAAAATGAAGGATGGTGAAGGTGTCGGTGAAATGTACTCTAGGCTTGCTCTTATCACAAATGAGATTGCCGGCTTAGGAAGTGAAGAGATGACCGATGATTCATCATCCGGAAGATCCTAAGAGCATTGGATGGAAAATATGATACCGTGCACATTGATCCAAATGATGCCAAATTACAAAGATCTCAAGCCAACGGAAGTCATTGGAAGAATTGTTGCTCATGAGATGTCACTTAAGGATAAGAAGAAACTTCACAACAAGTCAAGTGGTGCTTACAAAGCCTCAAGTGAAGCCCCCACATCATCAAGTGAGAAACACACCTTCAATGAAGAATTGAGCTTAATGGTGAAGAACTTCAACAAATTCTACAAGAGTAGAAGCAAAGAAAGAAGCTCCAAGTCAAGGTCTTACAATGACAAAAGATCTTCTAGTCGAGAGCGAAATTGCTACAATTGTGGGAGACAGGACACTATTCCAATGAGTGTACGGCACCCTACAAAAGAAGAGAAGATTCTCCAAAAAGAAGAAGTAGAAGAGAAGAATCACCACCAAGAGAGAGAAGGAGTAGAGATGATCGTTATGAACGAAGACCCTCACGGAGAAGCAAGGACTCAGAAAGGAAGGACAAGTCACCAAATAGCTACACAAAACAAAGACATCAAGCTCATGTTGGTGAATGGGTATCCGGCTCCGACTCCGACAATCACTCCGAGAGAAGCTATCACTCCGACTCCGAATATACCCAAGATGAAGGTGTTGCCGGTCTAGCACTTGTGTCAACCAACTCCTACGACATATTTGATTCACCAAATGAAGGAATTGGAAGATGCTTCATGGCCAAAGGTCCTAAGGTAACACACCCAGTATGTTGATTTTAATAGTGATGAAGATGACTTGTTAGGTGATGATGATTTACTTATTAACAACTCTAGTGATGAATACTATGATGAAACATCAATTAATCATGCTAATCAAGATAAAACGAATGACAATGATAAGGAGAAGATTGAGCTTCTAACTAAAGAACTAAACACTCTTAAGTTAGCTCATGAAACTATCTTCAAGATCATCGAGAACTTTTAAGGGCTCATGAGAAGTTACGCTTTGAAAAGCTCAATCTTGAGCAAGAGCATGAGTTCTTAAAGGCAATCAATGATGATCTCCGTAAGAAAAGTTCTTCTTACATTGCCAAGCGTTTACTCTTATCTACTTACATGCCTCAAGTCAAGTCTAGTAACAAGAACAAGAAAGATTATTCCTCTAGTAGTAACAATAATAATGCTAAATCCAATACTGTTGCTTCTAGTAGTTCTCTTGATTCCACTAATGATTCTCTTAGCCAAGTTACACTTGAGCAAGAAAATAACTTATTGAAGGGAATTATAGAGAAAGGTGTATACAAGAGCCTTGCCGGAGTAAGCAATTCGAGGAAATTATGCGCAAGCAAGGAAGGCACGGAAGAATCAAGGTGTTGGTTTTGAACGAAAGTTCAATGCCAATGGAGTTGAGTGGGAATAAGATCAATACCCCAAGACGAATTTGTTCCTCAACAAGATAAGTATGATCCTACTTCCTTCAAGGGAACACAAGCACAAGATGATCTTCCACCACAAGACCACAATAACAAAGGCAAGGACAGGCTTCAAGAGGAGATTGATGCATTTGAAGAAGCACCTAAGGTCTTGGTCAAGTGGATTCCCAAGACTACGTCAAGTTCTACTTCATCAAGTACAACTACAACTCCAAGGATTCCCATCAAGATGATGTGGATCCCGAAGAAGAAGAACTAGAGTGTTCTTGAGGGTGACTCCGCCAACATTCTTCACTCATATCATTATGGCAAGGACAAGTGCGATCAACTTCCATATCTTGCACTAGTTCAAGGAGTCACAAACCCTCATGTTGGTAAGGCAAGGGACAAGGTAACCTAATGTCTTCATGGACATCATCTTGTGTGTGCATCACTCTATGTCTATGGATATTCTTGTTTGTTCCTTGTGGGACTAACTGATGTAGGTATTGAAAGTGCAACTCACTCCAAAGGATTGCTCCAAATGATCTACATCAACATTGAGCATCCACATCTTCAACACCTACATGAAGTCATCATCGACAAAACCCAAGGTTAGTTCATCCCTCTAAGGGGGATCTCACATCTAGGGGAGCTTAACTCTAAGAATTGAGTCAAAGCAACTCTAATGATGTGAACACATCAATGCATTATGTAAAAGTGGTAACCCCACTTGAGCTTAAATGATGAGTATGACCTATGATCAAATGTTCTCATTTGACTCCTAAGTCAATATACTCATATATAGATGACCTAGTCATCGCCAATTGTTTGATAGATGCTAGAATTGTTTGTGCATGCTTTGTCACATATTTCATTTGTCATTTTATTGTGTGAGCATGTTGGTTGCATATTTTACTCATTCGAGGACATCCACTTGTTGTTTTGATTGATTGGACTCTTTTTTCTTTGGCCAAGTGGATGGACAAGAATGCCTAAGAACCTTCTCTAGCTATCTATGCTTTTCTCGTCTCAAACTCTATTCATGCTACATCACAAAATTTGATCAACTCAGATTTGAACCACTCTATGTGAGGAGCACTCGGAGTCCCCGATTCTTCATAGACTTAAACTTCCAAAACTTCTTTGTGCTTTTCGGTCTGACCGATTCCTCCATTTCGGTCACACCAAGATCATTAAGTCGATCTAGGTTTTCATCTCGGTGCAACCGATTTGAACTTTTCGGTCACACCGAGTTGTTGTAACTGTCCACAGTTATGCATCTCGGTGCCACCGAGTTGTTCCACTTGGTCACACCGACAGGGTCGGGCTATATATACTCACCGCAAAAATTTGGAAAACTTTCTCCAAACCTCTTCGCCACAAGCATAGCTCGCTCTGCCTTCTAGGTCTCCGGATCGTCGACTGGCCGCCACCGCCTCTGTCAGCTGGTCTCCGCCGCCGTCAACGGATTTCATCTCCGCCGTTGCCGCCAGTGGCGAGTTCATTGCCGAACTAGGGTATGAACTCGATCACAAGGTCTATCCTCGTCGATTCTCAAAGACATTGTGTTCATTATGATTCTTGTCACGATTGAAACACCTCTATCCGGTCAAAACAATCCTTAGAATAGATGCGATTTGAAAATTTAGGGTTAGGTTTACGCGAAACCATCTCGGACCCACCAAGTTGAAAACTTCGATCCCACCGATTCGCTAACGCCATTGCACTAGTAACTCTCGGCCCGACCGAGATTTGCTAATCGGTGTGACCGATTTTAGAACTTTGTGAAACCCTAGCGATCTCGGTGCCACGAATCGTGACTCGGTCTGACCGAGTTCACTAGTTTAGGTTCCAAAACTGCTTCGGTATCACCGAGTTTGAAAATTGGTTGATCCTAAATGCTTTCTATGGAAAACTAAAACTAAGTTTTTGAATCATTCTTTTGCAAAAATCTCTGCATTTGTGATGCTCATCCACTCTATCTCATCTATAACTATTCACAGGGTCAGCAGTCAGGGTTTGCAGCATGTCAGACCAAAGTGACAGCCAAAACAAGTCAGAAGAGCAAATTCAGATGAGTGAGGGCACTAGTCCCTCTAGCAGCTCAGATGAGGGAAGCAGAAGCATTCCCAGCAATTTGCCCAAAGCTGCCACCAGGACAAGGAAGAAGAGAACCTCAGAATCTGAGGATGAGGATTATGAGGCAATAGAAGATGAGGCCATTTCAAAGAAGAAAGTGCTCAAGAAGGAGTATAGCTCAGCTGCAGTTAAGCCATGGATGAAGATAAAAAGGCCAGCAGGAAGACAACCCATGTCTAAAGCCAGAGCCTCCACTCAAGCATCTTTGGAATCCCAACCCAAAGAGCCTGCTGCAGAGAAAATGAAGGAAAGGGTCAAGAAGACCATGGCCAGAGTGATTGGAAAGCCTTCCATGATGGAAGAAGAAGAGGTTGCTGCACCAGCACCCAAGGTACAGAAGCTGATGAGTGATGCTATAAAGTCAGGGGTTGCAACATCAAAGCCCAAAGAAGCACCCAAAGCAGCCTCCAAGCCCAAGAGTGCACCTAAGAGGAATACCAGGAGTATACCAGCTGCTGAGAAGAACAAGGCCCCAGTGCATGAAGTTGCTGCTGAGGAAGATGATGAAAGACAAGTCCTGAGGAAGCTCAAACCAAGATTCCAGACCACAACGATGCTCATCTTGTGGCTGAGAACATGAAGATCAGGAGAGACTCAGGGTTGAGGCTATGAAGAGAGTCAGATCCATATGCCACCAGGAGAAGGACTGCTGTTGATTACAGGTTCCACACAAAGGAACAACAGGATTTCTATGAGACAATCTTGTTGGACAAGAAGCCTATAGTGTGTGATATGAGGTGGGTCGACTGGACCTACATGAAGGAGGATGAAGAACATTATCCTGGAGTGTATGACAGCTTCAGTGCGTGTGGAGTTGCAGACTTTGTTGGGCAGAAGCTCACAAACTGGAATGATGAGCTCATTATGCAATTCTACTCCACAACACATTTCTATCCAGATGGCGAGGATAGTTTGGATGTCTCAAGGAACGAGATACCAATCAACTATTGAGGAATGGGCCAATCTGATCAATGCCCCAAAGGAGAGTGAAGATGACTTGGACGTTTATGCCAAGAAAAGATGGATCACAATTCTATGTCACATATGTACAAGGAGATCCCAGACAAAGCTCTTGAGACTTCCAAGTTTGGGTCAAGACATTTTCTCTGTCAGACTGCCAACGATCAAGCTGGATCCTAAGGCACACTCTTTTCCCAAGTCGGTGACCACAACATGATCGGAGGGCATGCAATTAATTTGCTACACATATTTGATGTGCCACAGAAATTCAAGGTCATGAGCCTCATGGTTGAGACTATCAAGAGGACAGAAGAGACCAAAAGAGAAGTTGTGGATATGCCCCACAAATTCAGGAGTTGATTAACTCAAAGATGGGCACAGGAAAATATCTGTTGGATAAGGAACACTTTGTTCTCTATCCCGACTTTGAGGACAATCAAGTTGTGATGAATGAGAATGAACCATCATCAAGACAAGCTCAAGAGAAGAAGGAGAAAGCAAAGAAAGAGAGGCTGCCAAGATGCCAACTCAAGAGGAGGCATCCGAGTACTTTGAAGAGCAAGCAGGACCAGCTTGGTTACTTGATAGCATCAACTCGAGGATTGAGAAGGGGTTGGCCACCCTAACTCAAAACCAGGAGAGCACGGAAAGAATCATGGAACAAAAATTCTATGATTTAGATGTCAAAGTAATCGAGATTGATCGGTTGTGGAGCAGCTACAGGATGACATGCAGGAGAGGAAGGGCAGGACAACCATCGATGCATTTAGAGAGTGCCTCGAGCTCAGAGATCAACTGCAGAGCGAATGCAGACACCAGAGTCACCAGCTACAGACTCCAGCCAAGAACTAGCTCAAAGACCAACTCCTTCAGCTCCAACCACATCAATCAAGTCTTCGCCCAAGGAGCCATCTCTACGCCACCAACTCAAGACCAAGCACGAGAGGCGATATAGTACTATGCATTTTCTAGGAACTTTTGGTAACTTGTTGCCAAAGGGGAGAAAAATGTATAGATCATAGGCTTCAAGAGAGAGAGTTTGTTTTTGTTCTCTCTTGTCTTCTTGGTTGAACTTTGTTTGCTTTTGATTGCTTGAGATACTATGCTATTATCTGTGAGACATTGATGATCATGTGTTTGATCATAAGCTACACTTATGCTTGTTAGATGATATTATCTTACTTATCCTTATATGATCATTCACTTTGCTTGGTGATGAGTGCATGTATTCAATCTTTATTATTTTGAGCGCTCCACCAAGATGTATGTGATATGGAAGAGTAACCCATGAGCCTAATTCCTTGTGCATTTGCAGTCCAAAGCAAATCTTAAACTATGCACAAATTTAGGGGGAGCTCTTGTTTATCACATACTTCTCAAAGCGACGATGTTTTTCAATCTTTTTATCATTTGTCGAAGCTTTGATCTATATGTTGTCATCAATTACCAAAAGGGGGAGATTGAAAGTGCAACTATCCCTGGATGGTTTTGGTAATTCATAACAACATATAGCTCATTGAGCTAATGCTATTCCAAGACAAATATTTCAGGAAAGCTCAATGAATGGCATGGCATGGATGATGAAAGTGGATCCCTCAAAATATTAAGAACAAAGGATTGGCTCAAGCTCAAAAGCTCAAGACTCTACATTTTACATTTTAGTGATCCAAGATCACATTGAGTCTATAGGAAAAGCCAATACTATCAAGGAGGGATGAGGTGTTGCTTAATGAGCCTCTTGCTTAAAGTGCTTAGTGATATGCTCCCAAAACCCTCAACTACTTTCTCACATCCACATATGACCTAAACCCAAAGTCAAAATCGGTCCTACCGATTGTTTCTATCCGGCGCCACCGAGTTCAAATGTCATACCACTGCCACAAACCCTAGGCAAATCGGTCTCACCGATAGGGATCTCGGTCTCACCGAGATGGGATTGTAATCTCTGCTTCCCTTCAGAACGCTTTCAGTCTAACAAAGTGAGCGATCGGTACCACCGAGATTGCAATGTAAACTCTCTGTTTCCCTTTCGTAACATTTTGATCTCACCGAAAAGAGCGATTCGGTCCCACCGAGTTTACCTGACCAACTCTCTGGTTAGCTAATTACCAAAATCGGTCTCACCGAGTTTGTGTAATCGGTCTCATCGAGATTACGTTATGCCCTAACCCTAACCATATCGGTCCTACCGAGTTGCATGTCGGTCCCACTGAAATCACTAACGGTCACTAGGTTTATCAATCGGTCCGACCGAGTTTGTTGATTCGGTCCTACCGAGTTTGGTAAATTGTGTGTAATGGTTAGATTTTGTGTGGAGGCTATATATACCCCTCCACCTCCTCTTCATTAAGAGAGAGAGCCATCAGAACAAACCTACACTTCCAACTTACCAGTTCTGAGAGAGAACCACCTACTCATGTGTTGAGGCCAAGATATTCCATTCCTACCACATGAATCTTGATCTCTAGCCTTCCCAAGTTGCTTTCCACTCAAATCCTCTTTCCACCAGATCCAAATCCTATGAGAGAGAGTTGAGTGTTGGGGAGACTATCATTTGAAGCACAAGAGCAAGGAGTTCATCATCAACACACCATTTGTTACTTCTTGGAGAGTGGTGTCTCCTAGATTGGCTAGGTGTCACTTGGGAGCCTCCGACAAGATTGTGGAGTTGAACCAAGGAGTTTGTAAGGGCAAGGAGATCGCCTACTTGCCAAGATCTACCGCTAGTGAGGCAAGTCCTTCGTGGGCTGACGGCCATGGTGGGATAGACAAGGTTGCTTCTTCGTGGACCCTTCGTGGGTGGAGCCCTCCGTGGATTCAGCAACTGCTACCCTTCGTGGGTTGAAGTCTCCATCAACGTGGATGTACGATAGCACCACCTATCGGAACCACGACAAAAACATATGTGTCTCCAATTGCGTTTGAATCCTCCAAACCCTTCCCTTTATATTCTTGCAAGTTGCATGCTTTAAATTCCGCTGCTCATATACTCTTTGCATGCTTGCTTGAATTGTGTGAAGATTGCTTGACTTGTGCAAAGATAGCTAAAATCTGCCAAAGTCTAAAATTGAGAAAAAGGTTAAGTTTTTAATTGATCAAGTAGTCTAATCACCCCCCTCTAGACATACTTCAAGGTCCTACAGGAAGGCCAAGCAATAAGAATAAGGAGGGAGGCTCTCTGCCCTCTCTCCCGGTGGCGCCAGAGTGCCGTTAGGAGAACCATCGTGACGGCGATCTGCTCCGACAACTTCGCCGCCGTCATCACCAACTTTCTCCCTCTTCGTGCAGCAGTGTATTCTCTCACCCCGCTGTAATATCTACTTGAACATGGTGTTCTATGATATATATTATTATCCAATGATGTGTTGCACCTCCATGCTGTTTGAGTAGATTCCTATTGTCCGTCTGGGTCAGTATGGTATGGCTCATATGAGTTATATTTTATTATGGTGCCCTCTATGTCGCACAAGCGTGTGAGATTCCCATTGTAGAGTGTTACAATATGTTCATGATTCATTTATAGTGGGTTGAAGGAGCGACAAAAACCTAAACCCGAGTTGATGAGTTGTTGCATATGAAATTGATGGGGACTTTTTACTTCATGCTATGGTTGAATTTACCTTAATGAATCTTTGGTAGTTGTGAATGCTTACTAGAGTTCCAATCATAAAAAACATGTGATCCAAGTACGAAAAGTACATTATCTTAAGCCTCTCCCTCATTTTTTGAGAGATCAGACAGTGGGAGAGGCTCCCACTATGTTTGTATTACTCAAAAATATAATACAATGTACATGGTGCAGTTACAGGGTGCTTGTCCTCCACATTTGGAGGGAATAGCCTCTCCCTCATTACTATGATAAGTATCGCTATCGTGCCATGTTCAATTACCTAGAGACAAACCTTTTCTCATTGTTCTTTAAAAGCCTTCACTTTATTGTTCTCTTTATTAAAACAACAATTAGCTCTTTATTATCTTGCAAAGCTATCCTTCTATTCTCGTAAAGTAGTTTTATTTTTTGTTTTAGGTAAAGCGAACGTTAGTGTGCATAGAGTTGTATCAGTGGTCGATAGAATTTGAAAGAATATTAATTCTACATTTAGCTCCTCATTGGGTTTGGCACACTTATTTTGTCGAAAAGGTTACAACTGATCCCTATACTCGTGGGTTATCACCACCCAACTGCATGCTCGAAATGTCCACATGAATTTCAAACTTAAGTTGAACAAACCAGGCAAGTTTGATGCAAACCAGACGACTTTCATGCAAACCAAACCTAATTCATGCAAAGTTTGACATATTACAACTAAACCTGACAGGTTCAACTAAAATTTTGAAAAAAGAATAGAAAAAAACTAACAAGCTACTGGATGGTAACCTCGTACGCATGCCAAACCTGACTGGTGGCACCTTCATCGTCGTTGCCGTGGGAGTCAGCATCATCGTAGTGTGATCCGGAAAGTTTGTAAAGGTCCGCTGGTCACCTTTAAGATCAACTCCGAATGATTTGAGGCTCATACTTTGGGGGTGACTCAAAGGAAGATTTGAGTATTGCCTTCGGCACGTCTCCAACGGAGATTAGCAATCCCTCAAAGAGTATGAACTTCAAGATACATCCTCGTCTCCAACTCACTTGTGGTTCATCCCTTCCATGCCTTTTACTCTTGTTTGCTTGTTTGTATGCTTGATTCTAGCTTACCTTGTTGCTTGCTTGTGTGACGCCCTCGATTCAATCGTACACTAATCATACACGCAAATGTGTACGATCAAGATCAAGGACTCACGGGAAGATATCACAACACAACTCTAGACACAAAATAAAATAATACAAGCTTTATGTTACAAGCCAGGGGGCCTCGAGGGCTCGAATACATAAGCTCGAAAACACAAGAGTCGTGAAGCAACAATATCTGAAATCTGAGACATAAGTTAGACAAGTTTGCCTTAAGAAGGCTAGCACAAAAGCAACAACGATCGAAAAGGCAAGGCCTCCTGCTGGAGCCTCCTAACTACTCCGGTCATCGGCGGCCTCCACGTAGTAGTAAGCATCGGCGGTGGCATCGGCTCTGGCTCCGTCATCTGGTTGCATCAACCGGAAAGAAGAAGAAAGGGGAAAGGGGAGCAAAGCAACCGTGAGTACTCATCCAAAGTACTCGCAAGCAAGGATCTACACTACATATGCAACATTATCAAAGGAAGGTCAGTATATGTGGACTGGGCAAGAAATGCCGAATAGAGAGAAGGCCTAGTCCTATCGAAGACTAGCATCTTCCGAAACCACCATCTTGGCAGCAAATAGGAGGAAATAGAGTAGCGCAAAGTAAGGTAGAAGTAGTGTTATCAACCTCGTGGGAGATCCTTTCTCGACTCCTGCGAGAAAGAAATCCCCGAGCCATACTATCCATTATCATCACAATCCAATTCTCATTGCAATCCATTGCTCATATCCATGTCTCATCTCAAGTCTCCAGTTCTAGTTGTATCGATCGGGATACAACTCCAAGTGTCCGTTATCAGTAGGATGTGCTATCGATAGATGTTTTCTTCCTGCAGGGGTGCACCAACTTACCCACCACGCCGCTTAACTCTGGCGGACACACTTTCCGGGGTCATGCGGGCTCGGCCAAACAATACGCCGCAACCCGACCTAGGCTTAATAGAGAGGCCAAAGACGCCGGACTAAACCTATGCCCCCATGGGTCATGGACCATCTCCCGGGAACTCACACGCGTATGCGTGGGCGGCCGATGAGCAGAACCTAGCTACCTCCTTCAACAAGGCGGCCACGCAGTCCAACCCGGCAGCGCCGTCGTTGACGTCCTATTAAGCTTCTACCGATGCATACGACGCAGAACGCCCATACTATGCCCACGTGATGGTTAGTGCTATCGGGCGAGAGGCCCCTCGGATCAAATATCCAAATCGTAGTGGATTAGGAACGCAGCAGTAACAAGCGAGACTCACGAAAGATGTGACCCGTTGCCCGTCTCGATGACTTGCGGCAAGGGCTAGGAATGCCCGCCATGCCTCGTAATTATCTCGCGGGCACCCTCTAGGTCAACCCGACTCCACATCACTCGCAATTAAGCTCGCGGGCACCCTCGTGGTCGACCCGTCTTTAGTAACATGGCTCGGTGTAAAGTCATAGTAATCATAGTAACTGTGTGGCTAAACATCAAGGGGAAAACCCGAGGAATCACCCCCGGTGAATTCCACTCGATGTAGTCATCAAGGTGAACGTAAGAGGATTCACCCTCGAGGTCCACACTTGAGGGGTTGCACGACAGAGTCATGTCAGAAGTGGTTAAAGAGGAAATCACCCTCGATGACCACGACCGAATAACTACACTACAGGGTTAACATCAGAAGTGCTGATGAGGTCTCACCCTCGGTACTCGATAGTAACCCAATAGTGTCAAGCAACTAAGGGGAGTGATGTGCGGTGTCGGGGCCTGGTCTTCGATCCCGTTGATCGGGTCTTCAATGATGAAGCAGGGGCAACAAGGACAAGGTGGGGGTCACTGATGGGTCACTAACCAACCTATACTAAGCAGTTTAGGATAAGCGGTAAGGAAACAACGGCAGAGATACAAAAGCAGGCTATGCATCGTAATAGGAGCAATCAATAACAAGAGCAAAATCTAATGCAAGCATGAGAGAATGGAATGGGCGATATCGGGATGATCAAAGGGGGCTTGCCTGGTTGCTCGGCAAGGAGGGGTCGTCGGCGTAGCCGATCACAGGGCGACATCGGTCTCGGTCTACCGGGAGAAGAGGGAGAAGAAACAGTAAATATAAGGCAAACATAGCATAACCGAACAACGGTGAGCTAGACGTGTTCTAATGCGGTGCTACACGATAAAGGTGAAGGGGGAATTCAACCGGGAATGTTTTCCCGGTTCCGGACCTGTGTCAGACAGATGATCGGAGGGGGAATGTCCCATGTTCAGCATGCTAGGCGCATGTGACAGATGAACGGATCGCGTATTCGGATTCGTTGGATTTTTCTGAGCAACTTACATGTAGAAAACATTTTCATCCGAGTTACGGTTGATTTTCTATTAATTTTCAAAGATTAAACTATATTCTGGAGTTATCTAAATTAACAGAAACGGATTTATGACGTCAGCATGGCGTACGTGTGATGTCAGCAGTCAACAGTCCGGTTGACTGGTCAAAACTGACATGGGGGACCCATCTGTCATAGACAGTGGGTTAAACAGGGTTTAAACTAATCTAAATTTAGCTAGTAAAACTACTGGGCCCATCTGTCAGTGTCTAATTAACTAAACTAATTAGTTTTAATTATTAGAATCTTTTAATTAGAGGATTAAGTGGTGGGACCCACGTCGCTGGTCGGGCTCGCCGATCAAAGATAGTTGACTGTGTCAACTGGTCAACAGAGGACCAGGGGCCCCACTGGCAGTGACCCGGGGGGGTGGCCCCAGGTGTGCCACGTCGGCGGCCGGCGCCGGAGACAACTCCGGCGACCAAAAACACGGCGGAGCTCGCCGGACTTGGCCGGAAGAACGCTACGGCGCTCCGTTCGGGGCGTGCTTAGGCTCGTTTGGACGAGCGTTCAACGCCGCATCCATCTATGGGAGCGGTGCGGCCGTAAGCGGCGGAAGCTACGGGCGGGCGGCGGCGGAGCGGACGCGGAGTTCGCCCTCGCGCGAACTTGGTGCGGATGTACAGGAGGACTACTGGAAGGCTCTACGGGTCTGGCGAGTCCCGAGCACGGTGGCGAGGTCGGGTGAGCACGATATCGACGAGGACGCCGGTGACGAAGCACGGCGGGCGGAGGCGCCGCCACGCCGTGTGACGGTAGCTACGGTTAGGGCGTGGTGAGGCGAGGAAGGCGAGGGGAGAGGACGGAGTGGAGCTCACCGAGCGGTCAAGAAAGACCCTTGGTGGCTTAGGAGCAGCAGAGCTCGCCGGGGAGGAAGGGGATCGTCGGCGGCCGTCGAGGAAGAAGACGACTCGATCCGTGGCCTGCGGTGCTCCTCGAGCTCGATGGCGCAGGCGTAGCCGAGGTAGAGGTCGCTGCGCGTCCTCGTGGACGTGCTGGCGAGGCGCGGGGTGGCCGGTGGCCGCGGCTATGGCACGGCCATGGCGACTGTGGCGCTCGGTGGTGGACGGGGAACGAGGGGGAAGGCGAGGAGGAATTTGGTGGGGAGAGGGAGAGGTGGAGCGGGGCAAGTGGGGAGCGGGGGAGTGAGCCCGAGGCGCGCTCGTGGCGGCCTTATTCTCATCGTCCTCGACAGCGAGGTGGTGCGGCGGTAGCGACACTATCATGGGCGTGATCGGAGGAGCGATGGAGGGAAGGCGACTCGGTGGGGGGGGGTGAGCCACATGGACTGTCGGGCTGCCAGGTGGGCTGAGGCCCATGGGGGGGCGCGGTGGCCAGCTGGGCCAGTCGGCCCAGTTGAGGGGGCCTTTTCCTCTTCTTTTTTTAAGCTTTTGCCTTTTCCTTTAACAACTTGCTGTTATAGCTATTTTTAGGACATTTAGACATTTTGCAAAAATATTGGTTCACCACCAACATTAGTCATGGATTATTTGGCACATGAAGAACATTTTAGTTTTCATGTTTGAGAAAATTTGAATTCTACTCAGAATTTGAATTTGAATTTGACTTTGATTTTTCATCAAGTGATAGTTAGCTCAGTAAGCATGGTGACTTGGCATCATTAACAGGGGATTTCTGTAGCATGACACTGGGGGTGTTACAGCTTGCTTGCTATATAGGTTGGTATCATCTAGTTGCATATCTAGAGAACCTATTTAACATCTTCCCTAATATTGACAATTAAGTTAAATTTTGTAGTCGCCTATTCGTGCCCTCTCCTCTCGTCGACCTATTTGATCCTTTTATATTCTTTTCAACCGACTGATCGGCGCGTTGTCTCGACCACCTCGAGAGGCTACCACATGTGTTGGGGTCCCCATGTCGTTCTCTCCCCTTCCCATTATGTTTATCGTCCCGAGCCATCTCGTCCAATCGTTTCTTCTCGAGCAATTCTCTCGCTCCTTCTCTTTCTCTCTGTAGGTCATGGCCGCTATCTCCTTCCACTCGCATGCTCGCTATCTTCTCCATGACTAGTTGTTACCCGCAGCCGCAACCCAAGGTGAGCTACATGTAACAGCCACCCCTGTAGATGTGCTAGTACTGCAAGACCGATGCTGCGAGGGCCGACTGTCGTGCGTCACTGGTCCGCTGTGTGGTGACCGCTCGGGGCTAGAAGCCCGATGATGGTCGCAGCTTCTACGAGCTGGGCCGAAGCCACAATGCCGTTGTTGTAGAAACATTGTCGAGGCTGCGGCGGGGATTTTCCGCATCGCCTTTGTTGCTGAGGCGTTGATGATGCAAGTCGCGGGTTACAACGTCGCCCATGTTTCGAAAATGTCATCGGTGTTGTGGACTGGCGATGTTGGCAGTCGCTGGGAAGGGGGTGGGGGCACTTGCAACGTCTCCCATGTTTCGAAAACATCGTTGATGTTGGAGATCGTCATGATGCACGAGGATGATGTGTGTGTGTGAAAAACATGGGTGTTGTGGACCGATGATTTTAATGGTCAAGTGAGGTACGCTGTGCGACGTTCGATTGGGGTTGATCTGACGGTGGGGAAGGCGGATCATAGATTGACTTCAACCGGATGCTAGGTGAAGATGATTAGTTGTTCCTCCTGGCCTCGCGCGCTGATCTGAAGCCGCGTGTTGTCCATGTCGATGTTGTTGTCACAGCTGCCGTGATTTCGAGCAAAGTCAAAAGAGACCACCTGCCGGATCGAAATGACAAAAAAGACCATCTCTGAATTAGATTGACAAAAGAGACCCCCTCGGCCGTGGCGGCAGGCGCGCTAGGTGACACGTGGCACTCCGCCGCCACGCCATGAGGCGGCCCGTCGCCGCCACGCTGCCAGCGGCTGCTGTGCATTCTGATTTTCAGCCCCTCGCTACACAGGACGGAATGGAGCATGGGTATGGTGGACCCTGCCGCCACCATATGAGGCGGCCGGAACTGTAGTTGCTGCCACCATTGCATGCACGGGTTGGGTCACTGAGTGGCATCATTGCATGCACGGGTTTGACTAGATGCATTTCCGGTGCTAGCTAAGATCATCTCTAGGCTGATTGGATGACCAAAAAGCTGCTATGTCCGGTTCAAGCAAATGCGCTCCAGTGTGTGGTACACATGTCTGATGCCAACAGAATCTGATGCGGCCGCCTCACACGGTGGCGGCAGGCCCACCCGTCCGCGTGCGGCGATAGCGATGTCGGCCCAAGCGCGGCCTGCGATGGCGGCCGCCTCAAATGGTGGCGGCGTGGCCCACCGATCCGCACCGTTCCGTTGCCGCTTTGGAATCCTGTCGCCATGGCGACTTCGCCGCCGGCAGCGTGGCGGCGGGGCGGCCGCCTCCGCGGCGTGGCGGCAGGTTTCACGTGTTGCCTGGCGCGCCTGCCGCCACGGCCGTGAGGGTCTCTTTTGTCAATCTGATCCAGAGGTGGTCTTATTGCTGAGCACGAGAACTAAAGTGAGCTTTCCTGCACAAATATACTCCACAGGCCCTAACAGAGCGGCGCGATGCCGCGATCTCCGCGGATCAGCGCGTGACCCATCAGTATCATCGAATGCAAAAGACGAATTGGTCTTTACGTAAGCTAATGGCGGCACATGGGGGGCGCACGGGCCCCCAGCCGCTAATCTGAGACGGCCGTCACCGCCCGGAAAGTCCGAGTTAAGCCACGTACTGAAATATTTTAGCCCCTCCGTCGACAGCTCCCGCGAAGACCGTCTGTTTGATCGGTTTCAACTGTTTTTTGCTGCACCATTGAGCAAAGCATTAATATCCTAGGACCGATTTAGCTTTGGTGTGCGTGCCATGGTCCAAATTGCATACTCTTGGAGCACAAGATGTCACCAGTGCCTACGCATATGCTAAGGCTGGCCATAGTGGGGTAAAATAAATAGTATCATGCATTTGGGAGTCGCAAATATGCTTATATGACAGGCAATTAAAAAAAAAAGAGATGATTATAGTAACATAGGTAGATACCGTAACATAATAAATGTGATGCTACTATGTGTTATGCATGACAATAAATGAGACCATCTATGATATTAATCTATGATACTATGCACTATAGAGATAGTAACATACTAGTAACATATGCATGTTACTAGTCTAAGTTACTTCCCACTATGACCAGCCTAAACCTAGAAAGTATCAGGTATATCACACCTTAAATGCTGCCATGGTACCAACTTAAAAAAAAAAATTGAATGTTTTAAAATTCTAAATTTTTATGTGAATGTTCATAATGTATGTGACTACAACCCCTAAAAAACGGATAAAGGGCAGCCCGGTGCACGTAGCTCCCGTTTGTGCGGGGTCCGAAAAAGGATCCGACCACTTTGAGTCTACAGTATGCAGTCTTTACTTATATTTCTGGAAGAGTTTGTTTTCAAGACTCGAATTCGTAACCTCATGGTCAAAAGGCGATAGTTTTACCGCTGTGCCAAGGCTCCCCTCCGAAAAACTATTTGGAGGAGTGAGTTATTGATTCAAATTCGAAATAGACACTGAGAAAAGAAAATGGCAATTGTAACATAAATAGTGTCACAAAAAGGCAAAAGCAAAATTGATACATTCACATTTAAATTTGACTTTTTTGTTTCTTAATGCGCATTTCAAATTTGAACATAAAAATTTTAAGGGTTGGACACACAATCCTTTTGAACATGTTAGAATATTCTCCCGGCCGCACACAAGTCCCTCGATTAAAAAAGAAGACATTTTTGGCATTATGAAAGAGACAAGTTATTAGAGCAACTCCAACGCATAACCCTAAATTGTTCGCCCGTCCGTTTAGGGGTAAACGGACCTAACAGGCGGCCCAGTGCGCGGAAGCAAACGGACCTATGTCCGTTTTTGGTCCGCCTTCGACCCATTCTTAACCCAACTTTGGGCTGCGTTTGCGGCCGAACGGACACGTGCGGACGGGCGTGGCGGGCGCCCTAGTCCCTCCTGGCCCACTCGTCAGGGACACAACCATTTTCCTCTTCCCCTGCCATTTCCTTCGCTCTCCGCCCCCGCCATTGCCGCCACCACCCCTGTTCCCCGCCGCGTCGCCTTTCATCAAAGCCATCCGCCCCACAGCCACGCCATGTCATAGCCGGCCCATGCTCGCGTTTTAGAAGAGCTTTTTGCCGGCATTCGTGGTTCCTTATTGGCGGTGGGAGAGAAGCTACGGCCGTCGGCGCTGAGCGCCGACCCCAACAACTTCCGGCAGGCACTACATTGCCGTAGGGCGCCCACCCACCAACACCAACCTTGCTTCGCTTCCTCAACTTGCTCTTTCCGACCGCGTCTTCATCATGACCGCAAGGTGTTCGACGCTTTACTCACAAGGCACCATGAATAGCGGGGATGGGTATTTTTTTCACTACTCCATTTGTTCATCGGATGATTCGTCCTCGGATGATGAAAAGCTTGTGCTGGCTGCATTGGTCGTCCACGATCATATTAAGCCTTGTACAACGGGAGGTGCTTAAGGGAGGTGCTTAGAGAAATAAACCAGGCTTTTTTTAAGCACCAGTGCTTATTTGTACAGGATAGACGCTTAACTAAGCGTCTCTTCTGTAGAAATAGGCACCGGTGCTTCAGAAAAATCCGGTTTATTTTTCTAAACATCTCTCTAAGCACCTCCCATTATACAAGACCTTAGTAGGAAGCGGCCTCAGTTCAGGGGATCAATCCCCGGCCATGCTCCAGCCTTAAACCGCAATAGGAAGAGAGGCCACACTCTTCTCCATGTTGATTACTTTAAAAACAGGGCACTCTTCAAACCACACAAATTTCCTCACCGATTCCGAATGAGGAGACATGGGTGCACCGGAGAACCACATCGCATGACCTCAAGCCATGTCTCCTTCTCATGTGCCCATGGCTTGGCTTGGATTCCGGTTGCCTAGTAGAGATCGATCTCCCGAGCCTCACGTGCCGTACGGAGCACCGGACGGGCACTGCAAGTCGCAAGAGAAAATGTAGCTGGCCCAAGTTTCGCGTCAGAATCGGCGCTGGCTCTGAATTCTGGCAGGAAAAACCGAGCGCTCGTGCGCTCCGGAGAATGGAATTCTGCACGGGCGCACGTGGTAATAGTGCCGCTCGCGCTGCAGCCAACATCACGCGAGGCCGGAGGGGAACGACTTGGAATGTTTCAAATATATATTCAGGCCTGCTGGAATGGATCGAAGGGCCGAAAATTCGAAATGTAGCAGGCGGCATCGAGAGCGATGGACCGTACGTGCGTGCGTACGTACGTATTCTTCTTCCTTCGGTCGTTGGCGGCACGGTGGCACAGTGGTGTGGTAGAATCGTACGCTGCTTCTCTACAACAACCACGACTAGTAGAGTACGTACTGTACCATGAGCCGTCGACGACCATGTGCGCAGCGCAGATGCCTCTTTTATCACCCCATTTACTTTGACTGGTGGGCTCATGGCTCAAGGCTCGGCTTTTGTACATACTTTCGATTATAATTTGAAGGAAACCCATTTGGACCGTATTTTACCCGGATCATGACCACCCGAGCAGGCAAACGTGCGTGGTTTCGTTGAAAGCGACAAACTGGTTTTTTTACTTATCTAACGGACAAACTAGTTGGAAACGTAGGTGATGCACGGATGAAATGCGTGGTTTTGTTCGGGTCATACGTGGATCGATTAGTCAGAGCGGCGACCCCGCAAAGAGGCGTCGCTCTCGTGGTTGAAAAAGCTGGTGAGCCGTAGCATCACGTCCACCAGCTTTATTGGACGCCATCTATGAGGCGAGGTTATCACGCTTAAGCATGTGCACAAGTTTGACCGCCTTGATTGTTAGTATGTTAACCCATGCATCGACCGGCGGGAGCAAGTTAACCTGGGCCAAGAATTGACCGAAGGTTGCTGCAATATGCTACAGCTATATAGCGGCTCTATAGCACTTTTGTGCACTTTTTTTGTTGCGGGAAATAACACTTTGGCGCTACTTTAACCCTGCTCCGGTCGTTCGATCCAAGCTGCTCTGGTTGTGCATACACTGTCGGAATGTAGACTAGAGCTTCAGGACGCCCCCGCAAAAAAAAGAAAGGAACAAAAAAGAGCTTAAGCACTCACATACTTAACCATGCACCAGTACTTAATATGCGGGAAATATGGTAGCGAATGTGGATGTATACAAGGTAAAAAAAAGGGTAGATTGCGCCACCAAAGTGAGCAAAAATTGTCACAGCTGATCAGATCCGAAGCAAAGCTGCAGCGGACGGTACGTTGCCATTTTGAGGCCACACTATTTACAAACAAAACAGAAAGAAAAAAATAATACCAAAACAAGCGGACAGAGCAAAACCCACATACGAGTACAACGCCAGTGAGAGATAAAGCTGCTTATACTACTCTAACGGGCTACATAGTACAGTTGGCGTTCATCCTAGATCAAGCCACTCCATGGATCCTTTGGAGAGAAACAGAAAAACAAGAAGCCTCTCCATGGATCACACCATGGACCATGCACACGGACGGATCTAAGAATGAAAGCTAGCCCATGGAGGAGGGAGACCAAGCTCTGATCGCGGTGACCGGGGAGAAGAGATCGAGAGCGGACGGACGGACGGGCGCCGTGTGTACGTTGAGGAGCTAGGTGGCGTCGGCGGCCTCGGGGCACTCGAGGATGCACTCGAGGCGCGGGCGCCAGGCGTCGGCGCGCGGCGGCTTGTCGTCGTCGGCGCGGGCGTTGCCCATCTGGCGGAGGACGTCCTCGAGGCGCTGCTCGCCGCTCTTGAGCTGCGCCATGAGCCACTCCAGCTCCGCCCTCGTCAGGACCACCTTCACCTTCATCCCGGCCGCCGGCGACGCGGACGCCGGGACCTCCTCCTCCTCCTCTTCCTCCTGCAGCAGCACCTGGCCGATGCTCCTGAGCTCCTCCTCCTCCTCCCTCTCCTCCGGCGCCACCCTCTCGCCGTGGCCGTGCCGCCGCCGCATCTCGCGCTGCTGCTGCGTAGACGCCTTGTTCAGGCAGTTGCCCATGGCGCTCGCCGATCGACAAGGTGGTGGGGGCGGGCAGAGTAGCTTTGCTAAGTAGAGTGCCTCGCTTTTGCTAAGAGGTGGCAGGAGCGCAGGCGCGGGGTGTTATATAACGACCAGGCACGAGGGTGGCCGTAGCCAGCCACTAGCGGCTAAATTTCGTGTTTTGACCCTTTCTAAAACTTATTCGAGATCTGACCCTAGTTTGAAATTTTTTTAAGATCTGAGCCTTTTGCTGCCGCCAGGGATCATGACGGTATGGTATAACGAACCACCGCTGCGACTTTAAGCGGTAGAAACATCGCTAAACAAACAATTTGGCGGTAGTACAACCCTACCGCCAAGAGATCTTTGGCGGCAGCATGCTGTACTGTCCAATACTTAGAAGTTTTTGGCGGTAGGGCGTGCAACCTCACCGCCAAGTCCCCATTGGTCCTTGCAGAAGAAAATGTCGATCTCAAAATATTTTTAGGATCAGATTTTGAATAAGTTTGGAAAAAGGATCAAAACACGAAATTTAGCGGCCACTAGCAGCAGCCTCTAGCTCGGAAGGGAGCGTTGGGTTGGTGCGTGGTGTGCGGGAGCCGTGGGGCCCGCGGAGGGCAAAGAATGCTGCATGCACATGGTGGGGGTCCGGCCGGGGTCGCGGGATAGGTGTGGCATGGTGTGGTGCGGCCTCTGTGTGGTGTGGTTCGGGTTCGGTGCGTGGCCCCTCAACAGCAGGCAGAGGCCCTTTTGCCGCTGCTTCCTCCCCTCTGCTTTTCGGTCTGGTTTGGTCGGTCGCATGTGTGCGTGCTGGCCAAAGCTATTCCCTGGGAGCGGGACAGACAGTCACTGGTGACGAGATCTCCGGGCATGTGGGCTCGCGGTGCCCTTGCCGGGCTGGGCCACCGGCATGATGCGGCCAGCGAGCGTGCGCGCGCGCCCGGTGCCGGTGGCATCATGCATGGCATGGCATGCTTCCGACGCACGCATGCGCGGCCTCGACCGCGACCACAGATCGGTGCACGGCACCGTGGCCGGATCGGCACCGTATCTGCCTGGCTGTCGTCGACCGATCATGCACCAATGCACGGGCCTACGCCGGGGCCCCTCGCGCGCTACGTCCGCGCAACCGTCCAGGGCGGCAGGTTCGATCAAATCTGGATACTGGACTGCCGTTTGATGCCAACGGTTTGTGGTAAAGGTTTATGTTTCGTCGCGCCGCAGGCCCGCAGCCACATAATTTGGACGCTGATTATATGATATCAATCATATGTGCAAACATGACGCCTCCGTCGACATGCAGGTCGCTAGCAGTGGTACGTCGCGGTGGCGTGCCACGCCTTCGCGTGCTGGATAGGGCCCATGTGGCTGGCCGTAGGGGAGGAACGCGGAGCTACCCTGGTGCACGTGAACACGCACCGATACAAGGGCCCGTGCACCTTCCGTTTGTGTGTATCGGTCTGGCTCGACTCGAGCGTGCTCACGGGCGCGCATAATATGCCACCTACTCCTATATAGAATGTTGTACCCCCTAAATGATCAATACGAGCCAATGGATCGACACGAACGCGAGATTCCATGTCGGATAAGATGCCAAAGTTGGTCCATCCGGCCGTGTGGTGTGGACGACTTAACAATGGCGGCAGCCGGCAGCCGGCAGCCGGCAGGCTGCAGAATCCGCGCATGTCAGTGGAAGTAACAGGAAAAAGGGCAGTCCAATTCGTACTTGTACAATGTGGTATGTACTTCTTCCGTCCCATAATATAAGACATCTTTTAACATTACACTAGTGTTAGAAAACGTCTTACATTATGAGATGGAGGGAGTAGCAATTTTATATTGAGAAGGGTATTAATTTTTTTTTAAACAAACTTTCCATCTAATGTATTCATCAAACTGCCAAGGTAGTACAAACAACACTAGAAGTAAAATTCCTAAAAAAAACACTAGAAGTATAATCTACATACAGATTCATAGGCCACCTAACGACGACTACAAGTATTATAGCGAGCCGAAGACACGTCGTCGTCATGGGCCCTCCTTGTCGGAGTCGGACAAACATTGTTGTAGTAGACAGTCAAAAAGTCGTCGTGTTAAGGCCCCATAAGACCGGGGCACCAGAACAACAACCGTCGCTGATGAAGAGAAGCGTAGATCGGAATGATCCAATTCCAGACACACAGATATACGAACGAAGAGCGGATCCATATGGAGCCACCGAAAACAAACGCCGACCGGATTCCACGAAATCCGCTGGATGCACACCTCCACGAGCCCTCCAACGACGCTTGAAGCATCACCATAATGGAGGTTATGCGGAGAGAACTTTATTCCATCTTCAAGAAGGCGACGCCGCCTCGGCTTCTTGAGTATGACACAAACCCATATAAAACTCAGAAAGCACCTAAAAACTGAGCCTTCCCACCGGCAAGGGCCAGGATCCATCATGTCTCCATGATCCAAGGACCATATGAGACGAGGCGGACCGACGACAACTTTAGCGAGAGGCAGGAAAACCCTAGATGCGAGTTCGCAAGAGGGCAGGAGCGAAGGGATATGCGAAGAGTTGACATGGGAGCATATTAAATCCTTATCAAGTTAAACTGAATTATCGGCTCTATTGCTCACTTTGGTTCAAGCTTGTCAAGTACCCCTTATTCATGGTGTCTTTTTTTTTGCGGGGATTATTCATGGTGCCTTTGTTATCCTACTCCAGCTGGTGTTAGGAAAAAGGTCGGTTTCTTGAATAGTCTGGCTGGGAGATGATAATGATGATGATAAAAATAAACAACACCTGGTTAATTGAAAGATCTGTTGTAAAAGAAGATTGATGATGGCGGCACGCCTTCGGCTTGCTTTAGTGCTTGTAATTGTTGCTAGGCAGTCTATCGTTCTTGACGTAGTTCTTATTATTTATGACGTTTGTTGTACTGTCATGATTGAAAATAAATAGATCAGGAGTTTTCCCACAAAACAATGAAAGACTTGTTGTAAACAAAAAGATCAAGGGTGTTTGGGGATTTTAAATCTTGAGGGCATGAACAAAGCCTCGTTGGCTAAATGGTTTTGGAACCTCCCTTCAAAAAATGGTTTTGGAACATAGAAGTCGAGTTCTCTCGCAAAATGTACTTTTAAATAAATATGTTCCCAATGGATGTTTGTCTCATGGGAAACCTAAAGTAGGGGATTCCAGTTCTGGACTACCGTTTTGAAAGGTAAACATATTTTTTTATATAAATTTGCAAAAAATAAAGGAGTATTGGAGATGGTAGCAACACTGCTGAGTCAATGATAAACAACTCAAACTGGTCTACCCTAGGTTATACTTTCTCAGTTTTGATCATAATCTTACTATTGTTGATGCTATTAGAAAAGGTTGGAATCGATACAAATTTAGAAAAACCCTTATGAGGAATCTTTAAAATTGTGGGAAAGCTTAAAACATAAACGTGAAGAAAGTTAAATGGGAGAGGGGAAGGATAAAGGTGAAAAAAGAGTGTCGATCGCCGCGCGGAGAGACCTATGCAAACGGTTGCATCTACGAACCCATGTGCACAAACAACATAATTTCGTTTGAAATAAAGACGTGGCAATTTGGAAATGAAGACGTGACCTCATTGTTTCGCCTTGAAATTTTTTCCATGGTACAAAACCACCATTATACTCTAGTATTTATTTTCTGTCACATTTCATGCCTCGTTGCTATTTTTAAGCCATTTTTGCATTTACCATGCATTTAGTGCATATAAATCAAATTCCAACTGCAACTACATGTGGGTATTGACAAAGAAGGTCTAAAAAATCATTTGTGTGTCGCTTTGCGTGTTTTCATTCATTGTCCAAGGAATGGAAAGAATTTTCAAACATTTCGGCGGCGAGATGCGGTGGTATTTTAATTACAGAAATGCAGATGGACTCCAAAAATCACGAAAATTGGTGTGTCACTGATACGTCTCAAACGTATCTACTTTTCCAAACACTTTTGCTCTTATTTTTATTCTAATTTTCATGATTTGAATGAAACTAACCCGGGTTGAAGTTGTTTTCAGTAGAACAACCTTATTGTTATTTTTGTGCAGAAATAAAAGTTCTCAAAATTGGCGGAAAACTTACGGATATTTATTTTGGAATTAACTAAAAATACTGCCGAAAAGATCACCTTAGGCCGCGTCACCTGAGCTTGTGGTCCCCTCAAGCCTCCGTTTGCCCTACCTCTGGTCATATAAGTTCCGTCTCGTGAAGAAAAGATGAAGGAGAAAGAATTATCACATTTTACGATACTCAGCCGCTGCCACCTCCTATTCTTCATCGGGAAGGCCGACGTGGAGTCCGTTTGGGGCTCCAGAGAGGGTGATTCATTGTAATCATCATCAACAACCCTTCTCCATCAGCAATTCAACAATGATCACCATCGGGAGTTAGCAATTCCTTTGTAGACTTGCTGGACGTGACGGAGATGATGAGATTTGTCATGTAATCGAGTCAATTTGTTACGGCTTGATCCCTAGTATCCACTATGTTCTGAGATTGATATTGCTATGACTTTGTTATGCTTAATGCTTGTCAGTAGGGCCCGAGTGCCATGATTTCATGTATGAACCGTCTATGTTTCCATGAATATATTTGAGTTTGTGATCCTATCTCCTAGTTATTTGCACTTGTTATTGTTCTGAATCGTAGACCCCAAGGTGACAATAATTGAGATACTCTCCGGGAATGACTATAATTCGAGGAGTTCATGTATTCACCATGTTTAATGCTTTGATCCGGTTCTCTATTTAAAGAAGACATTAATTACCCTTAGATTTCCTTAAGGACGTCGCTGCCATGGGAGGGTAGGACAAAAGATGTCATACAAGTTCTTATTATAAGCATGTATGACTATATACAAAATGCATGCCTACATTGAATTGATAAATTGGAGCTATTGTGTATCGCTCTAGGTTGTGACTGTTGCATGATGGATATCATCCATACAAATATCCATCATTGCTACAATGCCTACACTTTTCTCATATTGTCTTTGCTAAGTTACTACTGTTGCTATTGTTGTTATGGTCACTACAAAACTGCTACTATTACTGCAGTTGCCACTGCTGCTACTGTTACCGCTACTATCAAAACTACCAAACTATTGTGCTACTAAACACTTTGCTGCAAAGAAACAAATTTCTAGGTGTGGTTGAATTGACAATGCAACTGTTAAGGCTTATAAATATTCTTTGGCTCCCCCTGTGTCGAACTAACAAATTGGGTGAAACCTCGAAGACTGTTGCGACCCCCTATACTTGTGGGTCATCAGTCACGGTGGCGTGATCTCAAGACCCCGTGATTTTTTTGGTAAAGTTGGGCACAAGCTGGAATGGTCGCTCGTTGGAAACCAGACTATCTCACATGAAGGATCATAGTTTCCAAAAGGAGACGTGGCAATTCAAATTCCAATTGGCGGTGACTTCATCGTTTCACCTCGATTTTTTTACCAAAGTATGCAATCACCATTATACCCTAGGTTTGATTTTCTGGTGCATTTCAGGGCTCGTTTGCTATATTTAAGGCATTTTTTGCATTTACCATGCATTTAGTGCATATAAATCAAATCCCAACTACAACTACATGCAGGTGGTGTCAAAGAAGCTCTAAAAATCATTTGTGTGTTGCTTTGCCTGTTTTCAGTCATTGTCTAAGGAATAGGAAGAACTTTCAAACATTTAGGCTGTGATATGCGTACACTCGTGTAGAGCTTGTTGATATTTTAATTACAAAAATGCAGATGGACTCCAAAAATCACAAAAATGAGTGTGTTACCGTTGCGTGATCTCAAGGCCCCGCGGAAATCTTTTGGTAAACTTTTGCAATGATCACTCCTTGGAAACCAGAGCATCTCACAAGAAGAAGCAGAGTTTCCAAAAGGAGATGTGACAAGAACTCCAATCGGTGGTGACTTCATCCAGATTTGGGTAACGATGCGTGTTATTTTTCTCATTGAAACAGTTCTTCCGAGTGACCTATATGCTGTCTATCGCTTTTACATCTGGATTTGGGTAACCATTTGCATTATTTTTTCTCATCACAAACAGTTTGTATGGATCAACTATATGCCATGTATCGCACACGCAACTCCTTTTCAATCATATTTGATGGAACGGTCATCACACACGGTTCATTTTATTGGTAACTATTTTATTACCATACCGTTTGCAATTCATGCATCGCACGATGTTTGGTCGAATGGTCTTCTATACATGTGTCGTCCTAGGACCTTCCTGCAGTAGTGTGTGGAATGATTAACGGTGAAACCTGATTCCTAGTCTCGCCTCTAAGACTAGCTCCAGTTTTGTTAGTGGTCATGTTTTCTGAATCTTTGGATATCGTTATGTGTAACGATAGTCCTAAAACAACTTTGAGAATATTTGGAAGAATGGTCTTATTGAACCAACCCAAACTTGCTTGTTATACTTTGAGATGCCATTGTCATAAGTCAACTATTATAATATGGAGAGTTAACGTGTGATTTAGTTCCTTAGACCATGAGAGTACTGTAGTCACTTCTTATCATACAATGAACTTTGGGGTTGCTCAAACTTCATGTGTAAAATGGTGATCATAACGATAACTTATAGATTCATCGGAAAGTTTGACAAGGGACTAGATAGCTCAAGAGTGGAATTTGCTCCTCTGGTGAAGGAGAGATATTCTTAGGACCGTCTCGCTGTAATGTCATCCATCATCGTCTGGCCAGACACAGGTGACTTTGTCACGGGGATGCCAGAACATGTCAACGGGAAAGAAGAACAAAACCGATAATGAGGAGACCAGTATAGTGAGCATGTGTATGGCTCAGGAGGATGCCAATATATCTCACCGTGGGTTTTGTGAAGTATCGCGAAGCAAAGGAAATAACACATGATAACCAAATGTTCACTTGAATGTCGTTCGTGTACTCACAGGGATCGATATGGACGTCCACGGTTCCGCTATCGGTCATTGGACGAAATGGGTTTGGTTCATGTCTTTGTTTTACCGAACCTACAGGGTCAGAAGCTTAAGGTAATCATGATCTGTTGAGTGTTAGTAGGACAAGAGTAATGAGTAAATATCTATGAAATATTATCATTAATATATGAATAGTTTCGAGAGGAACCGAAAGCGTTTCAGTGCCACCGAAAGGGTTTCGGGGTTTACCGTAATGTCTGGATAAATAATATCACTACAAAAAAAGACACATCCGTGACATTTTGGGCGAGCAATTTTTTTCTGTCATGCTTATGACACTTCTATGACAATAATTGTGACAAAACCCGGTATCATCATAGATGTGGTGGGCTCCTGCTTCTATGAAAAAAATCATGACAGAAAATGGGCTTTTCGTCCTGGGTGGGCCGGAGACGCAGCTGCATGACATTCTTTGGGCCGTCCATGACGGAAAAACCGTGGTAGAAGCGAGGCGAGGAAAATATCGGGAGTTCCACATTACGGTGGGTGGTCGGGGGCGGCGATGCGCGGCCTCTCGTACATGTACGGCGTGGTGCAGGCGTTGGGCTCTCATCAACTCCGAGCGTAGGCGTCCGCCATCGAACCCGAAAGTGATTGCACTGCAGTTACACGTTATCGAACCCAAGCGATCGATCGATCTAGCTGTTAAGCCCGAACCGAACGGCGATTCCTTCGCCATCTGCCGCTAATCAAGCCCATCGAACTGCTGCCTCTTGATGAGCAGTGGCGTGTTGGGGTTGGATGAACAGTTCCCGGTGGGGGTTGGATGAACAGGACCCCGTGGTAGTAGAGGTCGTTGCTGCTGGATGAACAGGACCCCGATCGAGGCAGTTGGGGGTGGATGAACAGGACCCCGTGGAGGGCTGGATGAACAGGGCCCCGTGGAGGGCTGGTTGAACAGTAGCCGGTGGAGGGCTGGATGAACAGTAGCCCGTGGAGGGCTGGTTGAACAGGACCCAATGGAGAGGGCTGGTTTAATAGTAGCCGGTGGAGGAGCGGTGGAGGATGGATGAACAGGAGTCCGTGGATGAACAGTGGATGGTGGAGGCACGAGAGGAGACGTCGTGGATGAACAGTTGCAGGTGGAGGTTGGAGGAGGTCGTCGGTGGATGAACAGTAGCCCGTGGAGGCAGTCAATGGTGGAGATGAACAGTAGCCCCGTGGAGTCCCGTTTTGCGGTACGCCACACCCCTCCCGATGAACATGACCCCCGTTTCGACCGTAGCGCTCCAACACAAGTCCGTTTCCTCTGTTTTGCGGTACGCCACACCCCTCCCGATCAACAGGACCCCGTTTCGACCGTAGGAGGTCCAAGAGAAGTATGTTTCCTCCGTTTTGCGGTACGCCATACCCCTCCTGATGAACAGGATCCCATTTCGACTGTGGCCTGTCGAACACAAGGCCGTTTCCTCCGTTCTGTGGTACGCTAGGCCTCATTTTGATCGGCTTTTCCGTCCAAGCCGGTTGGCTCCCGATGAACATGACGACACAATTTCTCCGTTCCGACCCAGCCATGTACACGAGCCCTGGCCGTACGTATGCGTGAGTAGGCGTTCGAGACCCCGCCCATATGTACATACGTGGCTGTAATTACTTTCTTGCACCCTGGATGTACGTACGTGTACATGCTACGTCCGCGCCTCTACTACGACACGTGCCCTTCCTTACTCAGCCACGGTTCATCACTGCAGCCTGCAGACAGACCCATCGACCAATATGTACATACACGTTCGTGACCAGAATGACAACGCTACGTACGATTCGACCAGGTGGGTCCTGACTATCAGGGAGGATAAGGAGGCACTTTCTTGCGTGTGAAGATGTAGCTGGTGGGTCCCAGCAGTCAGGGGGCGAATCATTTTTTCCCGTAATATGGACGCACTTCCTTGCGTGCGAAGATGTGGCTGGTTAGTCCCAGCAGTCAGGGGGGAAACGTTTTTTTTCGCAAAATACGGTGGCCCATCCGATGGATCCCTGCTGTCAGGTGGGGGAATCATTATTTGTGCGTAATAAGGTTGCACTTCCTTGCTGCGGCCGTGGACCTGGCTGTCAGCCTCTCCTCGTACAGTACTCTACGGAAGTCGTTCTTTGACCACGTCGACCATGCCGCGCCGAGAGCACCAGGGCGGTGGACGACGGCGAGGCCTAGGAAGGGGACGACGCGACAGTGGATGCCCACGTGGAGAGTAGTACGAGGGTTCACTGGTTCGGCTGCGGTGTGAGGCTGCCGTAGCCGAAGAATAACATGGGGTGTGGGTGAGTAGAGGGATGGCCTGGCCAGCGGTGGGAGTAGTAGGGGGCGGTGAGGCCTCCGCAGCAGCACAGTCAGCCACGGGAGGCAGGAGCACGCGACACGACCATCGCTGGTTTGGGCGGCTGGAGCAAGAAGACCAGAGGTTGAAGAAGCACTACGGCCGTTGGTGAAAGAAATAAGCCCTAGAGGCAATAATAAAGTTATTATTTATTTCCTTATTTCATGATAAATGTTCATTATTCATGCTAGAATTGTATTAACCGGAAATATAATACATGTGTGAATACATAGACAAACAGAGTGTCACTAGTATGCCTCTACTTGACTAGCTCGTTGATCAAAGATGGTTATGTTTCCTAACCATAGACATGAGTTGTCATTTGATAACGAGATCACACCATTAGGAGAATGATGTGATTGACTTAACCCATTCCGTTATCTTAGCACTTGATCGTTTTAGTTTACTGCTATTGCTTTCTTCATGACTTATACGTGTTCCTATGACTATGAGATTATGCAACTCCCGATTACCGGCGGAACACTTTGTGTGCTACCAGACGTCACAACATAACTGGGTGATTATAAAGGTGCTCTACAGGTGTTTCCGATGGTACTTGTTGAGTTGGCATAGATCGAGATTAGGATTTCTCACTCCGATTGTCGGAGAGGTATCTCTGGGCCCTCTCGGTAATGCACATCACTATAAGCCTTGCAAGCAATGCAACTAATGAGTTAGTTGCGGGATGATGTATTACGGAACGAGTAAAGAGACTTGCCGGTAACGAGGTTGAGCTAGGTATTGAGATATCGACGATCGAATCTCAGGCAAGTAACATACCGATGACAAAGGGAACAACGTATGTTGTTATGCGGTTTGACCGATAAAGATCTTTGTAGAATATGTAGGAACCAATATGAGCATCCAGGTTCCGCTATTGGTTATTTACTGGAGACGTGTCTCGGTCATGTCTACATAGTTCTCGAACCCGTAGGGTCCACACGCTTAAAGTTCTGTGATGATTGGTATTATGAGTTTTTGTGTTTTGATGTACCGAAAGTAGTTCAGAGTCCCGGATATGATCACGGAGATGACGAGGAGTCTCGAAATGGTCGATACATAAAGATCGATATATTGGACAACTATGTTTGGACTTCGGAAAGGTTCCGGGCAAGTTCGGACAAATACCAGAGTACCGGGGGGTTACCGGAACCCCTCGGGAGTATAATGGGCCTTATGGGCCTTAGTGGAGAAGAGGAGGGGCGGCCAGGGGAGGCCGCACGCCCCCTCCCCCCTACTCCGAATTGGATAAGTAAGGGGGGGAGGCGGCGCCCCCTTTTTTTCCTTCCCCCTCTCTCCTCCTTCCTTCCCTCCTACTCCTCCTCTTGGAAGGGGGGGGGAATCCTACTCCCGGTGGGAGTAGGACTCCCTTATGGCGCGTCCTAGAGAGGGCCGGCCCTTCCCCTCCTCCACTCCTGTATATACAGGGGAGGGGGCACCCCATAGACACACAAGTTGATCAGTTGATCTTTTAGCCGTGTGCGATGCCCCCCTCCACCATAATCCACCTCGGTCATATCGTAGCAGTGCTTAAGCGAAGCCCTGCGTCGGTAGCAACATCATCACCGTCATCATGCCGTCGTGCTGACGGAACACTCCCATGAAGCTCTGCTGGATCGAAATTCGTGGGACGTCACTGAGCTGAACGTGTGTTGAACTCGGAGGTGTCGTGCGTTCGATACTTGGATCGGTCGGATCGTGAAGACGTACGAATACATCAACCGCGTTCTCATAATGCTTCTACTTACGGTCTATGAGGGTACGTGGACGACACTCTCCCCTCTCGTTGCTATGCATCACCATGATCTTGCGTGTGCGTAGGAATTTTTTTAAAATTACTATGTTCCCCAACAGTTGGAGGGACATCGTATGGTCACTGGAGCTAGAATCGTTCATATTGACTAAGTTGACAAAGCCCTCTGTCCCCATCAACTTAGTAGGACCACAAGTTAGCCTTCTACTATGGTGGTTCCCAGCTAGCAGGGGGAGTATTCATTTTTTTGTTGACCACGCCGTGCCGAGCGCATCCAAGGTGGTGGACGACGGCGAGGCCCTGGACAACATCGAGCCGAAGATGGGAAGACGCGGGAATGGAGTCGCAGACGGAGAGGTGTACGAGGGTTAACTGGTTCTAGTGCGGTGTGGTTCGGCAGTCGGTGGAGAAGAACAGGAGGTGTGAGGGGTGGAGGGATGGCACGGCGGTGGGGTAGCGCTTCACAAGCGTGCTAAGCATGAGCTGCTAGCGATGGGAGGCGAGAGCAGGTGGTCCCGCTACTGGAGGAAGAAGATGAGAGATTGAAGATGGATGCCGGTCGTTGGATGTAAATCCAACGGCTAACGATGTCAGAATCATTTGTTGATTAAGTTGACGACGACTTGCATTGGCTTCGACCTATTGGCCCACATTTCAGCCTCCAAAATGTGACACATATTCAACCCATATTTTCAGAATCTGATCAATTTGATCTTTTTTAGAATTACACTCCATTTGCTGGGTTGGGTGAACAAATAATGTAGCGTTCATGCGGCCCATTTATTTTTTTCCTAAAAAATACTGGCCATTTGCACTTTCTTGAAATTCTCTATTTTGCTGGACTGATTCTAATTATAATGTTGGGTTGGGCGCAACAATGTTATCAAAAAATAAATACGGGATGAGCATTTTGTTATAAATATATTTAAATAATAAGTGATTTATTATTACATTGGTCCTTAAATCTTACCAAGCTTTTGTACACAATCACCAAGATTTTCGTTGCCTTAATGTAAAAAATCCAGGATTTTTTTGTTAAGAAATTATTTTTACAAGTTAATAAGATGTGGGATATTGTTTTCTTATATATGTAAGTATCTGTTAAATATATGATGACAATAACAATAATACATAATAACATATAAAATAATTTAAATATATATAATATAGTTAGAAGGGAAACATAAGTTGGACCAGGCGTTTCTATTCTTATATAGAAAAATAGAACAGACCTCTGTGTTTTCTTCAAAAAAATACATAAGTTGGGCTGCCGATGTTTCAGAAAAAATAAAACCTCGGATGGGAGGTCCATAGGCTGGTCGATAGATGACGGCCCTCAAGAAAATACAAACTGGCATGTCGTGGGCTGTGCGTGTTAAAAAAGAAAGCCTAGACGGGGCAGCCCACAACCCAGCTGATACTTGCTGCCCCAGTGATAATAAGTGATACCTGCCAGCTCCCCGGCTTCATTGTACATTTATCTTCTTTAGTAACTACGTTGAAGCACCTCAAAAAATGTAACTATGTTGACAAACACGTGGGCCCCAACGTCAGCATAGCATTAGGAGGAAGTATTTTTTTCAATGAGGCACTTGCTTGCGTACGGCCATAGACCCGGTGGGTCCCGACTGTGCCTCTCCATGTACAGTCCTCTCCAGATTCCTATCGTTTGTTCAGCATGTTCTGGCAACGGGCAGCGGCATGGGCGGCGCACAAAAGGCGCAGGACGAGATTGGACCACCGAGGCGATTGCCTTATTTGTACCGAAACTTCTGAACTAGCCAGTGGCCAATCGACACTACCCGACCGCTGTTCACTTTGGGTTCGATTCCACCTGATGCAGGGAAAATATCTCCAAATTTTTTGCCTCTGCCATTATTGACATGTGGGTCCCCATTGTCATCTACGCACACCACGCCCAACACTGGCCAAAACTTCGTCCCTCGTCTCTCTGTTTTTCGCACACTCAACATTGTGTGAGAATTTTGAAAATAGTATATCTTTTTGACTGTGCATCATATGAAGATGTGATATGCACAAATGTTGATCAGCTTGTGTTAACTGGCTGGTAGTTCCATTTTCGACCATGAATAAACTTCCAACATGATGTTATCCCTGTTTGAAAAGACCGTGTAAATCTAAATGCTTTGCCTCTGAAAGTTGCAGTTTCTTATCTGAAACTGAACTTGCAGTTTCTTATCTGAAACTAAAACACGCAGTTTCTTCTCTGAGAATCACATTGTCTGCACTTTTATACTCCTATGAAACTACATTTTTTAAGTGCTAAAAATAGATCTCTATAATTCATAAAACACTTCATATGCTCAATACTGCAAATCTGAAATTCAAAATACATTCATATCTGAAAGTACTCTCAAAATACACCAACACAAAAAACAATTCACAACCTACAAATACTGACAACCCTAAGCTCCTCCTGACAATTCACAACCTGCCCGACTATTGAGCTGGGGGGCAGTCCCCTCCTATTCCTCGGCGGCAGACAGCCGCCCCGTGCGACGATGTGAACGACGAGGGAGAGGATGGCGGGGAAGCATCATCGGGCCAACTGGTTTTCTCTTCTTGCATTTGGGTTCGGTCGACGAAGACTCCACCGGCTCGCTCTGGCACAGCACCCTCACAAACAACACCCTGTAGATGCTCGATCCTTCAATCTCTGGTGGATGATCCATCTGGGATTGATACTCCCACCACCGCTGCCTCGTGATCGGATTCGGTGAATCTGTTCGCTCCATGGCCCAGAGGAGCAGCTCTATGTACTCCGGCGCGACTCCCTTCAGGAGTATCGCTGCCTTTTCGCTCTGTTGCAGATATTTGGCCATGGATGTCGCCGTCGCTGCTAGTTGGTCCTTGTTGTCAAACCAAGACTGTATCTCCGTCATCCTAGCTAGCTTCACAGGGTCGCCGTCTGCGATCCTCGCGTATCGGTTGTACTCCTCCATCGATCTACTTCTCCACAGCACCTTCACTCGCCGGCGGTGGTTTTTGAATGGAAGAGGAGAGGAGCGGCGCTGGTTTTGGATTAGAACGGGAGAGGAGCGATGCTGGTTTTGGATTAGAACGGGAGAGGAGCGGCGCTAGTTTTGGATTAGAACAAGAGAGGAGGGGTGGTGGTTTTTAAATGGAAGAGGAGAGGAGCGGCGCTGGATTTAGATTGGAACAGGAGGAGCGGCGGTGGTTTAAGAGGAGAGGAGCGGCGCTGATCTTGGAAGTATTTTTTGTTTTGCGTATTTTGGGTCAAAGTTTGACCACGTACTGTATTTGACAAGCAAAATGTGAATGCATGTCACTAAAAATTGCATCGTTTGGTTCGTATCTGAATGTACTTTCAAATTATATTATTTTTGCAATGTATAACATATATTTTATTTGTGAAAATCATGGTCAATTATGACCCAGAATAAAAGGGAGACTAGTTAATGTGGGGTTGCTTCCTTAATTGAAGGGTAAATTGATTTTGATTTTGATCTAGTCACAGCGCGCCGGCCCTCTCGTCCAATCCTGAATCGCTATCGCACGCTCCTCTTCCTCTTCTCCATTGCAAGTCCTCTCAGAAGGACATCTATGAAGAGGATGCAGTAGCGAATCGGGCAGATCGCCAGCGGCGACCAGGCAAAATTAGCTAGGTTGAAGGAGATCCTTACTTGGTTTGACAATTAGTTGCAATAAAATTGAGCAACATCAAGGTTGGTTGTGAAGCTTGTGGAATGTTCAACTATAATTTTGATATCCTTTGTGTAGTTCAACTAAGATCAAGTGTGAAATGTATATCTCTGTTTGCACAAAAAAGTTGGAAAGGAGGGTGACTAACAAGTGATGAAACATACATCAAATGAAAAGAAGCATGTTCCTTATCTGAATGGCAATCCTACAAGGACAGTAGTAATTTCTAAAGCAGCATCATTGCTAGATATTAGTGTGGGCATTAGGAGTAACTATGACAACCGTTAAATATGACATTACTTTAATGGTGTCATTGCTTCATTTTACCAGCAACATTACATTAGCAAAATGCTTTCTGAGTTGGTATTTGGGCATGGGAGAGTAGGCGGACCAGGACAGTTGCATTTCTAACGAAAAGAAGCAACTTATCTTAATGGGAAATTTAGCAGGACCTGGAAAAAAGTGCCATTGATTCATATTACTAAAGGCATTACATTGAAAACAACATTGGTTTAACGTGTCCTTACTTTTAATAGTGCGACTGCTACATTTTACCAGTGGCATTACATAAGAGTGGCTCGGGGCAACAAACATCAGAACAGGATATCTGGGCTGGTCCCATTTTTTCGGTATAGCCACCTTCACTACAAAAAAAATACACTTCCGTGATGATATGTGTTTGTCACAGTAGGTCGCGTTTTTTGTCATGCATGTACATCCATGACAAATTTATGACAGAATCAAGATAGTCATACATGTGCTATCGTAGAAGTGTTCCATGACATTGCCAAAATTATCATCACGGAAGTGTCCACTTCCATGACGATAAATCACGCGTCACAGAAGTGCTTTCGTGAAGGGTAACCGACACGTGGCATCCACATAAACGTAACGCCGTTAAGCTATCGGGTCGGGTTTTGGATCCGATCACCCGTTAACAGCCCCGACCAATGGGGATTTTTCACGTGTAAAATCATCATTGGCTGGAGGAGACACGTGTCAGCTCGTCAGTGGGTCAGATAGGCGCCAATGGTATGTCGACACGTGGACCAGCCCATCAAGTTTAAATGGGCCGGCCCAACTGAAGGCCCACAAGATTTTGCGGACCATAATGGGCCGGCCCAGCTAAAGGCCCATGAGATTTTGCGGACCATAATGGGCAGGCCCAGCTTGAGGCCCACAAGATTTTGCGGGCCATAATGGGCCGGCCCAGGTAAAGGCCCACAAGATTTTTGTGTGCCATAATGGGCTGGCCCAGGTAAAGGCCCACAAGATGTTTGTGTGCCATAATGGGCCGGCCCAGGTAAAGGCCCACAAGATTCTTGCGGATCATAATGGGCCGGCCCAGCTAAAGGCCCACGATATTTCGCCGACATTAATGGGCCGGCCCATTGTAGGCCCACAAGATTTTGAGGACCCTAGTAGGCGGCCCATTAATTGGCTGCCATGTTTTGGGACAAATCTGCCCATATTTGATCCGCCCATTAATGGCCTGCCACGCCCGGCCTAAGAGTGGCCCATATGAGATCCGACCCGTTAAAGCCTACCATGTTGCAGGCCAAATTACGGCCCGGATCAGGTCCGACCCTTTAAGAGGCTTTGGGCTCAATTATGGCCCATATCGATTAAATCCGTCAGCTGGACACTATGCTTTTGGGCCCACTTGCTAAAGGCCCACTTAGTAATTCGACACGATATTAGTTTTGGCGTTAAGGGCCCGTTTAACATTTCGCCCTATATTAATTTCGACTGTTAAAAGCCCATCATATAGTTGGGCCTAACTACGGCCCGGTTTGCATCCGACACCTTTCATGACCGATATCTGATTGGGCCAAACAAGGACCGAGACAATTTCGCGGTTAAAAGCCCGTGATTTGATTCACACAATCATGGGCCGGGGTTCATTTCGGGCTGCTGCGTAACTAGTAGGAATTAAGAACAAACCTACTCTATACAATAAAGAAATTACGGCATAGTAACTAAGAATAAATCTACAGTATCAAATAAAGGATTTAAGGTATATTACATCCACTGGGTATCGAAGTTCGCCACCAGTGATCATAAAGCGCAACGAAGAAGCAAATTACAAAAACTGGGCACCATTGTGGCGTAACAAAATAATACTAAACCGAGACCACTTCCAAGACAGTTCAAGAAAGGTTAGCCTTGTAGAGGCTAACTGCGCAAGAATTTGAAAGAGCAAGGTGTGAGACCAGACCTAGCATGTCGGTCATAGCTTCCAGTGTAGCTGTTTAGAGATGAGGTTCTCATTGGTGTTCTCCATAATCTTTCTTAGAGATAGGACTTCAAGTCGAAGTTGAGTTGCGAATGCCTTTACGGTAGAACTTGGGATTTGAAGAAGTCGAACCGATTCGCATAACGAATTTCGTGAGCTTGTCCGACCGTTAGTCTCAAGTAACTTGAACACTTTGCATCAAGACAAGACTTTGGGGTTGCCTCGCTATCTTCAAGATGTTTTGCCTTCTTTGCTGCAATATATGTTGGGTTTGTCTCACGCCTTCAAAGAGACTTGTGCATGCCATCGGGCATATCACCTCAAACAAAGCGAGAGAGATGACAGGTTTTGCACGTGTATAAACAAAGATGATAACTGCTACATTAATTCTATCCAATTTCAAATTAGAAAATAAAGAGTATGTTTAAAATATCAATAGCATAATTTGGCATTGTTCATAATGCGGGAGCTTCACCACACTCTTTGGATTACCATGTCAACATAACAAGCATAGATGAAGGGAAAAGAAAATCATTGTATCTATTTTGGATAATGTGCATGGCATGTTGTTCATATCATCGACCACATCAAGAAGATAAAACAGGAGATGACAAGGTGCAAACGTGGGCTGCTTCACCACACATCGGATTATAGATCCACAAAACAAGCATACATACATGGAGTATTAAGTAATGTGCATGGTATGAATAAGGAATTTGGTTTTACAAGTAAAACTTAGAACTTACGGTTCTTACGAACATGCATTTTGGTGGAAACAGCAGACTAAACAGCAGTAAACGATAGAGAGTATGAGCAAATTAAACAGCAGATGAGGATAAAGCCTTTAGAAGGACTGACTTACATTAACAGTTAACACCGGCTTTATAATGCCCTTCTCCATGTCAAGGGAAGGATAACTCAAGAATTTCAGCATAGAATCTTCTTCATAAGCATTGCCTGTACTCTACATTTTGTAGAGAGTAATTATAGATATGATAATATTGGAAGGGATAGAGGATAATGAAGATAAGATGCAGATTGATGCTACATATTCAACTACCAATCCTCGGAAGTACAAGCGTTACAGGACAAAATGTCTTGACAAGAGCAATGGGCTACACTTCTGACCTTTGGCATTGTCTGTGTATTCTGCTTGTTGCTAAGATTAAATATAGATCTGATCTTTTTAGTAAATGGTGGGCGAGGGAGATAAGATGTAGAATGCTACAAAATGAACCAATCCCTCTTACCATAACACAAGAGTGTTTTGAACACTGGTGTACTGTACAAAACGTTCTTATATTATGGGACGGAGGGAGTAGCTGTTAATGTAAGTACAGTGATAGTCCATGTTCAGTCCTTACAAGAGGACTGCAGAGCTAAACCTCTTCAAAAGCATTGGGTTGATTCTAAATTTATGTAAGAGTCCATACGGATCTTATAATGTCCACCAAATGGACGCATGAGGCTAACATGTGCGGTGATGCTACATAATCAAACAACTATGAAAGTAAGTATGGTCATACAGGCAAGAGGTACTCACAAGAGCAATGCGGTATGCAAGATAGTTGCGTAGATTTTGTGGTCCCTTGAGAACTAATGTTCTTCCGCTAACAGTTTTCGTACAAGTGAGACATTAAGGCAAATGCAGAAATGTAGTTCAAATTGTGATGTGATATCATAGACAGTACCTTACGCTACAGCCGAGACCAATGTGTAACAAGATTATTCCAATCACCATCGGATAAATGTAGTACTGGAGACTTTACAAAAATTTCATCCAGAGGCTTGCCATCGAAGTGCGCTTGCCTTAGGTAGGAACGATACTTCATCAACGAGTGCTTGAAAAGCACAACCAACCCTTGCTCGTCATGACAATCCGGTTTGCTCCTCGCCTATTTAAAAGAATGAAATCTTGTGTCTTCTTTCAGCAGAAACATATGCAGTAATGACCATGAATAACATTAGTACATTACTTATGCGTAAGTTGCGGAGGAAGACTGGAAATTGTTCTGCGGTTCATGTATAATCTTTCCATGAAGGAAAGATGCGCACAAAGTTCTGACAACAACATATGCTTCGGCCTTCTAAACTGGGAAGAAATGGAACAGGATCCTATTTGCTGCAATTGGGGCTCTCTCGGTTCGAAAAGGGATTTGGCAAGCTGGATTTGGTGTACTCTTTGCTAGAATGGGGTTTTGCGTCACAATTTGGTGCTATGTCAATCGGCATAATCATACTGCTTATTTCTGCGATTGGGGTCTATTGAGTTGGGGCATCGAAATGACCAAAGGTAGTTGGGCTAGAGTCTGCTAGAGTTGGGGTATTTTGTGGGTCAGGTGATATTGCAACTACACCTAATGGGCTATTTGATTTATTAGGTGCCACTACCTTTTCCAAATACTTTGCTTGTGCTCCTCCACGATCAGCAATCTCCCTCTTCCTTTTGAACGTCGTCTGTAAGAACAACATTTGAATGGATAAATATGGTATGATGATGATGGAATATGTAATTTGAAAATGGATAGGCGGTATATTCACATAAGCGATGTGTAAACTAAGCTAATGGCAGTTCAACAAAGTAGAAGCAATGCAAAGCATCAGTTGCAAGATATGTGCGAGTAATGTAACCTTGGAAAGTTAGAGCAAGTACCTTGATGGGTGAATAAGATAGGGCATCTTCCTCGACTCCTCCACTAGGGAGCTACATTGACTTAGGTCTCCCTCTAGCTCGTAATCACTGTTAGGATCATATTCTAAGCATGAATCAGTAGGTGGAGAGCGCTTTGCATTGCATTGCATCCAGACTTGATTTCAGTCCCTTAATGCCAAGTTTGACAGCCATGGCATTGTTACGCTTTATTCTTTTCATGCGCGCAAGCTCATAATCATTATGATGCTTTGTTAGAATCTGAGATTCATGAAAACATAAAAAGTAGTCAGATTATCTATGGAATGCATTCTTGATTCAACTCGGAGAGTGTCTCCCTATAAACCCTGCATATGCAAAGTTCACCTCCCCAACCGTCTTGACGGACCACACAGAGATACACACCCGAGCGGCGAACATGCATTTTGAAACTAATTTAGGAACATTTAGCTGACCAATTAAACAACTCTCTTTTAATAATCTCCGATTCATAATTGAACAACTAAGCTTGTTTAGCTTGATGGGTGAAGCAGTGTTATTATGACACGAAGCACGTATTCTGATCATATAGTGATCATAAAAGGGGGAAACTCTAAGCATATTTTTTTTAGCAAAAGAGGGTTTGCCCTCCGATTTCTATTAAAGAAACCACCATGGAACCAACATGATCAATTAAACCCTAAGCATGATCAATTAAACCGTATTATGGCTGTGCCATGGCAGATTTAAAGTCGCAAACCGAGAAATGATATTTAGCATGCATTGTTTGCTTCGAACTAAGAACTAAATTCTAAGAGCTGAAAAGAAAGTAGAGTAACCAAGTTAAGATCTATTTTCTGGTTGAGATCAAAAGGTTGAGGAGATATGAAGTACCACCTCTCTTGCGGTGCCGTGTAGGCATCGAAGTGCGATCGCTGTCGGTGGCGTTGAAGCAGATCTGCGACGGTAGACGGGTGCATCGAGGGATAAGTCCCGTTGTGGTGGAAGAGAAGGTCGTGTGAGCGGCCCCGGCAAAGAGGACGACGTCACCGATGAAGCGAGAGGACGCGATGCAAGGCTATTGGTCCGTCGCCGTGGATGAGAAACGTCCATCTCTAGCAGTGGACGAGCGGTCTTGGTAGGCGCTCCGGCATGTGGAGGATGGTGGCGGTGGATGTGGTGGAGGACGGCAGCGATGGATGGGGTGGCGGACGGAGGCTGGTGTGGGGATGGGGTGTTCTAGCGCGGATGGTGTATGAATGGGAAAATGGAGGGAGAGGTACGGGGAACCATGTTTTTGGGACGCGCCTGTCTGAAATATGGGAAAGTTACGAACTTAGCCCCCGTTTAAAATTTGGACGTCTCGTCGGTTGGGGATAGGACGGTAATCTCGCATCTCCCAAATACAGACTTGTGCTCAAATAAAATTACAAACCAAAAAAAAAAACAATTATTACATGATCTCTAAAACAAATGGTTTGATTGATTACATGAACACACAACACAAAGGTTATTCAATTATGGAAAGAACATTTCACCTATGATTTACCAAGTAGGAATTAAATTTCCTTTTTTCCTTCAGGACCTTAACAATCTGTTCAGTCTCAGCTTGCTTCGTTTTGAAATCCACCAAATATTTAATGGTTGTCTTGAGTACTGCTTGTGATTGTGCTGTTTGCTTCCTCAACATGTCAACTTCATCTTTAAGTGCGTATGTAATCTCTTTCTACCACTAGTTTAGCCTCTAGAGCATCAGCAGTTGGCAATTCATAATGCACGATTGGGCGGTGCCCTTTGCTGTGGGATGATGCAACGTCCATGGGACCTCGCTCTTTGATCTTGGGCTAACCTGTTTTTCCATTAAAGTTCCGATTGGATTCAGAAAAGTTGAAGTTAGCAAAACATCTCAACTGGGAGTTATAACAGAAAACCAGTTAAACAAACAAGGAATTAAAGAGTTTCAATTGGATGCTGAAAAGTAGTTATTAACATCATTGTAACCCACTGATATTTAAGTTAAGGCAAACAGGTAATTCTTAACAGTAAGTATCAAACACATAGATAGGCGCAGTCTACAATATGATTAACAGGCTGTGCCATTATGTAATCAGTAGCAAACTAAATTAAGCCAAGCAACATAATTGAACAATTTTGCAATAAGTGGCTAACTAAAATTCTCGAGAAGGTGTAATCGAACTTACGCTAGTTCTTTGTACAGGCACACTGCAACTTCTTTTTCGCTTACAAGGTTGTACGAAGGAGTCCATGGCATAAATTGTTTGGATACACAGTCCCAATACTTCTTTCTTCCCACACTACATGGGTAAGTCGAATGGTTAATCTGGTAAGATGGTGCGTCCTTGATATGTTATATGAGGACGTGTAGTCAGACTAGTTGTAGCCAAACACATCACACTGGCTTTTCCTGTATATTTCATGCGATTACTTTTGTCATATCGAGATCTAAGAAATCTACAATAGGATGAAAGGACTGGCATCCTTCACATTATTGGCGAACTCAGTTCATAGAAACAAGCAATTCAACCATTCTGTGGGTAAATTAAAAGCGCCACTAGAATATTTTTCACTATCCAATCATACACGCAAAAGGGGCGACGCCACCATAGGGGCTGGTATGGGCGGCCGCCTCGGTGGGCTGGAAAGTGTGCACCTAGTTTGAGTCGTCTGTGTTGGCCCATGCTTGTTTTGTTCGTCCCAACGCACGGCGAGCAATGTAAAAATGAAGAAAAATGTTTCAATTTGGATGGGCCAATAACATAAGTGCAAGAAATGCCCTATAGCAGGCTCATGGCTAAACGAAGCGCCTCCCATATCGATCGACAGCAGGAAAAATCCCAATTCATTCGCTCCGGCCTCGGTCTGGTTTGCTCCTAACCTAGCCGCCGGGACAGACCGACACAGCACTTCCTCGCGCCCTTGTTGGAGGCGGTGGCCGGGCTTCAAGCGAGCGGAAGGACAAGAAGATGAAGATCCAACCACAGGTTTAGCCTGCGTGGGAGGCAGCGGCGGCAAGACGGCATGGCATCGAGCTTGCAAAAGGACAATCGCAACTTGCAAGAGTAGAATGTAACGAAAGGTGTACATCACATCCCTGATTATATCTAATTCAACTCTTCAATTTCTGGCCAATAGTTAAACTCGACGGTGTTGTAAAACTGCTTGTATGTAGGGAATCTATGAGAAAATGAAACCAATTTCTACTTCTTTTATAACTCCCCCAATCAATCTTGAATCGATGAATCGATGTATCTAATCAAGTTTCCGGTGCAAACATACAAGCTCATGTTGTTCTTGAGCACGAAGTGTCTAATGAACATCGCTAATGAAGGATTCGATGCAAATATTTTACATGCTCCTGGTGATGAACATATAGTGTCTAATGAGGGATCTAATGCAAGCATTTTGCAAGCTCATTGAAGGATTTAGTGTCTAATGATGATCTACTATGTTGAGAGAGAAAGAGATTTGCAGGCATTGATGACAAGAAAATTATAGTGCATTTTCATAGCTTGAGGAAACGTCGAGGCCATCTACCAGAAAGTCCCCGTATCATGACAACATAGCATAAATACTTTTCTAAACTATTGTTTGAAACAATTGGCATACTGATACGTCTCCAACGTATCTATAACTTTTGATTGCTCCATGCTATATTATCTACTGTTTTGGGCAATATTGGGCTTTATTATTCACTTTTATATTACTTTTGGGACTAACCTATTAACCGGAGGCCCAGCCCATATTGCTGTTTTATTGCCTGTTTGAGTATTTCGAGGAAAAGGAATATCAAACGGGGTCCAAACGGAATGAAACCTTCAGCAGCGTTATTTTTGGGAAGAATATCATCCTGGAGACTTGGAGTTCACGTCAGAAGATCCTCGAGGAGGCTAGGAGATAGGGGGGCACCCCCCTACTGGGCGCGCCCCCTGTCTCGTGGACCCCTCGAGCACCCCCTGAGGGAGTTCCGGACTAGGGGGTGTCCGGATAGCCGAATTATCATCATCGGCCGGACTCCAAGACTATGAAGATACAAGATTGAAGACTTCGTCTGTGTCCGGATGGGACTTTCCTTGGCGTGGAAGGCAAGCTTGGCAATACGGTATGTAGATCTCCTACCATTGTAACCAACTCTGTGTAACCCTAACCCTATCCGTGTCTATATAAACCGGAGGGTTTTAGTCCGTAGGACGAACAACAATCATACCATAGGCTAGCTTCTAGGGTTTAGCCTCTTTGATCTCGTGGTAGATCCACTCTTGTAACATACATCATCAATATTAATCAAGCAGGATGTAGGGTTTTACCTCCATCAAGAGGGCCCGAACACAGGTAAAACATCGTGTCCCTTGTCTCCTGTTACCATCCGCCTAGACGCACAGTTCGGGACCCCCTACCCGAGATCCGCCGGTTTTGACACCGACATTGGTGCTTTCATTGAGAGTTCCTCTGTGTCGTCACGGATAGGCTCGATGGCTCCTTCGATCATCAACAATGACGCGTTCCAGGGTGAGACGTTTCTCCCCGGACAGATCTTCGTGTTCGGCGGCTTTGCACCGCGGGCCAATTTGCTTGGCCATCTGGAGCAGATCGAAAGCTACACCCCTGGCCGTCAGGTCAGATTTGGAAGTCTAAACTATATGGCCGATATCCATGGAGACTTGATCTTCGACGGATTCGAGCCGCAGCTGCCGCTACCAGACCGTCTCGATGGGCACGATGTAACTCTGCAGCCGAACAATGCCCTGGAGGCCGCACCAGTATCCGCTCTGACCCTTAATCCGGAGCCGGATTCCTCGGACGAGTGGTTGGACACCGCCTCGGGGGCTACAATCTCTACGGCGATCGAGCCGAACTCTATCCCTGTCCTTTGCGAAGACCTTGACTCCAGGGTGCCGGACTCCTCTCCGGACTCAACCCTCAGCGCCTCGCCAATCGAATCCGATTGGGCGCCCATCATGGAGTTCACTGCCGCGGACATCTTTCAAAGACTCGCCCTTTGGCGACATCCTGAATTCACTAAAGTCCCTCTCTTTATCCGGAGAGCCCCGGCGGATTACGGCCAGAAGGTTGGGATGCGGACGATGAAGAAATTCAACGCCCACCGCCACCCACTTGGTAGCGGCTGTCGACGATCTAACCGACATGCTAGACTACGACTTCAAGACATCGACGGTATGGACGGCGATGCGGAGACGACCAAGACCCAGCACCTACAGGGCACTGGAAGGCCACCTCGTCATACGACATATACATGGTGGACATCCCAAAAAATGGGAACAGCGATGGAACAACGGAGGATGACCCCTCCAAGAAGCAACCGAAGCACCGGCGTCAGCGGCGCCGCCCTAAATCCCGCCACAGCAAGAATGAAGATTCCGGCACCGGAGATAACAATACACCGGACAAAGGTCGAAGACAATCCACTCCAGCAAGATCCGGTAGCAGGGAAGATGGAGACGCCAGCCCTCACGAGAGCGGCGGAAGAAGAGGTAGAGGATTATATGCCTCCCTCCGAGACGAAGCAAGCCTCGACGACGATGAATTCGTCGTGCACGAGAATCCCGTCGAACAAGAGTATTTTAGACGCGGGCTTATGGCCACGGCGAACAGCCTCAAGAAAAAGCAGCAATGACTTAGAATCGATCAGGATCTGCTAGCCGGCAGGATGGACTCAAGTCCTCGCGGCCGAAGAGCATGAGCTCGAACGCCCCTCAAAAGCTACCCTAAACGCAAGCTGCTCCCCGATTAGAGGAGGAGGCTTACGAACCCGCATCACCGAGGAGACAATACGGCTGACCGACCACCCCGTGGTCGCGACAGAGAGGCCTCTAGGCCCTTCACTAGAACCGTACCCCGGCATCGCTCAAAAAGCACACGGCGAAAGGGGAACGCTCCGGACCTGCGAGATATATTGGAGGACAATTCAAGACAATCAAGGTCGATCTATGGATCGCGTGGGCGCCCATGCGTGGCGACAACCGTCGCGCGGACATGATAAGTCCGCCGGGCCGAACAAAGCAGAGACAAAGCTCTTTTGAGCTCCGTCGTGATATCGCCCGATCTGCAGGCGCCGCACACCCACTATGCTTCACAGGGCGAAGTAATGGATCATCAAATCCCGAAGGGTTTAAACCCGTCAATATTGAATCCTATGATGGCTAACAGACCCGCGGTTTGGATCAAGACTATCTCCTTCACATCCACATGGCCCGCGGTGATGATCTTCATGCCATCAAATACCTCCCCTCAAGCTTAAAGGACCAGCCCGGCATTGGCTCAACAGCTTGCCGCCAGAGTCAATTGGGAGCTGGGAGGACACGAAGCCGCATTCCTCGATAACTTCCAGGGCACTTATGTGCGACCACCAGACGCCGATGACCTAAGCCACATAATTCAGACCCAGACGAATCGGCGAGACAATTACGGACACGGTTCTTAACCAAGAAAAACCAAATAGTCGACTGTCCGGATGCGGAGGCCCTCGCGGCCTTCAAGCATAACATCCGTGACGAGTGGCTTGCCCGGCACCTAGGACAGGAAAAGCCGAAATCCATGGCAGCCCTCACATCACTCATGACCCGCTTCTGCGCGGGTGAGGACAGCTGGCTAGCACGCAGCAACAACCTCAGCAAAAATTCTGGCAGTCCGGACTTCAAGGACCGAAATGGCAGGCCGCGTCGTAACAAAAACAAACGCCGCATTAACGGTGACAATATTGAGGATACGGCAGTCAATGCTGGATTCAGAGGCACTAAACCCGGTCAGCGGAAAAAGCCATTCAAAAGAACTACTCCGGGTCCATCCAATTTGGACCGAATACTCGTCCGCTTGTGCGGATACACGGCACCCCGAAAGCCAGCTAACCACACCAACAGGACTGTTGGGTATTCAACGGCGAGCAAGTTAATTGCCGAAAACAATGACAAGGGGCTGCATAGCGATGACGAGGACGAGACCCAACCGGAACAATAGAGGACAGAAGGGTTTCCCCCCACAGGTGCGGACGGTGAACATGATATACGCAACGCACATACCCAAAAGGGAGAGGAAGCGTGCAGTCAGGGATGTCTACGCGATGGAGCCAGTTGCCCCGAAGTTCAATCCATGATCCTCCTGCCCGATCACTTTTGACCGAAGGGACCACCCCACCGGCATCCACCACGGTGGATTCGCCACCCAATCGTCGATGGATTTCACCTAGCCAGAGTCCTGATGGACGGCGGCAGCAGCCTGAACCTGCTTTACCAGGATACAGTGCGCAAAATGGGCATAGACCCCTCAAGGATTAAACCTACCAAAACGACCTTTAAAGGCGTCATACCAGTGTAGAAGCCAATTGTACAAGCTCAATTACACCGGAAGTGGTCTTGAGATCCTGGATAACTTCCGGCGAGGAGTTAATCTTCGACATAGTCCCGTTCATGGCGGCTATCATGCCTTGCTCGGACGTCAAGGCGTTTGCAAAGTTCAACGCGGTGCCGCACACGCATACCTCAAGCTCAAGATGCCAGCCCTCGAGGAGTCATCACGGTCAACGGAAACACCGAACGTTCTCTCCGCACGGAGGAACATACAATGACTCTCGCGGCGAAGTGCAATGCAGCCTCTTAAGGCAATTCTCGAGTCCGGCCGTTAAGCGGCCGGACACAGCCAAGCTACCGGAGTAACTTACAACAAGACCACTGGCATGTTCCGAGCATGCGTGGCGATGCGGCCCCAACCCCAGCTCTGCGAACGTCAACGCAGGTCCTTCGCATACACCATTACGCTCACGAAGATACCATGGGCATGGGGAGAGGGCACGACCACGATAAACCTGCATCGCGGCTCAACCACACGGGGGCTCTCAAGTGTGTCGTTCCTTTTCTTTTCTTTTTACCTTTTACTTTTTACCCACAGGACTCCGTTTGTCGAAGCCTGTCCGCGATGAGACCTGCAGAACTCACGATGCAACAGCGAGGGAAGGATAAAGGCTACAACGAATATACAGGTGGTCTCCATTACGAGCATTTTTATACACCAATCTGCAGTCTACCCACGGAGGGGAGGACATGTTTAACAGTTCCATACCTTGCTTATCGCACTATTTGTATCGTTACGCATTCGTAGCAGCACTTATTGAATAAAACAATGCAGCACCTTTTGCTTATAATTGCATTTCTTTTTCATACATATGTTCATTCACGGCATGTTGCATCCGTACACTTTAGTACGGCTAATATACACCAGGGCTTATGTTCCCGCATTTTGGTGTGATGAGTCCGAACACTTTCACAAGTGCGGCACCCGAACTTATAGCACTATATGCATCGGCTCCGAATCATGTCTTGGGTCAATAGTTGGGTTTGCCCGGCTCCCATGTTTTGGTACCTTACGTTCCGTTATATCGGCTAAGGTAGCCTTTGGGAGAACCATCGCGATTCCGCCCAGATTGAGCTGGGTTAATGCCTCGATGGAGAAAGCTAAAACTGACCGTCATGATGAGGCGAGAGACCGATCGCTGTTCGAGAGGTTTTTAAGTAGTCCTTAAAGACTTATGCCGCTTAGAGCGAGGAGCCGGATCTTGTCCGGCCAAGGCGTGGATAAGCGCCCCAAATTGACCTTCCGAAGACTAGGGGCTTCGCCGAAATTTAAAATTATAGAATTCTATGGCTAAGTGAGAGTGTTCAAGCATTATAAGTCCGGTTGCCTTGTTACATTTGTGTTGAGCGCCTCCTAGATGGACCCAAAATGGGAACAAGAGCGCTCAAGTTTATCGAACACCCCGGCACTTCGTGGCATGGGAAATTTGAAGCCGACGACTTGCCATCTCTCGGATTTGATAAGCGACCGCCTGAAGGTAATATTTTAAATTAACAAGCGTTGCTTAGAGCATATGAACTAAGTTTTCAGCGCACAGGATAACAAAATGCGAGTCTACTCAAATATTACATCTTTGGAGCACTCACCCTCAATAGTGCGGGCGCCCTTCAACACACTCTTATAATACAACTCGGGCGATGCGATGCTCCTTGCCCTACGGTGGCGGGTCCGTCACGAGCTTACGGCATCCATCTTGCCCCAGTGCACCTTTATGCGGGCAAGGGCCGACGGGCACCCTCAATACAAGCGGAATGCTTGATAACTTCAACCCACGGCACGCATCCATCAGCCGCGCAGCCGAAGTAGCTCCTGTGCATGGCCTCCTTAGGCCAGCCGAACTATGAGGCCCTTCATGGCCTGTTCGGCCGCCTTTAGGAGCTCGACCAGCTGCTTCAATTGGTCGCTATAAGGCACGGATGTCCGCCTCGATATCGAGACCAAGACCTTCTCCATCGAGCTCCCCTCCTTGGCCCAGTAGAATGCGGCAGCATCGGACACGCTGCAAGGAAGATCTGCGAACGCCCCTGGAGAGCTCCGAATTCGGGTAAGCAACAGGTAATTAACACTCACATGCTTACTTTGCATGGAAAATGCCTTACCCGCTGCTATTTTCTTCACCGCCTCAATCTCCTGGAGGGCCTTGTAGGCTTCGGCCTTAGCGGCTTTGGCACTCTCAAGAGCCGTTGCAAGCTCAGACTCTCGAGTCTTGAGTCACGCCCAAGCTCTCATGTTTTTCACGAGATCCTAGAGCTCTTCTTGTACCTCCGCCACCCGCGCCTCCTGCTTCTCTCGCTCGGTGCGCTCATGCCGCATGCGTTCGGCGCAGCCACCGCCTCCTTGGTCGTCACCTCGTTAGTGGCCCCTACAATACCCACGTTATCCTTGTTATTTTTCTTGCAACCAAATCCTTTTCTCAGAAGGTACAATTTTCATAAGGTATTACTCACCTTCTTTTTCCTCGAGCTGCTTCTTGGCATGACCGAGCTCGTTCTCGGACCGCTCGAGGTTTTTCTTCAAAGTATTGACCTCCGCAATCAGTGCGGCGGAGGTCAGCAGCACAACCTGCAATCCCATATTGACATATTTTTTATGACTCCTGCGTTTATCTTTCTAAAGATCCTCAGTCCGGCTTTTCTTTCCGAACACCGAACCGAGCATCGAGGCTACTGTCTATGCGGTACCATTTTACGTATATTGAAATTCTTACCTCAAAGCCCGTTAGAAGGCTGCTGCAGGCTTCGGTCAGCCCGCTCTTGGCGAGCTGAACCTTCTGAATCACCGCACTCATAACAGTGCGGTGTTCCTCTTCGATGGAGGCGCCGTTGAGCGCCTCCCGCAAATTATCCGGCACCTCCAATTGGACAGAGGCAACCGGCGCCGCGGTCTTGCCCTTCTTATGAAGGGGTTGCCCGCGGGACTCCGGAGCCACTGTGGCCTCCGGGGCTGAGTCCGGTGCACAGTACGGGAGGGTGTCCTGTGACACCTCCGGGGCCTCCTCCTCCTGGTGGGTCCTTTTCAGGATCCCACCTCGGCCGTCGTCTGGCACGGGGTGGAGGCAGTCGGAAGGGAATCCATATCCGACGCACCCAAGGACCCGCCGGCAAACGGGAAGATCATCCTTGGGCGGACTGCAGGGTTGTATGCGGCATTAGAAAGACATTATGTGGCGAAAAGAAAAAACCTTGAAGTTATTCGGGAATCCGGACACTTACAATCTCGCCAGGGGCTTGGCCCTTGTAGGCCAATCCCCCTCGTCGTCGTCGACATTGCTGGAGAAGTCCGGAGGAAGGGTTCTTCCCTTCTTGGACCCTCCGGCCTCCCCAGTTGGGGCGGCCTTCCTTTTCCTCTCCTCCCCCGCTGGGGGAGAAGCTTCTTCTTCTTCCTCCTCGTCTTCAGGAGAAGATTCTGCTTCAGAATCCGACAGCACCTGGCGTCGGGAGCTCCTTCGAGTTCCCATGGCCTCCTTCTTGGCCTTCTTCTCCGGCACCACATGGGGTGCCGGAGCCAGCAGCCCCGTCAATCGGGCGTCCGCTGGGTCTTCTGGCAAAGGAGCCGGACAGTTAATCGGTCCGGACGTCTTCAGCCAGACCTGTCGAAGAATAGGGAGTTTTTAGATCCCACGTAGAGTCAATCTATGAAAAAAGAGTCCCGTAAAGGGTAAAATAACTTACCTTGCCGGCTTGACGCCGTGAGCTGTATCTGTGATCTTTGTTAGCGGATGCGGGGGCTTCGGCGGCCTTGAACAGCACCTTCCAGGCATCTTCGTACGTGGTATCGAAGAGCCGGCTCAAGGTTTGGTGTTGTGCCGGATCGAACTCCCACAAATTGAAGTCCCGTTGTTGGCATGGGAGAATCCGGCGGATGAGCATCACCTGGATTACGTTGACAAGCCTGTGATTCTTGTCCACCAGGTTTCGGACGCGTGTTTGGAGTCCGGATAGCTCGTCCGAACCCCCCCACTTCAGGCCCGTCTCTTTCCATGACGAGAGCCGTGTGGGTAATCCAGATCTGAATTCAGTGGCCGCCACCCATTCAGGGTCGCGTGGCTCGGTGATGTAGAACCACCCCGATTGCCACCCCTTTATTGTCTCCACAAAGGAGCCCTCGAGCCATAGGACTTTGGCCATCTTGCCAACCATGGCGCCTCCGCACTCCGCTTGACGGCCGCCCACAACCTTCGGCCTGACGTTGAAGATCTTCAGCATAGGCCTAACTGGGGCTGGATGCAGAGGAAGGCCTCGACACCTGACGATAAACGCTGAGACGTTGAGGACGAAATTGGGCCAGGTCATGGAAGTCCAGGCCGTAGTAGAACATGAGCCCCGGACAAATGGATGAAGTGGAAAACCTAGTCCATGGAGGAAGTGGGGAGAAATACCACCCTCTCATGGGACTGGGGTTGGAATGAGCTGCCCAGCTGTCCGGGCAGCTTTGTCTGTGATATCGCCCGGACAAGTATCCGGCCTCCATGATCTTGTGATGTGCCCTTCGTGACGAAGGAGGCCATCCATCTGCCTCCCGCTCCTGACATGGTTGGAGAAGGTTGAGGAGGAAAGTGCGGACTTGGGCGCTAGAGCTCGAGTGCACGGGAATGGATGAGCAAAGGAGGAAGAAGGCATAGGTGAGAGGGTGGATCCTTATCCCCTTATATGGGCGGACAAAAACATGTGTCCCCGCCGGCCTGGTAAAACTCGCTTATCTCCCAAGCGTCACAATCAATGGCGCGGTTGGGTTACCCACGTCCGTATTGATGGGAATCTCGGAATAAGGGGAACACGATCTCTGCCTGGACAAGACGTGCCAAGGAAACCGCCGCTTAAACGCTACCGAGGTGGAACAATAAAAACAATTTGAGTAAAGGCTTGATAGTGGTGCGACGTCACGCCACAAAATACGTCAGCAGATTGATCTTGTGTAATATTATTCTCTCGACGGTGGTATGTGGAATTTATTTTTGCAGAGCCGGACACTAGCCTGGTGTTCACAATCTTCTATAAATTATTCGGAGGAAGAACCCTCCTTGCAATGCCGAAGACAACATGCGCGCCGGACTCGTCGTCATTGAAGCCTGGTTCAGGCTCTTGAGGGAGTTACGGACTAGGGGTGTCCGGATAGCCGAACTATCATCATCGGCGGACTCCAAGACTATGAAGATACAAGATTGAAGACTTCCCCGTGTCCGGATGGGACTTTCCTTGGCGTGGAAGGCAAGCTTGGCGATACGGATATGTAGATCTCCTACCATTGTAACCGACTATGTGTAACCCTAACCCTATCCGGTGTCTATATAAACCGGAGGGTTTTAGTCCCAGAGGACGAACAACAATCATACCATAGGCTAGCTTCTAGGGTTTAGCCTCTTTGATCTCGTGGTAGATCCACTCTTGTAACACACATCACCAATATTAATCGAGCAGGACGTAGGGTTTCACCTCCATCAAGAGGGCCCGAACCTGGGTAAAACATCGTGTCCCTTGTCTCCTGTTACCATCCGCCTAGACGCACAGTTCGGGACCCCCTACCCGAGATCCGCCGGTTTTGACACCGACACCCCCCGACCGACTTCTTTCGCCTATATAGTCCCACGTACCCTAAAAACATCGAATATCAAGATAGATCAGGAGTTCCGCCACCGCAAGCCTCTGTAGCCACCAAAAACCTCTCGGGAGCCTGTTCCGGAACCCTGCCGGAGGGGGAACCAATCACCGGTGGCCGTCTTCATCATCCCGGCGCTCTCCATGATGAGGAGGGAGTAGTTCACCCTCGGAGCTGAGGGTATGTACCAAGAGCTATGTGTTTGATCTCTCTCTCTCTCTCGTGTTCCCTCTATGGCATGATCTTGATGTATCCCGAGCTTTGCTATTGTAGTTGGATCTTATGATGTTTCTCCCCCTCTACTCTCTTGTGATGAATTGAGTTTCCCCTTTGAAGTTATCTTATCGGATTGTGTCTTTTATTTGAGAACACTTGATGTATGTCTTGCTGTGTTTATCTGTGGTGACAATGGGATATCATGTGCCACTTGATGTATGTTTTGGTGACCAACTTGCGGGTTCCGCCCATGAACCTATGCATAGGGGTTGGCACACATTCTTGACTCTCCGGTAGAAACTTTGGGGCACTCTTTGAAGTACTTTGTGTTGGTTGGATGAATCTGAGATTGTGTGATGCATATCGTTTAATCATGCCCACGGATACTTGAAGTGACAATGGAGTATCTAGGTGACATTAGGGTTTTGGTTGATTTGTGTCTTAAGGTGTTATTCTAGTACGGACTCTTTTATAGATTGATCCAAAAGAATAGCTTTGAGGTGGTTTCGTACCCTACCATAATCTCTACGTTTGTTCTCCGCTATTAGTGGCTTTGGAGTGACTCTTTGTTGCATGTTGAGGGATTTTTATATGATCTATCTATGTTATTATTGTTGAGAGAACTTGCACTAGTGAAAGTATGAACCATAGGCCTTGTTTCCTATCATTGCAATACCATTTAAGCTCAGTTTATCACTTGTTACCTTGCTGTTTTTATTATTTCAGATTACAAATACCTATATCTACCATCCCTATTGCACTTGTATCACCATCTCTTCGCCGAACTAGTGCACCTATACAATTTACCATTGTATTGGGTGTGTTGGGGACACAAGAGACTCTTTGTTATTTGGTTGCAGGGTTGTTTGAGAGAGACCATCTTCATCCTACGCCTCCCACGGATTGATAAACTTTAGGTCATCCACTTGAGGGAAATTTGCTACTGTCCTACAAACCTGTGCACTTGCAGGCCCAACAACGTCTACAAGAAGAAGGTTGTGTAGTAGACATCAAGCAGTTTCTGGCGCCGTTGCCGGGGAGGTTAGCACTTGAAGGTATATCTTTAGATCTTGCAATCGAATCTTTTTGTTTCTTGTTTTATCATTAGTTTAGTTTATAAAAGAAAAACTACAAAAAAATGGAGTTAAGTTTGTCTCATACGCTTCGTCTTTTTAATATCTTCCGTGAGTATGATGAAAAGGAAAATTGTGCTCAAGTGCTAGAAGAAGAAATCTATAGAATGTTTGATATTAAATCTTTGAATGATGAGCATGATTGCAATGTTGTTAGTATGAATTCCTTGAATATCCATGATGCTAATGATATGCAAAGCCACAAGCTTGGGGAAGCTATGTTTGATGAATATGATATATTTTGTCCCCCAAGCTTTGATGAACAAATTTATTTTGATGATAGCATGCCTCCTACTTAAGATGATTATATTGATGAAAGTGGGTTTGGAAGAGTGTCAACTTTAGAAATTAGTGATCCCACTATTTTGGAGGATGTTTAATCTTATTGTGATGAACATGAAAGTGGATTTGGAAGAGTGTCAACTTTATTTAGTGATGAATCCACTATTTCGGAAGAGGTTCCAATTGATTATGAGAACAAAGTTGCTATCTATGATGATTATTGTGATAACTTGTATGCTATTAAGAATAATGATAACCATGAAACTTGTCATTATGATTTTAGTTTTTAATTGGATTGTGCTTCACATGATAGTTATTTTATTGAGTTTGCTCCCACTATTCCGAATGAGAAGAATTTTGCCTATGTGGAGAGTAGTAAATTTTCTATGCTTGTAGATCATGAAAAGAATGCTTTAGGTGCTGGTTATATTGTTGAATTCATTCATGATGCTACTGAAAATTATTATGAGGGAGGAACATATGCTTGTAGGAATTACAATAATATCAAGTTTACTCTCTATGTGCTTAAATTTTTGAAGTTATGCTTGTTTTGTCTTCTTATGCTTGTTGATTATTGTTCCCATAAGTTGTTTGCTCACAAAATCCCTATGCATAGGAAGTGGGTTATACTTAAATGTGCTAGTCATATTCTTCATGATGCTCTCTTTATGTTTCTATTCTTATCTCTTATGTGAGCATCATTGAAATCATCATGCCTATCTAGGGGCGTTAAACGATAGCGATTGTTGGGAGGCAACCCAATTTTATTTTAGTTTCTTGCTTTTTGGTTATGTTTAGTAATAAATAATCCATCTATCTTCTGTTTAGATGTGTTTTTATGTTTTAATTAGTGTTTGTGCCAAGTAGAACCTTTGGGAAGACTTGGGCGAAGTCTTTATGATCATGCTGTATAAAACAGAAACTTTAGCGCTCACGAGATTAGCTTCAACTTTTTACTGGAGAGTGATATTTAGTTTATTATTTTTTCAGATGATTACTAGACAAATTCCTCAGGTCCACCAATTTATTTTAGAATTTTTGGAGTTCCATAAGTTTGCGTTAGTTATAGATTACTACAGACTGTTCTGTTTTTGACAGATTCTGTTTTCATTGTTTTGTTTGCTTATTTTGATGAATCTATGGCTAGTAAAATAGTTTATAAACCATATAGAAGTTGGAATACAGTAGGTTTAACACCAATATAAATAAAGAATGAGTTCATTACAGTACCTTGAAGTGGTGTTTTGTTTTCTTTCGCTAACGGGGCTTACGAGTTTTCTGTTAAGTTTTGTGTTGTGAAGTTTTCAAGTTTTGGGTAAAGATTCGATGGACTATGGAATAAGGAGTGGCAAGAGCCTAATCTTGGGGATTCCCAAGGCACCCTAAAGTAATATTCAAGGACAACCAAGAGCCTAAGCTTGGGGATGCCCCGGATGGCATCCCCTCTTTCGTCTTCGTTCATCGGTAACTTTACTTGGAGCTATATTTTTATTCACCACATGATATGTGTTTTGCTTGGAGAATCATTTTCTATTGTTAGTATTTGCTTGCTGTTAGTTATAATAATGTTTTGCATCTTTACTTTCAATAAAAATGTCAAGGATAGCCTTTGCCATGCTTATTTTGCTAGTATACATGTTGCTGTTTGAAAACAGAAAGTTTACCGCTGTTGCAAAAATTCCCTAGAAAATTCAGAGCATGATATAATGTTGAAATGTTTTGCATAATGAGCTCTGATAAATTTATTACAGTGGGAATTTTAGTTCATAATTTTTGGAGTTAGGGAAGTATTGATACTCTTGCATTCTTTACAGATTGTACTGTTTTGGCAGATTGCTGTTATGTTTGCATTGTTTGCAAATGTTTGCTTGTTTAATGATTCTATTTAAGGATAGGAGTATTAAATATGCAGAGGTATTTAGTATGCAATGTTGAATAATAATTTAAGTGATTTGTTACAGTAGAAAATGATAAGGTTTTGCATTGGTTTATACTAACCTATCTCACGAGTTCTTGTTGAGTTTGTTGTGGATGAAGCTTTTTGATAAAAAGAGAAACCATGATATGAGAGGAATTAAGGAGACATAAAGGTTCAAGCTTGGGGATGCCCAAGGCACCCCAAGATAATATTTCAAGAAGTCTCAAGCATCTAAGCTTGGGGATGCCCCGGTAGGCATCCCACCTTTCTTCTTCAACCACTATCGGTTAGTATCGGTTGAGCCTAAGTTTTTGCTTCTTCACATGAGTTGTGCTATCCTTGTCATGTCATTTTATTTAGCTTTGCTTGCTGTTTGAATACAATACCAAGATCTGAAATTATTAAATGGGAGAGTCTTCACATAGTTTTATAATTATTCGACTACTCGTTGATCTTCACTTATATCTTTCGGAGTAGTTTGTATTTGCTCTAGTACTTCACTTATATCTTTTAGAGCACGGTGGTGGTTTTATTTTGAAGAAATAGATGAACTCTCATGCTTCACTTATATTATTTTGAGAGTCTTAAATAGCATGGTAATTTTCTTAAATAATCTTAATATGCTAAGCATACAAGATTTGTAAGAATTCTTATGAGTGTGTTGAATACTAAGAGAAGTTTGATGCTTGATAATTGTTTTGAGATATGAGGATGGTGAGATTAGGGTCATGCTAATTGATTTGTTGTGAATTTGAGAAATACTTGTGTTAGAGTTTGTGATTCCCGTAGCATGCACGTATGGTGAACCGTTTTGTGATGAAGACGGAGCATGAGTTATTTATTGATTGTCTTCCTTATGAGTGGCTGTCGGGGACGAGCGATGGTCTTTTCCTACCAATCTATCCCCCTAGGTGTTGGGGAACGTAGTAATTTCAAAAAAATTCCTACGCACACGCAAGATCATGGTGATGGTATAGCAACGAGAGGGGAGAGTGTTGTCCACGTACCCTCGTAGACCGTAAGCGGAAGCGTTATGACAACGCGGTTGATGTAGTCGTACGTCTTCACGATCCGACCGATCCAAGTACCGAACGTCACGGCACCTCCGAGTTCAGCACACGCTCAGCTCGATGACGATCCCGGACTACGATCCAGCAAAGTGTCGGGATGAGTTCCACAAGACGACGGCGCAGGTGGCGATGATGATGCTCTACCGCGCGAGGCTTCGCCTAAACTTCTGCGACGATATGACCGAGGTGGAATATGGTGGAAGGGGCACCGCACACGGCTAAGGAACGATCCGTAGATCAACTTGTGTGCAGGGGTGCCCCTTGCCCTCGTATATAAAGGAGGGAGGAGGTGCGGCCGGCCCCGAGGGTGCGCTTGGAGGAGTCCTACTCCCACCGGGAGTAGGACTCCCCTCTGCCTTGTTGGAGAAGGAAAGGGGAGGGAAAGAGGAAGAGGGCGCCCCCTCTCCTTGTCCTATTCGGACTAGGGGGGGAGGGGGCGCGTGGCCTACCCTGGCTGGCCCTCCTCTTCTCCCTTATGGCCCACGAAGGCCCATTATCCCCCGGGAGGGTTCCTGTAACCCCGGTGTTCCTAAGAAAATCCCGATTTCACGGAACCATTCCGATATCCAAATATAGGCTTCCAATATATCAATCTTTATGTCTCGACCATTTCGAGACTACTCGTCACGTCCGTGATCACATCCGGGACTCCGAACAAACTTCGGTACATCAAATCTTATAAACTCATAATAAAAGCATCGCCATCGTAACGTTAAGCGTGCGGACCCTACGGGTTCGAGAACTATGTAGACATGACCTAGAACTATTCTCGGTCAATAACCAATAGCGGAACCTGGATGCCCATATTGGTTCCTACATATTCTACGAAGATCTTTATCGGTCAAACCGCATAACGACATACGTTGTTCCCTTTGTCATCGGTATGTTACTTGCACGAGATTCGATCGTCAGTATCCAATACCTAGTTCAATCTACATTCTTGGCAAGTCTCTTTACTCATTCCGTAATACATCATCTCACAACTAACTTATTAGTTGCAATGCTTGCAAGGCTTATGTGATGTGTATTACCGAGAGGGCCCAGAGATACCTCTCCGAGCAATCGGAGTGACAAAACCTAATCTCGAAATATGCCAACCCAACATGTACCTTTGGAGACACCTGTAGTACTTCTTTATAATCACCCGATTACGTTGTGGACGTTTGGTAGCACCCAAAGTGTTCCTCCTGTAAACGGGAGTTGCATAATCTCATAGTTACAGGAACATGTATAGGTCATGAAGAAAGCAATAGCAATATACTAAACGATCAAGTGCTAGGCTAACGGAATGGGTCATGTCAATCACATCATTCTCCTAATGATGTGATCCCATTAATCAAATAACAACACATGTCTATGGTTAGGAAACATAACCATCTTTGATTAATGAGCTAGTCAAGTAGAGGCATACTAGTGACTATATGTTTGTCTATGTATTCACACATGTATCATGTTTCCGGTTAATACAGTTCTAGCATGAATAATAAACATTTATCATGATATGAGGAAATAAATAATAACTTTATTATCGCCTCTAGGGCATATTTCCTTCAGTCTCCCACTTGCACTAGAGTCAATAATCTAGATTACACAATAATGATTCTAACACTCATGGAGTCTTGGTGCTAATCATGTTTTGCTCGTGGAAGAGGCTTAGTCAACGGGTCTGCAACATTCAGATCCGTATGTATCTTGCAAATCTCTATGTCTCCCACCTGGACTTGGTCCGGATGGAATTGAAGCGTCTCTTGATATGCTTGGTCCTCTTGTGAAATCTGGATTCCTTTGCCAAGGCAATTGCACCAGTATTGTCACAGAAGATCTTCATTGGTCCCGATGCACTAGGTATGACACCTAGATTGGAAATGAACTCTTTCATCCAGACTCCTTCATTTGCTGCTTCCGAAGCAGCTATGTACTCCGCTTCACATGTAGATCCTGCCACGACGCTTTGTTTAGAACTGCACCAACAGACAGCTCCACCGTTTAATAAAAACACGTATCCGGTTTGCGATTTAGAATCGTCCGGATCAGTGTCAAAGCTTGCATCAACGTCACCTCCATATACGAGAAACATATCCTTAGTCCTTTTCAGGTATTTCAGGATGTTCTTGACCGCTGTCCAGTGATCCACTCCTGGATTACTTTGGTACCCTCCTGCCAAGCTTATTGCTAAGCATACGTGTGGTTGGGTACACAGCATTGCATACCTGATAGCGCCTATGGCTGATGCATAGGGAACATCTTTCATGTTCTCTCTATCTTCTGCTTTGGTCGGGCATTGAGTCCGACTCAATTTCACACCTTGTAACACGGTAAAATCCTTTCTTTGCTGATCCATTTTGAACTTTTCAAAACTTTATCAAGGTATGTGCTTTGTGAAAGTCCAATCAAGCGTCTTGATCTATCTCTATAGATCTTGATGCCCAATATGTAAGCAGCTTCACCGAGGTCTTTCATTGAAAAACTTTTATTCAAGTATCCTTTTATGCTTTCCAGAAATTCTATATCATTTCCAATTAATAATATGTCGTCCACATATAATATCGTAAATGCTACTGAGCTCCCACTCACTTTCTTGTAAATACAGGCTTCTCCAAAAGTCTCAGATAAAACCATATGCTTTGATCACACTATCAAAGCGTTTATTCCAACTCCGAGAGGCTTGCACTGCACCATAAATTGATCGCTGGAGCTTGCACACTTTGTTAGCACCTTTTGGATCAACAAAACCTTCTGGTTGCATCATATACAACTCTTCTTCTAGAAATCCATTCAAGAATGCAGTTTTGACATCCATTTGCCAAATTTCACAATCATAAAATGCAGCAATTGCTAACATGATTCGGACAGACTTAAGCATCGCTACGGGTGATAAAGTCTCATCGTAGTCAACCCCTTGAACTTGTCGAAAACCTTTCGCAACAAGTCGAGCTTTATAGATAGTTACATCACCATCAGCGTCAGTCTTCTTCTTGAAGATCCATTTATTCTCAATGGCTTGCCGATCATCGGGCAAGTCAACCAAAGTCCATACTTTGTTCTCATACATGGATCCCATCTCAGATTTCATGGCTTCCAGCCATTTTGCGAATCTGGGCTCACCATCGCTTCTTCATAGTTTGTAGGTTCTCCATGGTCAAGTAACATGACTTCGAATAGGATTACCGTACCACTGCAGTGCGGATCTTACTCTAGTTGACCCACGAGTTCAAGAGAAACTTGATCTGAAGTTTCATGATCAATATCATTAGCTTCCTTACTAATTGGTGCGGTTGTCACAGAACCGGTTCTTGTGATGAACTACTTTCCAATAAGGGAGCAGAATCTGATTATCTCATCAAGTTCTACTTTTCTCCCACTCACTTCTTTCGAGAGAAACTCCTTTTCTAGAAAGGATCCGAATTTAGCAACGAAAATCTTGCCTTCGGATCTGTGATAGAAGGTGTACCCAATAGTCTCTTTTGGGTATCCTATGAAGACACATTTCTCCGATTTAGGTTCGAGCTTATCTGGTTGAAGTTTCTTCACATAAGCATCGCAGCCCCAAACTTTAAGATCGACAACTTTGGTTCTTGCCAAACCATAGTTCATAAGGTGTCGTTTCAACGGATTTTGATGGTGCCCTATTTAACGTGAATGCGGCCGTCTCTAAAGCATAACCCCAAAAGCGATAGCGGTAAATCAAGAAGTGACATCATAGATCGCACCATATCTAGTAAAGCACGACGATTCTGACGTTCGGACACACCATTTCGTTGTGGTGTTCCGGGTGGCGTGAGTTCTTGAAACTATTCCGCATTGTTTCAAATGTAAACCAAACTCGTAACTCAAATATTCTCCTCCACGATCAGATCGTAGAAATTTTATTTTCTTGTTACGATGATTTTCCACTTCACTCTGAAATTCTTTGAACTTTTCAAATGTTTCAGACTTATGTTTCATCAAGTAGATATACCCATATCTGCTCAAATCATCTGTGAAGGTGAGAAAATAACGATACCTTGGCGTGCCTCAACATTCATTGGACCACAAACATCAGTATGTATGATTTCCAACATATCAGTTGCTCGCTCCATAGTTCCGGATAACGGCGTTTTAGTCATCTTGCCCATGAGGCACGGTTCGCAAGTACCAAGTGATTCATAATCAAGTGATTCCAAAAGCCCATCAGTATGGAGTTTCTTCATGCGTTTTACACCGATATGACCCAAACAGCAGTGCCACAAATAAGTTGCACTATCATTATCAACTCTGTATCTTTTGGTTTCAACACTATGAATATGTGTATTACTACTATCGAGATTCAAAAAATAGACCACTCTTCAAGGGTGCATGACCATAAACGATATTATTCATATAAATAGAACAACCATTATTCTCTGACTTAAATGAATAACCGTCTCGCATCAAACAAGATCCAGATATAATGTTCATGCTTAACGCTGGCACCAAATAACAATTAGTTAGGTCTAAAACTAATCCCGATGGTAGATGTAGAGGTAGCGTGCCGACCGCGATCACATCGACTTTGGAACCATTTCCCACGCGCATCGTCACCTCGTCCTTAGCCAATCGTCGCTTAATCCGTAGTTCCAGTTTCCAGTTTCAAATATTAGCAATGTAACCAAGATTATCTAATACCAGTACTCTGCGAGTATTAGTAAGGTACACATAAATAACATGTATATCACATATACCTTTGTTCACTTTGCTATCCTTCTTATCCGCCAAATACTTGGGGCAGTTCCGCTTCCAGGTGTCCGGTGCATTTGCAGAGAAGCACTTCAGTCTCGTGCTTAGGTCCGGACTTGGGTTTCTTCTCTTGAGCAACAACTTGTTTGCTGTTCTTCTTGAAGTTCCTTCTTCTTCCCTTTGCCCTTTTCTTGAAACTGGTGGTCTTGTTAACCATCAACACTTGATGCTCCTTTTGATTTCTAACTCCATGGCTTTTAGCATTGCGAAGAGCTCGGGAATAGACTTGTCCATCCCTTGCATATTATAGTTCATCACGAAGCTCTTGTAGCTTGGTGGCGATGATTGAAGAATTACATCAATGACACTATCATCAGGAAGATTAACTCCCAGTTGAATCAAGTGATTATTATACCTAGACATTTTGAGTATGTGTTCACTGACAGAACTATTCTCCTCCATCTTGCAGCTATAGAACTTATTGGAGACTTCATATCTCTCAATCCGGGCATTTGCTTGAAATATTAACTTCAACTCCTGGAACATCTCATATGCTCCATGACGTTCAAAACGTCGTTGAAGGCCCAGTTCCGAACCGTAAAGCATGGCACACTGAACTATCGAGTAGTCATCAGCTTTGCTCTGCCAGACGTTCTTAACGTCGTCAGTTGCATCAATGAAGCAGTTCGGCACCCAGCGGTGCTTCGGGGCGTAATTCTTACGTGGCAGCAATGAGGATAATCCTCGAGTTACGGACCCGATTCGTGTAATTGCTACCATCATCTTTCAACTTTGCTTTCTCAAGGAACGCATTAAAATTCAACGGAACAACAAAGACGAGCCATCTATCTACAAAGAAACATAGACAAGCAAAATACTATCGGTACTAAGTTCCTGACAAATTTAAGTTCAATTAATCATATTACTTAAGAACTCCCACTTAGATAGACATCTCTCTAGTCATCTAAGTGATTACGTGATCCAAATCAACTAAACCATGTCCGATCATCACGTGAGATGGAGTAGTTTCAATGGTGAACATCACTATGTTGATCATATCTACTATATGATTCACGTTTGACCTTTCGATCTCCGTGTTCCGAGGCCATATCTGTATATGCTAGGCTCGTCAAGTTTGACCTGAGTATTCGCGTGTGCAACTGTTTTGCACCGTTGTATTTGAACGTAGAGCCTATCACACCCGATCATCACGTGGTGTCTCAGCACGAAGAACTTTCACAACGGTGCATACTCAGGGAGAACACTTCTTGATATTTAATGAGAGATCATCTTATAATGCTACCGTCAATCAAAGCAAGATAAGATGCATAAAGGATAAACATCACATGCAATCAATATAAGTGATATGATATGGCCATCATCATCTTGTGCTTGTGATCTCCATCTCCGAAGCACCGTCGTGATCACCATAAATCACCGGCGCGACACCTTGATCTCCATCGTAACATCGTTGTCGTCTCGCCAACTATTGCTTCTCGACTATCGCTACCGCTTAGTGATAAAGTAAAGCAATTACATGGCGTTGCATTTCATACAATAAGCGACAACCATATGGCTCCTGCCGATTGCCGATAACTTCGGTTACAAAACATGATCATCTCATACAATAAAATATAGCATCACGTCTTGACCATATCACATCACAACATGCCCTGCAAAAACAAGTTAGGCGTCCTCTACTTTGTTGTTGCAAGTTTTACGTGGCTGCTATGGGCTGAGCAAGAACCGTTCTTACCTACGCATCAAAACCACAACGATAGTTTGTCAAGTTGGTGCTGTTTTAACCTTCGCAAGGACCGGGCGTAGCCACACTTGGTTCAACTAAAGTGAGAGAGACAGACACCCGCCGGTCACCTTTAAGCAACGAGTGCTCGAAGCGGTGAAACCAGTCTCGCGTAAGCGTACGCGTAATGTCGGTCCGGGCCGCTTCATCTCACAATACCGCCGAACCAAAGTATGACATGCTGGTAAGCGGTATGACTTGTATCGCCCACAACTCACTTGTGTTCTACTCGTGCATATAACATCAACGCATAAAACCAGGCTCGGATGCCACTGTTGGGGAACGTAGTAATTTCAAAAAAAAATCCTACGCACACGCAAGATCATGGTGATGGTATAGCAACGAGAGGGGAGAGTGTTGTCCACGTACCCTCGTAGACCGTAAGCGGAAGCGTTATGACAACGCGGTTGATGTAGTCATACGTCTTCACAATCCGACCGATCCAAGTACCGAACGTACGACACCTCCGAGTTCAAAGACACGTTCAGCTCGATGGCGATCCCGGACTCCGATCCGGCAAAGTGTCGGGGATGAGTTCCACAAGACGACGGCGTGGTGGCGATGATGATGCTCTCATCGCGCAGGCTTCGCCTAAACTCTGCTGACGATATGACCGAGGTGGAATATGGTGGAAGGGGCACCGACACGGCTAAGGAACGATCCGTAGATCAACTTGTGTGTTCTGGGGTGCCCCTTGCCCCGTGATATAAAGGAGGGAGGGGAGGTGCGGACGGCCCCAAGGGGTGCGCCGAGGAGTCCTACTCCCACCGGGAGTAGGACTCCCTCTGCCTTGTTGGCGAAGGAAAGGGGAGGAAAGAGGAAGGGGGCGCCGCCTCTCTCCTGTCCTATTCGGACTAGGGGAGGGCGCGGCCTGCCGGCCGGCCCTCCTCTTCTCCCTTATGGCCCACTAAGGCCCATTATCCCCGGGAGGTTCCGTAACCCCGGTGTTCCTAAAATCCCGATTTCACGGAACCATTCGATATCCAGATATAGGCTTCCAATATATCAATCTTTATGTCTCGACCATTTCGAGACTACTCACACGTCCGTGATCACATCCGGACTCGAACAAACTTCGGTACATCAAAACTTATAAACTCATAATAAAACTGTCATCGTAACGTTAAGCGTGCGGACCCTACGGGTTCGAGAACTATGTAGACATGACCTAGAACTATTCTCGGTCAATAACCAATAAGCGGAACCTGGATGCCCATATTGGTTCCTACATATTCTACGAAGATCTTTATCGGTCAAACCGCATAACGACATCGTTGTTCCCTTTGTCATCGGTATGTTACTTGCCCAAGATTCGATCGTCGGTATCCAATACCTAGTTCAATCTCGTTACTGGCAAGTCTCTTTACTCGTTCCGTAATACATCATCTCACAACTAACTTATTAGTTGCAATGCTTGCAAGGCTTATGTGATGTGTATTACCGAGAGGGCCCAGAGATACCTCTCCGACAATCGGAGTGACAAAACCTAATCTCGAAATACGCCAACCCAACATGTACCTTTCGAGACACATGTAGTACTCCTTTATAATCACCCGATTCACGTTGTGACGTTTGGTAGCACCAAAGTGTTCCTCCGTGGCAGGAGTTGCATAATCTCATAGTTACAGGAACATGTATAGGTCATGAAGAAAGCAATAGCAATATACTAAGCGATCAAGTGCTAGGCTAACGGAATGGGTCATGTCAATCACATCATTCTCCTAATGATGTGATCCCATTAATCAAATAACAACACATGTCTATGGTTAGGAAACATAACCATCTTTGATTAATGAGCTAGTCAAGTAGAGGCATACTAGTGACTATATGTTTGTCTATGTATTCACACATGTATCATGTTTCTGGTAAGTACAATTCTAGCATGAATAATAAACATTTATCATGATATGAGGAAATAAATAATAACTTTATTATTGCCTCCAGGGCATATTTCCTTCACTAGGAGCATGCGCGTAATACTTTGCTTTGATAACTTGTAGATTTTTGCAATAAGTATATGAGTTCTTTATGACTAATGTTGAGTCCATGGATTATACGCACTCTCACCTTTCCACTATTGCTAGCCTCTCTAATACCGCGCACTTTTCGCTGGTATCATACACCCACCATATATCTTCCTCAAAACAGCCACCATACCTACCTATCATGGCATTTCCATAGCCATTACGAGATATATTGCCATGCAACTTTCCACCGTTCCGTTTATTATGACACGCTCCATCATTGTCATATTGCTTTGCATGATCATGTAGTTGGCATCGTATTTGTGGCAAAGCCACCGTTCATAATTCTTTCATACATGTCACTCATGATTCATTGCACCATCCCGGTACACCGCCGGAGGCATTCATAAGGAGTCATATTTTGTTCTAAGAATCGATTTGTAATTATTGAGTTGTAAGAAAATAAAAGTGTGATGATCATCATTTTTAGAGCATTGTCCCAAGTGAGGAAAGGATGATGGAGACTATGATTCCCCCACAAGTCGGGATGAGACTCCGGACGAAAAAAAAGAGGCCATAAAAAAGGAGAAAAGGCCCAAATAAAAAAATTAAAAAATAAACAAAAAAAATGAGAGAAAAACAGAGAAGGGACAATGCTACTATCCTTTTACCACACTTGTGCTTCAAAGTAGCACCATGATCTTCATAATAGAGAGTCTCCTATGTTGTCACTTTCATATACTAGTGGGAATATTTCATTATAGAACTTGGCTTGTATATTCCAATGATGGGCTTCCTCAAATTGCCCTAGGTCTTCGTGAGCAAGCGAGTTGGATGCATACACACTTAGTTTCTTTTGTTGAGCTTTAAAATGCTTATAGCTCTAGTGCATCCGTTGCATGGCAATCCCTACTCACTCACATTGATATCTATTGATGGGCATCTCCATAGCCCGTTGATACGCCTAGTTGATGTGAGACTATCTTCTCCCTTTTTGTCTTCTCCACAACCACCCTTCTATTCCACCCATTGTGCTATATCCATGGCTCACGGTCATGTATTGCGTGAAGATTGAAAAAGTTTGATAATGTCAAAAGTATGAAACAATTTCTTGGCTTGTCATCGGGGTTGTGCATGATTTAAATACTTTGTGTGGTGAAGATAGAGCATAGCCAGACTATATGATTTTGTAGGGATAACTTTCTTTGGCCATGTTATTTTGAGAAGACATGATTGCTTTGTTAGTATGCTTGAAGTATTATTATTTTTATGTCAATATTAAACTTTTGTCTTGAATCTTTCGGATCTGAATATTCATACCACAATTAAGAAGAATTACATTGAAACAATGCCAAGTAGCATTCCACATCAAAAATTATCTTTTTATCATTTACCTACTCGAGGACAAGCAGGAATTAAGCTTGGGGATGCTTGATACGTCTCCAACGTATCTATAATTTTTGATTGCTCCATGCTATATTATCTACTGTTTTGGGCAATATTGGGTTTTATTATTCACTTTTATATTAATTTTGGGACTAACCTATTAACCGGAGGCCCAGCCCATATTGTCGTTTTATTGCTGTTTGTATTTCGAGGAAAAGGAATATCAAACGGAGTCCAAACGGAATGGAACCTTCGGCAGCGTTATTTTTGGGAAGAATATCATCCTGGAGACTTGGAGTTCACGTCAGAAGATCCTCGAGGAGGCCAGGAGATAAGGGGGCGCCCCCCTACCGGGCGCGCCCCCTGTCTCGTGGACCCCTCGAGCACCCCCCGACCGACTTCTTTCGCCTATATAGTCCCACGTACCCTTAAAACATCGAATATCAAGATAGATCGGGAGTTCCGCCGCCGCAAGCCTCTGTAGCCACCAAAAACCTCTCGGGAGCCCGTTCCGGCACACTGCCGGAGGGGAACCCATCACCGATGGCCATTTCCGTCATCCCGGCGCTCTCCATGACGAGGAGGGAGTAGTTCACCCTCGGGGCTGAGGGTATGTACCAGTAGCTATGTGTTTGATCTCTCTCTCTCTCTTGTTCTCTCTAGTGTTCCCTCTATGGCACGATCTTGATGTATCTCGAGCTTTGCTATTGTAGTTGGATCTTATGATGTTTCTCCCCCTCTACTCTCTTGTGATGAATTGAGTTTCCCCTTTGAAGTTATCTTATCGGATTGAGTCTTTTATTTGAGAACACTTGATGTATGTCTTGCCGTGTTTATCTATGGTGACAATGGGATATCATGTGCCACTTGATGTATGTTTTGGTGACCAACTTGCGGGTTCCGCCCATGAACCTATGCATAGGGGTTGGCACACGTTCTTGACTCTCCGGTAGAAACTTTGGGGCACTCTTTGAAGTACTTTGTGTTGGTTGGATGAATCTGAGATTGTGTGATGCATATCGTATAATCATGCCCACGGATACTTGAAGTGACAATGGAGTATCTAGGTGACATTAGGGTTTTGGTTGCTTTGTGTCTTAAGGTGTTATTCGATTTGAACTCTTTTATAGATTGATCCGAAAGAATAGCTTTGAGGTGGTTTCGTACCCTACCATAATCTCTACGTTTGTTCTCCGCTATTAGTGGCTTTGGAGTGACTCTTTGTTGCATGTTGAGGGATTGTTATATGATCTATCTATGTTATTATTGTTGAGAGAACTTGCACTAGTGAAAGTATGAACCCTAGGCCTTGTTTCCTATCATTGCAATACCATTTACGCTCATGTTTATCACTTGTTACCTTGCTGTTTTTGTTATTTCAGATTACAAATACTTATATCTACCATCCCTATTGCACTTGTATCACCATCTCTTCACCAAACTAGTGCACCTATACAATTTACCATTGTATTGGGTGTGTTGGGGACACAAGGGACTCTTTGTTATTTGGTTGCAGGGTTGTTTGAGAGAGACCATCTTCATCCTACGCCTCCCACGGATTGATAAACCTTAGGTCATCAACTTGAGGGAAATTTGCTACTGTCCTACAAAACTGTGCACTTGCAGGCCCAACAACATCTACAAGAAGAAGGTTGTGTAGTAGACATCACATACTTGTGCAGGATAGATATATTGATATGCAGTTTGCGCACTGGTTATACGTGCAATTACACTTTGATATTTTCAGCCAGAGAACGAATAATTCAAGCAGGTACATACCATGTTTGTAGTCCTTGTACACCATGTTGCATTTTGTGTTTTTTGGTGCTTGCATCATTTAGTGTTTATAATCTGAACTACTTTGGATCATTAGCTGGTTTTCAAAGTGCATGTAGCTTCACATTTCTCAAGTTATGTTGATTTCCGGAGTGCAAGTGCCTTCGTATTTTTAAGTTAAATGTTCGCCCCTGGTAACTTGAATTCGTGGATCAGCCATTGCACACAAATCATACACGAATGTCGATCTGAATTAAATGAAATGCAGAACTTACGCTAGCTCGTTGTACAGGCTCACTGCAGCTCTGCTTGCGCTTGGGATGTTCCATGTACAAGTCCATGTTACCACTTGCTTGGATGTGCAGGCCTTGTGCTCCTTGCATCCCCCTCTGCATTTTTGACATTTTGAATGGTTGATCAAATAAGAGGAGTCAACCTTGATGTTGTACCGGAGGACAGATACTTACAAGGTTATACGGGTGTGCAAGATGTGTACCAGATCCCGTAGCGCCGTCATGCTTCGCTAAAATATGGATTTGCTTGTTTGGATGATATCTCCGGAATAAATAAGAGTTAAAGTCGAGTTGCATAGGCGTGTAAGCTAAGAGAGCGGTGAAAGGATATCCATACATCGTCCGGAACGATTGCACAAGGGAGTGATGTGTGGATACCTAGTTCGGGCGGCGTTTGGGCATGCTCGCCTAGCTAGAGTGCGGGTCACTTGAGCCATTGAGGGTGATCGGCTGGCGTTGGCTGGCAGCGCGCGGATGCAGAGATCTTGAGTGGCAGCGGAGCGCTACGATGCGGTGGACGAGACCGTTGGTGAAGCCCCAACGGCCTCGGGGGGTGGAGGTGCGACGATGTGCTCGGTGAAGTAGCCCCATTGAGCTGGGAGACGGCGTCGGTGAAGCACACCTGATGCGGTGGAACTCGGTGTATGTGAGGCACGTCGGTTGGGGCGGCCGACGTTGTCGGTGGACCACCCGATGCGGTGGACGAGGGCGTAGATGAGGTAGCTCCGGTGCGGTGGTGAAGCGCGACCGTCGTCTTCGTCATCGTCGTCCGGCACAAAGGTGGGGAACGGTGGGGAAAGAGAAGAGACGAGGGGCGATTCGAGGGTTGGCGATGAATTAGGGATTTGAGCAATCTGGGCGCGGAAGGGGACGGTGGAGAAGAGAGATTTTGCAGGGCTGGAATTGGGGCCGCCAGATATTTCAATCCGAAACATGGAAGCGCGAACTTATGTTGTCGTCGTCCTTTTTGGGGGGGAGGGGGTGGGTGGCTGGGTGCTACGCGTCCGTCCGACACACGCGACCACCCCGACAGGACTATGCTTCGGTGCCTTAAGGCACCTGCCTTTGTGTCCATGACATGTCGGCCCAATTGGTGGCTGGCCCACATGTCGATGACAAAGGCGATTGCCTTTAAGGCACCAAAGCAAGGCCCACCCGACCGACCACTGATGCGCTTGGTGCGCCTACATTTGAGAATGCAAACGAATCTTCTTTCATTTGCAAACGAATCTGTATGTATTACCATGCCCGTGTTTTCCTTCCAATAATTAGTCATTCTAAATGAGATACTCCATCCGTTCACTTTTGTAAGTCGTTTCAGAGAACTTAAAATGAACTGTTTTGCACATTGTCTGAAATGTCTTCAAGGTCTTATAAAAGTGAACAGAGGGAGTACTATAAATTAATTAGTGAGGAGTTATTTGAAAAAAAATCGAAACGGTACCCACGCTAACGTGGACTAGAGTGTGTCACATAATTAGTTATTTGAATTAGAGTGTGTGTCACATAGTTAGTTATTTGAATTAGAGTGTGTGTCACGTAGCGATCTCCAATTCTAACGTGGATTTAGCATTTCACTTGTATCCATGCTACTTTTTAATACAAATTCATATGTATATGATGAACACCATGGTAGTGAGAAAACTTTTGGATGGATTCAAACATATGACCTACAAAATAGCACAACAAACTGAGTCAATGTCAACTTTTCGAAACTTAGTATGGCACGAATTCGAAATAATTGCCCGTATGCCTGGTCCTCAGTTCAAATCTTACAATGTACACCGAATTGAAACATTGATATTAAGTCTCGTACTATGTCCATTCAAATGTTGTTTTAGCCCCCCTCCCCCCCCCCCCCCCCGTGCACAAACGCTACATACTTCCTGTATCGGTCAATCTTCCTCTCCTCACCACCTTAGGATGTATCGGTTTCCAACACACGTTCATTCTTTCTCTCCATGTTTCGATCTCTAAGTCTCTCAACTACACAACCCCTTTTTCCACCCTGTTACCAAATGTATTTACCTCACACACCCGCCATTGCACCCCATGCCGAGCTCTCTCTCCCCCCTCTCCCTCTCACCCTCTCGCGCTAAATACATGCATTGCCTATCTAGCCCCCCAACCTCTCGTGCATGCGCACGCACGGACGTTGTATATCTAGGTCACTCCCTCGAGACTGTCTCACTCTTTCTTCCGCACGGCGGGCCACACTCGCTCAATCTCGCTCTCTTTATCTGAGTCTCGTTTAACCTCGTTTTCTTTCACACACAAATGATATATATCCCTGTTCGGGCCTCGATCGACACACTCTATACTCTCTCACGCAGATTGTCTATCTAGGTCAGTCCATCCAAGCCGCCGCCACTCTTTCGACCTCATGGTGGGCCACGCTCACTCAATATCTCTCTCTCCCTCTCTCTCTCTCTCCGTATGTCTCGATTGACCATGCTCTTTCTCGGACAAAAACGATATATCATCATGTTTGAGCCCAATTCGACCTATTCACATTGTATACTCTCTCACGCACATCTTCTATCTAGGTCACTCTCTCCAACCCGTCTCACTCTTTCGATCGCACGACGTCACATTGTATACTCTCTCACGCACATCGTCTATCTAGGTCACTCTCTCCAACCCGTCTCACTCTTTCGATTGCACGGCGACCCTATGTGATCGGTTGACCTTGCTTCCTCCCACGCACAAAATATATCTACACGTATGTGACTGGATCATCTCTCAAGCTCTATCTTACAGCCCTCACCCTTGCCAAAAAGCTCAATCAAACAATATCTCTCCAGAGCATATATATTTGTTCAATGAATGTCGGACCACACTCACTTTGTCTCTCTATCTATATGTCTCTCGTTTGACCTCGCTTTCTCATACCGTATCTTCCACGCGTTGAAGCTACTACCTCTCCATCCCTCGCAAAGCCGGAGCTATTTACATTGCGAGGGGCACTCCAAACTTGGATTAATATTTGTAGGCATTTATTCCGGTCAGTTTAGATCATATTTTTGTAGCATTCGACCCACAACTACTCCAAACACCGTTGCAACCCATAACTCCCTAGTTGATTTCCTCTGGCTCGGTCATCGCTCTCTCGCACGTCCTTTCTCGCCTTCAACGTCACACCATGGTATTATTGAAAAAACTATGTTGTTCTCTCTAATTATTATAAATAAGCTACAAAACTACACACCGATAGTCCACTTGGAATGGAACAAATTTTGACCCACAAATTAAAGTGCTACAAACTACACACCGAGGGACCCACATGTCATGAAACAAATTTGGACCCATATACAAATTAAAAAATAAAGGACGAGGATCGAACATGCGATCGGGCCTTCAAGCCGCACGTCAATAGGCAACATACGTAGAATAGCTATGTTTGTTGTACCCCCTTTGTTCACATAATGTTTTTATATTACCACAGCCTAATTAATGGATAACATGTAATATTATTTTTAGTACTATTCGCCTTCACTTATTGGTGGGTTCCATGTGTGCTCTCTCTCTCCTCCCCTTCTGCGTTTAGACGCACGGGCAAACAGGAAGAACTCGCGGGCGATGTTGCCGTTGACCATATCTGCACACGTTCACAAGTCACGACACCAGTTTCACGTACTAGCAGCACTAGTTAGTGGGTACGTGCAATGCACGTTAATTTGGAAGTATATTAAGTGCATGCGGATATTAACTACTAGGATATATTATTTGCGTGTTGTCATGTGATTAGCACTATTTTTGGCATGAAATTAACTGCACGCTAAACGTGTTGAGCGCTCAACATTGAAGCAGTCTAGGTCGTTGGATGACAAGGAATACATGTGGCTTGATGACATTTTATATTTAATTTGATACGGCTCTAGCAGAACATTCAATCGATCAAACCATACATTTCATTCAGTCTGACTCCGACTTTAAATTATACGACGATCGATATAAAATAAACGGAAATGATAAACGTTCGGATTTTAAGCATGGCAATCCGAACGTTTTTTATGGCAAATTTAGATTACGTGGCGGCGGCGGGGGCGTCTCGCGGTGGGAAGCGACTCCTCTGCCATGCTATGTGTGTCGTCGGGCCACTGACCGACGGCGACGGCGGCGTCTTGCGCCGTTGTTGGCGTACTCCTGGACGTTGGCCTAGCTTCAAGGAAGCGGTCGACGGCGGCCATCCATGCCGCTGAGGGGGGCACTGGCACCCGCGGCGTTGGTGCAAGGAAGCGGTCGGCGGCGGCCATCCATGCCGCTGAGGGGGGCACTGGCACCCGCGCGGGGACATGCACTGTCAACGGTGTGGCGGAGACATTCATGTGCACGGGCACCGGCACGCGCCGCGTCGGTCTGCAGCGCATCTGTTGGCAGTGCAAAGAACGCGCGCAAGCGTCGGCGTCGGTGCCAGCAGCGCAGTGCATCTTGTTGGCAGGTGCAGGCGTGTGAAAGTCGGCGGGGACCTCGTGGAACCCGTGGGATCAAGCTTCGGCGACAATGTGCGGCTCCCAGCCCATCAATACCCGCAGGGGATGGTATTTGGCCTTGATCGAGGCGGCAGGAGCCGGAGCAGGAGGCGAGAGACGGCGGCGGCGTCTTCTGCAAGGCAGTTCAAGCTTCGTTCCATAGCGCCTTATGTTCTTGAGACTACGGCTGGGTGTCTTCCTCAAGAACCGGAACACTAAGGCGGAACCATCGTGATGCGGCTTGGCGTACGTTTAGGTCGAGCTAGTTGGGCGTGAGCGGCGGGAGAATCGGAGAGGAAGAGAGAGGATTGTAGCGATACCGGGTAGTGCGGGGTTGATTTTAAGCTGCGGCACCGGCGGCATTAAAAGTGGGAGCAGTTGGTACGACGGTGGCGGAACTGGTTAAAGGCTCGCCTCCGGTGAGCCTGCCTGTGATCTGCACGCCGCCTCCACAGCCGGCGCGGCGATACGCTTGCACACCTCCCGTCGACTCACACGCTTGCTCGGGCGGCACTGCCGATGAAGCGGGGACTTCAGCGGCTGCGTGAAGCGCCCATGGTTTCAATAGTGAAAGCGTTAAGCCTTAACGTGATGTGTCTTTGATCCAAAATACCTTGGCTCTTCATTTGTGCAACTTGTCATAAGCAGCTTGCCTCAAATTGAAGAAAAAACTTACGAAGTAATATTTGTGCCATATCACGTGACCATGCTTAGTTTCAAGAATTTATGCTCACTTTTGGAATTTCTGAGATTTAATGTCGCGACCAGACCCGAATGGATCTAGCGCTCTGTACTCAGTGTCATCCCTGGATCGATAATCTTGACCGACGACAAGATGCCGAAGGATTTATAGCAGAGTAGCAATCACACACTTATTACATCGTTGTCCACAAGGGAACTTAATACAATAATATGGCTTAAGGCCATCTAATAATAACAGCGGAAGGCTTGGAAAGCGAGTGAGTCCATCAACTCCGGCATCCGAGTATAGAACCACAACCTAACATCTTACTCGTAAATGCGAAAAGTACGCAACATGAAAAGTTGCAGCCGAAAACGGGTGACACATGGAATATCTTTGGCAATGTAACACGTAAAGAGCAATGAATGAATAAGCCTATACTACATGCATATATGGCTGGTGGTAAGGCTCTCTGATTTACATTTTGCGAAAAGCCAATTTTTCCCTACATCAAAGGAATAACTTTATTTAACTATCATGGTGGTTGTTAAACATTGAAGATGGTTGATGACATCCTCAATCCCAATTAAAAAGTACTCATTAAAAACCCAATACATTTATTTTAGAAGTAACATGTTGAGATTCACATGATAATCAAGTACTAGATACTCAAGATTTGTCCATAACCGGGACACGGCTAATCATGATTAGTTTATACACTCTGCAGAGGTTTAGCACTTTTCCCCACAAGACTCGATCGCCTCCGCTTGGTTCTCGCACTACATGGTGTTTGAGAAGCGGATGACCGAGACATAGTCTTTCGAAGCGCTAGCACCTTACATGTGGGTAGACCGTACCAACCTACATCCCCTACATCAGCCTAGATGCCCGTGAAGAGTTCACACAACTTAGTCAACTACGCCAGAGCCCATAATTGGCTTGTGGCTGCACACGGAAGTTTCTAGTTTGAATAATCTCATGATCCCTTAGAGCCTGGGTGGCGGTCCGAAGAAATACAGGCAAATCCTGATAGAAACCAGGTGCCTCAATCCACCCAGATGTGTGTTTAGGTTGCCACCTTAGATAAACCATTAATTAACAATCTCACATCTGTCATGGATATTCACTCACCCAATCCACGTCTACTAGCATAGCATGGCATAATCAAGCAAGCGAGAAGTAACTCCCAAGGTTTCATAAGTAAAACAGTAATAGGTACTACCTCAATCTACTTCCCATCCCACAATTTAATTAGATCCTAAACATGCAAGTGTTTGGGGTTTGATCTAATGCATAAAAGCTGGGTAGTAGAAAAGGTATGATCAAAGTGTTACTTGCCTAGCGATGATCCGCGAGTCCTAGAGATTCGAAATAACAAGCGGCGCACTCCGGGTGATCTAACGCAGTCAAACAACAAGCATACAATAAGTACTCATCTAATGCACAGGGAAATCTCGAATAAAAGATCTAACCAGAAAGTTCAACTTAAGAACCACGGTGGCAAAAGAATCGAGTCAAATAAAGCATCGAAAGTCGAACTCGAGAGAGAACGACTCGGTTTAGCAATCTGAAATTAGGTCAAAATTTCACAGTAGCAAAACTCTGTGAAAATAGGTTAGTCGAACGACGGTTTAAATTCTGAAACTCCAGGCGCTTGAATCACTGATTCGATAAACGAGCAAGAAATAAAACAGTTTTGAAAATCGGATCGTAAATCGAATCGAAAAATAACGGATTAAATCCGATTTAAAAGAAAACGCATTTAACGATCTAAATAACGGACGTTCGTTAACAGAACTAATCCAACGAACACGTTCATTGGAACGAACGGTTCGGTGAACGTTCGTTAATTAAGAAAACCGAATAAAAATAAAACCAATCTAGGTTTTAAAAAAAACCGAACATTTTTTTTTAAAATAAACCGGATCGGGTTTTTCTCGCGAAAACCGGATCGGCGGGGTGGCGAGGTCGGCTACCTCCGGGGCTCTTCGCCGGCGAGGTCCGCGGCTGCTGGAGGCGGGGTCGGGGTCGGGAGGCTCGGGCGGCGGGGTTCCGGCGTCGGGCGAGGGGCGGCGGCGGGCTCCACGGCGGGCGGCGCTGCTTGGGGCGGCGAAGCGGGTCGAGGTGAGGGAGAGGCGGCGGTTATAAAGGGGGGCGGTTTCCTGGGGAGGGGCAAGGAGGCTGGTCGAGGCGGGACTCGGGCGGGCGGGCGATGGCGAGGCGGCGGAGTGAGGGCGGCATGAGGAGAGAGAGGAGGTGGGCGCTGGGCGGGGCTCGGCTGGCCGGGCCGGGCCGGGCCTCGGTCCAGAAGTTTTTTTATAAAATTAAACCAAAACGAATAAAAAATACCAAATGAATTCCAAATTAAATAAAACAAATTTTCCCCGACTCCTAAAAATGAGTCGAACAAAATGAACTTTAAAAACAAAATACTTGCATAAAAATTTTAAAATGCTCATTTTTGCCTAAGCAAAATAAATCTTCCAAAACCAAATTTGGTTTATTTGTAATATCTTCATTTTTCCTAATTGCTTGGGAAAGTCATATTATTCCCTCTCGAAATATTTTTATAGGAAAAATGTTATGAAGATAATTTAAATAAATCCAATGATCCTATTTTCAAGATTTGGAAAAATCCCAAATATGAAAATAATGAAACTTCCAACTCTCTCCGAGGGTCCTTGAGTTGCGTGAAATTTCTAGGATCGGAAAAATGCGAGAAAAATATGATATGCATGATGATCTAATGTATAACATTCCAAATTGAAATTTTGGGATGTTACAAACCTACCCTTAAGATGAATCTCGCCCTCGAGATTCGGGTTGGCTAGAAAATAGGTGAGGGTGGTCCTTAAGCAAAACTTCCTCTCTTTCCCGGTGGCTTCATCCTCGGTGTGGTGGCTCCTTGAACTTTGCAGAACTTGATAACCTTGCTGCGGGTAACTCTGCTTTGGCATAATCGAGAATCTTAACGGTTTTTCCTCATATGTCAAGTCATCCTTCAATTTGAATTGCTTCCAATGGTCTTGTGTCTCTTAACGGTACCTCTGCTATCTCGGGGTGACATTTCTTCAACTGAGAAACATGGAATACATCATGAACTCCTGACAGTCCTTTTGGTAATTCCAACTTATACGCAACTTCTCCCATGCGTTGCAAAATCTTATACGGTCCAACGAAACGGGATGCTAACTTTCCCTTAACTCCAAAACGCTTAACTCCTCGAAGCGGGGATACTCTGAGATATACTCTGTCTCCAACTTCATACTCAATCGCTTTGCGCTTTGAATCGGCATAGCTCTTTTATGCAGACTGGGCTATCTTGAGCTGTCTCGAATCAACTTAACTTTACATTCGAGACTCCTTAATCAAATCTGGTCCGAACAACCGGCGATCTCCGGTTTCGTCCCATAACAATGGTGTCCTGCACCTTCTTCCATACAAAGCTTGAAAGGTGCCATCTTCAAACTGGTTTGGTAGCTGTTGTTGTAGGAAAATTCTGCATACGACAAATTATCATCCCAGCTAGATCCATAATCTAGTGCACAAGCTCTCGGCATGTCCTCCAAAATCTGATTGACTCTCTCGGTGCATCCATCGATTACTGTGGGTGGAAAAGGCATCTTGAATTCAATCTAGTTCCCAATGTTTCGTGCAACTGGTTCCAAAATTTGAAGTAAATTGGGTTCCTCATGCGATACAATGCTCCTCGGAACTCCGTGTAAGCATACAATTCTGGTCATGTATATCTTTGCCAACTTAGCACTTGCTATAGGTAGTCTTATTTGGAATGAAATGGGCTACCTTTGTTAAGCGGTCGACTATAACCCAAATCGAGTCATATCCTGAGCGGGTCTTTGGCAATCCTGTGATAAAATCCATGCCTAGTTTATCCCACTTCCATTCGGGTATCGGCAATGGTTGTAACAATCCTGCCGGCTTACGATGTTACGCCTTTACCTTCGACATACGCCATAAACTGCTACGTACTCGCATAATATCCTTCTTCATTCGGTCCACGGAAAGTATTCTTCAAATCCAAATACATCTTGGTATTTCCTGGGTGAATTGAATAGGGTGAATCATGGGCTTCTTGTAAAATCAACTTCACGATCTACGGGTCATTGGGCACATAAACACGGTCTTCAAACCATAAGGTATCGTGCTCGTCCTCCACGAAATCCTTTAGCTTTTCCTTTGCTCATTTTCTCCTTTATAGAGGCAACTTCCTTATCGCCTTACAGGCTTCTACGATTTTGTCCATCGGCGTTATTTGAATCTCCAATGCTGCTACATAGCCTCTCGGAACTATTTCCAAACATAGCTCTCGAAGGTCCTCGGCTAACTCATTGAGTATTCCTCCCATCATTAGGGTATTGACATGGCTCTTACGGCTCAGTAAATGCGCTTTCGACATTAGCCTTTCCGGGGTGATCTTGCAATCTCATGTCATAATCCTTGATAAGCTCTAACCATCTCCTTTGTGCGAGATTCAATTCCATACGTGTGAAGATGTACTTCAAACTCTTGTGATCCGTATATACTTCACAATGATTTCCAATGAGAAAATGTCTCCACGTCTTCAAGGCATGCACAACGGCTGCTAACTCCAAATCATGAGTGGCATAATTCAACTCATGAGGCTTAAGTTGTCGTGAAGCATCTGAAACAACTCTTCCTTCCTGCATAAGCACTGCTCCAAGTCCTCGGCGTGAAGCGTCATAATACACCTCATAATCCTTAGTACGATGCGGCAATATCAAAAGCTGGTGAGGTAACCAATCTTTTCTTCAACTCCTGAAAACTTGCCTCACGGTCCTCGGTCCATATGAATTTATTTTCCTTCTTCAACAATTACATCATAGGCTTAGCAATCCTTGAGAAATTCTCAATGAATCTTCGGTAGTATCCTGCGAGTCCAAGGAACCTCCGAATCTCTCCAACGGTCGTTGGTGCTTCCCATTTGGTTCTGGTCTCAACTTTCGTGGGGTCAACTGCTATCCCTTCTCCGGATATAACATGTCCGAGAAATCCAACTTCCTTTAACCAAAACTCACATTTGCTTTGAACTTGGCATACAACCTGGTGTTCCCTCGGTTTCTCCAAAACCAATCGCAAATGTTCCTTGTGTTCCTCTTCATTCTTCGAGAAAATCAAAATGTCATCAATGAACACCACGACGAACTTATCCAAAAACTCCATAAACACTTTGTTCATCGAGGTTCATGAAATAGGCTGGTGCGTTAGTCGATCCAAATGACATAACGGTATACTCGTATAGTCCATATCTCGTGGTAAATGCTGTCTTGGGTATGTCCTGTTCCCGAATCTTCAATCGATGGTACCACGATCTCAAGTCGATCTTGGAAAACACCTTGGCTCCTTGCAAGCGATCAAACAGATCATTTATCATAGGTAGTGGGTACTTGTTCTTGATTGTTACTTCATTTAATCCACGGTAATCAACAACCATTCTCAACGATCCATCCTTCTTCTCCACTAGCAAAACGGGTGATCCCCAAGGTGAAGAACTTGGGCGTATAAAACCTTTATCCAATAGTTCCTTAATCTGCTTCTTGATTTCCGCCAAATCCTGTGCTGGCATCCTATACGGTCGCTTCGATATAGGGCCTGTTCCTGGCAACAGCTCAATCAAAAACTCAATGTCTCTATCCGGTGGCATTCCTGGCAACTCTTAGGAAATACATCGGAAAATCCTTCACCATCGGTACTTCTTCTGTACCACTCACGATAAGCAATTAACTTGTGCTCTCCTCGGCTCGTGCCGTGATACATACTTAATCCTTCTTCCTTACGGTGTGGTGAGCAAAATTGACTTTGTGGTACAATCTATGTTTCCTCCATACTTTGATAACCAATCCATTCCTAATATCACATCCAATCCTTGGGATTCCGTAACTATTAGGTCCGAGGGAAAACATAGTGTCCAATCCTTAGTGGCGATCGATCACACCATTTACTAGCCATGTACTCTGCTTTCCGGGTGAGGTTACTAGCATGGGTGACCTAAGGGCTTGGGTTGGTAACTTGTACTTATCCACAAATCCCTTGATATGTATGAATGCGATGCACCAAGATCGAAAAAGAACAAGCTGCGATAAATGACTTAACCAAAAACTTACCGATTCTTGCATCGGTGATCTTCAACCTCCTCCACTTCAATGTGGTTCACACATCCTCTATTGAAAGGGTTGGGCTTCTTTCGAGCTTCCATTGCCATTTCCATTACGCCTATACGGGCGGTCATTTGCATAGTGCCGATCTTGCGGCACTTAAAGCAAGTAACATGACTTAGGTCTACTTTGGATGGTGTTGACGGGTTGGTGCGATTACGTCCGTTGCTTCCTCCATTCCGTTCCCATTCTTGGTGCTGTTATGGTTATGCGAATTTCCTCCTCCATGGGTATCTTTGGCTGTATTCCTGATTTAGGGGTATAACGAGGTTTCTTTGAGCTCCAGAGTTATACTTCCCTTGTCCATACTTCCGCTTGCAGTTCTCAATTCTTCTTTGCTTTCCTTCAATCACGAGGGCTCGGTCTACTAACTCCTGGTAGTTATTGAAACTTGCTACCATCAACGGCATCTTTGAACTCATCATTCAGTCCTTCTAGAAACTTCTCACCTTAGTTGCATCCGTAGCAACGTCATCCGGGCATAACGTGCTAATTTACTAAAGTCATCCACGTCTTGGCCAACAGTCCTTCCTCCTTGGCGTAAGTTGCGAAACTCACGCTTCTTCATGGCCATAGCTCCTGCTTTGAAACATGGGCTGTGCGAAAAGCTTGCTGGCCGATCCCATGTGACCGGTGTCTACGGGTAAGTGGCTGTGAAATTCTCCCACCATCTTCTTTGCGGGTCCTTCAAGGCGATCTTGCTGCAAACTTCACTCTTTCTCCATCCGTGCATCCTGCAGTGGTCAGCTCCCTTCCTATCTTGCGGAGCCGGTCATCTGCTACAATTGGCTCGGTGCTCTTTGGAATACACGGCGGGTTTAGTCTAAGGAAGCGGGTCGAGATGATCCATGGTGGTGGTGGTGGCGGTGGGTTGTTGTTGTTGTTGTTGTTGCCACAGTTACGCACCAATGTTTGAATCAAGGTATTACGTTCTTTGAATCAATTGGGTGATCTCTGGCGGAAAACAAATCCGGGTCGCGTCTCGGAGGCATCTGATGGGTTTAGAAAAGATGAGAATTTAGAATAGAATGAGGTCTAAGGGAAATCACTACCCAAATGCACATGAGCAAATGCACACAAAATCACTTCATTCAATCAAACAAGGGTTTACAACGATCTAACTATCGCAAAAGTGCGTGTACTATAATGTTTACATGGAGGAAATACTACTAATATGTGGGGGACTTCTACTAATTTGAACCGTGGAAGACTCCATAATGTCCGCTCCAAATTCGTCTTCAAAGTCGGGTTCGCTTGGATCCGAATCGGTGTCGTCGATGTTGATGTAGTCGCTTGGGTGATTGACATCTTGGTCTTCATTCCTGAGCGCCAACTTCTTCTTGAGTTCTTCAATCTCGTACTTAAGATCGTTATTGTGTCCTGCTAGAGCTACGATCTCGTCCATATAGTCCTTGCGAGTTGTCTTGAGTTCTTCTTCAAGCTCGATGATCCTTCCTTTTGCATTTTGCAACTCCAACATATCATTGCACATCTGGTTCTCCTGGCGTCCGAATGTGCTGGTTTAACTCTGGATAAATGCTACAATGGATCTATCCTTCTTGGTGTTGACGACTTCCCATTTGTCGTCTCGGCGTCCATAAATCTGGTAGATTGTGTCCTTGAGGTCTTCTTGATAAACTTCTCCAATGCGTCCCATGGTGATGTGAGCTGCCATGCTCTTTCCCGGACTCCAAGTTGGTGAACCGAAAACACTATCTATTGGCTTGGTGATTGGGGCGAATGTCCTTCTGGAGCGTGAGCATGAATCTTCGGCGCTCCTCTTGAAAGAGTGGCGTTGAAAGTTCCGGTGAAGCTTGGTAATCCAATGTTCGGTACTTGGTAACTTCCTTCAAGTGAAATCCAAATGGTGTGCCTTCATCTGGTTGGGTGTACTTGATCTTGGCGTCCGTCATCCTAAAGAGAGTAGAAAAGGTGAGGAGTTAGAAAATGAGAAGAGAGTAGTGATCTATGGCTTTATCTTAGTGGTCGTGTCCTACGATCAGCGTGTGCTCGATACCATTCTCTGTCGCGACCGGACCGAATGGATCTAGCGCTCTGTACTCGATGTCATCCTGGATCGATAATCTTGACACAAAGACAAGATTTGAAGGATTTATAGCAGAGTAGCAATCACACACTTATTACATCGTTGTCCACAAGGGAACTTAATACAATAATATGGCTTAAGGCCATCTAATAATAACAATGAAGGCTTGGAAAGCGAGTGAGTCCATCAACTCCGGTGACATCACGAGTATAGAACCACAACCTAACATCTTACTCGTCGTAAATGCGAAAATGCGCAACATGAAAAGTTGCAGCCAAAACGGGTCAAGACATGGAATATGGCAATGTAACACGTAAAGAGCAATGAATGAATAAGCCTATACTACATGCATATATGGCTGGTGGTAAGGCTCTACGGTTACATTTTTGCGAAAAGCCAATTTTTCCCTACATCAAAGGAATAACTTTATTTAACTATCATGGTGGTTGTTAAACATTGAAGATGGTTGACAAAGATCCTCAATCCCAATTAAAAAGTACTCATTAAAACCCAATACATTTATTTTAGAAGTAACATGTTGAGATTCATATGATAATCAAGTACTAGATACTCAAGATTTGTCCATAACCGGGGACACGGCTAATCATGATTAGTTTATACACTCTGCAGAGGTTTTGCACTTTTCCCCACAAGACTCGATCGCCTCCGCTTGGTTCTCGCACTACATGGTGTTTGAGAAGCGGATGACCGAGACATAGTCTTTCGAGCGCTAGCACCTTACATGTGGGTAGACCGTACCAACCTACATCCCCTACATCAGCTAGTCTGCCCGTAAGAGTTCGCACAACTTAGTCAACTACGCCAGAGCCCATAATTGGCTTGTGGCTGCACACGGAAGTTTCTAGTTTGAATAATCTCATGATCCCTTAGAGCACAGGTGGCGGTCAGAAGAAATCTGAGCAAATCTGATAGAAACCAGGTGCCTCAATCCACCCAGATGTGTGTTTAGGTTGCCACCTTAGATAAACCATTAATTAACAATCTCACATCTGTCATGGATATTCACTCACCCAATCCACGTCTACTAGCATAGCATGGCATAATCAAGCAAACGTAGAAGTAACTCCCAAGGTTTCATAAGTAAAACAGTAATAGGTACTACCTCAATCTACTTCCCATCCCACAATTTAATTAGATCCTAAACATGCAAGTGTTTGGGGGTTTGATCTAATGCATAAAACTGGGTAGTAGAAAAGGTATGATCAAAGTGTTACTTGCCTTGTCGATGATCCATGAGTCCTAGAGATTGAAATAACAAGCGGCGCACTCCGGGTGATCTAACGCAGACAAACAACAAGCATACAATAAGTACTCATCTAATGCACAGGGAAATCTCGAATAAAAGATCTAACCGGAAAGTTCAACTTAAGAACCACGGTGGCAAAAGAATCGAGTCAAATAAAGCATCGAAAGTCGAACTCGAGAGAACGACTCGGTTTAGCAATCTGAAATTAGGTCAAAATTTCACAGTAGCAAAACTCTGTGAAAATAGGTTAGTCGAACGACGGTTTCGTTCTGAAACTCCAGCGCTTGAATCACGATTAGATAAGCGAGCAAGAAATAAAACAGTTTTGAAAATCGGATCGTAAATCGAATCTGAAAAATAACGGATTAAATCCGATTTAAAAGAAAACGACGAACGATCTAAATAACGGACGTTCGTTATCAGAACTAATCCAACGAACACGTTCATTGGAGCGAACGGTTCGGTGAGCGTTCGTTAATTAAGAAAACCGAATAAAAATAAAACCAATCTAGGTTTTAAAAAACCGAACATTTTTTTAAAATAAACCGGATCGGGTTTTCTCATGAAAACCGGATCGGCGGGGTGGCGAGGTCGGCTACCTCCGGGGCTCTTCGCGAGGTCCCAAGGGCTCGGCGAAGGGGGTCCGGCTGGGTCGGAGGGCTCCGGGCGGCGGGTTCCGGCGGGCGAGGGGCGGCGTCGGCGGCTCCACGGGCGGCGGGCCGCTTTGGGGGCGGAAGGCGGGTCGAGGTGAGGGAGAGGGGGGGCGGTTATAAAGGGGGGGCGGTTTCCTTGGGGGAGGGGCAAGGAGGTCGGTCGAGGCGGGACTCGGGGCGGCGGCGATGGCGGCGTGGAGTCCGAGGCGGCGCGCGAGGGAGAGAGGGAGGTGGGCCGGGGGGCCTGGCTGGCTGGGCCGGCTGGGCCTCGGTCCAGGGGGGGAGCGCGCGATTTTTTTTTTTATAAAATTAAACCAAAACGAATAAAAAAAATACCAAATGAATTCCAAATTAAATAAAACAAATTTTCCCCGACTCCTAAAAATGAGTCGAACAAAATGAACTTTAAAAACAAAATACTTGCATAAAAATTTTAAAATGCTCATTTTTGCCTAAGCAAAATAAATCTTCCAAAACCAAATTTGGTTTATTTGTAATATCTTCATTTTTCCTAATTGCTTGGGAAAGTCATATTATTCCCTCTCGAAATATTTTTATAGGAAAAATGTTATGAAGATAATTTAAATAAATCCAATGATCCTATTTTCAAGATTTGGAAAAATCCCAAATATGAAAATAATGAAACTTCCAACTCTCTCAGGGGTCCTTGAGTTGCGTGAAATTTCTAGGATCGGAAAAATGCGAGAAAAATATGATATGCATGATGATCTAATGTATAACATTCCAAATTGAAAATTTGGGATGTTACAAACCTACCCTTAAGATGAATCTCGCCCTCGAGATTCGGGTTGGCTAGAAAATAGGTGAGGTGGTCCTTAAGCAAAACTTCCTCTCTTTCCCAGGTGGCTTCATCCTCGGTGTGGTGGCTCTTTGAACTTTGCGAGAACTTGATAACCTTCTGCGGGTAACTCTGCTGGCATAATCGAGAATCTTAACGGTTTTTCCTCATATGTCAAGTCATCCTTCAACTGAATTGCTTCCAATGGTACTGTGTCTCTTAACGGTACCTCTGCTATCTCGCGGTGACATTTCTTCAACTGAGAAACATGGAATACATCATGAACTCCTGACAGTCCTTTTGGTAATTCCAACTTATGCATAACTTCTCCCATGCGTTGCAAAATCTTATACGGTCCAACGAAGCGGGTGCTAACTTTCCCTTAACTCCAAAACGCTTAACTCCTCAAGCGGGGATACTACGAGATATACTCTGTCTCCAACTTCATACTCAATCGCTGCGCTTTGAATCGGCATAGCTCTTTTATGCAGGACTGGGCTATCTTGAGCACATCTCGAATCAACTTAACTTTCTGTTGAGACTCCTTAATCAAATCTGGTCCGAACAAGCGGCGATCTCCGGTTTCGTCCCATAACAATGGTGTCCTGCACCTTCTTCCATACAAAGCTTGAAAGGTGCCATCTTCAAACTGGTTTGGTAGCTGTTGTTGTAGGAAAATTCTGCATACGGCAAATTATCATCCCAGCTAGATCCATAATCTAGTGCACAAGCTCTCTTCATGTCCTCCAATATCTGATTGACTCTCTCGGTCTGTCCATCGGTCTGTGGGTGGAAAGCTGTTCTGAATTCCAGTCTGGTTCCCAATGTTTCGTGCAACCGGTTCCAAAATTTGAAGTAAATTGGGTTCCTCTGTGCGATACAATGCTCCTCGGAACTCCGTGTAAGCATACAATTCTGGTCATGTATATCTTTGCCAACTTAGCAATCGCTATAGGTAGTCTTATTTGGAATGAAATGGGCTACCTTTGTTAAGCGGTCGACTATAACCCAAATCGAGTCATATCTGAGCGGGTCTTTGGCAATCCTGTGATAAAATCCATGCCTAGTTTATCCCACTTCCATTCGGGTATCGGCAATGGTTGTAACAATCCTCTTTGGGCGATGTTACGCCTTTACCTTGACATACATCGCAAACTGCCACGTACTCCATAATATCCTTCTTCATTCCGGTCCACGGAAAGTATTCTTCAAATCCAAATACATCTTGGTATTTCCTGGGTGAATCGAATAGGGTGAATCATGGGCTTCTTGTAAAATCAACTTCACGATCTACGGGTCATTGGGCACATAAACACGGTCTTCAAACCATAAGGTATCGTGCTCGTCCTCACGAAATCCTTTAGCTTTTCCTTTGCTCATTTTCTCCTTTATAGAGGCAACTTCCTTATCGCCTTCAGGCTTCTACGATTTTGTCCATCGGCGTTGTTGAATCTCCAATGCTGCTACATAGCCTCTCGGAACTATTTCCAAACATAGCTCTCGAAGGTCCTCGGCTAACTCATTGAGTATTCCTCCCATCATTAGGGTATTGACATGGCTCTTACGGCTCAAGTAAATGCCTTTCGACATTAGCCTTTCCGGGTGATCTTGCAATCTCATGTCATAATCCTTGATAAGCTCTAACCATCTCCTTTGTCCGAGATTCAATTCATACGTGTGAAGATGTACTTCAAACTCTTGTGATCCGTATATACTTCACAATGATTTCCAATGAGAAAATGTCTCCACGTCTTCAAGGCATGCACAACGGCTGCTAACTCCAAATCATGAGTGGCATAATTCAACTCATGAGGCTTAAGTTGTCGTGAAGCATACGAAACAACTCTTCCTTCCTGCATAAGCACTGCTCCAAGTCCTCGGCGTGAAGCGCCGTAATACACCTCATAATCCTTAGTCCGATCCGGCAATATCAAAACTGGTGAGGTAACCAATCTTTTCTTCAACTCCACGAAAACTTGCCTCACGGTCCTCGGTCCATATGAATTTATTTTCCTTCTTCAACAATTCTGTCATAGGCTTAGCAATCCTTGAGAAATTCTCAATGAATCTTCGGTAGTATCCTGCGAGTCCAAGGAAACTCCGAATCTCTCCAACGGTCGTTGGTGCTTCCCATTTGGTTACGGTCTCAACTTTCGTGGGGTCAACTGCTATCCCTTCTCCGGATATAACATGTCCGAGAAATCCAACTTCCTTTAACCAAAACTCACATTTCTTTGAACTTGGCATACAACTGGTGTTCCCTCGGTTTCTCCAAAACCAATCGCATAAATGTTCCTTGTGTTCCTCTTCATTCTTCGAGAAAATCAAAATGTCATCAATGAACACCACGACGAACTTATCCAAAAACTCCATAAACACTTTGTTCATCGGGTTCATGAAATAGGCTGGTGCGTTACTCAGTCCAAATGACATAACGGTATACTCGTACAGTCCATATCTCGTGGTAAATGCTGTCTTGGGTATGTCCTGCTCCCGAATCTTCAATCGATGGTACCACGATCGCAAGTCGATCTTGGAAAACACCTTGGCTCCTTGCAAGCGATCAAGCAGATCATTTATCATAGGTAGTGGGTACTTGTTCTTGATTGTTACTTCATTTAATCCACGGTAATCAACAACCATTCTCAACGATCCATCCTTCTTCTCCACTAGCAAAACGGGTGATCCCCAAGGTGAAGAACTTGGGCGTATAAAACCTTTATCCAATAGTTCCTTAATCGCTTCTTGATTTCCGCCAAATCCTGTCTTTGGCATCCTATACTGTCGCTTCGATATAGGGCCTGTTCACGGCAACAGCTCAATCAAAAACTCAATGTCTCTATCCGTGGCATTCACAGCAACTCTTAGGAAATACATCGGAAAATCCTTCACCACTTGGTACTTCTTCCTGCACCACTCCTGATAAGCAATTAACTTGCGCTCTTCTCTGCTGATGCCGTGATACATACTTAATCCTTCTACCTTATGTTGTGGTGAGCAAAATTGACTTTGTGGTACAATCTATGTTTCCTCCATACTTTGATAACCAATCCATTCCTAATATCACATCCAATCCTTGGGATTCCAGAACTATTAGGTCCGAGGGGAAAACATAGTGTCCAATCCTTAGTGGCAGTCGATCACACCATTTACTAGCCATGTACTCGCCTCGGGTGAGGTTACTAGCATGGGTGACCTAAGGGCTTGGGTTGGTAACTTGTACTTATCCACAAATCCCCTTGATATGTATGAATGCGATGCACGATGTCGAAAAGAACAAGCTGCGATAAATGACTTAACCAAAAACTTACCGATTCTTGCATCGGTGATCTTCAACCTCCTCCACTTCAATGTGGTTCACCTGTCCTCTATTGAAAGGGTTGGGCTTCTTTCGAGCTTCCATTGCCATTTCCATTCGGCCTTACGGGCGGTCATTTGCATAGTGCCCAGTCTTGCGGCACTTAAAGCAAGTAACACGACTTAGGTCTACTTTGGATGGTGTTGACGGGTTGGTGCGATTACATCCGTTGCTTCCTCCATTCCCGTTCCCATTCTTGGTGCTGTTATGGTTATGCGAATTTCCTCCTCCATGGGTATGCTGAAACTGTATTCCTGATTTAGTGGTATAACGAGGTTTCTGCTGAGCTCCAGAGTTATACTTCCCTTGTCCATACTTCCGCTTGCGGTTCTCAATTTGCTGCTGCTTTCCTTCAATCACGAGGGCTCGGTCTACTAACTCCTGGTAGTTATTGAAACTTGCTACCATCAACGGCATGCTGAACTCATCATTCAGTCCTTCTAGAAACTTCTCCTGCTTAGCTGCATCCGTAGCAACGTCATCTGGGGCATAACGTGCTAATTTACTAAAGTCATCCACGATCTTGTGCAGTCCTTCCTCCTTGGCGTAAGTTGCGAAACTCACGCTTCTTCATGGCCATAGCTCCTGCTTTGAAACATGGGCTGTCAGGCGAAAAGCTTGTCAAACCGATCCCATGTGGCGGTGTCTACGGGTAAGTGGGCTGTGAAATTCTCCCACCATCTTCTGCTTGGGTCCTTCAAGTCGATGCGCTGCAAACTTCACTCTTTCTCCATCCGTGCATCCTGCAGTGGTCAGCTCCTTCCTATCTTGCGGAGCCGGTCATCTGCTACAATTGGCTCGGTGCTCTTGGAATACACCGGCGGGTTTAGTCTAAGGAAGCGGGTCGGATGATCCGCAGTGGTGGTGGTGGCGGTGGGTTGTTGTTGTTGTTGTTGTTGCCACAGTTACGCACCAATGTTTGAATCAAGGTATTCTGCTGCCGAATCAATTGGGTGATCTCTGGCGGAAAACAAATCCGGGTCGGCGTCTCGGAGGCATCGATGGGTTTAGAAAAGATGAGAATTTAGAATAGAATGAGGTCTAAGGGAAATCACTACCCAAATGCACATGAGCAAATGCACACAAAATCACTTCATTCAATCAAACAAGGGTTTACAACGATCTAACTATCGCAAAAGTGCGTGTACTATAATGTTTACATGGAGGGAAATACTACTAATATGTGGGGGACTTCTACTAATTTGAACCGGTGGAAGACTCCATAATGTCTGCTCGGCCGTCTTCAAAGTCGGGTTCGCTTGGATCCGAATCGGTGTCGTCGATGTTGATGTAGTCGCTTGGGTGATTGACATCTTGGTCTTCATTCACGAGCGCCAACTTCTTCTTGAGTTCTTCAATCTCGTACTTAAGATCGTTATTGTGTCCTGCTAGAGCTACGATCTCGTCCATATAGTCCTTGCGAGTTGTCTTGAGTTCTTCTTCAAGCTCGATGATCCTTCCTTTTGCATTTTGCAACTCCAACATATCATTGCACATCTGGTTCTCCTGGCGTCGAATGTGCTGGTTTAACTCCTGGATAAATGCTACAATGGATCTATCCTTCTTGGTGTTGACGACTTCCCATTTGTCGTCTCGGCGTCCGCAAATCTGGTAGATTGTGTCCTTGAGGTCTTCTTGATAAACTTCTCCAATGCGTCCCATGGTGATGTGAGCTGCCATGCTCTTTCCCAGACTCCAAGTTGGTGAACTGAAAACACTATCTATTGGCTTGGTGATTGGGGCGAATGTCCTTCTGGAGCGTGAGCATGAATCTTCGGCGCTCCTCTTCGAGCAGAGTGGCGTTGAAAGTTCGGTGAAGCTTGGTAATCCAATGTTCAGTACTTGGTAACTTCCTTCAAGTGAAATCCAAATGGTGTGCCTTCATCTGGTTGGGTGTACTTGATCTTGGCGTCCGTCATCCTAAAGAGAGTAGAAAAGGTGAGGAGTTAGAAAATGAGAAGAGAGTAGTGATCTATGGCTTTATCTTAGTGGTCGTGTCCTACGATCAGCGTGTGCTCGATACCATTCTCTGTCATGACAGACCGAATGGATCTAGCGCTCTGTACTCGATGTCATCCTGGATCGATAATCTTGACACAAAGACCTGATGCTTGAAGGATTTATAGCGAGTAGCAATCACACACTTATTACATCGTTGTCCACAAGGGAACTTAATACAATAATATGGCTTAAGGCCATCTAATAATAACAGCGGAAGGCTTGGAAAACGAGTGAGTCCATCAACTCCAAGCATCACCGAGTATAGAACCACAACCTAACATCTTACTCGTAAATGCGAAAAGTCTGCAACATGAAAAGTTGCAGCCAAACGGGTCAAGACATGGAATATCTTTGGCAATGTAACACGTAAGAGCAATGAATGAATAAGCCTATACTACATGCATATATGGCTGGTGGTAAGGCTCTCTGATTTACATTTTGCGAAAAGCCAATTTTTCCCTACATCAAAGGAATAACTTTATTTAACTATCATGGTGGTTGTTAAACATTGAAGATGGTTGACAGCATCCTCAATCCCAATTAAAAAGTACTCATTAAAAACCCAATACATTTATTTTAGAAGTAACATGTTGAGATTCATATGATAATCAAGTACTAGATACTCAAGATTTGTCCATAACCGGGGACACGGCTAATCATGATTAGTTTATACACTCTGCAGAGGTTTGCGACTTTTCCCCACAAGACTCGATCGCCTCCGCTTGGTTCTCGCACTACATGGTGTTTGAGAAGCGGATGACCGAGACATAGTCTTTCGAAGCGCTAGCACCTTACATGTGGGTAGACCGTACCAACCTACATCCCCTACATCGGCTAGTCTGCCCGTAAGAGTTCGCACAACTTAGTCAACTACGCCATGAGCCCATAATTGGCTTGTGGCTGCACACGGAAGTTTCTAGTTTGAATAATCTCATGATCCCTTAGAGCACGGGTGGCGGTCCAAGAAATACAGGCAAATCTCGATAGAAACCAGGTGCCTCAATCCACCCAGATGTGTGTTTAGGTTGCCACCTTAGATAAACCATTAATTAACAATCTCACATCTGTCATGGATATTCACTCACCCAATCCACGTCTACTAGCATAGCATGGCATAATCAAGCAAACGAGAAGTAACTCCCAAGGTTTCATAAGTAAAACAGGTAATAGGTACTACCTCAATCTACTTCCCATCCCACAATTTAATTAGATCCTAAACATGCAAGTGTTTGGGGTTTGATCTAATGCATAAAACTGGGTAGTAGAAAAGGTATGATCAAAGTGTTACTTGCCTTGTCGATGATCCATGAGTCCTAGAGATTCGAAATAACAAGCGGCGCACTCACGGGTGATCTAACGCAGACAAACAACAAGCATACAATAAGTACTCATCTAATGCACAGGAAATCTCGAATAAAAGATCTAACCAGAAAGTTCAACTTAAGAACCACGGTGGCAAAAGAATCGAGTCAAATAAAGCATCGAAAGTCGAACTCGAGAGAACGACTCGGTTTAGCAATCTGAAATTAGGTCAAAATTTCACAGTAGCAAAACTCTGTGAAAATAGGTTAGTCGAACGGCGGTTTCGTTCTGAAACTCCAGCGCTTGAATCACACGATTCCGATAAACGAGCAAGAAATAAAACAGTTTTGAAAATCGGATCGTAAATCGAATCGAAAAATAACGGATTAAATCCGATTTAAAAGAAAACGACGAGCGATCTAAATAACGGACGTTCGTTAGCAGAACTAATCCAACGAACACGTTCATTGGAGCGAACGGTTCGGTGAACGTTAGATTAATTAAGAAAACCGAATAAAAATAAAACCAATCTAGGTTTTAAAAAACCGAACATTTTTTAAAATAAACCGGATCGGGTTTTCTCGAAAACCGGATCGGCGGGCGGCGAGGTCGGCTACCTCCGGGGCTCTTCGCGGGCGAGGTCCGCGGGCTCGCTGGGGCGGGGTCGGGTCGGAGGGCTCGGGCGGGTTCCGGCTGGCGGGCGGCGGGGCGTCGGGCGGCTCCACGGGCAAGGCGCCGCTTGGGGCGGCGGCGTGGTCGAGTGAGGGAGAGGGGGCGGCGGTTATAAAGGGGGGCGGTTTCCTTGGGGAGGGGGCAAGGAGGCGGTCGAGGCGGGACTCGGCGGCGTGGCGATGGCGCGGCGGAGTCCGAGCGGCGCGCGAGGGAGAGAGAGGAGGTGGGGGCGGGCCGGTCGGCTGGCCGGGCCGGGCTGGGCCTCGTCCAGTGGCTGCGTTTTTTTATAAAATTAAACCAAAACGAATAAAAAATACCAAATGAATTCCAAATTAAATAAAACAAATTTTCCCCGACTCCTAAAAATGAGTCGAACAAAATGAACTTTAAAAACAAAATACTTGCATAAAAATTTTAAAATGCTCATTTTTGCCTAAGCAAAATAAATCTTCCAAAACCAAATTTGGTTTATTTGTAATATCTTCATTTTTCCTAATTGCTTGGGAAAGTCATATTATTCCCTCTCAAATATTTTTATCGGAAAAATGTTATGAAGATCATTTAAATAAATCCAATGATCCTATTTTCAAGATTTGGAAAAATCCCAAATATGAAAATAATGAAACTTCCAACTCTCTCCGAGGGTCCTTGAGTTGCGTGAAATTTCTAGGATCGGAAAAATGCGAGAAAAATATGATATGCATGATGATCTAATGTATAACATTCCAAATTGAAAATTTGGGATGTTACATTTAAGATCCAGGATTCGAAACAATATCATAACCTGCATCATGCAATAAATTTTCAAGCCGTACATCTGTCCTGTTGTATTTCTTAAGAAAGGATTTGGTCAAACATTTTGCTAAGTTAGACTTCAGACAAGTTATATATGCATAGTAAAAGGATAATCCCTCCGTACCAGTGCATTGCCTGATATATTAACTCAAGTACTAGGCACGAACAAACGGGCTCAATTCTGTGCTCATCCTGGTGTAGTAGTTGTTGTTGGGGAACGTAGCATAAATTCAAAATTTTCCTACGTGTCACCAAGATCTATCTATGGAGAAACTAGCAACGAGGGGAAGGATAGTGCATCTACATACCCTTGTAGATCTCTAAGCGGAAGCGTTCAAGAGAACGGGGTTGAGGGATTCGTACTCGTCGTGATCCAAATCACCGGAGATCCTAGTGCCGAACGGACGGCACCTCCGCGTTCAACACACGTACAGCCCGGTGACGTCTCCCACGCCTTGATCCAGCAAGGAAAGAGGGAGAGGTTGAGGAAGACTCCGTCCAGCAGCAGCACAACGGCGTGGTGATGATGGAGGAGCGTGGCAATCTGCAGGCTTCGCCAAGCACCGCGGGAGAGGAGGAGAGAGGCAGGCTGCGCCATGGAGAGGTGAAAACTCATGTCTTGGGCAGCCCCTAGACCTCAAGTATATATAGGGGAAGGGAGGGGCTGCGCCCCTCTAGGAATTACCTCCTAGGGGCGGTGGCCAGCCAGCATCCCATCTGGTGGGGCGGCGAGGGGGGAGAAACTTGCCCCCAAGCTGGGTGGGCGCCCCTCCCAAACCCTAGGCGCCTTGGGCCCTTGTGGGGCGCACCAGCCCACCTGGGGCTGGTCCCTCCACACTTGGCCCATGCTGCCCTCCGGGATGGTGGCCCCACTTGGTGGACCCGGGACCCTCCCGGTGGTCCAGATGCGTTACCGATAAAACCCGAAACTTTTCGGTGACGAGCAGGACTTCCCATATATAAATCTTTACCTCCGGACCATTCCAGAACTCCTCGTGACGCCCAGGATCTCATCCGGGACTCGAACAACATTCGGTAACCACATACAAACTTCCTTTATAACCCTAAGCGTCCATCGAACCTTAAGTGTGTAGACCCTACGGGTTCGGGAACCATCTTGAGACATGACCGAGGGCGTTCTCCGGTCAATAACCAACAGCGGGATCTGGATACCCATGTTGGCTCCCACATGTTCCACGATGATCTCATCGGATGAACCACGATGTCAAGGACTCAATTGATCCCGTATACAATTCCCTTTGTCTAACGGTATTGCACTTGCCCGAGATTCGATCGTCGGTATCCCGATACCTTGTTCAATCTCGTTACCGGCAAGTCTCTTTACTCGTTCTGTAACACATCATCCCGTGATCAACCCCTTGGTCTTGTGCACATTATGATGATGTCCTACCGAGTGGGCCCAGAGATACCTCTCCGTTTACACGGAGTGACAAATCGATCTCGATTCGTGTCAACCCAATGGACACTTTCGGAGATACCTGTAGTGCACCTTTATAGCCACCCGATTACGTTATGACGCTTTGGTACACCCAAAGCATTCCTACAAAGATCCGGGAGTTGCACAATCTCATGGTCTAAGGAAATGATACTTGACATTAGAAAAGCTTTAGCATACGAACTACGATCTTTGTGCTAGGCTTAGGATTGGGTCTTGTCCATCACATCATTCTCCTAATGATGTGATCCCGTTATCAATGACATCCAATGTCCATGGTCGTGAAACCGTAACCATCTATTGATCAACGAGCTAGTCAACTAGAGGCTTACTAGGGACATGGTGTTGTCTATGTACCCACACATGTATCCGAGTTTCCTATCAATACAATTATAGCATGGATAATAAGCGATTATCGTGAACAAGGAAATATAATAATAAATAATTTATTATTGCCTCTAGGGCATATTTCCAACAGTCTCCCACTTGCACTAGAGTCAATAATCTAGTTCACATCGCCATGTGATCAACATCGATAGGTCACATCGCCATGTGACCAACATCCAAAGAGTCTACTAGTGTCTTAAACTAGTTCACATCACCATGTGATTAAGTCTCAATGAGTTCTAGGGTTTGATCATGTTTTGCTTGTAAGAGAAGTTTTAGTCAACGGGTGCGGTTGTCGATCCGTATGTACTTCGCAATTGTCTAGGTGATATTGTAAAGGCTGCTTCCACGTTCCACTTGATGCTATTCCAAATGTTTTCTCCACTTTACGTATCCGGTTTGCTACTCAGAGTCATTCGGATAGGTGTTAAAGCTTGCATCGACGTAACCCTTTACGCCGAACTTTTTATCACCTCCATAATCGAGAAATATTTCCTTATTCTTCTAAGGATAATTTTGACCGTTGTCCAATGATCCGTTCCTGGATCATTTTTGTACCCCTTGACTTGACTCATGGCAAGGCACACTTCCGGTGCGGTACACAGCATAGCATACTATAGAGCCTACGTCTAAAGTATAAGGGACGACCTTCGTCCTTTCTCTCTTTTCTACCGTGGTCGAGCTTTAACTCCTAACTTCATACCTTACATCTCAGGCAAGAACTCCTTCTTTGACTGATCCATCTTGAACACCTTCAAGATCATGTCAAGGTATATACTCATTTGAAAGTACCATTAAGCGATTTTGATCTATCCCTATAGATCTTGATGCTTAATGTTCAAGTAGCTTAATCCAGGTTTCTATTGAAAAACATCTTTCAAATAACCCTATTTGCTTTCCGGAGAATTCTACATCATTTACGATCATCAATATGTCAACAACATATACTCATCGTAAATTCTATAGTGCTCCCACTCACTTCTTTGGAAATACAAGTTTCTCATAAACTTTGTATAAACCCAAAATCTTTGATCATCCTATCAAAGTGCATATTCCAACTCCGAGATGCTTACTCCGGTCCTTAGAAGGATCATTGAGCTAGCATACCTTTTAGAATCCTTAGGATCGAAAAACTTTTACGATTGTATCACATACAACCTTTCCTTACGTAAACCGGTAAGGAAACTCGTCTTGACATCCATCTCGCCAGATTTCATAAATGCAGCTAATGCTAACATGATTCCGACGGACTTAAGCATCGCTATGGATGAGAAAATCTCATCGTAGTCAACTCCTTGAACTTGTGAAAAACTCTTCGCCACAAGTCGAGCTTCATAGACGGTGACATTACCGTCCACGTCCGTCTTCTTCTTAAAGATCCATTTATTTCAATGGCTTGCCGATCATCGGGCAAGTCCACCAAAGTCCATGCTTTGTTATGACACATGGATCCTATCTCGGATTTTATGGCTTCTAACCATTTGTCAGAATTTGGGCCCACCATCGCTTCTCCATAGCTCGTAGGTTCATTGTTGTCTAGCAACATGACCTTCAAGACAGGACCACCGTACCACTCTGAAGCAGTACGCATCCTTGTCACCCTACGAGGTACGGTAGTGACTTGATCCAAAACTTCATGATCACTATCATAAGCTTCAACTTCAATTGGTGTAGGTGCCACAGGAACAACTTCCTGTGCCCTGCTACACACTTGTTGAAGTGACGGTTCAATAACCTCATCAAGTCTCCACCATCCTCCCACTCAACTTTCCGAGACATACTTTTCCTCGAGAAAGGACCCGATTCAAGAAACAATCCCTGTTCCTTTCGGATCTGAATTAGGAGGTATACCCAACTGTTTTGGGTGTCCTATGAAGATGCATTTTATCCGCTTTGAGTTCGAGCTTATCAACCTGAAACTTTTTCACATAAGCGTCGCAGCCCCAAACTTTCAAGAAACGACAACTTAGGTTTCTCCAAACGGTGTCGTCTCAACGGAATTACGTGGTGCCCCATTATAATGAGTGCGGTTGTCTCTAATGCCTAACCCATGAACGATAGTGGTAATTCGATAAGAGATATCATGGTGCGCACCATATCCAATAGGGTGCAACTATGATGTTCGGACACACCATCACACTATGGTGTTCCAGGCGGTATTAATTGTGAAACAATTTGCACAATGTCTTAATTGTGTGCCAAAACTCGTAACTCAGATATTCATCTCTATGATCATATCATAGACATTCTATCCTCTTGTCACGAAGATCTTGAACTTCACTCTGAAATTACTTGAACCATTTAATAATTCAGACTTGTGTTTCATCAAGTAAATATACTCAACATCTACTCGAATCATCTGTGAAGTAAGAACATAACGATATTCACTGCATGCCTCAAAGCACTCATTGGACTGCACACATCAAAATGTGTTACTTCCTACAAGTTGCTTTCTTGTTCCATTTCTTGAAAACGAGGCTTTCGGTCATCTTGCCCATGTGGTATGATTTGCATGTCTCAAGTGATTCAAAATCAAGTGAGTCCAAACGGTCCATCTGCATGGAGTTTCTTCATGCGTATACACCAATAGACATGGTTCGCATGTCTCAAACTTTTCAAAAGCAGGTGAGTCCAAAGATCCATCAACATGGAACTTCTTCATGCGTTTTATACCAATATGACTCACATGGCGATTGCCACAAGTAAGTGGTATTATCATTACTATCTTATATCTTTTGGCATGAAAATGTGTATCACTACGATCGAGATTCAATAAGCCATTCCTTTAGGTGCAAGACCATTGAAGGTATTATTCAAATAAACAGAGTAACCATTATTCTCCTTAAATGAATAAACGTATTGCGATAGACATAATCAAATCATGTCTATGCTCAACGCAAACACCAAATGCAATTATTTAGGTTTAAAACCAATCTCGTTGGTAGAGGGAGCGTTCGATGATTGATCACATCAAGCTTGGAAATACTTCCAACACATATAGTCAGCTCAAATTTAGCTAGTCTCCGTTTATTCCATAGCTTTTATTTCGAGTTACTATCACTTAGCAACCGAACCGGTATCTAATACCTGGTGCTACTAGGAGTACTAGTAAAGTACACATTAACATAATGTATATCCAATATACTTCTATCGACCTTGCCAGCCTTCTCATCTACCAAGTATCTAGGGTGGTTCCGCTTGATGTCCGTTCCTCTCATTCTGAAGCACTTAGTCTCGGGTTTGGGTTCAACCTTGGGTTTCTTCACTAGAGCGACAAGCTGTTTTGCCGTTTCATGAAGTATCCCTTGTTGCCCTTGCCCTTCTTGAAACTAGTGGTTTTACCAACCATCAAAAATTGATGCTCCTTCTTGATTTCTACTTTCGCGGTGTCAAACATCACGAATACCTCAAGGATCATCATATCTATCCACGATATGTTATAGTTCATCACGAGGCTCTAGCAGCTTGGTGGCAATGACTTTGGAGAAACATCACTATCTCATCGGAAGATTAACTCCCACTCGATTCAAGTGATTGTTGCACTCGGACAATCTGAGCACAAGCTCAACGATTGAGCTTTTCTCCCTGAGTTTGCAGGCTAAGAAAATCGTCGGAGGTCTTATACCTCTTGGCGTGAGCACGAGCCTGAAATCCCAATTTCAGCCGTTGAAACATCTCATATGTTCATGACGTTTCAAAACGTCTTTGGTGCCTCAACTCTAAACCGTTTAAGCGAACTATCATGTAGTTATCAAAGCGTGTATGTCCGATGTTACGCAACATCCACAGACGACGTTTGGGGTTCAAAGACCTTGGCGGTGCATTAAGGACATAAGCTATCTCATCGTCGCATAATCGCCATCACAACTTCCAACTATATTTTCTCTAGGAACATATCTAAACAGTGGAACTAAGACGCGAGCTTACGACATAATTTGCAAAAGGTCTTTTGACTATGTTCAGGATAATTAAGTTCATCTTATGAACTCCCACTCAGATAGACATCCCTCTGGTCATCTAAGTGATTACATGATCCGAGTCAACTAGGCCGTGTCCGATCATCACGTGAGACGGACTAGTCATCATCGGTGAACATCTTCATGTTGATCGTATCTACTATACGACTCATGCTCGACCTTTCGGTCTCTGTGTTCCGAGGCCATGTCTGTACATGCTAGGCTCGTCAAGTTAACCCTAAGTGTTTCGCGTGTGTAAATCTGTCTTACACCCGTTGTATGTGAACGTAAGAATCCATTACACCCAATCATCACGTGGTGCTTAGAAGCGACGAACTTTAGCAACGGTGCACAATTAGGGGAGAACACTTCTTGAAATTGTTGTAAGGGATCATCTTATTTACTACCGTCGTTCTAAGTAAACAAGATGCATAAACATAATAAACATCACATGCAATTATATATAGTAGTGACATGATATGGCCAATATCATATAGCTCCATTGATCTCCATCTTCGGGGCTCCATGATCATCATCGTCACCGGCATGACACCATGATCTCCATCATCATGATCTCCATCATCGTGTCTTCATGAAGTTGTCTCGCCAACTATTACTTCTACTACTATGGCTATCGGTTAGCAATAAAGTAAAGTAATTACATGGCGTTGTTTAATGACACGCAGGTCATACAATAAATAAAGACAACTCCTATGGCTCCTGCCGGTTGTCATACTCATCGACATGCAAGTCGTGAATCCTATTACAAGAACATGATCAATCTCATACATCACATATCATTTATCACATTCTTCTTGGCCATATCACATCACATAGCATACCCTGCAAAAACAAGTTAGACGTCCTCTAATTGTTGTTTGCATGTTTTACGTGGCTGCTATGGGTTTCTAGCAAGAACGTTTCTTACCTACATAAAACCACAACGTGATATGCCAATTGCTATTTACCCTTCATAAGGACCCTTTTCATCGAATCCGTTCCGACTAAAGTGGGAGATCGGCACCGCTAGCCACCTTATGCACCAAGTGCATGTCGATCAGTGGAACCTGTCTCACGTAAAATGCGTGTAAGGTCGGTCCGGCCGCTTCATCCCACAATACCGTCGAAACAAGATTGGACTAGTAATGGTAAGCATATTGAACAAAATCAACGCCCACAACTACTTTGTGTTCTACTCGTGCAAAGAATCTACGCAATAGACCTAGCTCATGATGCCCTTTGTTGGGGAACGTAGCATAAATTCAAAATTTTCCTACGTGTCACCAAGATCTATCTATGGAGAAACCAGCACTGAGGGGAAGGAGAGTGCATCTACATACCCTTGTAGATCGCTAAGCGGAAGCGTTCAAGAGAACGGGGTTGAGGTAGTCGTGCTGTCGTGATCCAAATCACGGAGATCCTAGTGCCGAACGGACGGCACCTCCGCGTTCAACACACGTACAGCCCGGTGACGTCTCCCACACCTTGATCCAACAAGGAAAGAGGGAGAGGTTGAGGAAGACTCCGTCCAGCAGCAGCACAATGGCGTGGTGATGATGGAGGAGCGTGGCAATCCTGCAGGGCTTCGCCAAGCACCGCGGGAGAGGAGGAGGGAGATAGGCAGGGCTGCGCCATGGAGAGGTGAAAACTCATGTCTTGGGCAGCCCCTAGACCTCAAGTATATATAGGGGAAGGGGAGGGGGCTGCGCCCCCTCTAGGGTTACCTCCTAGGGGCGGCGGCCAGCCCAGATCCCATCTGGTGGGGCGGCCAAGGGGGAGAGGGAAACTTGCCCCCAAGCTGGGTGGGCGCCCCCCTCCCAAACCCTAGGCGCCTTGGGCCCTTGTGGGCGCACCAGCCCACAGGGCTGGTCCCTCCCACACTTGGCCCATTCTGCCCTCCGGGGATGGTGGCCCCACTTGGTGGACCTCGGGACCCTCCGGTGGTCCCAGATGCGTTATCGATAAAACCGAAACTTTTCGGTGACGAGCAGGACTTCCCATATATAAATCTTTACCTCCGGACCATTCCAGAACTCCTCGTGACGTCCGGGATCTCATCCGGGACTCGAACAACATTCGGTAACCACATACAAACTTCCTTTATAACCCTAAGCGTCGCCAGACCTTAAGTGTGTAGACCCTACGGGTTCGGGAACCATCTTGAGACATGACCGAGGCGTTCTCCGGTCAATAACCAACAGCGGGATCTGGATACCCATGTTGGCTCCCACATGTTCCATGATGATCTCATCGGATGAACCACGATGTCATGGACTCAATCGATCCCGTATACAATTCTCTTTGTCTAACGGTATTGCACTTGCCCGAGATTCGATCGTCGGTATCCCGATACCTTGTTCAATCTCCTTACCGGCAAGTCTCTTTACTCGTTTCCGTAACACATCATCCCGTGATCAACCCCTTGGTCACATTGTGCACATTATAATGATGTCCTACCGAGTGGGCCCAGAGATACTTCTCCGTTTACGGAGTGACAAATCCAGTCTCGATTCGTGCCAACCCAACAGACACTTTCGGAGATACCTGTAGTGCACCTTTATAGCCACCCGATTCACGTTGTGACGTTTGGTACACCCAAAGCATTCCTCAAGATCCGGAGTTGCACAATCTCATGGTCTAAGGAAATGATACTTGACATTAGAAAAGCTTTAGCATACGAACTACGATCTTTGTGCTAGGCTTAGGATTGGGTCTTGTCCATCACATCATTCTCCTAATGATGTGATCCCGTTATCAATGACATCCAATGTCCATGGTCGTGAAACCGTAACCATCTATTGATCAACGAGCTAGTCAACTAGAGGCTTACTAGGGACATGGTGTTGTCTATGTACCCACACATGTATCTGAGTTTCCTATCAATACAATTATAGCATGGATAATAAACGATTATCGTGAACAAGGAAATATAATAATAACTAATTTATTATTGCCTCTAGGGCATTTTTGCAACAGTAGTAGTGCTAGGAAATGCAGTTGCCGGGTGACCTTGACGAGCGGCGACCGAGGGAATTGAGCCGTGCTCGGCACGGTAGGTAACATTGTCTTGTTACTAAAGCATCCCTCCGTTGTTCATCGGTAGTCATTATGGACCGGGGACATGAGGGGAATTTCCTAGGGCTGGAATTCTGGCCGCCAGATATTTCGACTTGAAACGCTGAGGCTCGACTGGTTGGGGTTGCCTAGTGTGCGTACCACGCACGCCACTGAAGGACACGAGCCCGGTTTTTTTAGGATCAACACGAGCCAAGGTCTGGCTGGTACGCCGTTGGGTCCTACCATTCGAGAAGACGAAAGGAACCTTTTAAATTGCCGAACGAATCTATGTGTATTACAATACCCATATTTTCCTTGCAAATACTAATCTCAACATGGTAATTGATTTATGACGAGTTGTTGAATTAGAGTGAGTTTGTGATATGGTGATCTCAATGTGGATTTCACATTTCATGGTATCCCTAGTAAGTTTTCCAATGCAAATTCAAATTTAAAAGATGAACAATATGGAGGTGAGAAAACTTTGTATGTATCAAGCATATGACCACACACACACACACACACACAGAGACACACACACGCACAAACACAACAACAATCCAATAAGTATAGTGCATCTATTTTTCCAAACCATGCATGTATGACACGAATTCAAAAATACTCCTTCTATTCCTAAATATTAGTCTTTTAGACAGTTCAACAAGTGACTACATACGGAGCAAAATGAGTGAATCTAGACTCTAAAATATGTCTATATACATCCGTATGTGCCAGTCCATTTGAAGCCTCTAAAAAGACTAATATTTAGGAACGAAGGGAGTAAAATGTAAGACATCCATGGTCCTCAGTTCAATATTTAAAGGGACAATTGCATTTTTACCCCTAGTTGGTTCCTACCCACGGGTTTTGCCCTTACTTTTCGAGCTTGCTCAGTTTTGCCCTTACTTTTTCCATTGAGGTCCCTCGAATGCCCTTTGACCGTTTGACCAAAACTTTGAAAATTCATAACTAATTCATACAAACTCAGAAAAATGCAAATAAGATATGAAAATGTTCAGATAAACATTACCTTTATGGGCATATCATTTGCATTCAGGACAAAAGCATCATTTAAACTATCAGAGGTAATTAATGTTATTAACATTATTAAAAATAAATAGATATAAACAATATTTTTTCATGAATAAAATTACATGCAAATGTAGGTGATGTTTTCTGAGCATCCCGATAACTTATTTGAATTTTTACGAGTTTGTATCAATTTGTTATGAATGTTCTAACGACTTTGACCATTATTTGGAAACTTCATAACAAGTTGATATGAACTCGAGAAAATGCAAATAAGGTATCAGGATGTTTAGAAAACATCACCTACATTTGGATATAATTTTTATTCATGAAAAAATATATTATTTATACCTATTTATTTTTAATAATGTTAATAACAATTAATTACCTCAGTTAGTTTAAATGATGCTTCTTTATTGAATGCAAATGATATGCCCATAGAGGTAATGTTTATCTGAACATTTTGATATCTTATTTGCATTTTTCTGAGTTTGTATGAATTAGTTATGAATTTTCAAAGTTTTGGTCAAACGGTCAAAGGGCATTCGAGGGACCATGATGGAAAAAGTAAGGGCAAAACTGAGCAAGATCGAAAAGTAAGGGCAAAACCCATGGGTAGGAACCAACTAGGGGTAAAAATGCAATTGTCCCATATTTAAAATGAACATGAAACTGAAACATGAATATTAAGTCTAGTACTACAGTACATGCAAATGTTGTGTTTAGGCGGAGCTATGATTGTCGAAATTGACCCCTCGACCTTAGATAAAATTGTGAAGCTCTGTTTAGGGTTGTTTAGATTATATTTGTCCCCACCCTCCCAGCCACCGATTGGTTGTGCACCCCACCCCTCCTCCCAGGAGAATATCATGTGCCCCCATATCTTAGATGCTATATGCCGTCTGAGTTGCTTGGAGCTTGTAGATCTGAGATATAGCAGCTCACATGATGTGTCTTAATATTTCCGCAAGAAACCTTGATGAGTTTGAGAATTGCACACAATTTGTACAAAAACTACTTAGATGCCCTTTGATCCCGTATCTAACGACCTTGAAGCTCGTATCACCGTAGCATCTAAGATGAAGGAGGACATCATATTCTCCTGTATGTAAGAATATCATGTGCTACCACACCTTAGATGCTTTGGTGATACAAGCTCTTCGGAGGCGTTGGATTTGTGACCCAACACCTCTTTCGGTGGTTCGAATGGTTTTTTGCAGAAAAGCCCCAAAAGAGTTCGGCCACTGCTTACAAGCACAAAGACTGCTCAGATGCCATTGATCTCAGATGAAACGACCTCCAAGCTCGTATCACCGTAGCATCCAAGCTGCGATAGCACCTTATGTTTTCTCGCACGGGAGAGTATGAGGTGCTCCCGCACCGTAGATTCTATGGTGATACGAGTTCACTGAGATCTAACGGCCCACAATAGGAGGTTTGAATGTTTTTTTTGCAATATATGGCTGAAAGAGTTTGGGAAATGCGCAGAAAGTACAAGTACTATGCATGTGCCATCTGATCACTGATCATATGACCTAGATGATCATATCACCGTAGCGGGTAATTAAGCTACGGGTAGCACCTAATATGAGCACCGGGGAGCCGTTGGATCGAAGATGCAGTGGCACACATGAGGCCTGAATGTTTTATTTTCAAAAATACCTTGGGAGAGTTTGGAAATTGCTCATAATTACAAATACTACTCCCAAGCCATTGGATCTCACTTCCAACGGTGTAAAAACTCGTATCACCATAGTATCTAAGTTGCCGGGTGGATGTGATATTCTATGCCGCTGTCATTTTTGTTCGTAAACTTGCAAAATACGTGTAACTCGTGTCATTACTTGTCTAACCACGCAAAGTGTTTGTTCAAAAAAACCATCCTACACTGAAATATCGGAATAAAACACGGGGGTCCCACTTGTCATTAATCAAATTTGGACCTAAAACTAACAAATCTGAAAGACGAGATTCGAATCGGCAACACGGACTACAAAGCATAAGTCGATAGCACGAAAAACGAGCGGTTGTTGGCTTTGTCCCATAACTTGATTTTATTTATACAAGTACTTTCGTTGAGTAGAGTAGAGGAGTGCCTCGTCAACACGTGCTTGACCGTTGTCTCACTTCTTTGGTGGGTCCCAGTGTCGCAATCTCAATCTCTCTTCTCTCCATCGTCTAACCTTTGCACGGGCACACACGAAGAGCGGCGCTAGCTTGCCTTGGTGTTATTACAACTAAAAATAAGCTTGGAAAATAGAAGAATCGCCTAGAACAAGAGACGTTGTGGCTGGTCGAGAAGGAGCTAACCACATCTATTCTCCGTGCCACGTTTGCATGATGAAGCTGTGTGGCTAGTGGGGTGTTTTCGACCGACTGGCTGGGTCCCGAGTTCGAACCATAGGTACTACGTCTGATACAATATATTTTTACACGCACATTTTTCCTCCGTTCCGAGACGTGGCACACCCTACCGCGCGGTTTCGGGGTCCTCCCGGGTGGTGCACGCATATATTCTTCCTAATGTGGGACGCCCTACCGCGCGTTTTCTGGGTTCTCCCCGGTCGTAGCGCCGAAGCAAGTAAATGAGTCGTCAAATCACGAAAGACCACCTTTCCCACCGAGTACATCAGTGAAGCACGGTAGCTAGCTAGTTGGGCTAGTTCGACCGATTAGCTAGGCCGCCGCCACATTTGTTTTTCACCTTTTTTATCTACTTGCCGGCAGGTAAATTTAAATATCCACCGTGGTGTTGCTCTGGTGTTTGGGTGCGGTAGGATTTTTCATTTTTTGATTGACGGGAGCAGGCGCAGCAGGATTTTTTAATTTTTTGATTGACGGGAGCAGGCGCGATAGCAATTAGTCACGATGACTCCGCCTATAAAAACCCACTACTCCCTGAGTGAGAAGTCGTCGACTGGTTTTTTACCGGGGTGAAAACCAAAAGATTCCCCGCTCGCTCCGCCTTCCCGTAGATTGCATTGCCTTTCAGCCGTTTCGCCCCCTTTGCTTCCTCTCCCCATTGCTTCTACCTGGTGCCATGGTGGCGCAGCAGATCACGGAGTGCGAGGTGAGGCGCTGACACAGAGCTCCATGCCAAGGATGCGGAGCTCGGGGCCAGGGCGTGGAGCTCCGTGAGCTCAAGGAGGAGAGGAGTGCCATGCTCCTCCGTTATGTCGGGAGTTCACGGAGCTTCAAAAGCGGCGGCGTCCACCACAAAGATGCTCGAGGCGTCGCTGGCGTTGCTTGCAGAAGCGGGAGATACGATAGGCCGTCGGGGGAGGCTGGGCGCCTCGGCCACTTGGTGAACCAAGTTGCCACGCCGCGTGTTGCGGCTGCGCGATGCCTACCGTCGTGCCGGTAGCGATGATGCGGCCGTCGGGCTAAACCCGTTCGACCACCCGATCGACTTCAACGAGCTGCGGCTTCCTGACCTGGTCTCCTTCTTCACCTATATCTCCGAGGAGCTGAGCCGTCTCCGCACGATGGTGGGGGCTGAGCTGGACAAGGAGGGGTTGCGGGCTGCCGTCGCCGTTGCCGGGCGAATCCTTTCAGGGCTCCGTCACCGGAATCCATTCGTGCCATTGGACGCCGTCTTTGACGAGCTGGCTCCCGTCGACCAGGAGCGGGCTCTGCGGGCGGTTGCACCCTGCATCACCAACGTCGCGCGCCTCGAGAAGTAGAGGGGTTCGGTGGTGTTTAGGCGCCCTCTGCATGGGCATGTCCATGTCTCGGCCTTAACATGACCGTTGGATCAAACTCGAGCCAGTGCAGATCGATCCTTTGTAGCACAAAGCGTGTGGGTGTGTTTGGTTGCATTCTCATCTCAATATAGTTGTTTCCTCTTCGTATTTTTGTCAACCCATCTGGTGTGGACTCATGCACCCTTGATGCACTCTGCCAAACACCCAAAAGTGGGTCGAGAAGGGAACTTTTGCTCCCATCCGTGCACCCTTCATACACCTCGCCTAACACTATTCATGCTTCATATGGTTCATGTTTCGTGGAGTACTTGTATAGTACTCTCCGTCTTGTTGTGGACCTAGTTCTGTTAACATTGATCTCATTGTTCATTCTCGACCGGACAGTCGAAAAAGCGGTACTATGTTACATATACGAGTAGTTGACATGCGCAGAACATCATTTGTTATCGTCATATCTTACTAAACTAGCAACAAGATTGTGTAGTACTGACGTATGAACCACTGCACATGCCTAGTAGTAGGAGCACTGTGTATGTTCAAGTGGCTGCCGTGTTTCGCACTCCTCCGTCGTAAGAGTGGAAATGCTTCTTGTAATCATTTTTTTCTTACGAAAACAGTGGACACGCTCTCTACTGTGCGGATCCTCCTCCAGCCTTGCACTATATTACTCACTTCGCTGTCGTGTGGGACAGCCTGCTCCTGGGTCCAGCAGCCATGCACTAAATTACTCCGTAGTAGAGTGACGATAGACTACCCCGATCGAAGCGCTTGATAATGCCCAATGAGCCGTCAAATCACAAAACCCCTCCTTTCCAAAGAAGAAGTTGGACGGACGAAGCAACCATCATTTCACTCTTCTCTCTCAGCTTCCTCTCTACCCAACCCTCGCTTCTGCCTCATCTTGTTCCTCATTTATTCAAGAAAACCCCGACCTGCTTCTGCCATTGTTCTTCTCTCCCAAAGAAGGAAAGGTGAGCGCATCAATGGTGTTGATTCTGGCCAAGGCCCGGTCTCCTATAACTCCCTCTCTTTTCTTCTTTTGGGTTTGTGATTATGGTTTCTTTTCTTTTATTTCTATTTGATAGTTTCTTGATGGACGCTGGAGCACCGGCCGAAGTGATATCTATGGCTCCTGCCAAAACCGTTGAGGCTCATGGTACGAAGAAGCACAAGCACCCCGCCGAGACTACCGCAGACAAGCTCAAAGCCATCGCCCTATCCAAGCCCCCCTCTCCGGGATCCCTCATTAAGCAAGTCCAGGTAATATCTCTTCTTAACGATCTTTTTCTCGATCTTGGTCGTGTTTTCTCATCTAACACGCATCACTAGTACTAGTAGTACAACTTTCTGGGTGATCTTGCATGTGATTTTTGTGTGCCAAATGACGGTTCTAAATTCCTCTTTTGACCAAAACATGCGAGAGGTTGACACTGATTTCTTATAGATTACTTTCAACTACTCCCTCTGTCCCAAATTTCTTGTCTTAGATTTGTCTAGATACGGATGTATTTAATACTAAAATGTGACTTGATACATCCGTATCTAGACAAATCTAAGACAAGAATTTTGGGACGGAGGGAGTACTTTATGAACATCAATGCTACCTTTTAAGAGGGTATATTTGCCTCAGTAACTTGTGTTATGGATTTTGCATGTAATCCCTCTGCTCTCATGCCTTTGAAGACATGTTCTAGTGTCTTTGTTCACTCATTTCTGTGTGTATATGTAGTCATATATGGAGTATAATATCGAAAATCATCTTATATTTCTCAAAGGAGGTAGTAATAAAATATGGTTTACATTTGAATTAGAACCAGGTCCATGGTGGAGATGAAGTTTTCAAAGTCATGTCGTGTGAACTGGAAGACACGATGATGAGTTCTCTTCTTTGAACTATCCATTTGTTGTGTCCTTGTCGCCATGTGTCTGAACTAGTGTTTTCCAAAGGTAGCATTTTTGTCAGCGTGTTCTCGAGGTATGCTTGACCATAACAATTTCTCGGCTGTGCCTTCGATTCTGAAGGGTGTGGTTCTTGTAAAGCTTCCCAACAAATCTGATGCGGCCTGTCTTCATCATCATGTTTATGAGTGGAAAGACCACTATGTTAGGTTCTCCAAGGTTGACAAGATGGTGATGGTGCATGTAGACATCTCACACGAAGTCCATGGCCTAGTTAGTTATGCGGGGTTCATCTCGTAGGTCGGTGGCAAGAAATAGTCTGCAGAGTTTAGTTAGTGCAACTTTGCTTGTGCGTAGTAAGTACTATTGTTCGATTACTTGATTTGTGTTTGTGAACCTGTATTGTTTATTAATCTTTGTCGCTTTTGGTGTGTGGTGGATCCACGAACGGTCTATGTTAATGTCTGTCCACTCAATTCAGTTTGTATATTTTGAAGTATCTAGATCATATTTTTTTGTGAGGACGGTTTATCAATTATGGTTACACTCCAATATATGTATGCATTGCAGGGTTTATCACACCCACCAGGATTTCCAGTCCCATGGATGTTCGGTCCATACGATTTGTCACGACCTTTGGACTGTCACCTTGCTAGGGAGCACGCAGGCCCCTGCATGCCACGCGTAGTTGGACGATCAATCTTACGCTTAGTACTTCAACATAGTGATTTCCTGGTAAGGATTCACTCGTGTCACATCAAGTAAATCTTATTGATTTCTTGTCTAAATCTTATTGATTTAATGTCATGTTTTCTTTCTTTTCCTGCAATTTTACGATGCGAGGTTTTGCCATGTGACATTCATCACAGAATAAACCGTTTGGTTTGCTCTCGATGGCTATTTTGCAGGTTTCACTTCTTATGTCGTGTCGATGCTTGAAGGCCTTGTCCATCACTTATATTATCGAAAAAGTTGGATCACCGTTGTGCGAGTACAAGCTGAATCCCTATGATGAACTGCAGTTTGGTTTAACAAAAACGCCACAATTAGTCCTTCTCGCGTTTGAAAGAAATGAAGAAAAAAACTAGATCACGGTCACGGATCCTAGTCAAGTTAGAAAGCTGATCATAGCAGACCAGACACGATTGCCGCTGTCTCGCACAGATCTAGCACCGGCAGTTGCTCTAGCACGGCAATGCAACATACTTCGATCCCGATCGGTGAGGATTGGGCACCGACCGCGTCGATGGATCGGTCCCGATCTACCGGAAGGATCGGGCATCGACACGGCACCGCTCGACACCGGCACCAGCTCTACAAGGAGCACCATCTCCGGCAGCAGCATCGGCTTAGGCACCTGCACCAACACTTGCACTTGCATTTGCTCCGGCCCGTGCAGTTGCACCGGCAATAGACTGGGCTGCAGTTCGCACTTCATATACCAAAGTCCTTACAAAAACAGACATGTCCACCTTCTAGGTAAGCATTGGCCGCCCAAGTGCTTCGTTCTTTTTTCTTTCCATGTTGTTTCACAAGATTCACTGTGTTGATCTAACTGTTTGGGTATGTCTTCTTGTTTGCAAACAGAGAATTCCTAGAGCAACAAGGGAGTCGTTCAACAATCCGGCGATCATGCCAAGTTTCTCTTACCATGCGCAGCCTTGGTGTGAATGAACCTGCTCAATATACCATAAGTACAAAGGATGGTCGCATGATGATTGATGCTAAAGGATGGTCAAGGTTCAAATCTAAATCATATCTTGCGGTAGGGGATGATGTCAAAATCGAACTTTCTCGGCAAGGAGAGCTGGTCCAAATCAACTTTGAAATTCTTCAATAGCGGCATAGCGCCTAACCGATCTATCCTCAGAGATTTTGATGTAATAATCTGGCATGGTGAAACAAGTGTCTTGTGTGTATAAGTAGTCTGACATATTATTTATCACATGGTATATTGTTGATAGAATTGCAACTCGATTGCTGGTTAGGAACTGTCGTTCGATTTCATTCCAACGATTGCCGTGCTTTATTTAATTTTGTGTATTAAGCCTTGCGTGACATCTAAAACCAGTGCCGTACCGATCGCTTGCAATATGAAAAGCGCTGAGGTAGAACACATGGGCCCCCAAACATGCAGGGTCGGCCTGCGGCCCAAAGTCCAGAATTGTGAGCCTATCTGAGTATTATATTCTCAGCTGAACCCCCATAAAAAAGCTGAACCCCCATAATGCCCGTGCGTTGCAGAGGGAGTATATTTCTCGGCAAGGTGAGCCTGTGATATAAAAGATTTATATATTTCTTTACAGAGGAGTATCTCTGTCAAAAAATATATTTATGTGTAACTAGTTACTCCTGTCTTTCTACTTCCTTTATTTGATATGTGGGGCAACCGCAACGGGTCCACGTGCCATATGCACAAATTAGAGTGCACAACTTCACGGTAGACACACCCGGCCGTGGCGCGCGATAATGCCAATTGAGCTGTCAAATCACAACCCCCTTTCCAGCTTTAGCGATGAAGTCGGACGGACAAAGCGGCAATATTTCACTGGGCCTGAATCCCCTTCTCCCTCGTCTGCTTGTTCAGAGAAAAACCCCTCTCGGCGATTGCATAGGGTTTTCTCATGGAGAACCATGTACGAATTCTTCATCCATCCCCGATAAATCCAAGTCCCTTGGTCGCAGGTAATCCTAGGATGGCAGCTGCTACGTCTTGAGCTTGCGTTGGTTTTCCTGGAAGAGGAGAGGGTGATGCAGCAAGTGTAGCGTAAGTATTTCCCTCAGTTTTGAGAATCAAGGTATCAATCCAGTAGGAGGCTCCTCAAAAGTCCCACGCACCTACACAAGCAAATTGAGAACTCACAACCAACACAATAAAGGGGTTGTGAATCCCTTCATGGCCACTTGCGAAAGTGAGATCTAATAAAGATAGTATGATAAGATAAATATTTTTTTCGTATTTTATAATATAGATGCAAAAAGTAAAGATGCAAATAAAAGTAGATTGAAAGCAAATATGATAAGAGATAGACCCGGGGGCCATAGGTTTCACTAGTGGCTTCTCTCAAGATAGCATAAGTATTACGGTGGGTGAACAAATTACTGTCGATCAATTGATAGAAAAGCGCATAGTTATGAGATTATCTAGGCATGATCATGTATATAGGCATCACGTCCATAACAAGTAGACCGACTCCTGCCGCATCTACTACTATTACTCCACACATCGACCGACTCCTTTTGCATCTAGAGTATTAAGTTCATAAGAACAGAGTAACACATTAAGCAAGATGACATGATGTAGAGGGATAAACTCATGCAATATGATATAAACCCCATCTTGTTATCCTCGATGGCAACAATACAATACGTGCCTTGCAACCCTTTACATCCTGGGTAAGGACACCGCAAGATTGAACCCAAAGCTAAGCACTTCTACCATGGCAAGAAAGACCAATCTAGTAGGCCAAACCAAAATGATAATTCGAAGAGACTTGCAAAGATAACTCAATCATACATACAAGAATTCAGAGAAGATTCAAATATTATTCATAGATAAACTTGATCATAAACCCACAATTCATCGGATCTCGACAAACACACCGCAAAAAGTGTTTACATCGAATAGATCTCCAAAAGAGAGGGCGAGGACATTGTATTGAGATCTAAAAAGAGAGAAGAATCCATCTAGCTAATAACTATGGACCCATAGGTCTGTGGTAAACTACTCACAACTCATCGGAGGGGCAAGAATGTTGATGTAGAGGCCCTCCGTGGTTGATTCCCCCTCCGACAGAGTGCCGGCGAAGGCTCCAAGATGGGATCTTGCGGATATAGAAGGTTACGGCGGTGCAAATTGTGTTTCGTGGTGCCCCTGGATGTTTTCGGGGTACGTAGGTATATATAGGAAGAAGAAGTATGTCGGTGGCCGCCCGAGGGGCCCACGAGACAGGGGGGTGCACCCTACAGGGGGGGGGGCTCCTATCTCGTGGGATCCTCGGAAGCTTCTTGACTTGCACTCCAAGCTCTCCGGATCACGTTCGTTCCAAAAATCACGCTCCCGAAGGTTTCATTCCGTTTGGACTCCGTTTGATAGTCCGTTTCTTTGAAATCTTTGAAATAGGCAAAAAACAGCAATATGGGTTGGGCCTCCGGTTAGTAGGTTAGTCCCAAAAATGATATAAATGTGTAAAATAAAGCCCATAAACATCCAAAAGGGTAATATAATAGCATGGAACAATAAAAATTATAGACACGTTGGAGACGTATCAAGCATCCCCAAGCTTAATTCACCTTTCGTCCTCGAGTAGGTAAATGATAAAAAGAGAATTTTTGATGTGGAATGCTACCTAGCATAATTCATAATGTAATTTTCTTTATTGTGGCATGAATGTTCCAAATGATTCAAAATAAAAGTTTATATTGACATAAGAAATAGTAATACTTCAAGCATACTAATCAAAGTAATCATGTCTTCTCAAAATAACATGGCAAAATAAAGTTCATCCCTACAAAATCATATAGTTAGGCTATGCTTCATTTTCGTCACACAAAGATGTTCCCAACTTCTATACCCCGATGACAAGCCAAGCAATTGTTTCATACTTAAATAATCTCAAACTTTTTCAACCTTCACGCAATACATGAGCGTGAGCCATGGATATAGCACTATGGGTGGAATAGAATATGATGATGGGGATTGTGTGGAGAAGACAAAAAGGAGAAAGTCTCACATTGACGAGGATAATCAACGGGCTATGGAGATGCCCATCAATTGATGTCAACATGAGGAGTAGGGATTGCCATGCAACGGATGCACTAGAGCTATAAATGAATGCTCAACAAAAGAAAACTAGTGGGTGTGCATCCAACTTGCTTGCTCACGAAGACCTAGGGCATTTCAGGAAGCCCATCGTAGGAATATACAAGCCAAGTTCTATAATGAAAAATTCGCACTAGTATGAAAAAGACAACTTATGAGACTCACTATATGAAAAACATGGTGCTACTTTGAAGCACAATATATGAGACTCACTACATGAAGAACAAAGTGCTACTTTGAAGCACAAGTGTGGAAAAAGAGATAGTAACATTGCCCTTTTTATTTATTCATTATTTTCCTTTTTTTTGGGCCTCTTTTTTTTTTCTTTTTGGCCTTTCTTCTTTTTTTTCCTTTTTTTTTCTTTGGGCAATGCTCTAATAATGATGATCATCACACTTCTATTGATTACAACATAAGAATTACAACTCGAAACTAGAACAAGATATGACTCTATATGATGCCTCCGGCGGTGTACCGGGATGGTGCAATGAATCAAGTGTGACATGTATGAAAAATAGTGCATGGTGGCTTTGCCACAAATACGATGTCAACTACATGATCATGCAATGTCAATATGACAAAAGTAAAGTATGTCATGATGATGATGAACGGAACGGTGGAAAGTTGCATGGCAATATATCTCGGAATGGCTATGGAAATGCCATAATAGGTAGGTATGGTGGCTGTTTCGAGGAAGATATAGGGAGGTCTATGTGTGATAGAGCGTATCGTATCACGGGGTTTGGATGCACCGGCGAAGTTTGCACCAACTCTCAAGGTGAGAAAGGGCAATGCACGGTACCGAAGAGGCTAGCAAAGGCGGAAAGGTAAAAGTGCGTATAATCCATGGACTCGACATTAGTCAAAATAACTCATATACTTATTGCAAAAATTTAGAAGTCATCAAAAATCAAGTACTACGCGCATGCTCCTAGGGGGATAGATTGGTAGGAAAAGACCATCGCTCGTCCCCGACCGCCACTCATAAGGATGCACAAGCCAGGTACACTTCATGTTTCAAATTTGTTGCACAACTTTAACCATACGTGCATGCTACGGGACTTGCTAACTTCAACACAAGCATTCTTTAAATTCATAATCACCCAACTAGCATGACTTTAATATCACTACCTCCATATCTCAAAACAATTATCAAGTATCAAGTTGATCATAGCACCCAATTCACTTCCTATGATAGTTTTTATTATACCCAACTTGGATGCTTACCATTCTAGGACCAACTTTATAACCATAGCAAATACCATGCTGTTCTAAAAGACTCTCAAAATAATATAAGTGAATCATCAGAGACTAGAAATTTCTTCAAAATTAAGACACCACCGTGTTCTAAAAGATATAAGTGAAGCACTAGAGCAAAAACTATCAAGCTCAAAAGATATAAGTGAAGCACATAGAGTATTCTAGCAAATTCTAATCAAATAGGCTTCTCCCAAAAGGTGTGTACAGCAAGGATGATTGTGGTAAAATAAAAAGCAAAGACTAATATAATACACGACGCTCCAAGCAAAACACATATCATGTGGCGAATAAAAATATAGCTCCAAGTAAAGTTACCAATGAACAAAGACGAAAGAGGGGATGCCTTCTCGGGGCATCCCCAAGCTTAGGCTTTTGGCTATTCTTGAATATCTTGGGGTGCCATGGGATCCCCAAGCTTAGGATCTTGCCACCCTTTATTCCATAGTCCATAAAAGCTTTACCCAAAACTTGAAAACTTCACAACACAAAACTCAACAGGAAATCTTATAAGCTCCGTTAGTGAAAGAAAACAAAACCACCACATATGGTACTGCAATGAACTCATTCTTTATTTAATTTGGTGTTAAACCTGCTGTATTCCAAATTCTCTATGGATTATAAACTATTTTATTGGCCATAGATTCATCAAAATAAGCAAACCACACACGAAAAACAGAATCTATCAAAAACAGAACAGTCTGTAGTAATCTGTAACTAACGCAAACTTCTGGAACTCAAACAATTAAGCAAAAATAGGAAGACCTAGGAAATTTGTTTATTGATCATAATCAATTGGAATCACTATTTTATCACGTTCTGGTGATTTTTAACAATTGTTTTCGTGAACCGAAAGTTTCTGGAAATTACAGCAAGATCAAATAACTATCATCCAAGAAGATCCTATAGGTTTAACTTGGCACAAACACTAATTGAAAGATAAAAACACATCTAAACATAAGGTAGATGGATTATTTATTCCTAAACAGAAACAAAAACTAAAAACTAAAAATAAAATTGGGTTGCCTCCCAACTAGCGCTATCGTTTAACGCCCCTAGCTAGGCATAAAAGCGAAGATAGATCTAACGAGTGCCATCTTTGGCACTAAACTCATAAGTAGCACGCATGATAGATTCATAAGGTAATTTAACTTTCTTTCTTGGAAAGTGCTCCATGCCTTTCTTTAATGGAAATTGGAATCTAATATTCCCTTCCTTCATATCAATAAACGCACCAATCGTTCTAAGGAAAGGTCTACCAAGAATAATAGGGCAAGAAAGATTGCAATCTATATCAAGAACGATAAAATCTACAGGCACCAAATTTCTATTTGCAACAATAAGAACATCATTGATCCTTCCCATAGGCTTTTTAATGGTGGAATCCGCAAGGTGCAAATTTAAAGAACAATCATCAAGATCATGGAAACCTAGAATATCACATAAAGTTTTCGGAATTGTGGAAACACTAGCACCCAAATCACACAAAGCAAAACACTCATAATCTTTAATTATAATCTTTATAGTAGGCTCCCACTCATCATTAAGTTTTCTAGGTATAGAAACTTCCAAATTAAGTTTTTCTTCATAAGATTGCATCAAGGCATCAACAATATGCTTGGTAAAAGCTTTGTTTTGACTATAAGCATGAGGAGAATTAACAACGGATTGCAACAAGGAAATACAACCTTTTATAGAGCAATTATCATAGTCAAATTCCTTGAAATCCGAGATAGTGGGTTCAATATTATTAGAAGTTGAGGATTCTCCAATCTCACTTTTACCAAATTTAACATTAAGATCTAAAGACTCCGAATTCTTGGGACGCCTTCTAGGCAAAGTTGATTGATCATCAGTCCCATAATCATCAAAATACATATTGCAAAACATAGATCTAACTGGAGACACATCAATAACTTTAAGATCCTCATCATTATTTTCACGTAAACTAGAAGAACACGCCTTTATAAAGCTTTCTTTTTTAGCACGTAATCTAGCGGTTCTTTCCTTGCACTCATCAATGGAAATTCTCATTACTTTGAGAGACTCATTGATATCATGCTTAGGAGGGGAAGATCTCATTTTAAGAGAATCAACATCAAGTGAAAGTCTATCAACGTTCCTAGCCAAATCATCGACTTTGAGCAAATTTTATTCAAGCAAAGCATTAAAATTCTTTTGAGTAATCATAAATTCTTTCACATTATTCTCAAAATCAGAGGGCATCTTATTAAAATTACCATAAGAATTATTGTTGGAATTTCCATAATTGTTAGAGGAATTACTAGGGAACGGTCTAGCATTAAAATTTCCTCTATAAGCATTGTTTCCAAAACTATTCCTACCAACAAAATTCACATCCTTAGATTCATTATTATTCTCAATCAAGGAAGACAAAGGCATATCGTTGGGATCAAGAGGAGTATTTTTAGTAGCAAACATCTTCATAAGTTCATCCATCTTTCCACTCAAAACATTGATTTCTTCTATAGCATGCACTTTTTTACTAGAAGATCTTTCGGTGTGCGATTGAGAATAATTAGCCATAATATTATCAAGTAATTTTTTAGCATCTCCTAACGTAATTTCCATAAACGTGCCTCCCGCGGCCGAATCTAAGAGATTTCTAGAAGCAAAGTTCAAACCGGCATAAAATTTTTGTATGATCATCCATAAATTCAAACCATGAGTAGGGCAATTGCGAAGCATAAATTTCATTCTTTCCCAAGATTGGGCAACATGCTCATGATCAAGTTGTTTAAAATTCATAATATCGTTCCTAAGAGTGATGATCTTAGCGGGAGGAAAATACTTAGAGATAAAAGCATCTTTGCACTTGTTCCAAGAATCAATACTATTTTTAGGCAAAGATGAAAACCAAACTTTAGCACGATCCCTAAGTGAAAACGGAAATAACTTCAATTTGACAATGTTGTTATCCGTATTCTTTTGCATATCACACAAATCAACAAAATTGTTTAGATGAGTAGTGGCATCTTCACTAGGAAGGTCGGCGAATTGATCTTTCATAACAAGATTCAGCAAAGCGGTATTGATTTCACAAGACTCAACGTCATTAAGAGGAGCAATCGGAGTACTAAGGAAATCATTATTATTGGTATTCGAGAAATCACACAATTTGGTATTATCTTGCGCCATGGCAACAAGTAATCCAACACACAAGCAAACAGAAAAACGACAAGCGAAAAGAGAGGAGGAGATTGGGAAAGAGAGGGCGAATAAAACGGCAAGGGTGAAGTGGGGGAGAGGAAAACGAGAGGCAAATGGCAAATAATGTAAATGCGAGGGAGATGGGTTTGTGATGGGTACTTGGTATGTCTTGACTTGAGCAAAGACCTCACTGGCAACGGCGCCAGAATCCTTCTTGCTACGTCTTGAGCTTGTGTTGGTTTTCCTCAAAGAGGAGAGGGTGATGCACCAAGTGTAGCGTAAGTATTTCCCTCAGTTTTGAGAACCAAGGTATCAATCCAGTAGGAGGCTCCTCAAAAGTCCCACGCACCTACACAAACAAACTGAGAACTCGCAACCAACGCAATAAAGGGGTTGTCAATCCCTTCACGGCCACTTGCGAAAGTGAGATCTAATAAAGATAGTATGATAAGATAAATATTTTTTCGTATTTTATAATATAGATGCAAAAAGTAAAGATGCAAATAAAAGTAGATTGAAAGCAAATATGATAAGAGAATGACCCGGGGGCCATAGGTTTCACTAGTGGCTTCTCTCAAGATAGCATAAGTATTAAAGTGGGTGAACAAATTACTGTCGAGCAATTGATAGAAAAGCGCATAGTTATGAGATTATCTAGGCATGATCATGTATATAGGCATCACGTCCATAACAAGTAGACCGACTCCTGCCTGCATCTACTACTATTACTCCACACATCGACCGACTCTGCCCGCATCTAGAGTATTAAGTTCATAAGAACGAGTAACGCATTAAGCAAGATGACATGATGTAGAGGGATAAACTCATGCAATATGATATAAACCCCATCTTGTTATCCTCGATGGCAACAATACAATAGTGCCTTGCAACCCTTTACATCCTTTGGGTAAGGACACCGCAAGATTGAACCCAAAGCTAAGCACTTCTCCCATGGCAAGAAAGACCAATCTAGTAGGCCAAACCAAACTGATAATTCAAAGAGACTTGCAAAGATAACTCAATCATACATAAAAGAATTCAGAGAAGATTCAAATATTATTCATAGATAAACTTGATCATAAACCCACAATTCATCGGATCTCGACAAACACACCGCAAAAAAGAGTTTACATCGAATAGATCTCGACAAGAGAGGGGAGAACATTGTATTGAGATCCAAAAAGAGAGAAGAAGCCATCTAGCTAATAACTATGGACCCGTGAGGTCTGTGGGTAAACTACTCACAACTCATCGGAGGGGCAAGAATGTTGATGTAGAGGCCCTCTATGGTTGATTCCCCTTCGGCAGAAAGTGCCGTGAAGGCTCCAAGATGGGATCTCATGGATCTGAGAAGGTTACGGCGGTGGAAATTGTGTTTCGTGGTGCCCTGGATGTTTTCGTGAGTAGCTATATATAGGAAGAAGAAATGCGTCGGTGGATGCTCGAGGGGCCCACGAGACAGGGGGCGCGCCCTGTGGGGGCGGCCTCCTTTCTCGTGGGGTCCTCGGAAGCTTCTTGACTTGCACTCCAAGCTCTCCGGATCACGTTCGTTCCAAAAATCACGCTCCCGAAGGTTTCATTCCGTTTGGACTCCGTTTGATATTCCTTTTCTTCGAAATGCTGAAATAGGCAAAAAACAACAATATGGGCTGGGCCTCCGGTTAGTAGGTTAGTCCCAAAAATGATATAAATGTGTAAAATAAAGCCCATAAACATCCAAAAGGGGTAATATAATAGCATGGAACAATAAAAAATTATAGATACGTTGGAGACGTATCAGCATCCGCCGCCTTTGATGCATTTTTCTTCCGACTGAATCTAGTGTGTTTCATCTACAGTGCCCAAAGTGCGAGTACCCTATAGGTTTCTGCGCCCTCGGCAAGACGCCACACTTGTTCCTTCTCATCCTAACACAACATTTTGAAACGCAGCATGATGTTCCTAGAATCCTCTTTTCTATCCGGGGGGTGGGTTTTTTGAACATGTTGTTTTCTCATATTATTTTACCTGCAGTGTATTATTTTCTTTGCCACAAAAAATGTACTCAAGATGATATGCATTTCCATAACTGAATAAACTAGTTTAATGGTCACTGTGAAGACAAGCCATGGATATAAGTTCGAGTTGGGTTCATGAACCAAGAAGATCGCTGCTTTTTTATGGCTGAACTTGGATAAACTTTCTCAAGTGTTCTTGTTGAAAGTTGGCGCACGAATGTTGATGGAAATAGCAGAACCTGGTCTCATCTTCACTGCGATCTTCCACCCCGACGTCGTTCCAATTGTTCATCCATGTTAGTTTTGTATCTGGTTCTTGCTTGTTGCCTTGATTACTTCTTAATCCACCTATTCTGTCTAATTAATCACAATTTAACTTTAGAAGTAGCAACGAATCTCTCACGAAGATGCTACTTCTAACTAATATTTTCTTATAATTGATGGCACGTGTAGGTTTTTTCAGAGTTAAGCAGTCTCTCGTTTGTTACTCTGTAATAACTCGGCTGTTACTAATGGCACTGAAATTGACTGGATCGACATCCACAAGTTCCTACACTTTATTGATCGTCTTGAGGTCCTTGTGGGGCGTTTCAATGGTGGAAGGCCACGTGGGATATGTGTGCCACTGCTGCACTCGTTGAACAGGTCCAATCGTGTCGAGAAACTTATGGTACGAGTTGTTTTCTGTTATATATGTTGTTCATAAACTATTGCTTATACACAGTTTTACAGTTGTGATATTCTTGAAACAGGAACTGCCGAGTTCTATTGTTCCTATACAGATGCTTGACCATGGTCGGGTCAGACTTGCGCTTGGTCACAACATGATGATTATGTCGACCTACTCAATTCCCCTTGGAGGTGAAAAGATACTTATTCATGGGTGGTCTCAAATAATGAAGGCCCGTCCATCTTGGAGAATAGAATGAAGAGTATGTTCATTCTTTTCCATGGCTCTAAAGCGAATATCCTGTTTATTGACCACGTTGCGAGATGAAGCCGCTTTCAGAAGGTTGTGGATGCGCGGGGTGGCGCCTGGACCTTGTCCTGGGGCTTGGCGGCCTCACCCTTGGTTAATCAGAGGCAAAGTAGCACTATTCGAGGCGTGCTTTATACGGTTGAACCTGTATAAGTACTCATACCGCTTTCAGCTTTGGTTGTTAAGTGCCCTATTTGGTTTGATTAAGGTTGTTAAGTACTCCTGCTGCTTTTACTGATCTGTCGTGTTTCTTGATCTGTCTTCCTCCACCGCTTAAAACCAAACAAGCGCCGGCGAGGCCGCTCGCTTCCGCATCCCACGGTGGTCGTGCCTCAACAAGACGATCGCCGCCATTGCCTCCCAAATCGTTGACGCCGATGTCCTCCGCGGCGCTTTAGTGCGCTTCAAGGGCGCCGCCCTCTCGCGTTGTCAACATGGTCAACAATCAACTGGAATCGGCAGTAGTACGTGGAGAGGATGACAAGAGGGGCCCTGCGTCGGCGTATGGAAAAATAAAATGCTTCCTCCTAGTGTTTTCACGACATCCGGGACCCACGACATTGTGAGCGTATATAGTCAATAGACAACGAACAACACAAGATCTGGCGACACCGGGACGTAGCTACTCGAAAGCAGATTTTTTTGTTTGGTATTGTTGAGACGGAGCGGGGGTTTGAACTGGTCGTGGCCCGTCTAGCCTGTGCTTATATTTTATGTTCACCATGTGACCAACCCAGCTATTTTTCTTTGTGAAAATGAGCCCAGTTTATTTTTTCTCAAGAATACCAATCCAGGCCTACTTATTTTTATACATACGATGGTGTGACTCTTTCAAGACGCTCGCAAATCTTGAAAGTAATATGAAATGGGTTGTAAATATAAAAACAGATGACAAATTGGCAATTACTTTATAATTTCTGAATTTTTCACATTTTCAGATTCCTATTTCACTGGGCATTAACCTAATTTAAATATATCTTCAAAGTACTTTAAATCTGACTTGACATTTCGGTATTAAAAATAGTTTGGAACCCACAGAAATATGCTAAATTGGCCCTGGCCAACCAAAAAAACGACTGCAATAAATTGCATAAGAAGTTGCCATGAGCTATATATAAATTATTAAAAAAAGAGGGAGTGGTCTGACTTGTGGGCCTGTTTAGTTGACGTGTATGCAAGATTTTTTTAGTTATTATATACGTCAACAAATGATTCTAGCAGACGTAATCGTTGGATGTCAATCCAACGGCCGTGGTTTCTTCAATCTCGATCTTCTTGCTCCGGCCAGCAAAGCGGCCGTGGACCGCTTACTCCGCCTCCGTGGCGGTGTCTTGCCACAGCCTCAGCGCTTCTACTACTCCCACCGCTGGCCAGGGCATCCCTCTACTCACCCACACCCCTAGTATTCTGCGGCGACGGTAGCCTCACACCGCAACCGAACCGGTGAACGCTCGTACTCCTATCCGCGTGGGCATCCACTGCCGCGTCTTCCCCGGCTCCGCGTCGTCCCCTTCCTAGGCCTCACCTTCGTCCACCGCCGTGGTGCTCTCGGCGCGGTGTGGTCAATGTGGTCAACGATCGACTTCCATCGGAAGAGTATCGCGGCTCGGAGACGCCGATGGGTCCACGGCCGTAGCAAGGAAGTGCCTCCTTATTACGCCGCAAAATAATTATTCCTCCACCTGACAGCGGGTACCCACCAGACGGGCCACCGTATTTTGCAAAACAAAAACGTTTCCCCCCCGACTGCTGGGACCCACCAGCTACACCTTCACACGCAAGGAACTGCGCCCGGGCAAAAAAAACAAAACGATTCGCCCCCCCTGACTGCTGGGACCCACCAGCTACATCTTCACACGCAAGGAAGTGCCTGACAGTCAGGACCCACCTGGTCGAAGCGTGCACGCATCGCTGTCATTACGGTCGCGAACGGTATGCGTACATATATATTGGTGGATGTAGAGGCGCCGCACGTGTCGTAGTAGAGGCGCCAGGTGCAAGAAAGAAAATACGCATGCGTATGTGTACATATGGGCGGGGTCTCGAACGCCTACTCGCGATACGTATGGCGAGGGCTCATTGACATGGCTGGGTCGGAATGGAGAAACAACGTCGTCGTCGTGTTCATGGGGAGGCAACAGAATGCGTCGTGTTCATGGGGAGGCAACGGAATGCGCCGTGTTCATCGGGAGGCAACAGAACGTGTGGGAGCCAACCGGCTGGGTCGAAACAGAATGCGTGGTCGTGTTCATCGGGAGGGCTTGGACGGAACAGGCGATGGAAACGAGGCCTGGCGTACCGCAGAACGGAGGAAATGGACCTCCTACGGTCGAAACGGGGGTCCTGTTGATCGGGAGGGGTGTGGCGTACCGCAAAACGGACGAAACGGACCTCCTACGGTTGAAACGGGGGTCCTGTTGATCGGGAGGGGTGTGGCGTACCGCAAAACAGACGAAACAGACCTCCTACGGTCGAAACGGGGGTCCTGTTCATCGGGAGGGGTGTGGCGTACCGCAAAACGGGACTCCACGAGATAATGTTCATCTCCACCGTCGACTCCCTCCAGCCTCCACGAGCTACTGTTGATCCACCGTCGACCTCCTCCAGCCTCCACCGCGATCGCTCATCCACGGGCTCCTGTTCATCCAGCCTCCACCGCCGCTACTCCACCAGCCCATCGCTCAACCAGCCCTCTCCACGGGCTCCTATTCAACCACCCCTCCACGGGCTACTGTTCATCCTGCCCTCCACCGTCTACTATTCATCCTGCCTCCACGGGGTGGTCCTGTTCATCCAGCCTCCACGGGGTCCTGTTCATCCAGCCCCAACCGGCTCGATCGATCAGGGGCCTGTTCATCCAGAGGCAACACCACGGCGTCCTGTTCATCCACCCCCACCAGGGCCTGGTCATCCAACCCCCTCGCAACGCCATCGCTCATCCAGAGGCAGCATCGATCGGCTTCGCTTAGCGGCAGAACGGCGATCGCCGATCGGGTTCGGTTAACAGCCATCGATCGATCACTCGGGTTCGATAACGCGTAGCTCGCAGTCTGCAATCGCCGGGTTCGATTAGAGCCCAACGCCTCGCCGAAGTTCGATTAGAGCTAACGCCTCGCACATGCGTAATGCGTGTACGAGAAACGCGCATCGCTCGATCCCTGACCTCCCACCGTACCGGGAACTCCCCGAAATTTTCCTCGCCCTCGCTTCTACCACGGCTTTTTCCGTCATGGACGGCCCAAAGAATGTCATGCAGCTGCGTCTCCGGCCCGCCCAGGACGAAAAGCCCATTTTCTGTCATGGTTTTTTTCATAGAAGTAGGAGCCCACCACATCTATGATGATACCGGGTTTTGTCACAATTATCGTCATAGAAGTGTCATATGTATGACATAAATTTTTTTCGTTCAGCCCAAAATGTCACAGATGTGTCTCTTTTTTGTAGTGCTTATACTGTGTGAGGCTAGCAAATCTAGTGCTGGACATACTCTGTTGACTTGTCCCCCAGTCCCCACTTTCTTTCCTTTTTCAACCAATGGATCGGGTTTATATTGAGTTTGTACTGCGTTTCCCTTTATTTCCCTATTGGACCAAGAGACCAGTTGGATAGCCAGTCTCTGCTACTTTTCGCTCCCATTATTTCCTCCTTCGACCATGTCCTAGATTTAGGTAACAAATCTCCCCCCACCCCACCCCCTTTCTTCCTTGTTTGAACCAAGTAGTACTAGATTCAAGTGCATGAACTAGTTTTACCTCTTAATAGTAAACATTTAGGTGGCTTTCGAACAGCCGATCGATCCTATCTATGAGGGGGCCTGAGAAATAGTAAAAGATACAAATGCGGCGATGTCAAGAGCTCGGGAAGTAGAGCAAGGCCGGTTTCGAAGGAAGTTATACCTAAGGGTCGTCGGGATGTCGCTAGGTAGGCGGCGGGAGGCCGGATCTGCCCACACTACGGCAGCGAGGAAGAAGGGGTCGGAGGCCCTCCCTAGCCAGCGATGCGTGGGAGAGAACGGCAAGGCACGCTGATCGGGACACGCCGACAGTGGGTAAAAGCCGTCGCCGAGGACGACCGCATGAACATTGCACCTTCCCACCTTCCCCGGCGAAGAGGATCCGGCTGGATCTGTGACCAGCGGTGAGCAGAGAGAGAGAGTGTGGCCAGCACTGTCATGTTTAGATCTGGAGAGGACGAGATATTGTGAAGAGAGCAACACTAGCAAGCAAGCGCGGAGGCTCCTGCCTATATAGTGGAGTAGTTTTCTTTTGTCTACGGGAGCCGGCTTGACCTCGTCAATGACTGTTGAGAAGTCTTCATGCACGTGCCTCAGAGGCATAGTTGTCGTCATTTTGATCTGAATCACCGGATTATAACATATAACACAAAAAAAGCCAAATGACAAGAAACCATAACCTCACCGCCCCAAGGAGACAACAAGAATCCCGACGGACAAACTAGACGAGGATCAAAGCTCAAATTAAATATAAACTCGTAGAAAATGGGTCCATCGATAGATGTCCTAATTAACATAGCCGGCTTGACCTAGATGGCAGCCCAGTAGTCTTCGTGCATGTGCCCCCAATGACCAGCGCCTTGGAGGAACTCAGTTGTCGCTGTTTAACCCTCGCAGTGATCCGAAGCACATGACACCTAATATTGCGAGATGACAAGAAACCTTTTTTTATATTTCTCATCAGAACTACAACCCTGTACAACACAGCCTGCACGATATGTAGATGATTGCCAATCCAGCCGTGTCTGCTGGAGTGTGGTCACATGCATGGACGAACTAATCTTCCATGTCATGCAGGGATCGTCGAGGCACCAACGTCTGTACAACACTTCTCTAGTACTATCTCTCATCTCTCTCTTCTATTAACTCACCCGACTTGTGGGGCCGGGGAGTGTGCCTATAGTCAGTTCTCAATTGCGGTCCCACGTGTATGTGCAAACGTAATATGACACGCGTTCCATTCGGAGAGCGGCGTGCCAGACCGACCAACCGTCTGGGGTGTGACGTGAACGCGACGGGCGTGATGTATACTCCGTACATGTGTACCGTCGTTTTCTTGAGGCTTTGATCCATGGCGCAATCCATGGCTACAAAATTATACTGTACTATTTATAAGTTGAGGGCGGGGTTTTCCCACGCGGTAGGCGGGGCAGTTCCGCCTAGTCGGTTTGACAGAGATGCGAGAAGATGAGGGAGTAGGCTGCTGCAAACGTAGGGTTGTGTGATTTGACAATGAAGTTCTTCTTTGGACAGGTGGGGCCCCGTGATTTGACTTGCCATTATCATTTTAACTGTGGCGCTACGACCGGCGTGAGTCTCCTGATTCCTAACCACCTCCATGGTATACATGTTCCTCTCCCAATGCTCCACCATGTAGAGGCTAGCTCTTGCATGAGAGCCCCTCCTCCACTTTTTCCTTGCCTCTCTCCCCCACATATGCAAAAATGTCATGCAAGCGGGCTTATAGCCCACTATTGTACTTGCTAGTACAGGTGCTAAGCCTGCTACATAGGCATAAAGTCTGATGTGGCAAGTTAATTAAGAAGAGAGAGACTAGTTTGGTGACCCCAGGAAGAAACGGTGCTAAGCGCGTGTACCTAGGTGAAAAGACAATTTTGAGTATATAGTTAATTAAATGAAGCAAGCTTAGCAACAAAAAACTAAGCACCTATGCATTGGGGACTTGAGTTGCTAAGCCATTTAATGCCCTTAGCACCTCATCTAAGCACCATTTCATTGGAAGAGGTCACTCCTTGGCAAATGCAATAAATACTATGAAGAAAGAGATAGAGAGAAGTAAAAAAAATACTCTTATAGCCAACCTTATAGCTAACCTTGTTGTATGAGTGACTAAGTGATGACTATGTATGACATGCCAACATCAGATAGCCTAATGCACCATGTTAAATCTCCAAGGGCGCGACCGCGCGAGCGAGGCGACGGTCGTGGTAGGCGCGACCATGATACAGGCTGCTGGCAGGCCTTGGATCTGAGATCAAACGGTCGCATGCTAAGTTGCTGAAAATTTGCAGAATTACCCTCCAGGATAGGGTATTCACCCATAGGTCTAGAATCACGCCATGCAACCGTTCGATCTCAGATCTAGGGGCTCTCAGAAGCCTGTATCATGGGAGAATGGAAAGCTTCGTATCACCTGTAATTTTCCCGACGCTTGACATGACATCGAAAGCCATTTAATTGGGCGTCGAGTAGACATGACATCTAATTGGGCCCCCATAGTACTGTGCATGAATCCATTTATCCAGCAGGCAAGCCACTACCCTGCCGTTCGCACGTCCCACTCAGCATTTCACAATCGAAAAACTGCTAGCAGTTCGCTCCTACTCGTCCCCGGATGTCCTTTAACATTACGGCAGTTCGCTCCTAGTCGTCCAGTCCTTTCACATTACGGCAGTTCCACTAATCCTAACCCTCCTTCCAAATCCATGGCGTCCCAAATCTCCATGATCGGCGGTGATTACAAGGTTAGAACCATCACCGGCGATGAGTTCGGCGTCATCTACACCCGTTCTTCCGTGATAGTGAAAGGATGCCTTGCTCGCTTCAGACGCATGTTCGAAAACTCAAATGATGAGTGGGTCGCTGGGCTAGATGTTGAGTACACCACTGCCCTAGACAAAGAGAAGAATCTAAAGGAGGAAGAGAAGATGAAGCCCGCCGTGATCCATGTTTGCGTGCATAACTTGTGCTTGGTCTACCACATATGCCATGCCGACATTGAGTGCGAGGAATTTAAGAAGTTCCCAGCGGGCTAGTCAAATTCGTTATTGTAGACTTTACTACTGACAAAAGAGTCCTGGGTCGGATAGGCCTCGTTGTAGGCGAGCCCTTCGACCTCCAGAAGAATGGGCTGGTTCCCTCCCGTGATCAGCCTTCAACTGACCCTGGCAGGAGCCATGGTTCATCCTGCGTACGGCAAACTAAAGAAACCTCCACCCAAGTTTCATCGTCATGCATGACAGTGGAATGTACTAGATATAGACCACATCCAGTACGCTGCAATGGATGCCTACCTTTGTTTCAATATCTACAAGGGTTGGATGAAGAGCAAGAGCCAAGTGTGCGGTTCAAGCAAAGAATTATCGGCCAAGAGGAATAGGGACAAGGACGAAGTCAAGCACGTGGACAAGGAGTCCGAGTAAGGTGGCAGTGTCTTTGCTCATGGTGGTTCTAATGCAGTGTCTACCGGATTAGTTGCTCATGAGGGGTGTGTTGTGTTGAGCCCCCGTCAGAACTATGTTATGTTCCTTCTCGTTACTTTAACTCTTAAGTACGTACATACTAGTATTTCATACAGTTCATCTTTTAGTTGGTATTACTACCACTCGTTTCTTCAAATTATATACGTACAATATATATGGCCAACATCATATAGCCAGCAGTTTAGTTGTCAAAGAATTTCACGACGCTTAGTTTTATTTGAGGGGTGTGTTGTGCTGGACACCCTTATTGTGACTCAAATCTCTTTTGACATGGTATAATGACATAAATACCTATGGACCAACATGCCAGCTCTCCCTCTATCTCACTAAAGTACAATAAAGTGTGGGGCCTACTTGATCCCAACACCGTTCTTATTTTCCTGTAAATAACAATGAAAATAACAATATCTAATGGCATTTTGAGCAAACATCTAACAGAACGATGGCATTTTTTAGATATCTAATTGCATTTTTGAGTAAGCATCTCACGGATCGATGGCATTTTTAAGTAGTTGTAACTTCTAATGGCAGAACTGAGTAGTGATACACAACTAGTGGCATAAATAATAAGAACCCAAGAATTAAATAGGTATGCTAATTTCTTTAATAGAATCTAGCACCCCATTTAAGCATGTACTAGTTTTTTAATAGTACTATATGCATAATTTGGCGACGAGCGCTCTCTATATGTACCACCTTTTTTCTTTAATTTCATCTTGTTAGTTTTGCTCCATAGTGCAATCCATCGATACTACTACTGTACAAAAGTATACACTTTTTAAAAGGCTAGAGGGTGGGGCAGTCTCGCTTGGTCGATTTCATGAGAGGCGAGGGCCTTTGTGATTTGACGGCTCATTACTGCTGGAAGGCGGAGCCTTGTGATTTGATTGCTCGTATAAATGTTGCCGACGAAGGAGGAGCAAAGAACTGGGCGGTATACTCAAGTTTTCCACTGGAGTACTAGTACGACGAAGTAGCATGAAACACGGCAGCCTAGTGCCATATGGCGATAAAAAATGATCTAATTTGCTAGTCATCGATCCCACGGCGCCGCTCATCGTTAGCATTGTTCTATTCATGCCTCACAGAGAACATGACACGTGCGGTGAAACACCCGAAGCAAAAGAAGAAACACAGGAGCAAAAGAAGAAGGAAGATTATACCCCCCAAAAAAGAAGGAAGACGCACACACAAGTCTGGGGCGCTGCTCTCTACTACATGAAGGGTTGCTGGCCGCAGTGTCACAACTGCTTCTTCGTCGCCTCTACTTCCTCCATCTCCTTGCGCATCTCCTCCGCCATCTTCTTCATTCTGTCCATGACGCGAGATTTCTCGACGCCAGCCTTCATCATCTATTCCACGGCCGCATTACGTGCCTTGACAGGAACCGGGTGCTCGATGCGGAGCTTCGCCAACTCCTCCTTCTGTTCCATGACGAGGGCCTGCCGCATCTTGATCGAGGAATTACTCTTCTCATGCAGCTTGTTCCAGCCGACGTTCTCCTCCTTCAGCAGGTCGAGCTCGTGGCAGAGCTTCGCCTTGTCCTCCCGAAGTTGCAGGATTTTGCCGGTCGCCGTCTTATCCGAGGCAATGCTCTTCTTCAGCAGCATCACCAAGCTGGCGGTCTACTCCCCCTGCTCATTGAGCTTAGTGGGCATGTCGTTGAGGATCTCCTTCAGCAGCTCCACCAAGCCGTCGATGAATTCCTCCTGCTTATTGAGCTGATCGGGCATGTCATCGAGGGATAATGACTTCAGCGCCGCCAGCTCGGCATGTTCGCCTCCGTGGCTAGGGCGCTCCTGGGAGCCCTCGCCTGCCCGTGAGATATCTTTCGAGGTCTCTACGAGGCGGCGAGCCCTCTTTTTTTTTCGAGGCCTTGGTTGCCGCTCCCTTGTTACGAGTAGTTCTCGACCTAGAGCTCTGCACACCAGCCATGGCAAGGACAGACGAACAGGAAAGACTTATGAGGAGGAAGAGGTAGAGTGATTTTCGGCTAGGTACTAGTTCCCCTTTTTATAACCTAGTACTAGCACTAGTACTAAAACCTGCATAGTGGGAAGTGGGAACACGTTCAGGTTTGATACGTACTAGGGTGTGAGCAGGTTTGCACTTAATTATACTATACACTTCGGAATGTGATGGGAACAAGCTAAAGATTAAGTGATGGTTTTGGTGTCGAGGCCCGAAATGGTTCCCGATGAGTTTGCTCGAACACAAATTTCAAGTACTACTGGTCAAATATGGTCGCACAAGTTAGTGATGTATAATTGGTCGTACATGTCAGACCAAGCCGAAGCGTGTCGCTGGTCCGACCGACCGTCTATTGGTGCGACTGACCATAAGTATTACACGATGGAGACTTCTGGTTGTGGCTTTGGGTGATTGTCACGACCAAGCTTTCAAAAACTAGTGATAAATCAATTACCATATTTTTCCAAATGACCAAGTATTTTCACAGGAATACAATACATATAGATGGAGTGATTGTCATGGTTGCAAACCGCCATGGCGCCGCAAGTTCACTGCAACAGCAATCGAGTAGGTCACTGCATCGCCGGCGGGGAAGGAGGGCAGCTCACTTCGCCTACGATGCATGCCAGTGGCGCTGCCGCAGCTTGTCTCGCGATTTGGCTTCTCCTACCACCCATTTGAACCGTTGCACCGGCTGCTCATGCCATTCCGTAGGCATGCGCGTTCTTTCCTTCGCAGTTGACTCGGTGAATATGATCTTTGCCATTAGCCCTAGCTGGAAATCAACGCAACGCTACCAGATGCTGACATCCCTCGGCATCTCTCCCCTGAGATCGACTTGCGCCTCCGCCTTGTGTTGCGCCAGGCACAGCTCCTTGGAACTTCTCTCCAATCGATGCGACGGTTCCTTGATCCGATTTGCCCTTGCTACCCACCACCTGAAACGCAGCCCTGGCACATCCTCCGGCGCCATCGATCTGTGATTCCAGAGCAATGGATCCCCTCTAAAACACATGTGGGTTTCGCTCAAAGTTGGCAGTGCTGCGGGCCGCGGCGAGAGGGCAGCCCGCGGGATCTTGGGATCTAAGGGATTATCCATGGCAGGATCCTCCGTGGCGGGATCCGGTGCGCGAGGCGGGGAGGCGAGCCTAGGTGTTGGGAGAGCCCTACGAGGCTAAGATAAAGATAGTACTACTCCACTTTGTTTATATTTAAATACAAAGGCCACCAACAGTAGCCCTGGCAAAAATTGATCATGCTGCCTGCGTCCTGGTTTATTGGCCCCCTTTTTTGTGCCACTTTTTATGACATGCATAAATATTATGTTACTTAAAAATATGGTCAAAAATTGGCACAAAATACGAAGGAGACCGATGGAAGTAGCAAACCTATGATTTAACTACTCGGATGCATGCAGTGGAGTAGTAATGTCTTTCTCAACTACTTCCTCCCTCACATCCACTCAATTTGCATGCGCTGTATTAATTGACCATCAATGAAGTGATGGGCTTTACACACGTTAAATTATCAGATGGGGTGGATCTTCGTACAAAAATGTGTCCCACTGTGTACCTGCGTGTGCGTGTGAGGGAATGAGTGCGTGCATGGCGTGCGTGCATATCTTCGCTTCGTGCATGTACTGCCAGTGTGCCTCAGAGAGGACGAGTATATTATTCTAGAACCAGCATCACGTCACTGTGATCAATCCACACAAGGAGGTCGCGACAACGCCTCCACATGTGCCACATGGCTTCATGAACTGAAAGAGAGACACTGTGTAGCGTGCCACTGGAATTCTAATTTACGTGTTTTGCACATACTCGAAGTACTAGTAAGGTACACGTGCATTGCACACATCAGATTTGGCAACCAAATTATGAATAAATACCACACTATAGCATGTAAGCTTTGAGTCATATATGCATGATGTAGACGTTTGTTTAATTCTTATAGTTCATCTCATTCAAAATCAATTAGTTTTTATAAAAAATCTAGGGCCTCTTTGATTCGTAGGATTTCCAAAACGAGGGAATAGGAAAAATATGAGATTAGAGTAGAATGTCGTCTTGAATCCTACAGATTGTACAAGTGTTTGATTGTGCATAGAAAAAATGTAGGATTCTTTCAGGGCTCCTTTGATTCAAAGGAATTGCATAGGATTTTTGAAGGATTTGAACCCTTAGGAATTTTTCCTGTGATGCTCGTTTGATTCATAGGATTGGCATCCTTACAAATTTTTCCATAGGATCCATTTGTACTACATTTTGGAGGAAAATTTCAATCCACTCAAACCTCTTTGTACAGTTCCTTTGTTTTTCCTACGCCATCAAACATTCTTTCAAATCCTGTAGGATACTATGGGACTTTCCATCCTATTCCTGCATTTTTCCTATTCCTTCATTTTGAAAATCCTGCAAATCAAAGAGGCCCTCAAAGAGGTTTGAGTGGATGGAAAGTTTCCTATGAAATCTAGTGCAAATGAATCCTATGAAAAAATTCCTATGGTTTACAATCCTACGAATCAAACAACCAAGATAGGAAAAATTCCTAAGGATTATAATCCTCCAAAATTCCTTTGAGAATCCTTTGAATCAAAGAAGCCCTTAATCTATTTTATGATTCATGGAATTGTGCATTGTAAAGCATAAAGTAAAAACAAATAATGGCAATTCAACTAGAAACAAAGTTTGGGCAGTTATGATACGGAAGATTCTAGAACAAAGGAGAAGCACTTGTATTTTGAGGTTTGTGCATTATGCTTAAGTTCAACCATGGAGTCTGCTAGATTGTACATGTGGCAAAATTCGGTGGGGGCTAGAAGATGGTGCGAGGGGCCAAGTGGAGGGAGACTACGAAGTTCACAAGTGCGAGATTGATATTTAAAGAGAGGGGGCGAGAACGTGCGTTGTTGCGCGCAGTGGCGGAGCCATGAAAAATAAATGAGCTAGGGGGGCAAGCATTGCTAATCCTTTACGAGGAGGGCCAATTCATCAACTTAAACCATTTTACCGGCAATTGATCAAATGATCATATTCATATTAGCCTCAATATATAGTGATGTTAGGGGGGGCAGGGCCCTTACTGCCCCCTGTCTTCGCCATTGTGCGCGCGTCCAAGATATGAAGCGGAAGGCATGGATGATGAGAGGGGGTGTTGGATATATAATTAATGTGGGTGTATTAGCTATGTAATCCTATATAGAGAGGTATAGATTGATCGATGTGTACGTGGGAAAGAGGGTGAGACCTCACTAGATATATAGATTGATCGGTTTGTGTGGAAAACTGGGAAAGACCTAGCTATACACACACACACACATAGAGGAACGTCGATCGTTGCACATGTGATAACCCACAAGATTAGGGGATCGCAATAGTTTTCGAGGGTAGAGTATTCAACCCAAATTTATAGATTCGACACAAGGGGAGCCAAAGAATATTTGAAGGTATTAGCAGCTGAGTTGTCAATTCATCCACACCCGGAGATTAATTATCTTCAGCAAGTAATCAGTAGCAAAGTAATATGATAGTTTTGATAGTAGTGACAGCAGCAACAATAATGGTGACAGTGATAGGAGTAATTTTGTAGCAAGTGTAACAGTGATGATAGAAGTAGTAACTTAGCAGAAACAATATTAGATAAATTCGTAGGCATTGGATCATTGACTTGTTGGATGATATTCATCATGAGACGGTTATAACCTAGGGCGATACGGCACTAGCTCCAATTCATCAATATAATGTAGGCATGTATTCCGTAAATAGTCATACGTGCTTATGGAAAGAACTTGCATGACATATTTTGTCCTACCCTCCCGTGGCAGCGGGGTCCATATTGGAACCTAAGGGATATTAAGGCCTCCTTTTAATAGAGAACCGGAACAAAGCATTAACACACGGTGAATACATGAACTCCTCAAACTACGTTCATCACCGGGAGTGGTCCCGACTATTGTCACTCCGGGTTTGCCGGATCATAACATGTAGTAGGTGACTATAACTTGCAACATCGGATCTAGAACATGGATATAGTGGTGATAACATAAAAGGTTTAGATCTGAGTTCATGGCACCCGGGCCCAAAGTGACAAGCATTAAGCATAGCAAAGTCATAGCCACATCAATCTTAGAACATAGTCGATACTAGGGATCAAGCCCTAACAAAACTAACTCGATTACATGATGAATCTCATCCAACTCCTCACCGACCAGCGAGCCTATGAAGGAATTACTCACTCCCGGTGGGGATTGGCGATGGACAAGGGTTGGTGATGATGAAGAACGCAGACCCCCCTCTCCGGAGCCCCAAACAGACTCTAGATCTGGCCTCCCGATGAAGAACAAGAGGTGACGGAGGCTCCATCTCATGGAACACGATAATTCTTTCTCCCTGATTTTTTCTGGAAAAATAGGACTTTATAGTGTCGGTTTTAGGGTCTGTGGGGCCACCAGGTGGGGGCAACCCACTGGCACGCTTAGGAGGCGCGCCGGTGGGTTGTGCCCACCAGTGCCCTTCTCCGTGGGTCTTGGCTCCAAATTCTCTTTATTGATATAAAAATTCCTCGTAAAGTTTCTGCTCCATTCTGAGAACTTTTATTTCTGCACAAAAACAACACCATGGTAGTTCTGCTGACTCAGCCCGGGGCTAGTTTCATTCAAATCATGCAAATTAGAGTCCAAAACATGAGGAAAAGCGTTAGGAAAGTAGATACGTTGGAGACGTATCAGCATGCACGTGAGAGATAAAGAATGCCCGATATGATGAAGAGGGGAGGTGTGTGTGTGTGTGTGTGTGTGTGTGTGTGTGTGTGCATGCATGCATGGGAGACCGACCTGAAGAAAATGATTGCATGTGTGCGATGGATAATGCCAAGTGGCAATGTGTGTGCATGCATGCACGAGAGAAAGTTAGTGGTACAATTATAAAGAGAAGACGACTGTGTGGGTGTAAAAGACTAGGTGAGGTCATAATTAATGTAAAGTTGAATTCAAATATTTGAATAAGAGATCATGAAGTTTGAAACCCATGCATGCATGAATATATCTGACATATGTGCGGTGTGGTTTGGAAATGAGCATGTTGTAATGTATACACATTGAACAAGGTCACACTGATTTGAACTTGAGATACCGATGGCACACATCGTTTGGCCACATTGCATCCGTGCATGGACACACTATTCTAATTAGATATGATGGGTGGCTTTCGCATCACATATCTATATCTATACCCCTATATATTATATTTAATATTTTTATATAGTGTGTGGATAACTTTAACTTTGAAAGATGGTCGCTGGATGAAGCCAATCCGATGGTGCAGAGATGGCAAATTCAAGCACTACTGGCCGTTGGATATCATCTAGATTCCACCAGATTTTGCCACATGTACAATCTAGAAGACTCCATGGTTGAACTTAAGCATAATGCACAAACCTCAAAACACAAGCACTTCTTCTTTGTTCTAGAATCTTTCGTATCAGAATTGCCCAAATGTTTTTCAACATGATTTGCCATTATTTGTTTTTTACTTTATGCTTTACAACGCACAATTCCATGAATCTTAAAATAGATTAGCTTTCTTATAAAAAGTAGATGATTTTGAATGAAATGAACTATAAGAATTAAACGAACATCTACATCATGCATATATGACTCAAAGCTTGCATGCTATAATGTGGTATTTATTCATAATTTGGTTGCCAAATCTCATGCGTAATGCACGTGTATCTTACTAGTCTAAATGGTGTTTGTGTGTGTGTTGTGCCTGTTAAACACAATGTACGTAGTATCATACATGGTTTATATTCCGAACATCTAGCTAGATCATACATGTACTATGATTTGAATTCAACATAAAATGGATACATATATTTGAATTTGAGATCGTATGTACATGTTGTTCGTATTTATATAGGAATTTAGTTCTCCTATATTCATGCCATGTGTTGTGAAGATAATGTTTAGATGGTTGTATAACTAACCCGAGTACAATCCCATTCAAACAGGGAAAATGTACTCAAATTTAGTCCATATGCTAGACAACACACATTGTTTTTTTATTATTGAGGGAAGTCCAAATTGTTTTGGTACTATACACGTTATGTTTGTTGTCCTGATTTTTTTAGTTTTGTTGTTGTTGTATTTGAATGCATTTCTAGTAATATAGTAAAATGGGACATGGCTCTCTCTAGTGATGAGGTGCGAATTGTCTTTTTTGGTACAAGTTAAGCTTGTTCTCCTGAAATTTCAAGCCGCGCCTTATTATGCCGAAATTTCAAGCTAGCATCTCTGTCTATCGTGCTGCAAAACTCCCGCTTCTTCAACCCGCGCCTTGTTACCCCGAAATATTTAAGATATATCTTTGTCTCATTGTGCTCCGAAAACTCCCTCCATCTCAACCCACGCCTTGATATCCCAAAATTACAATGCGCGCGAAAACTCCCACCTCGTGTGAAATCCCGACATGCGAAATGCCCGTGATACCCCTGAACCGAAAGAACCGCCAAGCTCAAATCTGTGGGTGTATTTTCGTAACTTACCCCACATTTCGGACAAGCGCATCCCTAAGCCATGGGTCCCCCCTCCCATCCCATCCGCCCACCCATTCATACACCGAGGCCGCGAAAACCAGCAAAGTCCCACACCCTCCCCCGTCTGCCACCCAGCCGGAGCTTCTTCCCCGACGACGTCGTCCACAACAACACCTCGACGTCCCTCATCCACCGCACCGGATGAGGATCCGTCGTCGATCTCATCGTCCCGCCGATTCAGCCACCCCGTCCTCCACCTCCAAGGAGCTGCCCCGACGTTCCCCTCATCTTTTGCGCCACCTCCATTCCCACACCGCCGTTTTCACCTAGACCACCCGAAGAGCAGCATCATCGTTTACTCTGACGAAGCTGAGGCCTAATTGGCGCCACCAAACAGGTTCTACACTAATCACCGCATTTTCTTCTTGATTCGATCTCACGGTGCTGCCGGCGCTTGGTCCCGAGCCGACATGGCGCGGCTCCATCCACGGCGGCGGCGGCGGCCACTTCCTCCATGGCGTCGCTCCCTCGCGCCGCTGCTCTGCTCTTGCTCTCGGTCCCCTGCCTGGTCTGCTCTTACTCTTGCTCTTGCTCTTGCTCACGCTGCTGCTCTCACTCTTGCTCTTGCTTGCGATGCTAATCCGATTTAGCTACACTTCAGCCGAATGAATCAACTTTTCGGTCAGTCGATTTTCAGGGGATGGGGGGGGGGGCTTGCCGGAGTTAAGGAAGAACTAGCCATGGTGGTGAGGGGGCTCGCCGGAAAGGTACCCTACTATCTATCTTAGGTTTCAAGGTGGGGCGGTGGTTACCGACGGTGGTGGGGCGGTGGTGTCGCTAGAGAAAAAGCTCGGCACAGGGGGGAGGGCTAGAGGGATGGCCAGGGCGGCGGCGCACCGATGGTGGGGAGTGGTTTCGGGCGATCACGCCGGGCGGCGGGGGCGGCGGTTTGGCCGGTGGTGGTCAAGTGCTCAGTGGGGGTGGAGGTTGAAGATGACCTACAGGCCCTTGATTTTGTATCCAACGTCTGGAAAATCGACTGACCAGAGATGAAAAAGTCAGTCGACTGACGTGTAGCCTCACCCTGATGCTGCTATATGACCAGCTGCTCCGGCTCTTGCACGCGCTGCTGCTCCGGGCGCTACTGCTGCTACTGCTTTTCTGCTACTACTGCGTTCAATTTTGATAGTAAAATTCAGTTTTGACAGCAAAATTCAGTTTCGATAGTTAAGTTCAGTTTCGACACTTAAATTCAGTTTCAACAGTTAAGTTCAGAGATGAGCGGCTGATATATTTTACATCTAGCACTTTGTGGTTATGTATTTTACATCATCTATTGGAGATGCTATTAGAATTTCACTCAGGTTAATGTTGTCTCTCTTGTCTTGCTTCAGCCTCGGCGTCGTACAACTCACCGGAGCTGCTCCAACAATGAAAACCTCCATCACAGCGGAGCGGTACCCCGGGCTCCATCTCCAGACGCCTAAGATCTTCTTCCCCTCCTCTGACAGCCAAGTCAGTCGGAGCATCCTCACCGACCAACCCAATCACACTGAGATCGACATGGCTTCGCCAAAGAGGTTTCACACTCGTTGCATCTCTGTTTTACTCTACATGTTATATATATTGTCCAATGAGCACATGTAGTAACATGAAATATGATTAGTTTCTCCTACTATATGACAAGCAGTGAGGCACCAGGCAACTTAGCTATCCGTGATGGACTCTCTTGAACGCCATCATTATTTATCTCTGCATGTTTGAGCTGTGCATTTGTCGATGGGCCTGGGAGTTGAGCTAGTAGGGCAAGGGCTCGGGTCCAAAGTAGTAGAAGTAGCACAAAAACAGTTTTTGAGTGTAGGCTTTTCCTTGCTCAAGCCTGCCTACTAGAATCGCCAGTTCTTGAAAGGAAAAGTGAAGGAAAAACATAGGAATTGGAAATTTTCCTATGGCACTACTATTCATGCATTTGGTTGAAAGGAATGGAGCAAAGGAAAACTGTAGGATTTGTTACTTTAGTGTCTCCTTGAAAGAAAAAACGTATGAATTTTAATATCCACTTGTCCTCCTTTTCAAATTCCTATTCATGAAGCACAAGACTAAGAGATAGAAGCATAATAGCATTGTAACTGTAAATTTTCTTGTGGTTTGACTTAATCTCACCATGCTTCATTGCATCCTGTGATCTTCCAATTCTTGTGAACCAAACACCCAGATTGGCAGAAATCCTGTGTTTATAAATTTTCTGATTTGCACCTGCATTCCTATCCTATTCATGTGTATTTCATATCCCTGCATTATTACAATCCTCAAATTCAAACAAGCCCTTACACAATTACTTCTCTTACAGATATGTGTCAAAGAAAACCTTGTGTTGATTGTCCCGCTCCTGCTGTGCTATGTTCCACCCCAGCTTAGCTGCTCCAACGATGGAAGGGTTCACCACAGCAGGGATTCGCTCTCCAGACTGTCTTTCGCCACCTCAGATCTTGTTCCCTACCGCCAGCAGCCACGGCAACTGCATTACCATCATCAACTGAGCAGACGACCTTGAGGACTACACGGGTCCGCAAGAGAGGTCGCACTCTTCCGTGTCTGCTTACGTTATGCATCACCTAATATGATGACATGCTACTTTATCATCGTGTACACCTATTAGACTCCGAGTCAAGTCCAAACTAATGCTGAAACTTCAGTTTTAAAATGGTTGTGGGGTACATATTTGGGCAGCAATCAGTACTATTTGTCTACTATCTGGTTAATCTCGGGTGTATGCTATGAGTTTCATGTTGGGTGCAAACAAACATTAAAGGAGCCATTATTTGTATTTTTTAACTAAAGCTATCATCTGCCTGCTATCATTGGTTTTGGGTCTATCCACACTTTGCTACCATCACTCTGGATTTGTGCATGCACTCCTTACATAATCTCACTATGTTTTATTCCTATGCATGTCAGTTAATGTACACAATGGAACTGAACATGTAGAGCAAAAGAGACGAGCCTTGCGTGGCAATAAAACTTCATGCAGACGTCGCTCCATGGTGGGCGCAAAGGAACCCCCCCCCCCCCCCTCCACTCATTTCGGATTGTAATCAAGAGGAAGATAACTGTTCTGAGGGGGATTCAGAAGGAGAAGACCACTCCTATTTACCCCCTGAGGTCTTCGCTCTAACTTGGCATGCTGATGTTGGTAATATCATGCATATGGTGCCTTGCATTGCTTACTTTATACATCAAATATGTCATCTGCTTAGTTTAGACATGCTTTGTGTGAATGCCATCTGTTTAGTTTGTTTATCGTATATGGGAATCATGCAATGCCATGTTGTTTAGCCAGGTATCATATATGTGTATTTTGAAATGCCACCTTGGTTAGCTAGTCATCTTATATGTGAATTATATCGTGCCATCATTTTTTATTACATATTAAATTTGTCAAAAAATTTAGTACATTCAATTACTCTTCCTGTGCATCAGCCATTCGGCACGGTCATGGAAAAATCTGGAGTGGAAATAAGGTCTTCAGAGCAGACAATGCCATCTGATGAAGCGCATGTCTTGCTGGTTATGGATAGATCCTCAGAGGAGGATTCAGAGACAGACGAACATTCCTATTTCCCCCTCGAGGTGCATGATCTAACTTGGCAGGGTTATGTTGCTTATATCGTGCGTATGGTATCTTGCATTGCTATGTCATTTGCTTAGTTTAGACATGCTTTGTGTGAATGCCACCTTTTTAATGTCTAATTACCATATATGTGAATTATTCAATGCCATCTTGTTGCAAGACATTATATATGTGAATTATGCAATGCTATCTTGTTGCAAGGCATTATATATGTGAATTATGCAATGCCATGCTGTTTAGCCAAGCGTCATATATGTGAATTATATCATCCCGTCCTTTTCTTGTATTTCTCATTGCATTTGTCAACAATGTTTGTATATTCAACTGCTTTTCCTGTGCATCAGCCATTGGAATTGGTGATGGAGAAATCTGGAGTGAAAACAAGGTCTTCAAAGCAGACAATGCTACCTGCTGAATCAGATATCTTGCTGGTTACAGATAGCTTCTCAGAGGAGGATTCAGAGGCAGATGACCAGTCCTATTATCCCCCTGAGGTGTATGCTCAAACTTGGCAGGGTTATATTACTCATATCATGCACATGTTGTATTGCAATGCTTAGTTTTTACATCATATACACAATATTGACTGCCATCTCCTTAATTGACACATCATATATGCGATTGCCCTCTGCTCACTTGCTTAGTATATAAATCATATATTTGAATTATATCATGCCATGATGTTTACATAGACAGCAACTATCTGAATTATGGCATGCCAACCCATTTTATAAAGACATAATATAGTTATATCATCTCATCATGTTTACATAGTCATCATATTTGAATTATGTCATTCTATCCGTGAATTATATCATGCCATCATGTTTCCATCGACGGCATGTTTGTGATTTATGGCATACCAACCACTTTAATAGACACATCATATAGTTATATCATGTCATTTTATTTACATAGTCATCATATTTCGAAGTATGTCATTCTATCATGTTTAGTTAGCCATCATACATGTGAAATTGTGTCATGCTATCCTGTTTAATTAGCCATCATATATCTGAAATTATGTCCTGCTATTCTGTTTAGTTAGACAACATAAATGTGAATTATTTCATGCCCTGTTTTCTTACCTATTATCCATTGCACCTGTCTATCTTACAATGTCTATACATTCAATTACTTTTCTTGTTTACCGGCCATTTCAATTGGAGGGGGTGATGGCAGTATCTGTGGGAGTAAAAACACGGTCTTCAGAAAAAAGATCGTGCTACCTGTCGATGTAGATAGAACCACGGTTGTACTTGCCCAAGAACCAGCCCCACCACACATAACCCAGACTCACGCAGATTGTACCCCTACCCAGTTGGATAGGGAACCAGCTACACCCCTTCTAACACTACTGCAGGATGCTGCTAACGCGACACTACGACCAGAGACCCTTCGAGAAAGTGTGTGCGATGCAATAATCGCAAACGGTGTTGTATGAAAACCGTCAGAAATGTATAAAACGTTTGCGATGATGGATGCATCAAACACGGTTCAAGTTTTAGTTGCGTGTGCGATGAAGGGCATACGGTTTAGTTCAATTAACTGTTTGTGATGAGGAGGAACAAAAGAAACGGGCAGCCAGATGAAGGCGTGTGTGATACACAGCATACGGTTCACTCAGATGAACTGTTTGCGATTAGGCAACACAAAAGAAACGAGCAGCCACATGAAGGTGTATGCGATATACAACATACAATTCACTCGGATGAACTGTTTGTGATTAGGCAACACAAAAGAAATGGTCAGCCAGATCAATGTGTGTGCGATATACGCATGCGGTTCACTCGGCCCTAGTCGTCAGTGTGTGACCTCTGTGGCAACCGTTCGCTGCCCAGGCGCCTCTTCGTGTACCGTGGAAACCGTTGATAACCCACAAGTATAGGGGATCGCAACAGTTTTCGAGGGTAGAGTATTCAACCCAAATTTATTGATTCGAGCCAAAGAATATTCTCAAGTATTAGCAGCTGAGTTGTCAATTCAACCACACCTGGAAACTTAGTATCTGCAGCAAAGGGTTTAGTAGCACAGTAATATGATAGTAGTGGTAATGGTAGCAAAAGTAAAGTAAGCAAAAGTAATATTTTTGGTATTTTGTAGTGATTGTAACAGTAGCAACGGGAAAGTAAATAAGCGTAAACCAGTATATGGAAAGCTCGTAGGCATCGGATCGGTGATGGATAATCATGCCGGATGCGGTTCATCATGTAACAGTCATAACCTAGGGTGACACTGAACTAGCTCCAATTCATCAATGTAACGTAGGCATGTATTCCGAATATAGTCATACGTGCTTATGGAAAAGAACTTGCATGACATCTTTTGTCCTACCCTCCCGTGGCAGCGTGGTCCTAATGGAAACTAAGGGATATTAAGGCCTCCTTTTAATAGAGAACCGGAACAAAGCATTAGCACATAATGAATACATGAACTCCTCAAACTATGGTCATCACCGGGAGTGGTCCCGATTATTGTCACTTCGGGGTTGCCGGATAATAACACATAGTAGGTGACTATAGACTTGCAAGATAGGATCAAGAACACACATATATTCATGAAAACATAATAGGTTCAGATCTGAAATCATGGCACTCGGGCCCTAGTGACAAGCATTAAGCATAGCAAAGTCATAGCAACATCAATCTCAGAACATAGTGGATACTAGGGATCAAACCCTAACAAAACTAACTCGATTACATGATAAATCTCATCCAACCCCACACCGTCCAGCAAGCCTATGATGGAATTACTCACGCACGGCGGTGAGCATCATGAAATTGGTGATGGATGATGGTTGATGATGACGACGGCGATGAACCCCCTCTCCGGAGCCCCGAACGGACTCCAGATCAGCCCTCCCAAGAGGTTTTAGGGCTTGGCAGCGGCTTCGTATCGTAAAACGCGATGATTTCTTCTCCTCTGTTTTTTTCTTCCCGAAAGTCAATATATAGAGTTGGAGTTAGCGTCGGAAGGTCTCCAGGGGGCCCACGAGGTAGGGGGGCGCGCCCTCCACCCTCGTGGACAGGATGTGGGCCCCCTGGTCTTCATCTTTGGCGAGGATTTTTTATTATTTTTTATAAGATAATCTATGGAGTTTCAGGTCATTCCGAGAACTTTTGTTCTCTGCACATAAAACAACATCATGGCAATTCTGCTGAAAACAGCGTCAGTCCAGGTTAGTTCCATTCAAATCATACAAGTTAGAGTCCAAAACAAGGGCAAAAGAGTTTGGAAAAGTAGATACGACGAGACGATCAACTCCCCCAAGCTTAAACCCTTGCTTGTCCTCAAGCAATTCAGTTGACAAACTGAAAGAGAAAAAAAAACTTTTACAAACTCTGTTTGCTCTTGTTGTTGTAAATATGTCAATCCAACATTCAAGTTTTCAGCAAAGATCATAACTAACCACATTTGCAATAATTCTCAGGTCTCATGATTACTCATATCAATAGCATAATTAACTAGCGAGCCATAATAATAAATCTCGGATGACAACACTTTCTCAAAACAATCATAATATGATATAACAAAATGGTATCTCGCTAGCCCTTTACGAGACCGCAAAACATAAATGCAGGCACCTTTAAAGATCAAGGACCGACTAGACATTGTAATTCATGGTAAAAGAGATCCAACATAGTCATACCCGATATAAATTAATAGTGATGAATGCATATGATGATGTGCTCTCCACTAGTGCTTTTAATAAGAGGGTGATGACTCAACATAAAAGTAAATAGATAGGCCCTTCGCAGAGGGGAAGGTGGATTTGTAGAGGTGCCGAGCTCGGTTTTGAAATAGAGATAAATAATATTTTGAGCAGTATACTTTCATTGTCAACATAGCAACTAAGAGATGGCGATCTCTTCCATGCCACACACATTATAGGCGGTTCCCAAACAGAATGGTAAAGTTTATACTCCCCCTCCACCAACAAGCATCAATCCATGGCTTGCTCGAAACAACGAGTGCCTCCAACAACCATCGTGTCCTGTGGGGAGTTTTGTTTGCAATTAATTTTGATTTAGTTTGCATAAAGCATGGGATTTGGGCATCCGGTGACCAGCCATTTTCTCGTGAGTGAGGAGCGGAGTCCACTCCTCTTGAGAATAACCCGCCTAACATGGAAGATAAGGGCAGCCCTAGTTGATACATGAGCTATTCGAGCATACAAAACAGAATGTTTATTTGAAGGTTTAGAGTTTGGCACATACAAATTTACTTGGAACGGCATGTAGATACCGCATATAGGAAGGTATAGTGGACTCATCTGGAATAACTTTGGGGTTTATGGGATTGGATACACAAGCAGTATTCCCGCATAGTACAAGTGAAGGCTAGAAAAAGACTGGGAAGCGACCAACTAGAGAGCGACAACAGCCATGTACATGCATTAAAATTAATAAACATTGGATGCAAGCATGAGTAGGATATAATCCACCATGAACATAAATATCGTGAAGGCTATGTTGATTTGTTTCAACTACATGCGTGAACATGTGCCAAGTCAAGTCACTTAAATCATTCAAAGGAGGATACCACCCCATCATACCACATCATAACCATTTCGATAGCATGTTGGCATGCAAGGTAAACCTTTATAACTCATAGCTAATCAAGCATGGAATAAGCAACTATGATCTCTAATTGTCATTGCAAACATGTATACTCATAATAAGCTGAATCAAGAACGATGAACTCATCATATTTACAAAAACAAAAGAGGTCGAGTTCATACCAGCTTTTCTCATCTCGTCGATCCATCATATATCATCATAATTGCCTTTCACTTGCACGACCGAACGATGTGAAAAATAATAAGAGTGCGCGTGCATTGGACTAAGCTCGAATCTGCGAGCATTCAATAAACAGGAGAAGACAAGGCAATATGGGCTCTTGGTTAAATCAACAATAATGCATATAAGAGCCACTTCAATAATTTAATCATGGTCTTCTCCTATCGACCCCCAAAGAAAAGAAAAGAAATAAAACTATTTACACGGGAAAGCTCCCAACAAGCAAAAGAAAAACGGAAATATTTTTGGGTTTTCTTTTTAATTACTACACAACAAAAAAAGACACATTCGTGACATTTTGGGCCGAACGAAATTTTTTTCTGTCATATATATGACACTTCTATGACGATAATTGTGACAAAACTCGGTATCATCATAGATGTGGAGGGCTCCTACTTCTATGACAAAAAATCATGACAGAAAATAGGCTTTTCGTCTTGGACGGACCGGAGACGCAGCTGCATGACATTCTTTGGGCCGTCCATGACGGAAAAAACCATGGTAGAAGCGAGGGGGAGGAAAATTTCGGGGAGTTCCCGGTTACGATGGGAGGTCGGGGGCCGAGCGATGCGCTGCTTTCTTCTCGTGACACGCACGCGTTCGTGCAGCGAGGCGTTGGCTCTAATCGAACCCGAGTGAGGCGTTGGGCTCTAATCGAACCCGAGCGACAGACCGCAGTTACGCTACATCGAACCCGAGCGATTGATCGACACCGTTAATCGAACCCGATCGAGCGATTCTTCGCCATCGCTGCTAATCAAGCCGATCGATTGATGAACAATGAGCGTTGCGGGGGTGGATGAATAGTGAGCGGTGGCGTTGCCTCTGGATGAACAGGACCCCGTCGTCCGGAGGGCTGGATGAATAGTAGACGGTGGAGGGGTGGCCGTGGAGGGGTGGTTGAACGGGACCCCGTGGTGTGGAGGGCTGGATGAACAGTAGACGGTGGAGGGGTGCCCGTGGAGGGGTGGTTGAACAAAGAATCGGTGGAGTAAGCGCGGTGGAGGCTGGATGAACAGGAGCCTGTGGAGGCTGGAGGAGGTCGACGGTAGCCCGTGGAGGCCGGAGGAGGTCGACGGTGGAGATGAACAGTATCCCATGGAGTCCTGTTTATGCGGTACGCCACACCCTCCCGGCGAACAGGACCCCGTTTGACCGTGGCGCCCAACACAAGTCCGTTTCGTCCGTTTTGTGGTACGCCACACCTCCCGATCAACAGGACCCCGTTTCGACCGTAGGAGGTCCGCTTTCTCCGCTGGCGTACGCCACACCCTCCCGATCAACAGACCCCGTTTCGACCGTGAGGAGGTCCGTTTCCTCCGTTTTTGATGCGCCACACCTCCCGATCAACAAGACCCGTTCCGAATGTAGGAGGTCCGTTTCCTCCGTTGTGCGGTACACCAAGCCTCGGTTCCATCGCCTGTTCCGTCCAAGCCGGTTGGCTCCCACGTGTTCCGTTGCCTCCCGATGAACACGACGCATTCCGTTGCCTCCCCATGAACACGACGCACTCCGTTGCCTCCCCATGAACACGACGCACTCCGTTGCCTCCCCATGAACACGATGACGAGATGTTTCTCCGTTCCGACCCAGCCATGTACACGAGCCCTGGCCGTACGTATGCGCGAGTAGGCGTTCGAGACCCCGCCCGTATGTACACATACGTGGTCGTATTTTCTTTCTTGCACCCTGGCCGCTGTACGTACGTGTACATGCTACGTGCGCGCCTCTACTACGACACGTGCGCGCCTCTACAACGACCAGTATGTATGTACACGTTCGCGACCAGAATGACAACGCTACATACGCTTCGACCAGGTGGGTCCTGACTGTCAGGCACTTCCTTGCATGCGAAGATGTAGCTGATGGGTCCCAGCAGTCAGGGGGTGAATCGTTTTTTTGCCCGGACGCACTTCCTTGCGTGTGAAGATGTAGCTGGCGGGTCCCAGCAGTCAGGGGGGCAAATCATTTTGTTTTTTTCCCGGATGCACTTCCTTGCATGCGAAGGTGTAGCTGGTGGGTCCCAACAGTCAGGGGGGAAACATTTTTTTCGCGAAATACGGTGGCCCGTCCGGTGGGTCCCTCTTTGTCGGTGGAGGAATAATTATTTTGCGGCGTAATAAGGAGGCACTTCCTTGCTGCGGCCATGGACCCGGCTGTCGGCGTCTCCGCGCCTGATACTCTTCCGATGGAAGTCGGTCGTTGACCACATTGACCACGCCGCCCGAAAGTGCACCACGGCGGCGGACGATGGCGAGGCCTAGGAAGGAACGACACGTAGGTCGGGAAGACTCCACGCTTGTTTCCCACGCGGAGGGGAGTACGAATCGCAGTTTAGGGTTTACCGTCTGCCCGTCGCCGGAGAATAACAGCAGGTGTGGGTGAGTAGAGGGATGGCTAGGCCAGTGATGGGAGTACGGTGGGGCGGTGAGGCCTGCGCGCCAGAACAGCCGGCCGCGGGAAGGAGGGAGCAGGTAGTCTCGCTGACGCTTGTTTGAGCGGTTGGAGCAGGAAGAGCAGAGATTGAAGAAGCACGACGGCGGTTGGATGGACATCCAACAGTCTCTGCTTGTGCGTCAACCTTTTTTTAGGAAAGCCTCAAATCTATGGAAAACAACATACAACCCATATGCCATTATTTCTAATAATTTACAGCCCATTTGCTAATTCTTAAGGTTTTTTGGAGCCCATATTCTTTTTGTTAGCATTACAGCCCATATTGTGGCCACGGTTAAAAAATTATACTAAATTTTGCATATTTCGGTGCGGTCCGAACTGTTTTTAATCCTGAAATTTCGACTCACATTCAAACTGATTTTAAAAATAAATGTATATCAATATAAAATCCAACAAATTCTCCACGCATAAAAATTAATGTAATTTAAATCTTGAAATGAAAAAAGATATTTGAAACTAATTGCTGGTTTGATGTGTTTTAAAATGTACAGCCAATTTCTCATTCTTGATGGGCCATTTTCTCGCCAGCCAATGAAAGCTCTCCTCGTCTTGAAAGATTTGCAGCCCAACAGGCCTGACAATGACTTACTTGGCAAATCACAAAAAAACTGGGCTGTGGCCGTGGACCCAGCTGTCAGCCTCTCCACGTACAATACTCTTCCGATGGAAGTCGTTCCTCGACCATGTTGACCACGCCGCGTGGCGAGCACCACGGCGGTGGACGACGGCGAGGGCTAGGAAGGGGACGATGCGGAGTCGGGGAAGACGCGGAAGTGGAAGCCCGCGCGGAGAGGAGTACGAGACTTCACTGGTTCGGCTGCGGTGTGAGGCTGCCGTCGCCGCAGGGCCTGGTCAGCGGTGGGAATAGTAGGGGGCGGTGAGGCCTCTGCGGCAGCAGAGCCGGCCACGGGAGGCAGGAGCATGCGGACGACCGGGCGCTGCTTTGGGCGGCCGGAGCAAGAAGACCAGAGGTTGAAGAAGCACTACGGCCGTTGGATGGACATCGACGGTCACCGGAGCTAGAATCGTTCATATTGACTAAGTTGACAAAGCCCTTCATCCCCATCAACTTAGTAGGCCCACAAGTCATCCTCCCACCAAGGTGGGTCCCAGCTAGCCGGGGGAGTATTCTTTTTTTGTGCATAATTAGGAGGCACTTTCGGTGGGTCTGAGCTGACAGCGGGGGGAACATTTTTTTCACGAAATATGGTGGCCCGTCCGGTGTGTCCCAATGTGGGGAAATGATTTTTTCAAGAAAATACTGGTGGCCCGTCCGGTGGGTCTCCGCTGTCGGTGGAGGAATAATTATTTCCAGCGTAATAAGGAGGCACTTCCTTGCGGCTGCCGTGGACCCAACTGTCACCTATCCACGTCTGATACTCTTCCAATGGAAGTCGGTCATTGACCACATTGACCACGCCACGCCGAGAGCACCATGGCGGTGGACGACGGCGAGGCCTAGGAAGGGATGACGCGGAGCCGGGAAGACGCAGCGATGGATGCCCACGCGGAGAGGAGTACGAGCGTTCCTTTGGTTCGGCTGCGGTTTGAGGCTGCCGCCGCCAGAATAATAGGGGTGTGGGTGAGTGGAGGGATGGCACGGCGGTGGTGGGAGTAGTATGGGGCGGTGAGGCCTCCATGGTACCTGATCGGCCATGGGAGGAAGGAGCAAAGCACGACCGACGCTGCTTTGGGCGGCTGGAGCAAGAAGACCAGAGGTCGAAGAAGCACTATGGCCGTTGGATGGACATCATACGGTCACTGGAGTATTGACTAAGTTGACAAAGCCCTCCGGCCCCGTTAACTTAGTAGGCCCACAAGTCAGTGCAGCAATATGGTGGGTCCCAGCTAGCAGGGGGTATTCATTTTTTTGGGCGTAATAAGGAGGCACTTCCTTGCGTGCGAAGATATAGCTGGTGGGTCCGACCTATCAGCGGGGGGAACGTTTTTTTCGCAAAATGAAGAGGCCCTTCCTGTTCGTCCTAGCTGTCACCTGGAGGAATCATTATTTTGCGCCTAATAAGGAGGCATTTCCTTGCGTGCGGCCGTGGACCCAGCTGTCAGCCTCTCCACGTACAGTCCACTTCTAATGGATGTCGGTCGTTGACCACGTTGACCAGGCCGCGCCGAGAGCACCAGGGCGATGGACGACGGCGAGGCCTAGGAAGGGAACGACACGGAGCCAGGGAATACTCGGCAGTTGTTTCCCACGCGGAGAATCACGAGAGTTCTTGGTTTGTCTGCCGTCGCCGGAGAATAACAACATGTGTGGGTGAGTAGAGGGATGGCTAGGCCAGCGATGGGAGTACGGTGGGGCCGTGAGACCTGCGCGGCAGCATAGCCGGCCGCGGGAGGAGGGAGCAAGCAGTCTCGCTGGCGCTTGTTTGAGCGACTGGAGCATGAAGAGCAGAGATTGAAGAAGCACGATAGCCATTGGATGGACATCCAACGATCCGCTTCCTCGTGTGTTCACTAAGTTGACAGTATGCCGCAAAAGGCCAACCTTTTTTATGAAAGCATACGCGTCAACCTGTAGTAGGCACACAAGTGAGCCTCAAATCTATGGAAAACAACATACAACCCATCTGCCATTATTTCTAATAATGTACAACCCATTTGCTAATTCTTAAGAATTTTTTCTGAGCCCATCTTGTTTTTGTTAGCATTACACCCCATATTGTGGCCATGGTTAAAAAGTATACGAAATTTTGCATATTTCGGTGCGGTCAACTGTTTTTAATCCAGAAATATCGATTCACATTCAAACTATTTTGAAAAATAATTTATATAAATATAAAATCCAAAAAATTGTCCACGCATAAAATCAATGGAATTTAAGATCTTGTAATGAAAAAAATTGAAACTAATTCCCGGTTTGATGTGTGTTTTAAAAATGTACAACCCATTTCTGGGCAAACCGAATGAAACTCTCCTTGTCTTGAAAGATTTGCAGCCCAATAGGGCCGATAAAGCAAGTAGGCCTTGTTTGGGTATTTCTTAAAAAAAGAACTGGGCTAGCCATTTTCAGCAAGAAAAAAACACAACTGGGCTCATGATGTGGTAAACATAAATAAAACCCTGGCTAGACGGGCCACAGCCCCCGCACAACCCCGTTGTTACCCTGATCCGTCGCTAAAACTAGTATAAATAACAATTGCTTGTTCCTCAAAAAAAACTGCGCGACTTGCTGGGTCCCTGGTGTCAGCCGCTCGTAGTGTAATTCTCTCGTTTATTGACTACGTTGACAATGGCGAGAGCCCCAGATGTCCAACCATTAGGAGGAACCATATTGTTGGGCTTGTACTATAGAGGCACCTGCTTGCGTACTACCATGACGCTGGTGGGTCCCTACTGTCATCCTCTCCATGTACAGTCATTTCCTTGTTCCTCTCGGTTGTTGACAACGTTGACAACACAAGAGGGTGGCGCACCACGCACGGCGAGCGAACCAAGGCCGCAAGGCGGAGGACGACGGCGAGGCCTCGGACGGAACGAACAGGAGCCGTTGAACATGCGCCGTCGATCGCACGCGCGGATGGGAGTACGAGGTTGATCGTTGGTAGCGGAGTGCGTGTTGGGGCTGACGTCGCCGGAGAATAACAGGACGTGTGGGGGAATAGAGGGAGGGACTGGCCAACGTTGGAGGGTACGTACGGTAGGGCGGCGGAGGCACAGCCAGCCAAGGGAGGCGGGAGCAGGCGGAGCCAACGGGGTGGTTTGGTTTGGGCGGCTGGAGGAAGAAGACAAGAGATAGAAGATACACGACAGATGTTGGATGTCAATCCAACGACTGGTAGGCATAATCATTTGTTGACTGGCCACCTTGGATAGGCTATTTCCTCGCGGGTCCCAACTATCAGAATCCAAATCTGTCACGGTCATGCAGCCTTTCCTATGAAAATTTACAGCACATTTGATGTGCTAGTTCGAAATAAATTTGTGGGTGCTGGTGGGGGCTAATCACTTGGCTTCTGTAATGCGCAGTGAGCTCAAGCAGCCGGCGAGAGTGATGTTATTTCCCTTGGTTGGGATTTGTTACAACATTTCACTATAAATTAAACGAATGGCAAGCCATTTGCCTTGTTTCAAAGAAAATATGACGATCCACGGCCGAGTTGAAAAGGGCAGGAACATCTAACTCCAGCTTACAAACTGTACAAAAGCACGAGGGTTAATTGTTCATCAGGTTTACAAAAAACCCAGATTGAAAAGGGCAACAACATCTAACTCCAAAGACTGTTTTCGGCAAATACAACAAATGGATCGTTCAGGTCCATAGAATGAACATCCCGGGTCGTAAAATTTCTTGGATTATGACCATAATATGTTGTAAATAGAAGCCCGACACGCTCGTAAGCTTTTTGCCCACCAAACTCCTTTTTTGCTCTTCAACATACCCATCCGTCAAAACCATGCTGCTGATAAACTTAAGCCCGATGGACAATAGTAACCTCAAGCATTCAACAGAAGAATGTTACAAATCTTGTGTTTGCACGGTTGGCTACATATCGTTCTACCGTTATTGTCTTCAATCGAATCTCATGAGAAGTGAGAAAATCCTGATGCTTACGAATCCACCGATTGGTTATAACTTTCTTACCCCGTCCTGTTGCCTAAATATACATGAAGATTGAAAACAGTTAAGGTCTAAAAGAAGAGTGTCGAAAGAGCAACAAATGAACGATTAATTACGGTACACTATATGCGGCTTCCAATGTGCGTGAAATTATCACCTTTATATACAACTTCTCCAGACATGGAAAGCATTGCAGCAAGCCAATAATCTTGTTCAGATTAAAACTATTCATTTGGATATATAAGATCTTGACATAATCCAGCACCATTGATAGGCCATCCATGGAGAAACTCTTCATTGAGCATAGAACATAATATTAGTACAAAATGTGTACTCCAAGATGATATATAAATTATGCATGTAAATTTAAAATGTAGCTTCTTGTTACAAGTGTAGATGATAATATAAAGTACCAAGAACTGTTGAGCCAAACACCATATTGAAATGAGCACAGAGATCATGTATTACACCCAAGGTCTCCAGTTTAGGCGCAGAGAGGACGGTTATTTGCAACGGTGAATAACTAGAATCAAGGATCAACCTTTGAAGTGAAGGGTCATCTTGGATGATGAGCTGCCTTCCGTCAAAAGAAATTCCAATTCTTACAAGGTTAGGCAACTTTATTTGGAGACAACCGATTCTAACTGTGAAAACAAGCACCAAGCACTTCAGCGCAGGGCAACTGGAGTGGATGATGCTGTGCAATGAGGCCTCCGATATACGAACCCGCACAAGTGAAAGTTTCTTGAGAAATGGGAGTCGAAGGTTTAGTACCAGATTGTCGGGTAGGTAGCACAACGCAAAGGTGGCCGTGTGGAGAGAGGAGGAAACCGCGAGATGGACATCGGTGCCGAGGGCACAAGTTCATGGCGTTTGGTATGTGGTATGTGATTTGTGGGAATAGTAGAACTCAAGCAGCTCTAGTTCTGTGAATTGTGGGATTTCAGCCAAAGGCGTCCACCATGCAGGGCATGGTATGCTTGCTCAGGTAGCATGACGGGATGCAGAGGCTTTGAACGGAGCCACGTGGGAGGAGATGATGGCTCGGGGATTTCAAAATCATTGAAGAGAGATAGCCGACTGACAGTCGAGATTAAGGGCAGGCGCCATAGAGGGCACCACCGAATTGAGAGGACTTGGGTGGCAGCAATCCTTGGTGGGGAGAAGCGAGATGATCTCCCCAAGGACGGCGTCCGGAGATCGCTGATGCGGTCCACCCGATATTCTCTGAGTTCTGGGATCCGGTGGGGCGGGTCGCCGCTTCTCCCAGCAGCCGGGTGGGATCTACAACAAGTTGCCGCCGCGTGGAGCCTCATCTTCTTGGCGCTGGGGTCACCGACTCCATTTTCCTCGAGGGCGTCGCGTCAAGGCCACGGATTTGAGCAGAGTAACTAATGACGAGCCTAGTTGTAGAAAGCGAAGAAGAAGGGAGCTGGGGGTTTTTTGTAGGAGTGAGGAAGAAGGGGAGCTGGCGTTTTCAGTAGGAGTGAGGTGAGGAATTTGGGGGTACGAGTGGAGCGAGCTGACGTGAGGTGACTGTGAGTGAGGAGGAAGAAGAGCACCCAGGTTTTGGGGGGGGGGGGCGGTGTGCTGGGTGTGGGTGTGGGTAGCGCCTCTCATTCAGTAAATATATGGCTTTTGAATTGATTTTACTATTTACTAGTGTGGATGGGCTGTTTTGTCTTGGGCCCAGAGAAACAATTACTACTAATACAGTGGAGACACTCTACAGCTACCCAGAAAAACAATTACTACTAGTACGGTGGAGACACTCTACCGCTCGGCTCCTCCTAGGTCACTTAAACGTCTCCCTCTCGAATGCCGTTATACTTTTGTTCACCGACATGCGGGCCATGCAGCACAAGGGCCCAAATGCCATCCACCAAATTAGAAGGCAAGATGCAAAGTGAGAGTCACCCCTGGTCAGAAGCGCCGGTAGTAACGAGCCATCATATCACAAAACCCCACCTCCCCGCAGCTTTAAGTTTGTGGACGAAGCAACCATCATTTCACTCTTCATTGAATCCCTTCTCCCTCACCGTCTTCAAGAAAGGCAACACTCGCATCTCGCCTTTGTTCTTCTCTCCGAACGAAGGGAAGGTAAGCGGATCCGTGATGTTGGTATATTTTCGTTAGAGAAAAAAGAACTTTTACCAAAGCAGTAACCGATCCTCACTCTCTTTTTTGTTTCATTGTCATTGCGATTGTGTTTTTCTTTCAGTGGTCTCCTAGTATTCGTCAGTTTAATGATGGACCAAGGAGAACCAGGCAAACATTTGCCGATATTGGAGCAGACGCGGGAGGCTGATCCCCACGAGACAGAGAGCTCCAAGAAGATGGAGGTAACCACCGAGCTGGCCCCAGATACGCTCACGGCCACAACTAAGATGGCCAACGCCCCGTTTGAGGTTACAGCCCCCGTGGCACTGCAGGAGCAGTTTTCCCCCTTCGAGGATGTGTCTCCCCCCCTACTAAGTTGCCCAAGGTGATTTCCTTCTTTGCCGATCTCGATTGTGGTTTTTCATCTAAGTATGTGGTGATTTTTTTTACAAAAGGAAGCATGTGGTGATTAATAATGCAAAATTTTATTAGCTTTGATGCCATGCTATACATAGTGGTTTAAATAACTTGTGTTTCTTATACTGAAAAGTAATTCAGAATTTTTTTCTGTTTCAATTAGAGCCCTGATGCAGACAAGGATTGTGTGGTTGTACATGTCACTCGCTGTGAGGCGGACGACCTGAATATACGCACTGGGAAAACAGAGTTCTTAGGCTGTTGGATCTTGGAAGCCATTTGCGGTTATACCATTGAAGAGTTGTATAGCCTCACTGTTGTCAGGCGTGTTGTCCAGGGTGTACTGAAGCATAAGAAGTTCAAAGCTACTCCTTCGTTTGTGAGGCATACTGTTCTTGTCAAGCTTACGCAGGAAGATGACGTGGCATCCCTCCAGAAACAAGTTTATCAGTGGCAAGGCCACAAGGTTGTCTTCATGAAGGTTCACATGATTGAGCTGCTGCGGGACGTCCTCGATGATGTTCATGGCAAGGTCCGTCTTGTGTCCAGCCCAAATTAGATCGAGGCATGAAATAGTTGCCCCATCTAGTGCTTAATAGTAGTTTGGATTGTGTCTAATTATCCGAACCTTGCCTGTTATCGACCCCTCTGGGTCTAGTACTATGTTTGAATTCGTCTGTGGGAACTGCTGCTACTTTTGTGTGCCCGTGAATCATGTGAGAACCATCGTAATTGTTGCTGAAACAGATGCGTCCTCACTAGTTTTTTCATGAATATGGCATGGTAAAACATAAGTTGTCACGGTTTATCATACTGCAGCGGTGTGTGTTTTGATGAAATAGAACACTGCTCGAGAACCGTCTTGACGTATACATAAGTACTTGTAAACACTGTTGGCGCTACCCCACTTGTAAGCAGTTGTGCAAAACACGGCACATTGGCTCAGCGTGATTCAACACTAGGCTGTCGACCAGCTAACAATCAACAATCTGATGTCTGACTATGTATCTTGTTACAGTGGTTCATGCAGTTAATTGAGGCCACAATGTAATAAATTCCAAATGTTCACACGCTAGTCCAGCGCTCATGTGGAACACTCACATTAAACTCGTCTTCATAAAAAACTTGAAAAGCATAATTTAAGCAATTTTATACATCTCAATGATTCATAGAACATAACAAACATATACTAGTTCACAGCAAAAGACAAAGTTGTGAGAAGGTTTACAAATCAGGAAAAAACAAGCAAAAGGCTTCTGTGAGCAAAGGGCCTCCCGACAGTGCTTAAATTTCCTGGAGTTCACTCTGGTTTTTCTTGTTGCCACCATTCGTGGTTAGGTTCTCTCATTCCGAATAACCAGTTATAATTGTGGTCTCAATTTGGAATGCTGAATCGAACCATCACGATGTCTTGACAGTGAAATTCTTGTGCATTCCACTAAATTTAAGCACCGCTATTTGCAGAAATAAGCAAACCACAATGCCTCTTGTCCGTGCACCTGTCCAAAAAACCGCCGTGCAGCCGTGCCAGCTAGTCCTCGGTCCATGGATGAACTGGTAGAAAGTGCATTCCGGAATAGGATGCAGTTGTTTTCGCTCGTCTCTGCACTGTAATCAGGAAGTAAAACGTACGAATCAGCTTCTTTTAGATTGCTTTGGTCATTCTACCTTAGTTACTACCAATGTAGGGATACCTTGAAGACGGGAGGTTAGACGACGGCAACGAGGGATAGCCATCTCATTTTGCGAAGTTGTACTAAAATAGAGGTGTGTACTTTTGATTGCGCGGATAGAAACGATACGGAGATAGACATCCCGAAACGATATGGAGACAGACATCCCTGTTTGCGCAAATATGAAATACGCTTATTTAAGCAGTGACAGATATTACTACTTTCCCCCGTTTCCTCTTAGAACCATGTCCTTGATTCATGCTTCTGCTTTCCCTCTTTCTTCGCTGTTTGAACCTTCGCTTTGTGTCGATTGTATGTTCTAGCTTTTCTTCTTTTTATAGTAGATGTCTAGGTGGCTTTGGAACAATGGACGGAAGTAGAAAAGGATCCACACGAAGGCAGCTGGGCGAGAGCAAGGCAGGTTTCAAGGAATATATACCTAAGGGTCATCGGCATGTGGCAAAGACGGCGTCGGGAGGCCGCATCTTGGCCACAATACCTGAGGAGGTAGAAGGGTGGGAGGCCCTCGAGCAGCGCTCTCTCGGAGATAGCACGACCACCCGATCGGGACGTGCGGGCAGCCGTTGGTCTCCTCCCTCGCCGCCGACGATAGCGTGAACGATGCACCTACACCCCTGCCTCGGTCGAGGTTGTCCGGCCGGATTTGTGACCAGCCGTGAGCTGAGAGAGAGTGTGGCCACCTATGTCTTGCTTAGATCTGGAGGGCATGAGAGAGTGAACGAGAGGAACCCTAGTAAACCAAGCGCTAAGGCTCCTGCTTTTATATATAGTGGAGTGATTTTGTTGTACCAGCTTCAAAAAAATGCGCTCCTTTGTGTACCCGCGAGTGGGTGTGAGAGAACTAGTGCGTGCGTGCACCGCTTCTCTTCGTGAGAGTACAATATACTATGCCCAAAGAACGTTTGCCGCAAGAGTAATAGTATAAGTGTGTGACATGTGAGCTAAAATAAAATGTGTGCGCCATCTTTTGTTTTTTAGAAGTTCTGAGGGTAGGGTGTGAAGAGCACATATGTGCGTGACGTCTACCTGCAGATAGACGGTGGGTGTGACGTGCGAGTCTGCGAGAGGACTCGGAACTCGGGAGAGTCATGCCTCGTGAGGGTGCGTGTGCGTGAGAGAGAGGGGGGCACGCATCAATGCAATGCATGTGTCCGTAAATCATTATCCAACAAACGTTCGCCACAAGCCTTTTCCCGATGAACGCCGTAAGAACCGTTAGATTGGCATCCGACAGTGTTAGTTTTCCCATGTCATTTAACAGAACAGCCACTCCTCCTACACACACATCTTCCACGTGAGTGTTAGCAACTGCGTATGCTCCCTTCGTTCCGAAATGCAGTGCATATAGGATATAGCTTTATTGAAAATTCGAACCTCGCAAACTTTTACCGAGTTTTCGTGTACGAATTTGCACATGTAGAATACCCTGTATATATCATTTCATTCATCTTCGAGAGTTAACTATAAAGATGGGTGAGGAGTCTACAAAGAAAGACCATCGTATCACCTGCAGCAATTTCAAGCATCCTTTAGTGTCGAGGAATATCATAGGAACTCTATATGATATGATTTTTATAGGATTTTTCCTTTAGAGCCAATTGGTTCATAGGAATAGATTCATATACTCCACATTTCAAAGGAAATAAACATGATATCATTTCTATAGCTTTAGAGCCACTTGGTTCATATGAATGGATTCCTATACTCCCTTAATTTCAAAACCCTCCTCATAGGAATTGAGATACATGTCATCTCCAGATTCAATAGAAAAGTTCCTATGATGTGAACCAAATGACATCTCTTTTCCAATCCCTACTCATAGGAATTGAGACGCTCCATGTCATCTCTTTCCCCACAACTTCCATGTATACATCTTCTATTCCTAAATAGATAGTAAAACCCACTAGTAGTTTTTTTCCAAAACATGCAACTATGGCACAAGAACTATATAGTGTGCCAATAACTTTGAAAGATCGTCGCAGGATGAAGCTAACCCGACAAAGGCAGTAGGTAGGCAAATCCGAGCACCATCGCCGTTGGATATCATCAACATTCCACCAGATCTACCACATGTACAATTTAGAAGACTCCATGGTTGAACTTAAGCATAATGCACAAACCTCAAAACACAAGCAGTTCTCCTTTGTTCTAGAATCTTCTGTATCATAATTGATTATTTTTTCTAAATGAATTGTCATTATTTGTTTTTTACTTTATGATTTACAATGCACAACCCCATGAATCTTAGCATTTTTTATGAAACTAATTGATTTTGAATGAGATGAACTATAAGAACTAAAAGAACATCTACATCATGCATATATGACTCAAAGCTTTACATGCTATAGTGTGTATTTATTCATAATTTGGTTTCGAAATCTCATGCGTTCAATACATGTGCACCTTACTAGTTTTGAGTAGAGTAGCAAATTTCACGCGGCCCCGGGTATATCAAAATGCAGGGCCCATGCATCATTGCCTTTCGGTCGAACCTTGATACGTCCATTTTGCATCATGCTTTTATATCGATATTTATCGCATTATGGGCTGTTATTTCACGTTATGTCACAATACTTATGGCTATTCTCTCTTATTTTACAAGGTTTACATGAAGAGGGAGAATGCCAGCAGCTGGAATTCTCAATGGAAAAGGAGCAAATATTGGAGACCTATTACGTGCAACTCCAAAAGTCCTGAAACTCCACGGAATATCTTAAAATAAATAATAAAAAATCGTCGCCAATGATGAAGGCTGGGGCCACACCTGCTCACACGAGGGTGGGGCGCCCCTCTGGCGCCCTACCTCGTGGGCCCCCTGGTGGCTCTATGATGCCCATCTTCTCCTATATGAAGTCTTTCAATGAGAAAAAAATTAGAAGCAACCTTTCGGGACGAGACTCCGCCGCCACGAGGCGGAACCTTGGCGGAACCAATCTAGGGTTCCGGCAGAGTTGTTCTGTCGGGGACACTTCCCTCCGGGAGGGGGAAATCATCGCCATCATCATCACCAATGCTCCTCTCATCGGGAGAGGGCAATCTCCATCAACATCTTCACCAGCACCATCTCATCTCCAAACCCTAGTTCATCTCTTGTATCCAATTCTTGTCTCCAAGTTCGGGATTGGTGCTAGTAGGTTGCTAGTAGCGTTGATTACTCCTTGTAGTTGATGCTAGTTGGTTTATTTGGTGGAAGATCATATGTTCAGATCTTTTATGCATATTATTACCCCTCTGATTATGAACATGAATATGCTTTGTGAGTAGTTACGCTTTGTTCGAGGACACGGGAGAAGTCTTGCTATTAGTAGTCATGTGAATTTGGTATTCGCTCGATATTTTGATGAGATGTATGTTGTCTAGCCTCTAGTGGTGTTATGTGAACGTCGACTACATAACACTTCACCATTATTTGGGCCTAGAGGAAGGCATTGGGAAGTAATAAGTAGATGATGGGTTGCTAGAGTGATGTAAGCTTAAACCCTAGTTTATGTGTTGCTTAAAGGGGCTGTTTTGGATCCATATGTTTCATGCTATGGTTAGGTTTACCTTAATACTTTTGTTGTAGTTGCGGATGCTTGCAATAGAGGTTAATCATAAGTGGGATGCTTGTTCAAGTAATAACAGCACCCAAGCACCGGTCTACCCACATATCAAATTATCAAAGTACCGAACGTGAATCATATGAACGTGATGAAAACTAGCTTGACGATAATCCCATGTGTCCTCGGGAGCGCTTTTCCTATTATAAGAGTTTGTCCAGGCTTGTCCTTTGCTACAAAAAGGATTGGGCCACCTTGCTGCACTTTATTTACTCTTGTTACTTGTTGCTCGTTACAATTTATCTTATCACAAATCTATCTGTTACCACTTATTTCAAGATTTGCAAGAGAATACCTTGCTGAAAACCGCTTATCATTTCCTTCGCTCCTTGTTGGGTTCGACACTCTTACTTATCGAAAGGACTACGATAGATCCCCTATAATTGTGGGTCATCAAGACTCTTTTCTGGGCGCCGCTGTCGGGAGTGTAGCGCCTTTGGTAAGTGGAATTTGGTAAGGAAAAAATTATATAGTGTGCTGAAATTTTACATCACTTGTTACTATGGAAAGTAATTCTCACGAGGGGGCTTGTTCGGTATCTTCACCTGCCTAGTAGAGCAAAGAGTTGCTCCTCAACCTACTGAACCTATTGAAAATGAAACTCCTTTTAAAGTTCCTTCGGGTATGATGGAAAAACTGTTGGCTAATACTTTTACAGGAGATGGAACAAAGCATCCTGATGAACATCTACTCTATGTGGATGAATTTTGTGGATTATTTAAGCTTGCAGGTATACCCGATGATGTTGTTAAGAAGAAGGTCTTCCCTTTATCTTTGAAGGAATACGCATTGACATGGTATAGGCTATGTGATGATACGGGATCATGGAACTATAAAAGATTGAAATTGGAATTTCATCAAAAGTATTACCCTATGCATCTTGTTCATCGTGATCGCAATTATATATATAATTTTGGCCTCATGAAGGAGAAAGCATCGCTCAAGCTTGGGGGAGGCTTAAATCAATGTTATATTCATGCCCCAATCATGAGATCTCAAGAGTGACAATGCTTCAGAATTTTTATGCTCGACTTTCTGATAACAATCGCACCATGCTCGATACTTCTTGTGCTGGATCTTTTATGATGAAGACTATTGAATTTAAATGTAACTTATTGGATAGAATTAAACGCAACTCTGAAGATTGGGACCTCGATGAAGGTAAGGAGTCAGGTATGACGCCCAAGTTTGATTGTGTTAAATCTTTTATGGATACCGATATTTTCCGTAAATTTAGCACTAAATATGGACTTGACTCTGAGATAGTAGCTTCTTTCTGTGAATCTTTTGCTACTTATGTTGATCTCCCTAAGGAGAAGTGGTTTAAATATCATCCTCCCATAGAAGTAAAAGTAGTTGCACCTATTAAAGTTGAAGAAAAGACTGTCACTTATAATGATCCTATTGTTCCCACCTCTTATGTTGAGAAACCACCTTTCCCTGTTAGAGTAAAGGATCATGCTAAAGCTTCAACTTTTGTTCATAAAAGCAATATTAGAACTTATACACCTCCTGAGCAAGTTAAAGTAGAACCTAAAATTGCTATTGTTAAAGATCTCTTGTCTGATAATATTGATGGGCATGTTATTCAATTCTATGGTGAAACTGCTAGAATTGCTAAACCTTGTGCTAAAGATAAACATAGACCTGTGGTAGGCGTGCCTGTTATTTCTGTTAAAATAGGAGATCATTGTTATCATGGCTTATGTGATATGGGTGCTAGTGCTAGTGCAATACCCATTGAATTATACAAAGAAATTATGCATGATATTGCACCTATTGAGTTAGAAGAAATTGATGTCACAATTAAGCTTGCCAATAGAGACACTATTTCACCAGTGGGAATTGTTAGAGACGCGAGAAGACGAGGGAGTAGGCTGCTGCAAACGTAGGGCTGTGTGATTTTACAGCGAAGTTATCACGGATGTGTGAGGCCCCGTGATTTGACTTGCCATTATCATTTTAACTGCGGCGCTACGACCGGCGTGAGTCTCCCCACTCCTAACCACCTCCATGTGCCTCTCCCAGTGCTCCACCATGTAGTAGAGGCTGGCTCTTGCATGAGAGCCCACTTCTCCAATTTTTCCTTGCCTCTCTTTCCTCCACATATGCAAAAATGCCATGTAGTAAAGCGCACTATTGTACTTACCGATGCATGTACAACTTCATGGAAATTTAGTGGTCATTCAAGCATTCGTTCTAATTAATGCCTCGGTAAACATAACTTCTCGAGAAAAACGAGCGTACTAATTACTTGTGCAAACTACGAAATTAATTCGACCACTCAGTGTCTACCTTGGTTGGAGAGATTTTGAAATTGAGCCATAAACTGGAAAGGAGGGAGTAGTAACTTTTGTTTCGATTACTATTTGTGGCCTTGTATAGATGCAAAATGTATTTTTTTATAGTGGCCTTGTATAAGTAAATGGAGGGAGTTCTAACCAAAGTATACGTAGTAGGGACGAGGAGTAAACGGAGGGAGTAGTAAAATTTTCTCCTCGTGCTGCGAGCCACCGCGCGCGTGGGCGAGGGAGCGGGCGTAAAGGCATACAGTAGTAGTATTAGTACTACTACTACTACTTGTAAGCAAGCTTCACCTCATCCTGCGAGCCACCGCGCCCGTGGGCGGGGGAGACGGCGTACTAAGCAAGCTTTTCCTCGTTCTGCGAGTTGACGGGACACATCAAAAGTACTCCAGTGTATAGAGCCTTGCCTCTAAGGTAGGCCCCACATGGTTTGCCTCTTTTTTTAATTTAACATAACACATCAAGTCGCAATTTGTTTGTTCACCCGTGGTAGATGATCCTCCCTCCACCAAGTGGACAACCAATACACGTGCCAAATTACCACGTGGGCTGCCTTTTTCGTACAGAAATGAGCTCCACCGTGTACCCGCGCGGGCTTGGTTGGGAAAGAGACGGGAGTACGTGCGCCATGCGTGCACCTCTTCTCTTCATGCACGTCCCCCACCTACGTGTGTGTGTGTGTGTGTGAGATACATACAAACCTAGACATAATGCGCCGTCCATCCCCATGCCTCTGCCCAGTCCGACCACCAGTCACCACCACGCCCCACTCCTCCTCACCTTATCTCTCATCTTTCTCCCTCCATTTTTATATACAAGGGGCCACTATCAAAATTACAATTTGCAGATATATAAGGCCACTAACACTAATCAATGCAATATTAATGGTGTTTGCCTCATGGTACTAGCAAAGGAGGACATTAATTATCCCTTGCATGCATGCGGGAGTTTGTAAAAAAATGCATCTTGATGTTCCATGCAATGCACGGGCATCTTGCTAGTCCATGAAAACAACACATGGCAAAATTCCACGGCGAACGAGGGATTTGAATCTATTGGGAGGGGCTGTTTGGATCTTGCCCGGGGTAGCCAATATATTGGCGACCCTTTTGTCCACCGGTGCCTTTTCCACCGATGAACGAGGAATGGCTCGGGTGCTCATGCTGTAATGCATCCTCCAAATAAGACACGTTGGAGACGAAGCTCGCACGAGCTGTGATTTTTGTCCCATTAACGCCGCCGCCGAGCCGCCCGCAGACTGACCGGCGACCCGCAAATTATGCCATCCAACCATAGCCGCACACATTACGACAGCAACTCAACAAACCGGATGAAATTCACGCAAACACGTAGACAAACTGATATTTCATATAAACAACGACGGAAATCATATAAAATACCGGATTTTCATACAAACATGACGTATTTCATTACATTCAAATGAACTACGCGGTGCTAGTTCTGGACAGCACAGGTATATTATACCTGGCCTAAATGGTCGCCCGCAGATCGATTTGTGTTCCTCATGTCCAAAGAAGACGATCACCGGATCGCCGGAGCCCCGGAGGTATATGCTTCAGCGCAAAGGACGGCTCGCTTCCCCACTGCCTAATTGATATCATTGGCTAGTGCCGTAAGATGATGGTGGCCGGCACCGGTTCGAGTTCATCACCGGCCACTACTTCGCCATGGCCGGCACTGGCTCGAGTTCATCCTAACATTGACCTCTTCTGTGGAGCCTATGCAGGGTCGACGAAGGTCCTCGCAACAAAAGCATCCGGCAAGACACCTGCTGTGTACGCCGGAGTCGCCTCCGCGGTGGCCTTCATGGGACCCAAGCGGCGGCGGCCTCCCGTGTTCTACTTCTCCTCGATGACGGTGGCGGACGCAGAGGCGCTGGCCACCGACTCGTCGCTCTCCGCGCACCCGTCTTCTGTCGCTGCTTGCATGGCGCGGCCGCCGGCATGGTAGTCTCGGCCACAAAAACGGGAGACGAGGTACGAGGCGGTGGCGTGGACGACAGCAACGACGCCCGTGCGCCGCTCCTCGTCGAGCTGGCACAGGTGGCGAAGTTCTTGAACCGCCGCCCGGCTTGGGGCGGCAACTGGCTCCGTCGGGCGAGGGGAGGGAGGTGGATCAGCGAGCTGCATAGCTCGTATCCGGCGGGCTACCCAGCCGACTTGGATGCGGAATAACTACTCTTCGTAAGCCATTGTAAGAGTGGACAAAATGGTGGAGGAGATAGGGGAGCGGCGGAGGTGTGCGATTCTTGGCCGGCGTTTGGCCTTTAAATAGACGGTGGACGGGAGGAGCTCGGCCGGCGTTGCGTTTAACGCCGGCCCGGTCATCAACGGACGTGTGTCCAGAGTGGGTTTCTCGGCTTCCACACGGGCGGGTTCCATGGAGGCGTTTGAATGCGGCACGGAGGCGTGTCCAGCCGGGCGTGCCGCGAGTGGCGCCCTCGACTCTAACCTAGGACACCGCACCGTTCTTCCACTGACGTGCAGGCTCTTTGGGTGCATGGCATGCATGTCAGTGACCCAATGCAGGCAGCGCACAACAGAGGAATCTTTGGTGGGCCAGGGCGGTCAGAAGCGGGCATTTCATAAGCCGATGATTGTTCATTGAGTGTGACGTCATCTTTTTCATGTAGATAAGCATACTATGTTGATAGCCCGTTCGATAGGTTGTGATTCATAAAGACCGCTGCAAACATCAATGTTCTGCTTATCACAGATAGGATTGATTAATACCCGTAACAATCCATGTCCTTAACAAAGGGTTCATGCATGTATAGGTTGAGCGTGTGTCTTACGCCGTGTGATGTGTGCATGCAGGCGTGCGAGTGTTGCGTGCGTGCAAGGGTACGTTTCAGTGTTGCATGCATGGGTGCGTACGTGCGTGTGTTCGTGAGTGCATGTATACGTGTCAGTGTTGCACACCATCATGCGTGCGTGTGTACATTATGTGTACGTGTCAGTGTTGCACGCCTACATGCGTGCGTGTCTTGCGTGTGTGTATGTGTACGTGCGGGGTGAGGCTACACGTCAGTCGACTGACTTTTTCATCTCTGGTCATTATATTTTTCAGCCGTTGGATACGAAATCAAGGGCCTCCAATTTATCATCAAACTCCACCCCCCTTGAGCCGCCAGCCACCACCGGCCGAACCACCAGCCCCCGCCGCCCGCAGCCGGCCCGCCCTCCCCGAAACCACTCCCCACCGCTGTCCGCCCGACTCGCTATCTCTCTTGCCCCCGCGCCGAGCTTTTTCTCCGGGATCCCCACCCCACCGCCCAATGAACGCCCCAACCGGGCGCATCGCCAACCAGAGGTCTCACGACTTGAATACCCACCGACCACTAATTTATTATCATTTCATCCTTCATATATGCACCTTGTGGTGGGCCCTATGGTAATGTGCGCTGCTGAATGTGGACCGTTTGACCGGTCAATTGATCGTGTTATCAAGAAATTACGGAGCTGTATGGTGAGCGGTGACCGTATGATCACCCTAAAATGTACTCCTATTTTATTAACACAAAGATGCACTCAAACTACCATTTCTTTCTTTCATATACGGGTTGACAGGTGGGCCCCACGGTTACGCACCCCGATGGAGCAACACTAGTTGCGCCGCGTGGAACGTTTGACTGGTCAATTGATTGTGTCATCAACATAATACGGAGTTGTACGGGTGAGCCAGTGACCGTATAATCATGACATGTATTTGTTTAACACGATGCACGTTAAAGGGCTCATATATACGCGCAAGCACTCACCGCTATAAGCGCAGACACGCGAACCCTACCCCTATGAGCACCTTCGAGAGAGTGGGCCAGCATATATGATCTTGAGATTTTACGAAGTCACCATGGGTGCCTCGTAGTCGAGTGGAACGTCTCCTCCCACTGAACGTACCGAAAATACTGAAATTAACACAAGATAAATGCGAGCACCGGGACTTTAACCTTGGTGGTTTCGAGAAACCACTATCCTCTAACCATCCAAGCACATGTTGGTTAGCACGACAAAATGTATGTGGTGACCGTGATGAGCTTATTCTGAAGTCCAGTGACCATATCGTGCTTTTGCTTCAAATACAATGACCGTAAGTGTCGTCAACAAAATACGGAGCACGCATCAAAAGCAAAGTCCGTCAGCATCATGAACAAAATATGGACACGTATCGTGAGTTATATACCGTTGTACTATTGTATATGCTTATTTTCTTAGTGGCTCATTGCGTGTGTGGTGTGGTGGGCACATCATTTCTAGTTGTGGTGGGTCAACATCAAGACTCATGGATCGGTTCCATCCTGCGCCACATATAGTTGGACCGAGACGTGTTATATGAAGACCCATGTGGAGGACTCGGCATACAACACGAAGCTACCAGAGTCGCGGAGGACTCTATCCCCACTGGTGATAAGCCGACTATATATGATTTGTAACCCTAGGCCCTTAGTATGTTATACAAGCTTGGGGGCTAGTTCGTCGATAGTATACACACACGCACAATGCCTGGTATTCACGTGTACTTTGTACACACCCCTATCACTAATATACAGTACCAGGAGTAGGCTCTTTCTTCAACTGCAAGGGTTTGATTCGAACTAGGGTAAGAATTCGCCTCGTATTACCATCCAGCCTAACAACCAGGGATTCCTACGGAATGATGATATGATGAAATCATATCTACCAACTACTAAGAGAGAGGTGTGTCGGGGGGGGGGGGGCAATGTGTGCGAGAGAGGCCTAAAGATAATGTGCGTGTGGGAGACATGTACACATATATGTGCGTATAGAGGGCTAGTAGAGACCGTGCATGTGTATATATGCATGTGAGAGAAATAGTGTTTTCCAACTGAGATTAGTGAAAAGAGTGGTACATAGTAGTCAGAAAGAGAGAGAGAGAGAGAGAAAGAGAGAGCATGTGCGTGAGACACCCGACACCCCGAGAGAGATTGTGAGCATGTGTGAAAGAGAAATGCCGATGCATATAAAGTGTGTGCACTTATGCGTTAGATAGAGAGATATATAGCATTATCTGTGAGAACGGGGTGAGGCATAGTGCATCTACGTGTAAAAGGCGGTTCTACGCATTAAATTAAAATATAAATGGCATTATTATTTTTGGATGAGATCATGAATTTTGCAAATTGCGTATGGACGTAAATGAGTCTATCAGACACCCATACTCTATTGAATTCTAGCATGTGCATGTGTTTATTTCATATTATCGATCCATAGAGTGAGAGCGGTTTGAAATACAGGCAATCGATGCTTTTGCAATTCATATATAAACATTAATTAGTGCACTCCATGTTGTTAGTGTGAAGCACTTTATACATTTGTCACTTGCATGGATACATTCCAAATTGCTAGCTACGAAATAGAATACATGTCGAATTCAACATAAAAGGGGTTTCAAGATTCAAATTCATAGGAAGTGCATTCATCTATTTGAACCCGAGAAAATGGCTTTTGTAAATCAGATGTAAAAGGGGGCATCAATCTTTGTTGTGAGTTTGAACATGCTATATATATTCATACGCATATCTAACTTTTATTTTTTTGCAACCAAGGAGATTATATCTGGAACCATGCATGAACTGAGGTAAGTTGCATATTTTTGAATATATACTCGTGTACAATGCATATTCAAATGTACCCCCTCCATTCCAAAATAATCGTAGCTTTAGGATTTTCAAGAGTAAAGATTTGTGAAGTTTGACAAATCCTAAAAGTTCAATTCAAGAGAACCAAAAACGTTAATGCTTCTGCTCCCAAATATTGAAAGAAGCACCAAATAGGCCTCTGGTCACCCGAAACCACGCGAGACTAATGTTTTGGTGGTAGGAAATTACTGTCCGACTACTGGCCCGTGTAGCCTATCGGCCCGATGTCCAAAGGTCAAAACCGGGGTAGGTTTGTAACTTCACCAAGACGCCAGTCTCAACCGCCTCCAAGAAGCATTCATACGCCATGGGCGAACACCCATCTTTCGGCGAAATCTATCCCGCCACATTTGGGACACCTGACATGACTGTCCTACCCCCAACCCACAATATGTCCGAAATTTTAGATGGGGGCAAAGTTTGTAACTTTCCCCAAATTTCAAACAAGCGCGTCTCAAACCGAACATTGTTCCCCCTTAGTTCCCGGCCTCCCTCCGTTTCCCCATTCATATTTCGTGGGCGAGAAAACGCCCTCTCCACCACCCGCGAAACCCCAGCCTCCTCCGTCGGTCCGTCCTCCAGCCCACAGCGACCAATCCACCGCCGCCCTCCTCCATCACACCGGAGCCGGTACCCCGACGTCGTCGTCCAACGCAACCGCAACCGCAACACCCTCAAGCACTTAGCAGCTGAAGCTGAGGCAGAGCTGCCTCCACGACACCGACGCCGACGTGCGCCGTACCAGAACCACGCCATCCTGCGCCTCACTGCTGCGGCTCCACTGTCGCAACCGTCCACCGCACCGGAGCTGTTCCGCTACGCCGTTGTTCACCGCCTCGGATCTGCTTCCCCGCCGCCGACAGACGGCCACCGCACCACACTCAACAACTTGGCCATGGGTTCATCCAAGGTTGCACCGTCCTCCACAAATTCTGGTTTTCGGCGAACAACAAGAAGATCGTCCGAAAAACGGAAGGAGGACACAGCACTGCCAGCAGAAAGAGGTACTCCTCTTCCATTATTCGTGCAAATCTTACGTCTTCGCTCACACCGTATTCATCCCACGAAAGAAACTAGTTGAGCGCTTCTTACTGCATCTTCTTTGTGATACTAAATGCACAAGGTTTCTTCCCTTTTACTATTTCACCATTGCTAGAGGTCAGTACCCGCCTAGATTTTGTGAGACGCCCTACTCGTTTAAAGAGTGCAGTGTCATCCTCCCCACATGATTCTCAAGAAACAGCAAGGCTAAATGAAGATAGTCAACGTAGCTCTCTAGTTGATCACCGCAATTCCCCCACACCACCATCGCAGGTGCTTGTTCTTACTTGGCAGTGTAATATGCGGTTGCATGTTGCATATGGTGTCTACCTTGTAATGCTTCTAATTAGGGTAAATTGCATCTGCTTAGTTAACACATTATACCTGTGAATATGACATGCCTTCCTCGCTTTTTGGTACATACTACGCCTTTCTATTAACCATGTTCTTACATCAAACTACTTTTCTTGTGTATCCCTCATCAATGCTCCTAATTTGTTAAATTGCATCTCCTTAGCTTACACATTATACATGTGAATATGACATGCCTTCCTGTTTTTGGTACATACTACATCTGCCTATCACACCATGTTCTTACATCAAACTACTGTTCTTGTGTATCATGCGTCTACCGCTTATGATGAGACAGTCACACGCGTGGGTTAATATGAGACGCAATACTCTTATAAAGAATACAATTTCATCCTCTCCACATGATTCTCAAGAAACAGCAAGCCTAAATGAAGACACTGAACGTAGCTCTGTACCTGAAGACCGCACTTCCCCTACACCACCATCACAGGTGCTTGCTCTAACTTTGCAGTGTGATATGTGGTTTCATGTTGCATACGGTGTGTAGCTTGTAATGCTTCTAATTAGGGTAAATTGCATCTGCTTAGTTTACACACTATACCTGTGAATATGACATGCCTTCCTATTTTTGGTACACACTACATCTATGTGTTAACCTTGTTCTTACATGAAACTACCTCTCTTATGTATCCTGCATCAATCACTTACGATGAGTCACCTTTATTCGTTGCATATTGCATATTATTTCTAGCCTGTTGCCATGTATTGCTTCTAATTTGGTCAAATACATTTGTTAGGGCACCCTTTTAATTTGGCACAGTGGTATTGGTTTCATCTTTCATATGGTTTCTAGCTTGCATCGATTCTAACAAGTTCAAGCACCTTGTGCTTAGTTTACATTTTATACATCATACATGTCAATATGTCACGCCGTCCTATTTTTCATACATATTCCATCCTATCATGCGGCTGCCTTACATGAAAGTAGTGTTCGTCAGTATCATGCATCAATGAGTTCTGAAGAGCAAATTTTATTCCTTTTTCTTGTGGGTTTGACTTGACAAGGTAAAATCAAGAAAGAGGAAGGAAAAGAGTAAGGAAGGCGATGATGGTGGTCCTCTACAGCAACGTAAACGGAGCATCTGTACCGATTCTCCTTGTACTGATAGTGCATTACAAGGTCCAAGTCTCCGCTCCCCTACTCCACCATCCAAGGTGCTTGCTCTAACTTGGCAATGATATCTGGTTGCATGTTGCATATGGTGTCTAGCTCGTATTGCTCCTAATTAGTGTAAACTGCATCTGCTTAGCTTACACATGATACATGTGAATATGACACGCTTTCCTGTTTTTGGTACATACTATATCTGTCTATCACACCATGTTCTTACATGAAACTACTCTTCTTGTGTATCCTGCATCAGTCACTTATGATGGGACACCTTTAAGTTGGCAGTGTGATATTGGTTTGCGTCTTGAATATGATTTCTAGAATGTATTGCTTCTAGTTTGATGAACGCCACCTATGACAAGACAGTTTTAACTTGGCAGAGTGATATTGATTGCACCTTCCATATGGTGTCTTGCAGTGTTTCTAATTTGTTGAAGTGACTTCTGCTTAGTTACCACATCATAGGTGTGAATATGTCAAGCCGTCCATTTTTTTGTACATATTCCATCGTCGTATTATGACTTTGCCTTTCATCAGAGTAGTGTTCACAAGATCATGCATGAATGAGTTACGAAGAGCGAATGATATTCCTTTTTCTTGTCGGTATGACCTCACAATGCAAAATCAATAAAGCTGAAGGAAATTGGCAAGGCATTGGATGATGGTGGTCCTTCCGAGCAACTGAAACAGAGGTTCTCTACAGATTCTACCCCGCCATCCTCCCAACAAGATTCGCAAGACAACACAAGGCTAGACAGTCAACGCAGCTGTGTAGATGATGAGCACATCTCCGCTACTCCACCATCACAGGTGCTTGCTCTAACTTGGCACTATTATATGTGGTTGCATGTTGCGTATGATGTCTAGCTTGTATTGCTTCTAACTTTGTTGAATTGCATCTACTTACTTTACACATAATGCATGTGAATATGACACGTGTTCCTGTTTCTACATCGGACTACTATTCTTGCATATCCGCATCAGTCACTTATGATAAGGCACCTTTAAGTCGCCTTTGTGATATTGGTTGTGTCTTGCATATGATTTCTAGCATGTCTTGCTTCTAATTTGTTGAAATGCCATACAGTTTGAACTTGGGAGAGTGATATTGGTTGCATCTTTCATATGGTGTCTAGCTTGCGAGGCTTCTAATTTGTTGAAATGCCTTCGCTTAGTTGCCACATCACGGTATGAATATGTCACACCATCCTGTTTTTCATACATATTCCATCCTCGCATCATGTGTTTGCCTTTCATCCGAGTAGTGTTCACAAGATCATGCATGAATGAGTTACGAAGAGTGAATTTTATTCCTTTTTCTTATCGGTTTGACTTCACAATGCGAAATCATTACAGCTGAAGGAAATTAGTCCCAAGGTGGATGATGGTGGTCCTTGAGCAACTCAAACAGGGGTCTCTCTGATTCTACTCCGCCATCCTCCCAACAAGATTCGCAAGACAGCACAAGGCTGGACAACCAACGTAGCTGTGTAGATGATGAGCACATCTCCCCTACTCCACCATCACAGGTGCTTGCTCTAACTTGACACTATTATATGTGGTTGCATGTTGCGTATGATGTCTAGCTTGTATTGCTTCTAACTTGAATTGCATCTGCTTACTTTACACATAATGCATGTGAATATGACACGTGTTCCTTTTTCTAGAACATACGTGTACATGATGAGCACATCTCCCCTACTCCACCATCACATGTGCGTGCTCTTAGTGGGAACAGTTATACGTGGTTGCGTTTTCCGTATGATGTCTAGTTTGTATTGCTTCTGATTATGTTGAATTGCATCTGCGTAGCTTACAACTTATACCTGCAACGATCACTTACCCATAAGACACATTTAACTTGGGACTGTGATGTAGGTTGCATCTTGCATTGTCTTCTAGCTTGTACTGCTTCTAATTTCTTGAAATGGCACTTACGACGACGAGACACTTTTTACCTGATAGAGTAATATTGTTCATATGGTGCCTAGCTTTCATTTCTTCTAATTTTTTTGAAATGCCTTCCGCTTACTGTTTTTTCATACATATTCCATCCTCCTATCGTACGTGTGAATATGAAATGATGTATTTTTTTGTATATATTCCATCCTCCTATCCTGCACTTGCCTTACATCAAAGTAGTGTTCGTCTGTATCATGCATCAACCAGTTAGAGCTAATTTTATTCATCTTCTTGTGGTTTTGACTTCATAAGGCAATATCAGAAAATAGGAAGGAAAAGAGTAAGTTAGGGGATGTTGGTGGTCCTCCGCACCGACGCAAACAGAGACTCTCTAGATTTGCCCTCGCCATCGCTAATGAAGTTGAAGTCCCAAGTCTACATGATGAGTTCATCTCCGTACTCCACCATCGCTGTTGCTTGCTCTAAGTTGACAATGTGATAATTGGTTTCATGTTGCATATGTTGTCTAGCCTGTATTTCTTCTATTTTGATTAAATTGCACTGCTGAGTTTATACGTTATACATGTGCATATGACATGGCTTTACGTGTCTAGAATACATCGCATCTATCTATCATACCATGTTCTTACATCAAAGTATCTGTTGTGTATCCCGCATCAGTCACTCATGATTGGATGCTTTTAACATGGTAGTTTGATAGTGGTTGCATCTTGCATTGATTTGTACGTTGTACTGCTTCTAATTTTTCGAATTGCCACTTATGACAAGACACATTTAACTTGGCAGAGTAATATTGGTTGCATCTTTCATATGGTGTCTAGCTTGCATTACTTCTATTTTCTTGAAAATCCTTCTGCTAAGTTTGCACATCGTAGCTGTGAATATGTCATGCCGTCCTGTTTTTCTTACATATTCCATCCTCATACGGTTGTCTTACATCAAAGTATAGCTTGTCTGTATCATGCATCAATGAGTTCTCAAGAGTGATTTTATTCTTTTGTGTTGTGGGTACAGCTTGACATGGCAAAGTCAAAAAAGCGCAAGGAAAATAATATAGTAGGGAGTGTTACATTTCGTCGGGTGAAACGAAAAGGTTCTGCCGTCGAGATTCTCGCTGGTACTTATAGTGCAAGAGAAGGTCCAAGTCCACCGGCTAAATCTACAAACACAAGATCACCTACTCCACCAGCTGCAGCATCCGCTTCAATCGCATCAAAGATCTCAACGATTACTCATTCGGTTGCTCAGAACCGGCCAGTTCCCAAGCTGCCTTCACACCTAACACTACTTCAAGCTTCACGACACAACAGGACTTGGCAAGATCAGATGAACCTCATGAGCATCAACACCAAGACGGTACTGACCGAGTCAAGTTGCGATTGCATGCTCCTTTATATGTACTCTCACAGTTTGATGTACACTAACACTTTCCATATTCGTTGTTGAACTAGCACCACTGCGCAAGCGGAAACAGACATCAGGGGTAATGCTTGACAGATTAACAAAATCTAAAGGAGGAAGAATGGAGATCCATTTTGAGGCAGGTTTAAAAGGCCACGTGATGCTCTGAGTCAGCCAAGTTAGTATCGAGGCAGCCGTTGTCGTTAGGTGTCATGCACGTATCCTCCCAACGTGGATCCAAAGACAGGAATGAGAAAGACAATACCCAGTTTAACACCTTCCTTGACCATTTATCCGTAAGTAATGTTATTCATCGCAATTAGTAATATTGTCTTGCTCTGTCCCATACTTTCTAGCTTCCTCCTAATAAGACTCACATTCTTTTTTCAACAGATGAGGTTCAAGTTGGATCTGAAAGATGATGCAACTAAACAAGCATGCACTCATGTCTTGACCGCTCTCTGACGATATCGGTACCACCTTAGAAAATCTCACTTTGAAGGCAAGGCTAACAATGAAACGCCCAAACATCTCCAAAGTGGAATATATTACAGATGAAGACTGGACAGCCCTTGTTAAACACTGGTCTGATCCAAAGTATCAGGTAGGCTATATGTATTTGATCAGACCACATATTGAACTTGTATTTATGGATGTGCCTTACAAGTCTATCCTCTTCTAGGCTAACTGTTTGAAGAACAAAACCAACCGTTCTAAAGTGAAATTCCAACAGACAACAGGATCTCATAGCTATATTGCACACTACGAGGCTTTTGTAAATAGCTGCTACTTCCTTCTTTTTTTGTGCCATGTTATCGTATCTATATTGACTTGTTCCAAATACATAGGAAAGCCCGTGCGGACCAAAAAGAACCTGAACCGAATGCAGTGCAAATCTTCAAGGATTGCCACACCAGCAAGATGAAGGGCATGAGCACACAAGTCGATGTTGTAAGTCCTTACTCCTCCTGCCATGAACTGATTGGTATTGTGATATGTTCATTTAACTACTTGGTTTGCAGCCAATGTCAGTTACTCTGTTCACTTTTATACACAGTTGTCTTAACGTATCATTTCACTTTACATGGATTAAAAGAGATGACGGATATTCTTTTGGTCTTGATCTGTAATCTAGTTGTTATGTTCACGTGCGCACACAATGATAAAATAGGCTATTTGTTTTATATATGTTTGCCCATGATATTAATGATGTCATACTATGTTCATCCTACTTTAAACCATGTCTCTTTATCCTTAGATGTCAACGAATGTGAGGAAATAGACAATACATGGGCATGCTACATGGACATATGTTCCGAAAGTGATTTTATTATGTAGTTGGCACTACAATACATGCTAATGTATTACAGTAGTTCACCAAAATAAGTTATGTATAAATGTTTAACCTACTTTGTTTGTTTTTATCTCATTAGTAACTTATCCGGTACACTAATCTACAAGTTCAAACTTTCAGGAAGCTATGGAACAAATGATTGAACAGCTACAACCACCTGAAGGTGACGAGGTTACTACACGCACAATGTCACCTCTTGCTGCAGTGCATCAGTATCTCTCCACTAACAGTGCAAAAAGCACCTTCCTGCATAATTCTGGGTTAGTTGTCAAGGTAACCTCGTCCAAATCGCCCACTGAAAAAAATCTTCCTGCTAGACAGAGTGATATATCTGTGCTCCAGACACAAGCCCAATCCCTAATGGACGTTGTTTCGGAAATAGGAATAGTGGTTGAGAAATGTCGTCAAGATATGAATGATTTTGAAACCAGACTATCAGACATTCGCTTCGTTGTTCAAGAGCAATGGCGGAAAAAAGGTGGAGATCGTGCTGCTCCATCAGTTTCTACAGCCTGAATCATTAGCACTCAGGTCAAATGATATGTGCTTCTATACATCTGATGGTGCTTTTATCTGGAAGGACTGTAAACTTTATGCCAACGGGCCTTTTGTTGTATGGTTGGAATTTATTTTGTTGTGACACAACATTTATGATGCTGCCCCACGTTGTAGTAATTACGACACTATTTTTGTATAGTGTAGGTTTATCTTAGTAATGTATTTGGCCGAAAGCTTAGCAGGAGCCCAACATGCCAACATTCGTCGGGCCCATTCCAATTGGGCTAAAAACGATTACGGGCCGAAATTGACATGTAGCCCACTAAAAATATCTGGGCCTAAATCAGCATAAGCTTTCATATTTTTCTGGTAGGCCTGTGCCCATAGTGGGCCTTTAACAGGCCTAAACATATTTTGGGCCCTCAGTAAAAATAGGCCGTTTACAGGTGTAAATATCTTGAGCCCATAAAAAACATGGGTGTCGGTGTCAAAACCGGTGGATCTCGGGTAGGGGGTCCCGAACTGTGCGTCTAGGCGGATGGTAACAGGAGACAAGGGGCACTATGTTTTTACCCAGGTTCGGGCCCTCTCGATGGAGGTAAAACCCTACTCCTGCTTGATTAATATTGACGATATGGGTAGTACAAGAGTAGATCTACCATGAGATCAGAGAGGCTAAACCCTAGAAGCTAGCCTATGGTATGATTGTTGTTCGTCCTACGGACTAAAACCCTCCGGTTTATATAGACACCAGATAGGGTTAGGGTTACACAGAGTCGGTTACAATGGTAGGAGAACTACATATCCGTATTGCCAAGCTTGCCTTCCACGCCAAGGAAAGTCCCATCCGGACACGGGACGAAGTCTTCAATCTTGTATCTTCATAGTCCAGGAGTCCGGTCAACGGTGATAGTTCGGCTATCCGGACACCCCCTAATCCAGGACTCCCTCAGTAGCCCCCGAACCAGGCTTCAATGACGATGAGTCCGGCGCGTAGTTTGTCTTCGGCATTACGAGGCGGGTTCTTCTCCAAATTCCATATACTTGTCGAATAGTGTCCGGCATCTGATAAATGTTGTGCTCCTTGGCTTCCACGCCCAATAATGTCCATCTTCCACGTGTTTGAATGAATGCGAAAAGCCAGGGTATTTTTACACTTATCCCCTAGCTGCAAGTGAGCCGCCTATAAAAGGGACGAGGACCCAGATCTGAGTCACACCATCCCTCCTCATGAGCCTTCATCGGAGCGCCTCGACAAAAATCCATTCCATCATGGGCCGACGCTGGCTACTCCTCTCAAGGCCCCAGCCCTCAGGCACTGAAATTGGGAGAGATGCTCAGTCCCGCATAGCGAGCTAGTGATACTCCAAACCAAGGGATTTCTTCCCCCGGCCTTCATGGTTCCGGTTCGAGCCGGACTCGCCACCTATAAGGGCGGAAAGCAAGCGGAGAGTGTCCCCGACCCCTCCAAAGGAGAGCGGGTATGCTTTATCTCTTATCTAGTAAGAGGACTCGGATTTCCAATTCATCCGTTTCTCCGGGGCTCTTGGAATTCTACGGCCTCGATTGCACCACCTTACGCCTGCCTCCATTTTGCACATCAAGGGCTTCGTGGCCCTTTGCGAACTGTTCTTGGGCATCGAGGCTCATTTTGCGCTTATGGAAGAGATTATTCGCCTTTGTACCCCGTTCTCATGAGGGGTCAATATATCAAGTGGGCGGAGCCGAGCTAGGCGCAAGATTGCCGGACCGGATATCTATCCGGAACCCCGAAGAAGGCATCCTAAGACTGGCCTTCGAAATGGTTTTATATAGAAGACGTCCTGCTGCCGGATCCTGTTCGGATCGGTCTCCCGGAGTTCAGCAATGCTCCTTTGAAGAAACGCCTGAGTTGGCGCCCACGGAGCCCCTAGAGGGAAGACGACAGGGACGTCCTTTACCTGATGAGCCGAATAAGATTGTTGGCTCATGTCGGACTGACCATGATCGGTGTCATGGCCACATATTTTATGCGGGGGGTGCAGCTGCTCCAGTATAGGGGCCACCCCATGTGGGATTTCAACGGGGAGGACGATGCCACCCGTCATGGCCGTAAGGGGCCGGGATCGGTCGCCGATCTGGTGAATATCTTGTCCGCGATGTACAAGGGAGAAGAGGAAGATTTTTTCCGCGTCAGTCCATTGAACGGATTTTCTATGAACAATCCTCAAAGCTAGGTAAGCGGACATTTCTTTTTTGCACACCCGATCCGTATTCCCATGGTTAGGTATCTCATTTTGTGATTTTGATGCAGGAACTGCGCCAGGCCGTAAAAGAAAGAAACAGCCCGCCTCCACAACCTGAGGATCCGGAAAGGCTCCTCGATCCGGCCTCCCGATCCGGACATATTGGTGGAGCTAATTGATGGGGTATTTCACCAATTGAGCATCGATAATGCCTTGGTTGCCATTACGGCCGATTACCCCGGAATACTTCCAGCCTCACAGGTAACCGAGACCGAGGTCCCAATACTGGTAATGACCCATCCGTGCTTATTTTTTATCACCGTATACCAATGGTGTTTCGCAGAGGGTGCCTTCGAGGCAGGAGGCCGAGCCCGCGGCGGCTAGCCAAGAAGGGGCAGTAGGCCCCGCAGGCTAAAAAGAAGTGCGGTCCGGATCGAAACGCCGCCGCAATGGTATGGCGCGTCACCATATTCCCAGGATTGATTCCTGGAAGGTGTACTAACGCTGGTGCTCTTTTCAGGAAAGAGCGCCGCCGGACCTCGTGTCCGGAGAGGTTGCCAATCGAGCCTCCGCCAGCCAGGATCCAAAGACGGGTCCAGAAGCGGAGGCGAGCACGAGGCGTGCGTCGGACGCCCCTCCGACAGAGGATGTCGACAGATTCTCCGCCACCAACTCCGAGGTGGAGAGCGCCATGAATCACAGGCGCCGCCGGACAGTTCTTCGTGACGCATGTTTCTCCCAAGAGGCATTGAATGCCTTCAATTCGGGAGATGCGCACCTCCGTGCCACTCAAGATGGTCTAGCCAGAGCCACGGAGCAGTATGTAAAGGACATACGGGTGAGGAAATTTGACGGTTATATATGCCAGTAGCCCCGAGACTTAAAATAGTTAGAATAACTGATTTAAGGATCATTTGTTATGCAGGATCTTACAAAAAAGAATACCCGACTATCCGGAGCTTGAAGAATGCAAGGCCCAACTTGAGGCCCGCACTAGCCGCCACAGGGGAGCCACAGAGACCCCCTCCGGTAATATATGCTTCAAAAGATAAGTAGTTTGTGAAGTGCGGCGTGTGTGTAAATCGACAATAATATTGCAGAGATGGCGCGGACTAGATCCGGACAAGCAACAGCTCTTGCGCGGTTGAAGGCGGCGAGAATGTGCTTACAAGGGTGAGGCAAGAGAAAAATAAACTCCAGGATGCCAACACCCAGTTGGGTGAGGAACTAAAGGATGTTCGTGCCCAGCTGTCGGACTCCGTGAAGGAGAATCGGCGACATCGTCGCGGCATTTATAGTAAGTGCATGAGCGAACTTTGAAAAAGAGTTCGGCGAGGAAGTCAACTAACAGAGTTATGTCTGTAGGTATGCTCACGGGTCGTCCTGCAGAGGAAATGACTGGTTCTACGGGTGACCTTCTTCCCGAGCTATTGCAACTGCACGAACGAGTTTGGCAGGTGATGAAAGGCGTTGCCCAGGCCTTCTGGCCATCTATCTCCCTGCCCGAAGGCCTTGGAGAGCTTGCAGAGAAGCTTCAGGGAGCACGGCGGCGCTTCCTACTATGGAAGATATCGGCCTATCGTCAAGGCGCCAGGGAGGCCTGGGCCATGGTGAATACGCGGTACACGAAGGCGGACCCAAACCACATGGCCGAGGTCGGACCTGTGGGGCCCGACGGAAGGAGATCCTCATGAAGTTTAGTGTACGGCCAAGTAGAGTTGGCCGCAAAGTATTCCCAACAGGACTGTAAACTAGACAGCCTATTAGATGGCATTGAAGAGGAATACAATCAGTCAATTTCACTATGTAATTTTAAAATGACATGTAAAATGCCTTCTAGCCGGATTGTAGATCGTTTGTCGTAGCGGACCTTTTCACTTCAACCTCGGGACCCAATAGTCCGGAGTGTGTCTGAATACCCTTGTGGTTATGTAAAAACCGGGGCATGCGTGGAGACCAGGCGTAGGGGTCATGAATGCTTTATCAGACAAGTGCCCAACTAGTTATGTTATATTACATGGTTAGTAAGAAACATCTTCCAGGGAGAATAGTTCCGTTAGGGGTTCCTTTCTGGGAGGCATGCCCTAAAGTGCATGTCCTGACTGTGAAAAAAGCGTAAAAGCATCTGGGGCAGATAAATAAAAATAAAAACCGTCTTTTAGGTCACCAACCGAATATTCCCTTAAGAACGCTAGCTTTCGGCTTCACCCAGTCCCGAGGTACACGTCCGGCTGACCCGGGCGGTAATAATCGCAGAGGTGCTCCCTTTACCACCGAGCCGAACAATCGGGAACGAGGGGTAAGCATGAAGCCGTGCAACCCAGCTTGGCCAAAACTTAAGTCATATCGATGCATATAATGGTGAATAAAAGGTACATGCGGAAGTGTGACACATGTGTTGGGCATAAAGCCCGTATAAATAAGCTTCATTAAAGAAGCCCCCAGGTATAATGAGCGCGGATAGCGCGTCAAGTGTGTGCGAACAATGCGCAAACGAGCCTTTAACGGCTTCGGAAAAAGGGAGGGAGAAGGAGAGAAATAAAAGACAACTTAAAGTATAAAATATAGACGGAGGAAGGAGACGAACTCAGAATCCGGCGCTAGGCGTAGAATCTTCGGAGACGGGCTGCGTTCCATGGGTTCGGCTCGAGTCGGTTATCCGATGTGTTTAAGTAGGCAGATGCGCTCCGCCGGTCGGGACTTGGTCGATGATGAAGGGACCCTCCCATTTGGGCTTGAGTTTGTCCTTTTTCTTGTCCGGCAGCGTAGAACTAGTTCGCCAACGTTGTAAGATTTGGCCCGTGCATTTCCTGATTTGATATCTTCGAGCCCGCTGTTGATAGAATGCGAAACAAGCTTTGCCCGGCCACGCTCCTCCTCCAAGGCGTCCAAGCTGTCCCGCCGATCTAGCTCGGCTTCTCTTTCTTCGTACATGCGCATTACGAGGTGAGTCATGAATTATGTCGCAGGCAAAACTGCCTCTGCGCCATATACCATAAAAAATGGTGTGAATCCAAAGAGTGCGATTGGGCGTGGTCCGCAGCCCAGTACGGAGTCGAGCTCCTCTACCCAAAGGCGTGTTAGATTCCTTGAGGGACCGCACTAGTCGGGGTTTAATGCCGCTAATAAATAGACCGTTTGCTCGCTTGACTTGACTTGTAGTTTGGGCGTGAAAGACTGAAGCGTAGTCGAGCTTGATGCCCATGTTTTTGCACCAGAGTTTAACCTCACGGCCGTGAAGTTCGTGGCTGCTATCGTGATGATGCTATGGGGACGCCATAATGGTGTACTATCCACGATATGAAGTCTATCACCGGGTCCGGATTTGGCCATCTTTACTGCTTGGCCTCTATCCATTTGGTGAATTTATCCACCATGACCAATAGGTATTTTTGCTTGTGGGTTCCTCCTTTAAGGGGTCCAACCATGTCAAGCCCCTGCACCATGAAGGGCCAGGTGATGGGTATAGTTTTGAGGGCGATGGGTGGCATGTGGCTTTGATTAGCAAAGAGCCGGCAACCGACGATCGTTGGACTAAGTCCCGAGCATCCGCCGGGCCGTCGGCCAATAAAATCATGTACGGAAGGCCTTGCCTACAAGGGCCCGGGCTGCGGCATGGTGCCCACCGAGTCCGGCATGAATTTCAGCCAGGAGATTCCGCCCTTCCTCTTCAGAGATACACCTTTGAAGGACTCAAGTTGTGCTTTTCTTATAAAGCTCTCTCTCATGGACCTTATAGGCTTTAGACCGCCGCACTATGCAGCGGGCCTCGTTTTGGTCCTCGGGAAGTTCCTGCCTAGTTAGGTAAGCTAGGAATGGTTCTGTCCACGGGGCAATGACCGCCATTATTGCATGGGCTGACGGTGTTATTTCGTTTGCGGGACCATCAACTATGTCTGAATGTTTGGTGTGGGGCAGTGTAGTTGGGTCCGGGTTGCTATTTCCGGACTCTCCTTCCCATAGTACGGATGGCTTGAAAAGCCTCTCTAGGAAGAAGTTGGGGGGACGGCATCGCGCTTTGCACCGATGCGTGCCAACACGTCTGCTGCCTGGTTGTTATCCCGGGCTATATGGTGAAATTCGAGCCCCTCAAACCGAGATGACATTTTTAGGACGACATTGCGATAAGCTGCCATTTTCGGATCCTTGGCATCAAAGTCCCCATTTATTTGGGATATCGCGAGGTTCGAATCCCCGCGCACCTCTAGGCGTTGAATGCCCATGGAGACTGCCATCCGGAGACCGTGTAGAAGATCCTCGTATTCGGCTGCATTGTTGGAGTTCGTGTACATTATTTGAAGTACGTATTGGACTGTATCTTCGGTTGGGGACATCAGAACGACGCCAGCCCCCAGGCCGACCAACATTTTGGAGCCGTCGAAGTGCATGATCCAGTTGGAATATGCGCCGTACTCTTTAGGGAGTTTGGCTTCAGTCCATTCGGCGATGAAGTCAGCCAAAACTTGCGACTTAATAGATCGCCGTGGCTTGTAGGTTATGTCGAACGGGAGGAGCTCAATGGCCCATTTAGCAATCCGGCCCGTTAACGTCATGATTGTTTATAATGTCATTAAGAGGTACTTCGGAGGCTACTGTTATCGAACACTCTTGGAAGTAGTGTCGCAGCTTCCGGGATGCCATGAACACTGCGTATGCTATCTTTTTATAATGCGGGTACCGTGCTTGCATGGAGTTAGGACAGTGGACATGTAGTAAACTGGTTTTTGGAGAGGGAACTTGTGTCCGTCCGTTTCTCGTTCGACAACTAGCACCGCGCTTACAACTTGATGGGTTGCTGCGATGTATAATAGCATTGGTTCGCCTATGTTGGGCGCGGCCAGGACCTGATTTGTTGCCAATATGGCCTTGATTTCTTTGAGTCTGGCCGTGGCAGCATCCGTCCACTCGAAGTGTTGGTCTTGCACGGAGGAGGCGATAAAGGGTAATGCCTTTTCTCCTAAGCGGGAGATAAAGCGGCTTAGAGCCGCCACGCATCCGAGCAATTTTGTATTTGTTTGAGGTCTTTGGGGATATCCAACTGTGACAGAGCTCGGATCTTGGCTGGGTTTGCTTCAATTCCTCTACGGATACAATGAAGCCCAAGAGCTTTCCTACCGGGTACGAAAACGCATTTTTCCGGGTTGAGCCTGATGTCATATGTTCGGAGATTATCGAATGTGAGCCTCAAGTCGTCGACTAGGGTTTCGACATGCTTGGATTTGACGACCACATCGTCTACTTATGCCTCCACTGTTTTGCCGATCTGGTTTGCCAGACATGTCGGAATCATCTACGTCACGCTATGGGCGTTTTTGAGCCCGAAGGGCATTGTGTTGAAGCAGAATGGGCCGTATGGAGTGATGAATGCCGTTGCAGCTTGGTCTGGCTCTGCCATCTTAATTTGGTGGTAGCCGGAGTATGCGTCGAGGAAACACAATGAATCGTGTCCTGCGGTAGCGTCAATAATTTGATCGATGCGGGGGAGGGGGAAGGGATCCTTTGGGCAAGCCTTGTTAAGGTCGTTAAAATCGACACATAGGCGCCAGGATTTGTCCTTCTTTGGTACCATTACCAGGTTTGCTAGCCAGTCCGGATGTTTAATACCTCTGATGAATCCGGCCTCCGATAGTTTAGCTAGCTCCTCTCCCATGGCGTGTCTCTTGGGTTCGGAGAAACGCCGAAGAGCTTGTTTGGTGGCTTGAATCCTTTTAGGATATTTAGGCTGTGCTCTGCCACCGGCGTGGGATTCTGGCATGTCCGAAGGGTGCCAGCAAAAATGTCCCAATTTTAGCGTAGGAATTCTCGTAGTGCTGGCGTCCACATCGGGGTTTAATTGTGCCCCGATGGAGGCCGTTTTGTAGGGTCCGTTGGATGGACTTGGAATTTGACTATTTCGTGCGCGGTTTAAAAGAGGTGGACTTGGATCTCTTATCGAGTATCATATCATCCCTGTTCACCGTGGAGCGCAGCGCAGTGAGTTCCTCTACCGCTAGGGCTTCGGATAGTGCCTCAAGGGCAAGTGCGGCTATTTTATTTTCGGCGTGGAGCGCTATGTCCGGGTCACTAGCGAGAGTGATAATTCCGTTGGGTCCAGGCATTTTGAGCTTCATGTACCCGTAATGGGGTATAGCTTGAAAAATTGTGAATGCCTCTCGCCCTAATAGAGCGTGGTATCCGCTATTTGAGCAGGGCCACTTGGAATGTGACCTCCTCGGACCTATAATTGTCCGGCGTTCCGAACACCACATCTAGTGTGATCTTTCCTGTACAGCATGCTTCCCGACTAGGGATTATTCCTCTAAAGGTTGTGCTGCTTTGCTCAATGCGGCTCCAGTCTATTTCAATTTTTCGAAGGGTTTCCTAGTAGATGAGGTTTAATCCGCTGCCGCCGTCTATGAGTACCTTGGTAAGGCGAAAGCCGTCCACTATTGGACTGAGGACCAATGCGGCTGGTGCTCGGGCTGTTCGGAATTTAGGTTAAATCCTTTGGCGTTAAAGGTAATAGCCGTGTCACTCCATGGATTTATTGTTGCTATCTGGTAGACTTGGCAAGGTCATGGAGTGTTTGTTTCCGCATATTATTTGATGCGAAAGTCTCGAAGACTGTTAATACCATACTGGTATTGCTGGGCTGGTGCATTGAGCCATCCCTCCAGTACGGTTCCATGCCCTTTGGGGGGTTTTTGCTTTTTGGTATGTAACCCAGGTGCCTGGTGATAAGGCACCCTTTTATTTCGGACTAGGGTCGTATTCGGGGCCGGATTATCCCAAAATTTGATTTCAGTTTTCCATGCGCTCTCCATCGCGCAGTACTTTCGTACTATGGACGTCAAGTCAGCGAAGCGTGTAATTTCACAACGACTTATGGCGTTTAGGATTCCCTTGTCCGTGCAATTATTGCAGAAGAATGAAATTGCGTCCTCCTCGCGGCAATCCTTTATCCTGTCCATAACCAGGAGGAATCGCCCGAAGAATGATGTCTTTGTTTCACCGGGCTCTTGCCGGATTTGGGATAGATCGCTTATGTTTGGGTGGGCGGGTGGAATTAAATTCGAACCCGTCCGATCTAAGATTCAGGGCCAAGAAGTTTCCGAACTTGGAAGCTTGGGTTCTTGGAGGTTGTCCAATGAATCTAGCTTGCTTCCCGACTTTAAGTCTGAGGCTTGAGTGGTGTCCTCCCCTCCGCGGGAATCCGGCATGGAGGGGTCAGGAATCCGGACATAGCTGGTCCTTAAGGTAGGATAAGAGTCGCCGTATTGTTCCTCTACCACAGCAACATGGTGGGTAACCTGGGGAGAGTTGATCTCTCTCAGATCGGTTTTAGGCCCAATCTGATCGTAGTCTGTAGCGACTCCCAGGGCGGCGATGCGATCCAAGAGCTCGTTCAAGCAAGAGAGCTCCATCGGATCTAACTGCTCGGCGAGTTCCGAGTTGACGTGAAGATTGCTTTTGATGACCCGAGAAGTCATCGTCGGCGCAGCGGCCGAACAGTTGGTCATAAGGAAACCCCTGGCCGGAGAGTTTGGCCGATGGCCAAAGCTCCTTTAGCAACGGTGCCGTCTTTAAAGACGGGATGAGGCATCCTTCCTGACTGCGACGACACAGAGGAACTCTCAATGAAAGCACCAATGTCGGTGTCAAAACCGGCGGATCTCGGGCAGGGGGTCCCGAACTGTGCGTCTAGGCGGATGGTAACACGAGACAAGGGACACGATGTTTTTTCCCAGGTTCGGGCCCTCTCGATGGAGGTAAAACCCTACTCCTGCTTGATTAATATTGACGATATGGGTAGTACAAGAGTAGATCTACCACGAGATCAGAGAGGCTAAACCCTAGAAGCTAGCCTATGGTATGATTGTTGTTCGTCCTCACGGACTAAAACCCTCCGGTTTATATAGACACCGGATAGGGTTAGGGTTACATGTAGTAGGTTACAATGGTAGGAGATCTACATATCCGTATCGCCAAGCTTGCCTTCCATGCCAAGGAAAGTCCCATCCGGACACGGGACGAAGTCTTCAATCTTGTATCTTCATAGTCCAGGAGTCCGGCCAACGGTGATAGTTCGGCTATCCGGACACCCCCTAATCCAGGACTCCCTCAATGGGCCTTTAATAGACCGAAAGTGAGATTGGGCCCTGATTGTGCCAAATGACCCACTGGACATAGCAGGCCGAAATGGTGGCCCATTTACGACGCGGATCTTTGACAGGCCGAAATTCGGACGGGCCGTAAATGCACCGACCTAATACACGGGCCTTTAACAGGTCGGAACTTCGGTCGGCCTAGATTATCGTCATTTTTATATGGGCTGTTAATGGGCCCGATATGACGTTGGGCCACATATGGCCCATGGTTTACGTCCGGCGTTAACAGGCCGAAAATGACAACAGGAAGAAGTGGCCCAAATCTATAGTGGGCCTCTAACAGGCCGAAAGGTTTGATGGCCTGTAAATGGGCCCAAATGAAGCCGGACCTTTAACAGGCCGGAAATACACCGGGCCGTGATTCGGCCCAATTACTTAGCGAACTGTTAACGGGCCAGAAGTGACCATGGGCCGCGTTGATTGCAAGTTTAGGACGGGTCGTTGACGGGCCGATTTGACAAAGAATGTTGGGCCTTTAGCTGGGTCGGCCCATTATGGTCTGCAGAATCTTGTGGGCCTTTAGCTGGGCCGGCCCATTGTGGCCCGCAAAATCTTGTGGGCCTTTAGCTGGGCCGGCCCATTATGGTCTGCAACATCTAGTGGGCCTTTAGCTGGGCCGGCCCATTGTGGTCCACAAAATTTTGTGGGCCTTTAGCTGGGCCGGCCCATTATGGTCCGCTAAATCTTATGGGCCTTCGGTTGGGCCGGCCCATTTAAACTTTGTGGGCCTCTGTTGGGCCGGTCCACGTGTCAACATATCATAGGCCCATCTCGACCATTGGATGAGTGACACCTATGCCAACGCGGAGCTGACGCGTAGATCCATCAGCCAATGAGAATTTTACACGTGGAAAATCGGCATTGGTCGTGACTGTTAACGGGTTATCGGATCCAAAATCCGACCCGATAGCTTAACGGCGTTCCGTTACGGTGGATGCCACGTGTCGGTCACCCTTGACGAAAGCACTTCTGTGTCGCGGTATTTATCGTCTTGGAAGTGGACACTTCCGTGATGATAATTTTGGTAATGTCATGGAACACTTCTACGACAAAGACATGTATGACTATCTTGATTCTGTCATAAATTTGTCATGGATGTACATGCATGACAAAAAACGCGACCTACTATGACAAACACGTATCATCACGGAAGTGTATTTTTTTGTAGTGCTACTACTACAGCAAGAAAGTAAACTACTACTATTTTCTTTTTCTTAAGGTTTAACAAACACACAAGAAGAAAGCAGGAAAAAGAAAATAAACTAGCATGGATATTACAGTGAAAGAGTATGAGCACCGACATCTAGCAATGAGTGTGTGTGAACATAAATGTAATGTCGGTGGGAAATACGTACTCCCCCAAGCTTAGGATTTTGGCCTAAGTTGGTTCATTGCCAGGGATGGCCTGGCGGATACCCGTAGGTGTAGCTGGGGTCGTATTGCGATGCAGCGACTATCGCCTCCTGAGCTGCAGCGTGGCGTCCAGCTGCCTCCGCTCTCCTCTCGTACTCATCTGCCTCCTCTCTGGTAATAGTATATCTTCCGTTTGCCTGGTAATCAAAGAAGGCAGGAGCAGGGAGAGTAATACGGACAACCTGCCGTTTGTTAAAGATTAGTCTATACTGGAGAGGTGATTCAGTCCTCTCAACAAACTGGTGAGAAACCATAGAAACAAAATCTAAATAGGTAGGGGGCAACTCCATGTCACCCTCACGAACGTCCACCTCAAGAAAATTGGCTAAGCGGGTTGCATAAATTCCTCCAAAGAAATCTCCATTATATCTATTATGATGCAACCTACGTGCTACAATGGCTCCCATATGATAAGATTGGTCTCCTAACACAACAATCCTAAGAATTCTAAGGTCAGGGACACACATGTGACATGCTTCATCCTTAGCATTTATGCATCTACCTATGAAGAGAGCAAAATAATGTATACAGGAAAGTGGATGCTCCCTATGGTAGCTTGCGTTATATCTCTAGATTCTCCCATAGTTATACTGGCAAGAAAGTTTCTAAATTCAGATTTACGGGGATCAACAGTACTACCCCATTGTGGGAGTTTGCAAGCAAAAGTAAAATCCTCTAAGTCCATGGTATAAGATTTGTCATAAAGATCAAACATGACTGAAGGAGAATTATGCAAAGATGAAAACTCAAACCTCCACACAAATGAGCTTGCGAGATCATGATACTGGGGGCATTTGTCTGCCTCAAAGTCCTCAAGCTCAGGGTCACGCAAATATGCTTTAAATTCTTCTTTAATTCCCGCACGATCCATAAAATTTTCCGAAGGCCATTCACGGGAGCGTTTCTTGGGGGCTCCTCATCGGCATCACGCATTGCAAGCCTAGGGCCTTGCTTCCTTGAAGAACCACCTTGGAACATCTTCCTAAACATATTGTTTTTCTCTGAAAATTTTCTGAAACTTTTCAGTAACTTCAAACAAAAGTGAACCAAGCTCAATAAAACTGATAGCAACTACTCCTACAAGTGCCTAGAGCCTATATCAAGCATTAGAACTACTTGGAACCATATAAATTTGACATGCAAGCTCAAGAACATGGTCACCTATGCAGCACAAATTTGCAATGAATAAAGCACTAGAACAAAAACTAATTGGACCAATGGAGGAGTCACATACCAAGGAACAATCTCCCCAAGCAGTTTTGCGAGAGGTGCTTTGAGCAAGGAGATCGAAAATCAGAGCAAAGAGGGCTAGAACTCGTGCTTGAGTTGGTTTTTCGTGTTTGTGGGAGGAAGAAGAAGAGGACGGGTGCAGGAATAAGTGGAGGAGGGCCACCGTGGGCCCACGAGATAGGGGCGGCATACAGGGGGCGCGCGCCTCCACCTCGTGACAGGTGGCAGCTCCCCAGTGATTTTTGCACCATAAATCCTCAAATATTCCTGAAAAAAATCATATTAAATTGGCATGGCATTCTGAGGAATTTTATTTTCGGGATATTTTTATATTGCACGAATAAATAAGGAAACAGACAGAAAAATACTATTTTTACTTTATTTCCACTAAATAACAGAAAGTATAAAGAGGGTACAGAAGGTTGTGCTTCTAGTTTCATCCGTCTCATGCTCATAAAAAGGAATCCACTAACAAGGTTGATCAGGTCTTGCTAATAAACTCATTCCGAATAACATGAACCCGGAGAAATTTCGAATAACACTAAGTTACCTCAACGAGGATATGCACATCCCCAATAATAAAAATATCATACTTCTTCTTAACAGTAGGAAGAGGAAATTCAAAACCTCCAAATATAATCAATGGAATTTTTCCAATAGAGTTGATACTATGAACTTGAGGTTGTTTCCTCGGAAAGTGTACCGTATGCTCATTACCATTAACATGAAAAGTGACATTGTCTTTGCTGCAATCAATAACAGCCCCTGCAGTATTCAGAAAAGTCTTCCAAGAATAATAGACATACTATCGTCCTCGGGAATATCAAGAATAACAAAGTATGTCAAAATAGTAATGTTTGCAAATACAACAGGCACATCCTCGCAAATACCGACAGGTATAGTAGTTGATTTATCAGCCATTTGCAAAGATATTTCAGTAGGTGTCAACTTATTCAAATCAAGTCTACGGTATAAAGAGAGAGGCATAACACTAACACCGACTCCAAGATCACATAAAGCAGTTTTAATATAATTTCTTTTAATGGAGCAAGGTATAGTAGGTACTCCTGGATCTCCAAGTTTCTTTGGTATTCCACCCTTAAAAGTATAATTAGCAAAAATGGTGGAAATTTCAGCTTCCGGAATCTTTCTTTTATTAGTAATGATATCCTTCATATATTTAGCATAACGATTAGTTTTGGGCACATCAGTCAATCGCATGCGTAAAAAGATAGGTTTAATCATTTCAGCAAAGCGCTCAAAATCCTCATCATCCTTTTTCTTGGATGGTTTGGGAGGAAAAGGCATGGGTCTCTGAACCCATGGTTCTCTTTCTTTACCATGTTTCCTAGCAACAAAGTCTCTCTTATCATAATGTTGATTCTTTGATTGTGGGTTATCAAGATCAACAGCAGGTTCAACTTCTACATCATTATCATTACTAGGTTGAGCCTCATCATTAACATTTTCACTAGGTTCATGTTCATTACCAGATTGTGTTTCAACATCAGAAATAGATATATCATTTGGATTCTCAGGTGATTCAGCAATAGGTTCACTAGAAGTTTGCAAAGTCCTATCATTTTTCTTTTTCTTCCTTTTAGAAGAACTAGGTTCATCAACATTATTTCTCTGAGAATCTTGCTCAATTCTCTTAGGGTGGCCTTCAGGATACAAAGGTTCCTGAGTCATTCTACCTGTTCTAGTAGCCACTCTAACATCATAATCATTTTTCTCACTATTCATTTCATCGAGCAATTCTTTTTGAGCCTTAAGTACTTGTTCTACTTGAGTGGTAACCATAGAAGCATGTTTGCTAACAAGTTTAAGTTCACCTCTAATATTAGCCATATAATCACCCAAGTGTTTAATCATATCGGAATCGTATTTCAATTTTTTACCAAAATAAGCATTGAAATTTTCTTGCTTAAACATAATGTTATCAAATTCATCCAAGCACTGACTAGCAATTTTAGTAGGAGGGATTTCAGCTTTATCATATCTATAGAGAGAATTTACCTTTACTACCTGTGTCGGGTTATCGGGATCAGGAGGTTCTTCAATAGGTAAAGGATCAAGATCATATGTTTCTTCAACAGGCGGTAAATTAAGACCATGTATTTCTTCAATAGGAGGTAAATTCTTAACATCTTCAGCTTTAATACATTTTTCTTTCATAGATTTCTTTGCCTCTTGCATATCTTCAGAACTGAGAAATAGAACACCTCTCTCCTTCGGAGTTGGTTTAGGAATAGGCTCATTAATTGGAGCAGGAGCTGGCTCAGGAGGTGCCCAATTATTTTCATTTGTCAACATATTATTCAATAGAATTTCAGCTTCATCAGGTGTTCTTTCCCTGAAAAGAGAACCAGCACAACTATCCAGGTAATCTCTGGAAGCATCGGTTAGTCCATTATAAAAGATATCAAGTATTTCATTTTTTTAAGAGGATGATCACGCAAAGCATTAAGTAACTTGAGAAGCCTCCCCAAGCTTGTGGGAGACTCTCTTCTTTAATTTGCACAAAGTTGTATATTTCCTTTAAAGCAGCTTGTTTCTTATGAGCAGGAAATATTTAGCAGAGAAGTAATAAATCATATCTTGGGGACTACGCACACAACCAGGATCAAGAGAATTAAACCATATCTTAGCATCACCCTTTAATGAGAACGGAAATATTTTAAGGATATAAAAGTAGCGAGATCTCTCATCATTAGTGAACAGGGTGGCTATATCATTTATTTTAGTAAGATGTGCCACAACAGTTTCAGATTCATAGCCTTGGAAAGGATCAGATTCAACCAGAGTAATTATATCAGTATCAACAGAGAATTCATAATCCTTATCGGGAACACAAATAGGTGAAGTAGCAAAAGCAGGATCAGGCCTCATTTTATCTCTAAGTGATTCTTTGTTCCATTTAGCTATTAACCTTCTAAGCTCATCGTTATCGTTGCAAGCTAAAATAGCAGCAGAAGCCTCTTTATCAAAAATATAACCTTCAGGAATAACAGGCCTATCCTCATCATCATTTTCATCAATATTATCAGATCCAATAATTTCTTTCTCTCTAGCCCTAGCAATTTGTTCATCAAGAAATTCACTAAGGGGCACAGAAGTATCAAGCATACAAGTAGTTTCATCATAAGTATCATGCATAGCAGAAGTGGCATCATCAATAACATGCGACATATCAGAACGAATAGCAGAAGCAGGTTTAGGTGTCGCAAGCTTACTCATAACAGAAGGTGAATCAAGTGTAGGGCTAGATGGCAGTTCCTTACCTCCCCTCGTAGTTGAGGGATAAATTTTTGTTTTCTCGTCTTTCAAGTTCTTCATAGTGTCCAGCAGATATAAATCCCAAGTGACTCAAAGAATAGAGCTATGCTCCCCGGCAACGGCGCCAGAAAAAGGTTTTGATAACCCACAAGTATAGGGGATCGCAACAGTTTTTGAGGGTAGAATATTCAACCCAAATTTATTGATTCGACACAAGGGGAGCCAAAGAATTCTCAAGTATTAGCAGCTGAGTTGTCAATTCAACCACACCTGGAAACTTAGTATCTGCAGCAAAGTATTTAGTAGCATAGTAATATGATAGTAGTGGTAACGGTAGCAAAAGTAAAGAAAGCAAAAGTAATATTTTTGGTATTTTGTAGTGATTGTAACAGTAGCAACGGGAAAGTAAATAAGCGTAAACCAGTATATGGAAAGCTCGTACGCATCGGATCGGTGATGGATAATTATGCGGAATCACGGTTCATCATGTATGATCATAACCTAGGGTGACACAGAACTAGCTCCAATTCATCAATGTAATGTAGGCATGTATTCGAATATAGTCATACGTGCTTATGGAAAAGAACTTGCATGACATCTTTTGTCCTACCCTCCCATGGCAGCGGGGTCCTAATGGACACTAAGGGATATTAAGGCCTCCTTTTAATAGAGAACCGGAACAAAGCATTAGCACATAGTGAATACATGAACTCCTCAAACTATGGTCATCACCGGGAGTGGTCCCAATTATTGTCACTTGGGTTGCCGGATCATAACACATAGTAGGTGACTATAGACTTGCAAGATAGGATCAAGAACACACATATATTCATGAAAACATAATAGGTTCAGATCTGAAATCATGGCACACGGGCCTAGTGACAAGCATTAAGCATAGCAAAGTCATAGCAACATCAATCTCAGAACATAGTGGATACTAGGGATCAAACCCTAACAAAACTAACACGATTACATGATAAATCTCATCCAACCCATCACCGTCCCAAAGCCTCACGATGGAATTACTCACGCACGGCGGTGAGCATCATGAAATTGGTGATGGAGGATGGTTGATGATAACGACAACGACGAATCCCCCTCTCCGGAGCCCCGAACGGACTCCAGATTAGCCCTCCCGAGAGGTTTTAGGGCTTGGCGGAGGCTCCGTATCGTAAAACGCGATGATTTCTTCTCCTCTGTTTTTTCTCCCAGAAAGCCAATATATAGAGTTGGAGTTGGCGTCGGAAGGTCTCCAGGGGGCCCACGAGGTCGGGGGGCGCGCCCTAGGGGGGGCCCACTGCGGGAGTGGTGTGGCCCCTCGGTCTTCATCTTTGGTGAGGATTTTTATTATTTTTTATAAGATAATCCGTGGAGTTTCGTGTCATTCGAGAACTTTTGTTTTACGCACATAAAACAACATCATGGCAATTTCACAAAAGCGCCACTCGAGTTAGTTCCATTCAAATCATACAAGTTAGGGTCCAAAACAAGGGCAAAAGTGTTTCGAAAAGTAGATACGACGGAGACGTATCAACCGTCCACCGCCTCTTCGCCTTTCCCTCTCGATTTGGAATTGTTGTCGCACGCTCTTCCTCCCTCCATTTGCCTTCACCCTTCCTTCTGCCATTGTTCGATCATCCTCTCCATGGAGGGAACAGGCCGGAAACGACCCCGTTATTCTTGCCCCGATCTGAAAGATGACGTGGTGGAGGAACTCATTGATCGGTGCGACGTCATCACCTAGGCTAGCATGGCAGGTTCGTGCAAGACCATTCTCGAATCAACTAATAACATCATTACAAGGAACCCAAGGGCCCAGGAGCAGTTTGATCTCCCCTATCTTCTTTGTCGTGACCCTGCTGACTGGCGCGGGGACGAGGGAAGCCTTGCCTTGTGCAAGTTGATGCCGCTTGATAATGATACGTATGATGTTAAGATGCCATCGCTTGAAGGCAAGGCTTGGGCAGGCGCAAATGGAGATTGGGTTGTTTATATTGGGTACAACTGCAAGTGGGAACTTGTGAATGTGTACAATCGTCACCGGGTTCCACTTCCAAAAATCTCGCATTTAACGCCGGAGGTTGAGTACACCGGTATTCTACATGAGTTCAAATACGATCATGGTGACTGTCGTCTACGGAAGATAGCAATTTGTCGAGTTCCCAACCGCTATTGGGATTACTCGAACTATGAAGTTGTCCTATCTTCGACAAGCTTGTTGCCTTCCTTACTTCCACGCCTCGATGGATATTGCTCAAAAATCAATTTTTGCACACGGATGAGTACTGTGATGCAATTCAATACGAGGGTCTTGTGTTTGCTGCCACCACTCGTGGCACTTTGTTTTGCATGGAATCATAATGCTTTCGGTACGTTTGTCTTCCAACGTAATTATAATTGTTTCATCCACATGCATGCGGGTTAGCTAGTTTCCCTTTACTAATTAATTAACCTTCTTGTGTTTCCAAGGTCCTGTGAACATTCCACCACCTATAATTGAAATTTTTTATAACCAAGGGGGAGATGACGATGTTGATGATCACGAGCATGAGGACGAGCTGGACCCATATACTCAGTGGCGCCTGGCAACTTATTCCGATGGATCACCTCTTCTTTTCCGTATACAGGGGCACTGCTGATATTGCTAAGGAAGCAGGTGTTGTCTCGCATGGTCACACTCTCCGGACCTATTCCAACATCTGTTGCAAGGTATTCGGGATGGATACTAGTGTAGTAGCACCAACACCTTCTCCCTGGTTCAGTATTGAAAGTCTTGGAGGAAACTCGACTTCCTTGGACAAAACTATCCAATGATGGTGGAAGGCGATCCAGTTGCTGTTGACACAATGTTAGTACCATTTATGAGAAACAACTGTATCTATACCTCTGACATTGCTATGCTTCCCAATATGGGTCCTGACATAGGCCGCTTCAGCCTGGATGATCAGTCCTGCGTTGGTCTCGAGATTGACAGTAGCTGGCCCTTCCCAGAGAATCACTTCTGGTTCAAAGCAAGCGTTTCCAACGCCGATGAGTGGTTGAGCTGAAGTTCATTTCATCGCTTTGTTATTTGTTGTGTGAGAAAAACTTTACTAGACTGTTTTGTTGGAAATGATCTATAATCAAACGTGTATCCTCGTTGTCGTTGTGGGCTGATGACTTGTTGTATGTAATCAATGGTACATTTGCAAATGTGTCCACCAACTCACGCCTGCTAGTGGTGTCCATATGAACAGTGCTAGTGATTTTAGTTGCAAAAATTAGATAGTGCTAGTGATTTTTAGCTGCATATTTTAACAAATCGCAGTGTTACAAGGTTGACAAATGGAAATGTTACTAGATAATTCCAGTTTGACAAATGGCAACATACCCAAAATGATAGATATGCAAATCTTACCCAATTGTTTGTACGTGGTTGCACACGGGTCATGCAAAACAACCGTTTGCGTTGAAGGGATGCAGAAATCCTGCTCGGCACATTTTCCCTTGGCTTCCTGGGGAAGCTGTCGGTTTGCATCCGGGTGTTCTAACTAAAATGTTTGCGATGAGTGTTTTATATTTAAAAACCATTGACGTTCTTTTCAAAAGAAAATTGTTTGATAAGTCTGTACATTAAGAGAGAAAAATGCAAGTTCGTTCAAACCATATCTTTCATTCAGTCACACTACAAATTTATATTCATATGATCAAGAATTCAAGATACACTATTAAACCCCAAAAAACAATTTCCGGCGGTGGCAGAGGCGGCGTGCCGCGCCGTCGTTGTCGTCCTCCGGGACACCGTTGTTGAAGTCTTCAAGGTAGCACAAAATGTTCTTCACTTGTAAATCAAACATCATGTCATCGCGTGATCGACGGGCGGGGCATGGGAGGATGGCAACTGGCGCCGCTGAGAGGTAGCGGTCGACGGCAGCATCCCATGCTGCTGCGGGGGGCACGTGCACGGGCACGGGAATGGGCGCGGCGGGTGCAGCCAAACGCACGGGGGCCGGCGCCACGGTGGGTGGAGGGGGGCGCACGGGTACGGTCGCTGGTGCTAGCATGTACACGAGCTCGCGGGGGGTCGGCGGAGACCTCACTGACGCCCGCGGCTTCCAGCTCTGTGATAGTGCTCGGCGACCAGCCCGTCAATGCTACGGGGATGGTCATTTGGCCAACGCGAGGATGGGTCTTTGGGACGGAGCGGGCAGCAACCGCCGCGGCCAACTCGTTCTGGGACATGTCCATGAGGCCCCATTCCTCCTTATTTTCTATCTCCTCCGGGTCGGAGTCGACTTCACTAAACTTGAAGACTAGTGGCCGATGATCGTTCTGCGCCATGGCGTTGGTGGAGGTCTGCGGGAGGGAGGGGAATGTGAGGCGAACAGTAATGTCGCCCGTATTACACAGCGGCTCGGGCACCATTAATGGAGAGGAAGGCGGGCGGCCATGGAAGTCAAAGGGCTCGCTTCCAAGTGAGCCTGCGCAGCGTACATCTCGCACGCTTCCCGGTGAGCCTGCGCATTGGAGGATAGCTTGCACGCCTCTCGATCAGCCTGCGCATCGGACTGCGATCGCACGCCTCCCGTTCAGTCCAGGTCAAGCAGTTGTCCGCACGGCACCTCCTACGGCCATTAAAACCAAGACACGTGGCGTCACGTGAATGGTTAAAAGAACGCACACTGTTTGAATTCTACAAATGTTTGAGATATTAAAGTGGCAGCTATTTTTATATGCACTGGAGCATGTGCATGTAGTTCAAATTTGAATTATGCACATAAAATGCCTAGAAAACTCAGTTAATGCATAAAAATGTCCAAACGAACCCCGAAAAATCCCAAAAATTGACACAACACTCCTGTTGTTCTATGTTGACACGAGAAATTTTTTGAAAGCAATAAGAGGCAATGGATATCGTTTCGTCCCCAAAGGTGGGAGGGACGTTCCCTACAGAAACCATTAGGCTTGTTGTGAGAAGCTCTGGTTTGTGAGAAGCATATACCCAAACCTGCCCCAAATGGGACAATTGTTTTACCACGGCATGTTTATGCCACTCCATGATAGCATGCCAAGTTTCATGAATTTCAGACGAGTTTTGGATGTACTAGAATTTAAAAACCAGGCATCTCAATGTTTTGCCGACAATCAACGGTGCCCTAGTGTTTGAAATTCATTCCCATTTCTTGCATGGGACCTAAGCATGCACCCAAGGACACAGATTTGATTTTTCAACCAATTTATATGCACTGGAGCATGTGCATGTAGTTCAAATTTGAATTATGCACATAAATGCATTGAAAACTCAGTTAATGCATAAAAATGTCCAAACGAACCCTGAAAAATCCCAAAAATTGACACAACACTCCTGTTGTTCTATGTTGACACGAGAAAAAAATTTGAAAGCAATAAGGCGCAATGGATATCGTTTCGTCCCAAAAGGTGGGACGTTCCCTATCAAAACCATCATGCTTGTTGTGAGAAGCTCTGGTTTGTGAGAAGCTTATACCCGAACCTGCCCCAAATGGGACAATTTCTCTACCACGGCATGTTGATGCCGCTCCATGATAGCATGCCAAGTTTCATGAATTTCAGACGAGTTTTGGATTTACTAGAATTTAAAAACCAGGCATCTCAACGTTTTGCCAGCAATCAACAGTGCCCTGCTGTTTGAATTTCATTCCAATCTCTTGCATGGGACCTAGAAATTCACCCCTAGGACACACATGTGATTTTACAACCAATTTTAGTGCATTGGAGCATGTGCTTGTAGTTCACATTTGAAATATGCACATAAAATGCCTACAAAACCCAGTTAATGTATATAAAAGGCCAAACGAACCCCAAAAAATTCCAAGATTAAACACAACACTCCTGTTGTTCTATGTTGACACTAGAAATTTTTTGAAAGCAATAATAGGCAACGAATATCGTCTCGTCCCCAAAGGTGGTATATTCCCTATCGAAACCATCATGCTTGTTGTGAGAAGCTCTGGTTTGTGAGAAGCTTATACCCAAACCTGTCCCAAATGGGACAAAAATTTCACCATGACATATTGATGCCACTCCAAGATAGCATGCCAAGTTTCATGAATTTCAGATGAATTTTGGATTTACCAGAATTTAAAAACCAGGTATCTCAATGTTTTGCCGACAATCAACAGTGCCCTGGTGTTTGAAATTCATTCCTGGTGTGAGAAGCTTATACCCAAACCTGGTGTGAGAAGCTTAAAGCTTATACCCAAACCTGTCCCAAATGGGACAAAAATTTCACCACAACATATTTATGCCACTCCAAGATAGCATGCCAAGTTTCATGAATTTCAGATGAGTTTTGGATTTACCAGAATTTAAAAACCAGGTATCTCAACGTTTTGCTGACAATCAACAGTGCCCTGGTGTTTGAAATTCATTCCTGTCTCTTGCATGGGACCTAAGCATGCACCCAAGGACATACATGTGATTTTTCAACCAATTTATATGCACTGGAGCATGTGCATGTAGTTCAAATTTTAATTAGGCACATAAAATGCCTAGAAAACTCAGTTAATGCATAAAAATGTCCAAACGAACCCCGAAAAATCCCAAAAATTGACACAAAACTCATGTTGTTCTATGTTGACACGAGAAATTTTTTGAAAGCAATAAGAGGCAATGGATATCGTTTCGTTCCCAAGGTAGGAGGGACTTTCCCTACCGAAACCATCAGGCTTGTTGTGAGAAGCTCTGGTTTGTGAGAAGCATATACCCAAACCTGTCCCAAATGGGACAATTTTTTTACCACGGCATGGTTATGCCGCTCCATGATAGCATGACAACCTTCATGAATTTCAGACGAGTTTTGTATTTACTAGAATTTAAAAACCAGGCATCTCAATGTTTTGCTGGCAATCAACGGTGGCCTGGTGTTTGAAATTCAATCCAATTCTTGCATGGGACCTAAGCATGCACCTAAGGACACAGATTTGATTTTTCAACCAATTTATATGCACTCGAGCATGTGCATGTAGTTCAAATTTGAATTATGCACATAAATGCATTGAAAACTCAGTTAATGCATAAAAATATCCAAACGAACCCCGAAAGATCACAAAAAATAACCCAACACTCATGTTGTTCTATGTTGACACGAGAAAAAATTTGAAAGCAATAAGAGGCAATGGTACCGTTTCGTCCCCAAAGGTGGGGCGTTCCCTATCGAAACCATCATGCTTGTTGTGAGAAGCTATGGTTTGTGAGAAGCATATAGCCAAACCTGCCCCAAATGGGATAATTTTTTTACCACGGCATGTTGATGCCGCTCCATGATAGCATGCCAAGTTTCATGAATTTCAGACGAGCTTTGGATTTACTATAATTTAAAAACCAGGCATCTCAACATTTTGTCGGCAATCAACAATGCCCTGGTGTTGGAATTTCATTCCAATCTCTTGCATGGGACCTAGAAATTCACCCAAGGACACACATGTCATTTTTAACCAACTTTAGTGCATTGGAGCATGTGCTTGTAGTTCAAATTTGAATTATGCGCATAAAATGCCTACAAAACCCAGTTAATGTATAAAAAGGCCAAACGAACCCCGAAAAATTCCAAGATTAAACACAACACTCCTGTTGTTCTATTTGACACTAGAAAAATTTTGAAAGCAATAAGAGGCAACGGATATCGTCCCGTCCCCAAAGGTGGTACGTTCCCTATCGAAACCATCATGCTTGTTGTGAGAAGCTCTGGTTTGTGAGAAGCTTATACCTAAACCTGCCCCAAATGGGACAAAATTTTCACCACGGCTTGTTGATGCCGCTCCATGATAGCATGCCAAGTTTCATGAATTTCAGACGAGTTTTGAATTTACTAGAATTTAAAAACCAGGTATCTCAACGTTTTGCCGGCAATCAACAGTGCCCTGGTGTTTGAAATTCATTCCCATCTCCTGCATGGGACCTAGAAATTCGCCCAAGGACACACATGTTATTTTTCAACCAACTTTGGTGCATTGGAGCATGTGCTTGTAGTTCAAATTTGAATTATGCACATAAATGCCTAGAAAACCCAGATTTCTTGCATGGGACCTAAGCATGCACTGAAGGACACAAATTTGATTTTTCAACCAATTTGTATGCACCGGAGCATGTGCATGTAGTTTAATTTTGAATTGTGCACGTGAAATGGCTAGAAAACCAGTTTATTGTATAAAATGTCCAAACGAACCCTGAATAATTCCAATTCTTTTACGACACACATATAGTTGCATGTTCACCGCAGATAAAAGTTCTAGCAATTCAAAAAGCGTCCATTGCCGTTGTGACCCGATTTTGTAATTCAAATCAAGTAGATCGCACACAGTTTATTATCACCAACCGTGTGAGATGTAGTACAAAATATCTTGAAGCACTGTCGGTGTATAGTACGCATATGGCTTACGCGAGAAGGTGCATCGGTTACAGTCCACAGCCGGTGTGTCAAGCACACTAGCTCACTCCCTAAAAACTCCTGCCTCTACATCCCTCCAATCTTGAAAATATCTACCGCATGGAAGTTATTAATGTTTGATAGCACATGATTAGTATGTGCGGACCGTGTGCGATGTCTGTTACTCCCGCTCTGATTCAGTCCCTTGATTCAAATTTTTAGTAGCCCCGACATTTTACTCCCGCCTCTGCATCCCTCGCAATCTCAAAAATATCTGCTCGCCCTTGATCCAAATTTTCAGTAGCCCCGCCTTGTTACTCCCACCTAGTAAAATTTTCAGTTGCCGCAATATTTCCTCAAACACAACCTTGCCCCCCTCCACACACACCCGAAAAGCTTCGCTCACACAGACACACACAACCCTCGAAACCATTGGTAGGTCGCCGCCATCGTCGGCGCCTCCATCCTCAACCTCTGCATGTGTGCCGGGGAGCTCGACGAGCCAATGGCCAAAAAGAGGTTTATCGCAGCCTTTTTACCCGACGCTGGCGAGGTGGCCTCCGAGGTGTCCCCGTCGTCCTCCGTGGGCCTGCTCCACCGTCCCCGGTCCCCCGATACGCCCGCCGTCGCGCCCCTATGCCGGTTCGAGGACTTCCCCGTCCTCCCTCAGACCCGACAGCTGACGAAGTCCTACCTCGGGGTCCGGCAGTGGCGGTGGGGGACGTGGGTCACCGAGATTACAGATCGAGAGACCCACACCTGCCGGTGGCTCGGTAGCTTCCACACGGCCGAGCTCGCGGCCATGGAGTACGACCGCTAGCAGGTCCGCTCCCACAGCGCGGCGACTAGGCTCAATTTCCCCTTCGGCACACGTCCGGTCCACTTTGTTCCGCCAGAGCCAGGGGTGGTGAGCTCAGCTATGGCGCGGGAGGACCGCGAGGCGTGGGAGCGCCTCGAGGCTGAGGCCGCCGACGAGCCGTACATGCAAGAGCTCTGCCGGTAGCACCCGGAGCTTGTGGAGGCGGAGCGGGCGATCTTTGCCGGCGTGAAGGGCGGCGAGGTTATCGCGTTCTCCTTTAATGACGAAGTCGAAGGCGGCGAGGACGGCGGCGCGGAGGGCGGCGAGGTTATCGCGCTATCCTCTGATGACAAGGTCGAAGGCGGCGCGGAGGGCGGCGAGGTTATCGCGCTATCCTCTGATGACAAGGTCGAAGGCGGCGACGACGGCGGTGTGGAGGGCATCGAGGTGGGCCCTGAGGACGAGGAGATCGATGTTGGTGAGTGGAGGAGTGCCTTCCCCAATGACCCCAACGACGGTACTGGCCCGAACCCTGCTCGCGGCACACCGTACATGGCGAGGAAGGATTGGCTCGACCTCTACTTCGACCGAAAGTACTTAGCTTAGTTTAAATTTATGTTTTATGTTCGGTTATTGCAAAACTATCTATGTTTATGTTTGAATGCATGCTACTTTCGGTTGAACCTGCTTTGAACTTGATCAAATTGAAGTTTACAACCTTAAGTTTAGGGGATCGACTAGAAAAGGCCAAAAATTGTTGGAGTATATATATATATATATATATATATATATATATATATATATATATATATATATATATATATATCCACTAAGGGTTTTAGTCCTTTAACATTTTAAGGATCGCCTAGAGATGTCCTTATGACTTGTTTATTTCAGTTCTTCACAATGTGATGCTCTATATGTGCAACTATTTGTCGTGCAGTTCAATTTCATCAATAACAGTTTCGACAATACCACTATGAATTATGATATTTGGTTGTTGTTAAGGATATTGCAGTTAACATGCCTTTTCATTTTTCAATTGTTGTTTAGCAACATGCATTGTCTTGAATGACTAAATATGCAATCCTGTGCTACATAGCAACAAGGAAGAGTGTTACCTTAATGTTGTGATGATGTCTAGATATACATGTAATAAAATCTTATATAATGGGATGGATGGAGTGTTGTACTACATCATTTTTCAATTGTTGTTTAGCTTCTAATATCAACTTGGTGCTTTTAGGTACATATATCATTGCCTAAGATCCACACTTCGACCCTTTCTGCGTATGGGGCAATGAGATATTCATGAACCAGCATCAAGTGAGGAAACTGATAAAGATTGTTATTAAAATGGGTCAAAAGATGTCAATCGAACTATTTGTTTACACTTTATGCAAGACAACAGTGAACTGCAGGATGGTAAGTAAGAACCCTGTAGCCTTCTTTTTACTGCCTGTAATGAGTTCTGTTAGATGACAATATCTGAATCTTTTTTCTTTTGCAGTGGATCCTGAAGCAGTTTACTCAAGATTACCTCTCAAACTACATGATTGGCGGTCGGCCATCACAAGCGATTGGACTAGAGTCCTGCATGCCTTCTGCATCCAGGAGAGCACAATAGGGCCATTCCGCTTCACCTTGTTCAGCAACTGGAATGTCTCTTTCTTTACCATCTATAATAGTACAAGTATAGAACCCTAGTACATCATTCTTTATTTGGTGCTTATGTATTTCTTAAACATATGTACCTGTGAATCGAATAATGTATTGGTTGTTTGAACCTGATGGATATGAATAAAGCTATAGCCTACTTTCAAGTTTCAATTAGGTACAATTTTAAATAGCAGCAATTAAATTATGGCAAAATTACGTTGTGCTGGTCATTACGGCACACACGGTTGGTAAAACAAAAACGTTTGCAATATACACCATAATCCGAGACGGTTCACAGAGAGGAAACGTGTGCAAGCATGCACAAAGTTGCTGTTCACAAAGCGTGTGTGATGTCAGACACTATCACATACGGTGCGGGAAAACTAAATGTGTGTGATTGTCTACCTATCGTACACGGTTTTATAATCATGAACTGTTTGTGATGTGCCAGGCATCGTAAATCTCTCGTGCCTGGAATCTGCCTGGAAAGCTCCCATGCCTAGAATCTGCTTGGTTTTAGGTACAACCACAAAACTCCGACTGCAATGGCAATGCGAGCACAAACGAGTAGCAAGGATGAAGCGTTTGGGATATTCGAGATATCGGAAACGGTTATATAGGGACAACTGTATGCATCAAGGCTCCCTATCCCCGACGGTTTTTGGGTCGTGTGGGAAGGACCCCCCTATCGCCCACACTCACTTGGCGACGATTCCAAATGTCGTTGCAGAAAGGGGTTAAAAACCGTTTGCTTAGGACCGACGCGCACCAGTGTAACCCCAACCCCAGCAGATAGTAACCCAGTTCCAGTTGACACAGCACCGTCCCACTGGTGACGTCGGTGCTATACAAACGGTTTTTAACCCCTTTCCGTGATGGCATTTGGAACCGTCGCCAAGTGAGTGTTGCCGATAGGAGGTTCCTTCCCACACGACCCAGAAACCGTCGAGGATATGCCCTCCTGGCACACACGCTCGGCAAAATGAGGTCGTGTGCGACCGGCGAGCGCTCAAATACGGAAATACGTACAATAGAGCTAAAAATACAATTATACAGGCAAAATTCTTTCCGGTCGCAAGTACATCCCACACAGTCATTCCCCGCTAAACGTTTCCGTTCGTATGTACATCCCACACAGTCGCTCCAAGGAAAACATTTCCGTTCACAGGTGCATCACACACAATTTTTCCTGTTAAATCGTTTGTGATAGCGTTGTCATTGCACACGATATTAATAATTTTATTGTTTGCGTATTGAATGCATCACACATGTTGCATAGAAGAAACTGTGTGGCAAAGGCTTTCCATCACACACAATTTTCATGTGGTAAACGTTTGCGCAAGGTGGCCTAACGCAAACAGTTTTCAAGAGAAATTCGTGTGTGCAGTGGAGATTGATCGCTGCGTAGTGGATCTTAGAACGCTTCTAATCTCCACGTATATCACAGACGCTTTCGCTTTACATAAACCATGTGCAGTGTAATCCCTAATTAATCCCTAATTTAATAATCACATGTTTTGAATTTGAAAGTAGGCAATCACTTATTTCATATCCAACCATGTTTATTACAAATATAGGTTCAACCACGAATGCATAATTCGATGCACAGGTACATATACTGAAGAACTACTGAAGCACCAAGTAAAGAATGATGAACCATAGTTGTACTAAAGACTGTAAGAGAGAGGTGAAAGACATTACAGTTCTTTGGAGAAGGTGAAGCGGAATGCCCATATTGTGCCCTCCTCCATGCGTAATGCGCGCACGACTCTAGGCCAACCCCTTGTGATGGCTGCCCGTCCATCCTTCACTATCTTCATTTGGACTTCTCGATGCTCATTGTAGTCTGGATGAAATACTTTAACCTTCATTGCGTGTCCACCAATCATGTACTTTGCAAGGTAATCTTGAGTGAACTGCTTCGGGAACCACTGGGAATGAAAAATATTCAGACATTGTTGTCTAACAACTCATTATGGGCAGTAAAAAGAGAAGGTTGCAGAGTTTGTAGTTACCATCCGCTCACTCTTGTGTTGGATAGAGCATAAAAAAATAATTTGCTTGCCACCATTCGTGTCTTTTTGCTAATAATCCTTATCAGTTTCCTCACTTGATGCTTGTTCATCAATATCTCATTGCCCCATACGCAAAAAGGGTCGATCCATGGATCCTTGCCAAGGGCATATGTACCTACAAGCAACAAGTCAATATTAGAAGCTAACTAGTGTCCAGGCCTGGATCTTTATGCACTACATTATGGAATGACGGGGAGTACAAGTTTAGGGATGAAGCTAACCTCGGCGGAAAATGGTGGCCACTCCCGTTGTTGTCCTGCATAAGTAGTGGAAAGGCATGATAAGTACAACAACCTTAACCTCAAACAAATATAGCAAAGGTAAACAACATCATGTCCAAATGATAGCTTGAATGTGTTGGTTTCGGCATGCTATTAAAGCAGATATAAAATGGTTGGCAATGTTACTGACAGCAGGCTTAATGATACGTCTCCAACGTATCTATAATTTTTTATTGTTCCATGCTATTATATATTCTGTTTTGGATGTTCAATGGGCTTTATTATACACTTTTATATTTTTTTGGGACTAACCTATTAACCGGAGGCCCAGCCCAAATTGTTGTTTTTGCCTATTTCGGTGTTTCAAGGAAAGGAATATCAAACGGAGTCCAAACGGAATGAAACCTTCGGGAACGTGATTTTCTCAACAAACGTGATCCAGAGGACTTGGAGTGGGCGTCAAGCAATCAATGAGGAGGCCACGAGGCAGGGGCGGGCCCTCCACCCTCGTGGGCCCCTCGTAGCTCCACCGACCTACTTCTTCCTCCTATATATACCTACGTACCCCGAAAACATCAGAACAGGAGCCAAAACCCTAATTCCACCGCCGCAACCTTCTGTACCCGTGAGATCCCATCTTGGGGCCTTTTCCGGCGCTCCGCCGGAGGGGGCATCGATCATGGAGGGCTTCTACATCAACACCATAGCCTCTCCGATGATGTGTGATTAGTTTACCTCAGACCTTCGGGTCCATAGTTATTAGCTAGTTGGCTTCTTCTCTCTCTTTGGATCTCAATACAAAGTTCTCCTCGATTCTCTTGGAGATCTATTCGATGTAATCTTCTTTTGCGGTGTGTTTGTCGAGATCCGATGAATTGTGGGTTTATGATCAAGATTATCTATGAACAATATTTGAATCTCCTCTGAATTCTTTTATGTATGATTGGTTATATTTGCAGGTCTCTTCGAATTATCAGTTTGGTTTGGCTTACTAGATTGATCTTTCTTGCAACGGGAGAAGTGCTTAGCTTTGGGTTCAATCTTGCGGTGCTCGATTCTAGTGACACTAGGGGAAACGACACGTATTGTATTGTTGCCATCGAGGATAAAAAGATGGGGTTTATATCATATTGCATGAGTTTATCCCTCTACATCATGTCATGTTGCTTAAAGCGTTACTCCGTTCCTATGAACTTAATACTCTAGATGCATGCTGGATAGTGTTCAATGTGTGGAGTAATAGTAGTAGATGCAGGAAGGAGTCG